>CM061123.1:12185760-13385760 GCA_030770115.1 Daphnia galeata
AGGAGCACGAGCAAGTTTTTTCTAAACTGTCTCTGTATGGTTATGTAACGAAGCATATGAGCAAAGCAAGTAAGTCATTCCCTATTACATTCCCATCCATTATTATTCTTCGTTGATTTACGATTGTATGTTCTTAGACCGGATGGATTTACTTTCTGCTGCAATTCTGTACTGGAACTGGGGTAAAATTGAAAGAATGCCTTCGATTCTCAGTAAACGATTAAAAAGGGTATACATTTTTAAAAAAATGTGTATAACTATTTATAGGTTATTTTTTTTTTCGTAAAGGCTTCGAAGTGTGTAGCGGTATATAATGAAAAATTGACCTCTCTGTTGAACTCCAATCAGTGTAACATTGAAGATCTTCCAGAAATCTTAAAAGAATTGAAAACAAAAGCCCTGGCTAATCTTGGATCACGACAAAACAGAAAGACTCCTTTTAATAAGCTGAAACGAAACCTTGAGGGGCTTTTCATTCAAATGAAGAATGTCTCTATTTTTATCTCCACTCAAGCCGGTGACTTTACAGAAAATATTCTTACTTATAATTTTCCACAGTTAATTGTAAAATTACAATTAGAATCCTGCAAGACTCGTACGAAGTTCCGGGGAGTGTTAACTAAACTTAAAGGAAAAGCTGTGAAATTACTTTCACTAATTAATTCAAAATACAGAGCAATACATGGAATAATTTCGATGGATGACTTTGAGAAGGGCATTTTCCCCTGGGATGTCAACTCCGAAGATGATTCAGAGAATGAATCTTCAACTTGTAAGTTCTTTATTTTTTTTCTGCACTAGTGGTACGCAATGTTATCTAATTGTTCTTGGTAAACAGTGTCACTTAGTCAGAAGTATGAACTCGTTGATGGATGCTACTACAAAGAGCCGAGGAGGAGATCACGCTCTGCAAAATGGAGATGAAAGAGTATATCTTGTACCTTGACTCAACTCGCTCCTCCTTGAATAGAAATCTCATTGACCAGAACGTTTCATGCGAGGAAACTAATGAGTTTATAGCTGGTAAAGCAATCTTGATGCGATGTGAAATCGCCAGATTAGATGTTAAGATTCAAGAGTCTCTGGAAACATTTCAGCTGTATTCAGAAGCCGACTTTATTCGTCTCACCCAATTTGAAGCAATTGAAGTTCATTCTGCAGGAGAGGTTGAAAGTGACCTCGAGTCTTACACTTCTGAGGAACCACATGACTTTGAAAGCTCGCTGACCGAAGATTCCGATGAATTGGATGAAGACACTGAAGAAGAAAGCCAGGAATCATTCGAGTTTACTGATAGCGACCAAAATTAAGCTACGTCAGATTGTAAAACACGGTTCCGAATAAAACAAAATGTATCACGTTAATAAGATGAATTCTATCGTTGGTGCGTTTTGTACTGAAAAGATATGTGATGTCAGAATATACCGTGCTAAAAATTAAAAAATTTCTTGCTCCGTCTTTAATATCATCACGGTTGAACATCAATGAGAGGTAATACAATAAAGCCGATTGAACTAATGCGCCATAAGTGGAAAAGTAAGTGAAGTAATACATTACAAACCCTATATTATCAATCTGTTCATTAGGCTCATCATAATCAACTCCATATGTTGTACGTTTGTGTCTGCCTTATGAGCTTTTTTTAAATTTATCATCAAACATTCGAATTTACCCCCAATCAAAATGGCCTTCAGCTGCTAGCAGCTGATTGGCCGTTAATCATTTACATTTTTTTATAATAAATACACCCTATAAAATTGATTATTATGCACCACTAGATGCACTGTTCTACGAGGATTCCAAAAATCATAATTTTAAAGAAAAATAACAACGATAAATGCCCAAACGAGCATGTCAAAGTTTCGTTGTTTTGACTCATCACCCCTCCCCCTAGATTTAGGCAAAAATTAAAAAATTAAATTGCGACTAAATTATTGGTCAAAACTTTAAAAATTTAATAGAAATGGATACGTCTAGCTGAGATCTATCGTTTGATGTAAAAATTGTGTGTAAAAAACTCATCACAAAAAAATTTCAGAACGAGTTCTACTTTTTCGTTTTTTTCAGTTAAGATGAATACTGCGCTGAACCGAAAAAACGAAAAAATAGAAACTTGTTCGAAAAATTTTTCTGTTTACTTTTTCCAATACAATTTTTACACCAAACGATAGGTCTCAGCAAGACCTATCCATTTCTGTTAAATTTTTCAAGTTTTGATCAATAATTTAGACGCAATCAGAGTTTAAAATTTTGGCCCAAATCTGGGAGGAGGGGGGATGAGTCAAAACAACGAAACTTTGACATGCTCGTTTGGGCATTTATCGTTGTTATTTTTCTTTAAAATTATGATTTTTGGAATCCTCGTAGAACAGTGCATCTAGTGGTGCATAATAATCAATTTTATAGGGTGTATTTATTATAAAAAAATGTAAATGATTAACGGCCAATCAGCTACTAGCAGCTGAAGGCCATTTTTGAATAGCGGGTAATTTGAATATCTGATGAGAAATTTAAAAAAAACAGGTCGAACGGGAGACACGCTCCTTAATTAAAGTGGATTTCATTATGATGAGCCTAATAAAAGATTGATGCTAGCATTGAATCATGCATTCATTAACTTTCTTATCCGCTTATGACGCATTAGCATTAGTTCCGATTAGTTCAACCACCTCAAAATTTGAAAATTGCCTGTATTGCAGTTCAAGTGTGACGCTTTCTTCTATTTTTAGGCCGTTTTTTCTAACATTATAGATAAACTAATTTACACAAAACGCGAGCATACATATGTAAAAGCCAGTTTATTATAAAGATTTCTAAAAGAACTTCTACTGGAGTTCTATTGACTTTGACATAAGCTGGCATATTTGAGATCAGCAACTTCCTTATCGAGATCGTCTTTTAATCGCTGTGAATTTTCTCGACAAACAAGAGCAGCTTCAAGTTCCTGGGCCTTTTCATCAAATTTTCCCTAAAGTTCGCGATTGCTTTCTTCGACAATGGCCAACTAAAATAAAAATGATAACTTAAGTGTTAGTTTCCTTTAAAATGTTTCTAAAAATACCTGTTCATTGCTATGACAATGTAGCGACAAGTCTTTCAAGGCATTCACAGTTTCTTCAATCTTCTTTTTCTTTCACTGGAGTTCAATAGCCTTTTCAGACAACTGAAACTTGAGATCAGCAATTTGTTTTTCCATATCAGATATTAATCGCTTGGCCAGCCAATATGTATTCTGCTCTACGAGTCTTCCTGTCAAGATCTCTATCATGTTCATTCTAAATCGACAACTGATTACAAAGATCCTCCATTTTGGTCGTTGTCTCCTCCAACATTTGTTGACATATGTCTAGGCCTACAACAAAAAATTAAATAAAATGGCGTCGTGTTGACTAACACGTATTTATACCGTCAGTTGCTGGATAAATTCTTGCGTTTCAGATATTGAATGAATTGTTTTCTTGCTTTCTTCTTCCAGTTTCTTGTTCAATTCCTCCTTGAATCCTTGAATGCCATTGAAGAATGTTAAAAGCCCATTCACAAACAGTCTAGGAATGAGACGCCAAGTCAAAACCGAAAGCAAAATCATTTAGCATCTATTCAAAATCACGTTGTTAAAAACCATTAAACAATATGAAAACGCCATGTTGTAAATAGTCAAACAATTACCTGCTGTTCTGAGTTGTTATGATTACCTTTTCGGTCTACACATCAAGTTTGCGTCTGCAATGCATCAAGTTTGCGCGAAATATTTTCAAAGAGTTTACTTGGGATCCGACAGATGTCTTCATTTTCCAAGCACCCCCCTCGGAATTTATTGAAGGATACTGAACTATGATATGAATAATAGATGTCGCGACCTCAAAGTAAACATGACAGTTTAACCGCCAATTCTGAAAATAAGTTTGATTCATTTAACGAATACAAAATCCCAAACACACTTTATTTTTTCCAATTATTAATGAGGGAATTAAAAAGAGACAAATCCAAATTTTTTACAAGAACTATTGGCTGCATCTTTGGGGTTGACGGCAAAAGTTGATCTTCTTGACGACTAACCTTTCCTTCTAATTGTGAATGTTCAGGTAGAGTTGTAGTCTTACCCTTTCGGAGCTCCTTTCTTTGTCGTTTGTCTGCAAAACCATTAAGAAAAAAGAAATGTAGATTGAATAATATTTGAAATATATATAAAAGAATTGACAGATAAATTATAGCCTTACACTTTTTGTTCATCATGGAAAGTCCTCTTACTTCCTCTACAGTCTCAATTCTTCTTTCTTGATCACTGTTTACTTCTTGTCCACTGTTTACTTCTTGACGACTATTTCCTTCTTCATCACTCTTGAATTCATTTCCTGATTCTGAATGTTCAGGTAGAGTTGTAGTCTTACCCTTTCGGAGCTCCTTCCTTAGTCGTTTGTCTGCAAAACCTTTAAGAAAAATGAAATATAGATTGAATAATATTTCAAATATATATAGAAGAATTGACAGATGCCTTACACTTTTTGTTCTTCATGGAAAGTCTTCTTACTTCCTCTACAGTCTCAATTCTTCTTTCTTGATCACTCTTGAATTCATGTGCTGATTCTGAATCTGAATATTCAGGTAGAGTTGTAGTCTTATCCTTTCGGAGCTCCTTCCTTGGTCGTTTGTCTGCAAAACCTTTAAGAAAAAATAAATGTAGATGGAATAACATTTCACATATTTCAAATATATGTAGAAGAATTGACAGATAAATTATAGCCTTACACTTTTTTTTCGTCGTGGAAAGTCCTCTTACTTCCTCTACAGTCTCAATTCTTCTTTCTTGATCACTGTTTACTTCTTGTCCACTGTTTACTTCTTCACAACTATTTCCTTCTTCATCACTCTTGAATTCATTTCCTGATTCTGAATCTGAATATTCAGGTAGAGTTGTAGTCTTATCCTTTCGGAGCTCCTTTCTTAGCTGTTTGTCTGCAAAACCTTTAAGAAAAAAGAAATGTAGATTGAATAATATTAAAAATATTTATAGAAGAATTGACAGATAAATTTAGCCTTACACTTTTTTTTCTTCGTGGAAAGTCCTCTTACTTCCTCTACAGTCTCAATTCTCCTTTCTATAAAGTGTCGACAAAATTATGATCAATAAATACTGAAATTTTAAAGACAAACTATATTTGTTACTCTGAATCTTATTGAAGTAACGTTTGAAGGATGAAATAAACAACAAGCCTTCACTACTTTCAGCAAACTTGATTCCTTCACCAACTTTCATTGTATAAAGTGATTGTTGTGATCCATTTGGGAAACGTATGTTTGCCAAAATACTGGCTCCAAATTGGGTTTCCATGTCCTCCATCTTTTTTAACAATGATGCTACTGCATGACTTTGACGCCTAGAGAGATTTCTTTGCTCTTTTTCACTCATACTACCCCAGTGCAAATCCCAATCAGCTGGAGGTCCACAAGACTTTTTCTTTGTAACATTCCCATACTTAATCTAAAGTTTCCAAAAAAATTTTCAATCTAAGTATCAGCCAACAGTTTGTAAATTCATACCTTTATCGCTGCCAATCTTTCTTTTTTTGCTTTGTCTTTTTTTTTTGACAAAACTCTTCCGAGAGTTTTCTTTTTCTTTTTAAGTCTCTTAACCATTTCACTTTGATCTAGTTCACAATGGTCATTCGATTCCATTGCAGATTACACTTAATAGTTGATCGAGAATTTTAGAAGAGAAATTGATTTTTGAGATCAGAAAATCAAGAACCGAAGTTATGATAAACAGCATCCAAACAAGTTATGGCGATTATCACATACGCAAATAGTGGAGTTGCGTAATTGCGAGTTGAAATAATATCGTCAAATTGAAGATAATAGCTTAATACTACATAAATATACAATAGTAAAAAATGTACGTATTATTCATAATAAAAAAGGAATGAAACAAAGAATTTTGAGATACAAGTTTCAAAAAAATTTTCAATACCATCTTTTCTGTATGTGACTGAACACTTGGGGCGCTACGGTCGTTCGAACAATCAGCTGGGAAAGTCGGCGAACCTGGTAATCTGGAGTGTGTAGAACTGTAGATCCGCCATTTCCGGATTTCCCCCGCTAAAAGCGTTCGTTCACCGTGTTCCGATAAATATTCAATTTAAATTTTTGTTTGAAAATTAGAACTGCTACGCAACGAAAATTACTGACAAAACCAAATAAAAATGTATAATGCCGTTTATTTATAAGCGTTATAAAGTAAGTAAGTTATGTATTTGCAGAAAAATTTAAAGTCGTTTGAAAATTGAGAAAAGTAATTATTCACATAGTATATCAACTTCAGAAAAACCGATGTCTCAAGATGCTGTAAGCACAATTGCAGTAATAAATATCACAATATAATTATATACACTTCAACACATATACTTTTTAAAGATTTTTTATAACAGACTACGAAAACCTCACATTCAATGCATACGTGAATATGTCAGAGCATCAACAATACACCACGGTATTTTACGACCAAACAAACTCATATATTTCAATCCATTATGAAACAAATAATTCTCTCAACAATTGAATGCAAGATACCAAAAATCAAATTGTTTTCGGTAATTTTTTACATGTAAAAACACCTGTTTTTCCAAGCTATAGAGTAGTTGGACATCCTGCGTTGCGCTTTCTCCGCAAATGCGAAAATCAAATTTTTGTCCAAGTTGGTCTGTGTCGCCTACAGCGTCTTATGGGAAAACTAACTTCTCCTCGGTAAAAAAATAGTTTTCTTATCTATGACTCTGATTTCTCACTTTTCTTCCAAACAGTGAATACTTTATTCATTTCTTTATTACCTAACTTGTATTTCCATCCCCAATGCAATCACGTTAATTTTTAATTTATTTTGGTTTTTGACTGGTTTATTTGTTCGTCTTCTGTAGCAGACGTTTCTAGACGTTTCTAGACAGAATCGACCACGCCAAAAACGAAATTCTTCTGCTTCAAGAAACAAAAAAAAAATCAGTCACATACAGAAATTAATTAAAAATTAACCAGTTGGAATTGGGGATAGAAATAAAAATAAGTTAATAGAGAAATGAATTAAGTACTCACTGTTAGGAAGAAAAGGGGAAAAATCAAAGTTACAGGTAAGAAAACAACTTTTTCAACGAAAAGAAGTTTGTTTCTCCATAAGACGCTGTAGGCGACACAGACCAGCAAAGACATAAATTTCATTTTCGCATTTGCGGAGAATGCGCAACGCAGGATGTCCAACTACTCTATTTATTAACACTAGAGCTTTAAATGAATTGGCTCGGTAAAATAACACATTTAAAATCTTGAGACAAAGCTTTGTCTCAAGAAGCATTTACGGAAGTGGATACATAAAAGAAGCCGTAAAAAGGGTGTGAAAAAATTCTATAATTCCGAAGAAAAATATCAGTTCAAAGATTAAAAAAACAAAAAATGAAAACAAATAAAACTAATCTTGAGAAAACCCTTTGTCTGAATGGGTGACCCCTAACTAAGACAAAGGTTTGTCTCAAGATGTGGAGGCTAGGTTGATGAGATTCCTGTTGAACTAAGTGTTCAGAAACCCATCGAACCCGAAAAAGAAATTCAACCGAATCAAACTGTTGGAGAGAACGAGCTCTTAATGACATGTGATAATAACGGGCACACCCGCACTGCCCCAGAGGATCAAGAGACAGAGCTAGAACCAATGGAGACTGAAACTTCACACACAAACGAGCAACCGCCGAATCAAGGAATCATCCCCGAAATTAATTTACGGCGATCAGCCCGCGTACGAAATTACAAGATCTTGAGAGGGATTCCAATTGAGGAGGAGGCTGCACTTGCTCTAACGGACTCAACTTTGAATGACATGACACTTGATCACGACATTTCAAAACCGTATCAACCCCTCAGTGCTCTGGTGTTAGAGCCCTACATTCCGATAAATTACCAGGATGCTATCTCTTGTCCTGAGTCAGAAAAATGGAAAGCAGCCATCGCCGATGAATATGCCTCGATCATCGAGAACAAAACCTGGTGCGTAGAACCACTTCCAGTTGGCAGGAAAGCAATAAAGTGCAAGTGGATCCTCGACTACAAACCTGGTCACAAAGGAGCTGAACCCAGATACAAGGCAAGACTGGTTGCCTGTGGATATGCTCAACTGTATGGTGTGGACTACCTCGACACATACTCCCCAGTCGTCAAACATTATTCGATTCGTCTGGTCCTGGCCATAGCTGCGGTTCTTGATCTAGAAATGGTCCAGCTGGATATCAAAACAGCTTTCCTGAATGGAGAACTGGAAGAAGAGATCTTTATGAAGCAACCTGAGGGATACGAACTACCTGGAAAAGAACAAGAGGTCTGCAGATTGTCTAAGTGCCTGTATGGGTTGAAGCAAGCATCGCGGTGCTGGAACACAAAATTTGACGGATTTATCACCAAGTTTGGCTTCACACGCAGTCAATGTGACCCCTGTGTGTACTTTAGGATTGGACCTGATGAAGAGTACACCATCCTGATAATCTACGTTGACGATGGCCTTATTTGCAGCAACACTCCTGACATCATCAAAGCCATTCTCGACTATTTGCGAATCCATTTTCAAGTGCGATCACTACCAGCCAGCAGATTTGTCGGACTAGATATCAGTCGGGATAGATCTAGCAGGATCCTGTGCATCAACCAACAGGACTTTATCATCAAGCTACTCAGAAGATACAACATGACTGATTGCAAGTTCACCTCTCTTCCTGCTAATCCAAATAACCGACCCTCTCCAGCAATGGCGCCAAAGTCAGAAGAAGAACGCCTTCAAATGGAGAAGACTCCATTACGGGAAGCAATCGGATCGCTCATGTATTTGATGGCAATGACACGACCGGATATTGCCCTGGCGGTTAATCAAGTGGCTGCATTTGTTTCCAACCCAGGACCAGGCCACTGGGAAGCGGTGAAACAAATCTTCTCCTACTTAGCTGGAACAGCTAATTATGGGATTTGCTATGGAGGTCAAAGGTCTGAGAATGAATCTTCACCACTACATGGCTTCACGGATGCCAACTTCGCTGGAGATCTCATTGCACGCAAATCAACGACTGGGCTTCTCTTCACGTTCCATGGAGGCCCAATCTCTTGGGGTAGCAGACGTCAACGGGCCACAGCACTATCAACGACTGATGCTGAGTTCTATGCTGCTTCGGAAGGAGCAAGAGAAGCCGTGTGGCTAAAGGCACTATTGACTGAGTTAAATGTTAAAGTTGGCCAAATTCCCATCCATTGTGACAGCAGGTGTGCCATCAGTATTGTTGAAGACCCAGAGAATCACCAACGGGTCAAACACATCGATGTTAAGTATTTCTTCGTTCGAGAACAACAGCAAATTGGGACAATCTTGATGTCAAGCATTTCAACTCATGACCAACTTGCTGACATGTTTACGAAACCGTTGGGTAGGACGGATTTTGAAAAGTTCCGTGAGCGGATGGGAATAAGAGAGATAAAGCAGTAAGAACAAAAAGGAGCTGGACACCTAAGGTCATTTCAAGACATTGAATGTAATTTTTTCCTTTTGTTTGAATCCCTTTATTCAGAAGTGTATTATGTTATGTTTGTTATTTCCAGACCAGGTCGTGTCACAATTCCCCTTTAGTCAGAAGTGTTTTATGTTATGTTTGTTTTTCTCAGACCAGGTTCCATTATTCAAACCGCAAGTAAACTACTTCTATTTTTTCCCGCCAACTACAGAGTTGAGACCAGGTGTTAGCGCAGCCGCTTTCAGCAACTCTTTAGTTGCCGGTTGCGGAAACCGATGACCCAACGGAGGGCGTTATTCATTTGTCTAAGTGTATGTGTGATATAATTTACTGTCTCTGCTTCTTACTTGTTCTCCTGTCTCCAGCCGGTAATGTACCTTATAAATGATTACAGTGTTCTGCTATAGATTAAGTTTGCATATGAGTTTCAATACAGACCAGGTACAGACTCATTCTAATCAGTGATCATTTATTCTCTCACAAACCTTAATATTTCTATAGTTTGACTTCATTCAGTACAGCTGCGCACCTTTCGGTGGCTTTTATTAGATCGTCTAAAGTTTTAAATTCTTAAAAACGCATTCTTTCGCGAAGGTTTGCCTTTAGCCCTCCCAGAGACCCGTCCATTAACATTCTTTCCTGAAACCGCATGTCTGTCGGTGTACCCTCTTCCTTTGGATATGCGAACGAGTAAAGTTTCTGTAATCGACAAGCGTAGTCTCTGATAGATTCTCCTGAATTACGGATGCAGTTTTTGAATTCTGTAAAATACATCCCCCTGTTTTCCCCTCCATGGAAACGCTCGTGGAGATTCTGTTTAATTTTGCTGAATGACTTTGCCTCCCTTGGATAGTTAAGTTGAAAGGGTGTAATACAATCTCCTGTAGATCCAAAAAGCTTTGAGACTAACAGCTTTATTTTTCTCCCCTCTTCAAACTCTGACGTGTCCACTACTCTTTCGAAATGCTGTATCCAGTCCTCAAATTTCGTTGACCCCATTCCGTTGAAGGCGGGTACTTGAGCTAGTAGACCTATAGTCTGCTGTTGTTGATTTTGTAATAACTTTTGACTATTATAATAACTTGGGCTTGATTTTGTCGAACAACCGATCTGATTTCCACCGACATTTGTTGCCTGCGGAACGCTAGTGCCTGGCATCACATTTGATGACGCTACCAATATAGAACATAAACCGATTTTAGACGTTTAATTCAAGTTTTTCAAGACTGGTCAATACCACTTTAAAAAATCTTGAAAAGAAGCATCTTCGACTTAAAGATTAGTTCTAATGGTCTTAATGTCCGTATATTTCTTATCCAAAATACTTCTATTTCCGAAAGGTAAAGAAACTTGAAAGATTACTTTTAGACTTGTTTTATTCATTTTCAGGCCGAAAATATATCCTTGTTTATAAAATACCAGACGTAGAGTCGAACACTGGATCTTCATGTTAACTCGCTAGCTCGCTAACCACTACGCTATCTATCTAGTTTGTTATTTAATTTAAGAAATTATATAGTACTATTATATCAAGCTATAAATGGTTTTATTTGTAATATCTTGTTGGCATCTTGAATAGATAACTTAAAGTCGTCTAAATTTGATCTCGTCTAGGAGGTCTTGGAATGACGGGTAAAAGCCTTGTTCAAGACAAAATTTTCTATCTGGGTAATACGGCTTTTGCTCCTGCTGCGGCGTCTTCGCGTGACACCCCAGTTTCCTGGAGGCATTTGTACAACACCTCGTAGGATTTTGGTAGCGAGATTGCTGGTGGGTGTGGAATTGACGGCTTTTGCGTTGTCAATGTATATAGAGGGGCTGGCTGAGTATTCGCTTGGCTAACAGGTTTTGGCTTATTTACTTCGGAGGGCCCGGGTTGATCGTCTACTTGTTGTTTGGGAAAAGAGGTGGATTCTCCTTTTGCTGGTTGCAAGGGATTTGTATATAAATTTTGATTCCTGCTTATGGGTGTTGAAGAATATTTGAAAGTGGAAGAATTTTGTTTAGTATCCGATGGGTTTACTTCTTGCTTTCTCTTTAAATCGTGTTCGACCCGGTCTTCTATATTTTTATTGTTCTCCTCTGCTTCTGACTCGAGTTCCGATTTGGAGCTTTCAAATTCTTCGTCCCCTGACTCTGGATCACCACCGATATGGAGATAAGTGTCTTCGACTGGATCGCTTTCTACTGTTTTTATTTTTTGATTAGCCTGTTCTTTTAGTCGCTCGCTTGCTCTACTTGGAGGTTGACCTTTAATGCGGACGCTGCGTTTTTGTTTTAATTGAATATCGGAATCTGTTTGTCTAAGCGCCTCGTCTAAAGTTGGTTCGACGACTTCCTTAACCGCGGACAGATCAGGGTAAATGCGAGGTTCATCAACCGGTGTTCTTGGTAGTGTCTTTCCCACTTGGGTTGACCAGTCGTCTTTCCGCCAGATGGCAGATTCACCAATTAAGTTACGAAGTGGACGTCGGGATTCTGTATTGAGTAAACTTTTCCCTTTAGCTGAAAATCTCTTACGATTTTCCTCAAATGAAAGGTTCTTTCCTGCTTCTTCTTCTTCGTTTTCTTCTAAATCGTCAACGGAATCTTCTCCTTCGTCAAAAGGCTCTTCTTCCATCGGCTGTGGCTCTTCAGCCACTTTCGGGGACAATTTTCGAATCGACCTACTTAGCCTGCTTAACAAACTCGTCCCACGCACTTTCTCTTTTTTGCCTACTGGTAATGGGGAGTCCATTCGTAGTCGTTTTCGGTTAGGTGGGCTACGATGTGTAATCATTCAAGCCAGAGTGATACGCTTCATAACAATATAATGTGACAACTTAGATGAGTAGTGATGGAAATTTCAGAATTATAGATGAATTCATCAATTGTTGCGTCAAGTGGCAGAAAACCAATGAGAGGATTCTAAATTTTCATTTTTCAGTCATTCAATAACCGGCAATCAACGATATACACGATAAAAAAGATATGGCAGGGCAGTCTGTCCAAAAACAACTGCTATACAACTTATTTTAAATTTTGGCAGAGCTGGCTGCGCCAACAAAACTGCTATTCCAGTTTATATATAAAAAATGGCAAAGCAGGCTGTCGGAAAGCAACTGCAATTCAATTTATTTTTAAAAAGAGATGGCAGAGCTGGCTGCGCCAACAAAACTGCTATTCAAGTTATATATAAAAAATGGTAGAGCAGGCTGTCGAAAAACAACTGCAATACAATTTATTTAAAAAAAAAATGGCAGAGCTGGCTGCGCCAACAAAACTGCTATACAATATACGTGTTTGGCACATTCCCACTTTTTTTGGAGGGATTTAAATTTTTTCTGCTTTTTGTTTTAACATAGTCAAAATAAAAGACTGTGATTGATCTTTGTATATTTTCTGAAAACCAGCATAATATACTTGAATCAATCCCTAACCAACTGAAAAGATTTACGCCGTGTAACTACGATCGCTAAATCTTTCGAAAGTTGCTTCGAATGACACAGGAAGCCTGCTCATTCGGTACCCACCGCACGAGGGTTCTGGGAACAAAAATACATAAACGTCAATGGCTGTGAATTTTTACATCCAATTTCTTGGAGACCGCACCTGAGCGCGATACAATTTTTATGCAATAAGAGAAGGGGAAAGCACACGAGAACGATAGATCGCTGCCACAAATGTAATAGATTTGGGCGCGGCGTGAAGCGCTTATTCTATTAACATGCAAATATAATAATTAACAAGACAAGCATTATTCGTTTAATTACCGCATTTGATTTCTTATAACGCACAGATGAAGACACTTGAGGGGGATTAAAACAGTCTATTCGGGAGGTCTAGTCAATGGAAAAGTCTGGTCGATGAGGAGGATAGTTGATGAACACAATGTAGATTAAAGTTGCGAGTCGTAGGAAAATGAAGTGAAAAAGGGTTGTTTGGAGAAGAGTGCAAGGAGGTCTTTACGAGAAGAAGAGAAAGTAACAAGTGCGCGTTTTTACTAGTTGCTAGTTCTATTTATTACATTTCAAAAATGCTACTCGATGGGGGTTAAAGTTACCCAAGCGTCTACATGGGTTTACTATAGTTCATTATTTGAAAGCCTCTTTCTGACTTTCTTTGTCAACCTAACCAAGATGACCTTCTAGATGTTTTCGCTAGGCCTGCTCTTATTTGAAATGAAAGTCAAGGGTAAAAGTTTCGTATGGCAGTTACTACTTGGGAGGCTGAGGGTGGCTGTGGCCTTGACTCCATTTACATAGCAAGGGGGACGTGAGTACGTACCGCTCTTTGTTACTAACTGGAATAAGGAGAATCCTTACATTTGCTATTATCTCCTCCATGGAAACGCTCATGCAGATTCTGTTTAACTTTGATAAACGACTTCGCCTCTCTTGGATAATTAAGCTGGTGGGTTGTAATACAATCTCCTGCACACCCAAAAAGCTTTGTGCCTAAAAGCTTTATTTTTCTCCCCTCCTCAAACTCTTACGTGTCAACTACCCTTTTAAAATGTTGTATCCAGTTCTCAAATTTGGTTGACCCCATTCCGTTGAAGGTGGGTACTTGAGCTAATAGAGCTATAGTTTGCTGTGGTTGGTTTGCAACAATTTTTTACCATTAAAAATAGCTCTGGTTAGATTCCACAGGGCATTATTTCCTACAATAGCTTCTTTTGTTTTAATAACGATTTTGTTTGGTATTGTTTTCATTGATTTGGCTGCTTGCTTGGCGCCTAGAAGACACACGCCGTGTTCATACGATCACTAAAACTTCGACAGTCTTTCAAAATGACGCAGGAGGCCTGCTCATTCGGTACACACCACACGAGGGTTCTAGGACCAAAAATACATGAACGGCGATTGCTGTGATTTTTATATCCAATAAATTGGAGATCGCACCGGACGTGATTTACACAAATGCAGACATTTACATTAGGGTAATACAGGCTGTTAAAAACTAGACACACGAGTTCGGTAAAATTGCTGCCACCAATATAGACTGGACGCGTGCGTGAAGCGCTTATTCTCTGTCCTTATTACTTATTTATTCCTTATTAGGTTTTTTTATACCATCCCACCACATTTCCAAAATCCCCATTTCTTATTATTTTTCTCATTTCTTACAAGCGGCTAAATTGATAAGCAGAAAAAAAACCGTTTTGTTTCACTAGCAGGTATATTTTACACAACACAAATATACAGGCAGTGCAATGAAAAAACAAAACTAGAAAAAAACAAAATGGTTGGAAAGAAAAAATGGCAGTAGAAAGGCTAATCTCCCAGATACAGCCGGTGCATTGCAGGAAACTCCAGTTCTTCGTTTGGATATATTGGGTCTTAGGGAAAAAATATATCGATCCCAGACTCGCTGAACCACAAAAAGCGAGCCGACGGCAACTCGAAATGATCCCGATACCTGGCAAAGCCAGGATTCATCCTATAAAAAAAAGGAAAAAGATGAAATTAAACAAAAAAACAAAAAAAAACAACCAACAAAAAAGTAATGAAACAAAAAAAAACATTCAAAATAAAAACAAATGCATAAAGACAGACGACACTACTTACTTATAGTAGTGATCAACGGGATTAGGCAAAATAACGTTCCGCGTCGTGGCCATTGATCAGTAAAGCCAAGAAACTGCCATTCTGACAGATACTTGGACATTATCCAATCAAAGTGCTCTAAATGTCTTTCCGTCAAACGCGAGTCGCCCTAATTTCAAAGAAACGAAGAACTAACTCGAGTACGCACTGCTGATACGCTTCCATTTCTAGAACTCTTGACGTTTTAAGAAATCGCAAAATAAAAAATTTTCGAGAGGGAAAAAGAAAAAATTTCACTTATGAATACTTTGTGTGGAATAGGGAATATCAGCTCTCCCTCGATGGTGAATAATTAATTCAGTGGAATAACACCGTTGAATTAAGAGGGATGTGGATGCGAATAACAACCTTTCCCCTTTGAAAGGAAAGAAAAGAAATAAGGTTTTTGTGTTCTGTCGGAGAAAAATTTGAAAGACGTTGCCCACCCACAACAATATTGCTGATGAGGTTTTCAAAACTTTTTGGCAGGGTTGTGACCGATCATTTTTGTTCGATCGCAATCCCGGTCGCGTTCAAAAATAAAAATAAAACGCGGTCGCTATCGCGATCGCAATTTTACCTAAAGATCGCGGTCGCGGTCGTGATCTTTTTTGCGATCGCCACTAGATGGCGTTCAGCTTTTCAAAACAGTGCAGTGTCAAACCACCCCCTGAAAACACCCATCTGAATCTATTGCGCACGATAAAAAAAAGTAACTCATTTTACTAGCTGTCAGACTTTCAGGGACTGAGATTATTAATTTCCAGCTCTACTTATTATTTTTAACTTTGAAAAAATCAACAAAAAATGGTGGTAATTGATCGCAAATTTGATCGCAAGATTTTAATCATGCGATCCCGGTCCCGGTCGCGTTTTTTTCAATTAATCGCGATCGGTGTCGCGATCTCGGAAAAGTGACCGCGGTCGTGATCGCGCGATCAAACAATCGCGATCGTCACAACCCTGCTTTTTGGATTGAAGTGCAGTGATTTTGTTCAATTATACTCCCCAAAAGCAATCGCTTCCATTAATATAGAAAAAGAAATTGAGAAATTGAAAACAAATGGTTAGATAACGGATGGCTGAAATATTTCGTTGTTGTTTGGCCAAGATTAAAGTAGTAGAAGAGTAAAGGCTAGAATGGATGAAATCATAAGCAACTCTTTTTCCACGCGTGTTGCGGTGTTTAATAACAGCTCTCTGCAACAGTTGGGCCCTCATTAAATAACGAAGATAGAATTTCGTTACTTATATAGTTGTAGGTAAGGTGGTAACAAACTGTCTTTTAACAGTCAGGGTGACCGTACATTATAGCGATCATCAATGCATTTCGCAGGTCGTCATCTTGGGCTGTCACATTGGGGACAGCGGTACATAAATTGAGGATTGTCATCGAATGTCCTACCGAGCAGGCTATATTCAAAGCTGTCTCTTCCTCCTTTTTCCGCGCATTTACGTCGGTTGTGTATTGGAAAATGTGTGCTACTATGCTATCTGATTTCCCTTTGCAAGCCAGATGCAACAACGTGTTTCCAAAGTTGCCCACAACGGTGTGGTCAGCTTTACGTCGCCATAAAATTTCGACTGCTGTCTCGTTGCCATTTATGATCGCCACGGCCAATGGACTATGGCCATTGTGGTTCTTATTATCAACTATACTTTATGAGTGATAGATCGCAAAATTGAAATGTCCCTGCTTTGCATCGCTAGGTGCATTGTCGATTCCCCGTTACAGGTAAAAAAATTGATTGTACCCTATTGCAAGAAAATAACGAACCATTCTACTATTCACACGGTTTAAAGCGTAAACGAAAGGGTCTTCGTCGGCGTCATTCTTAACACCGAAATTAAAGGGAAAGTGAGTCGCAGCTAAAAAGTTAGCGATTCTCGTGTTTCTATTATCTGCTACAAAATGTAATAGTGACTTACCCATGAAGTTCGGGATGTTGCAGTTCGCGTTTGCTGTCATCAGGGCCTATAAAACCTTTTCTCCGTTGGTCATAATCCCGTAGTGTAGGGCGGTGTTGCCTAGATGGTCCCGCAAGTGGATGTTTGCGCCGAAACTTATAAATGTCGGGATGCAAGCGGAAGCCCCACTCTTCGCTGCGGTTCGTCACTCGATTCGTCACTCTGCGATCAGAGGGGTCTCGAAGCGGCCGTTGGTCAGGTTAACGTAGATTGATTTGCCCATGTCGGTAACAACGACCACATAGTGTTTGCGGGCCATACGATGAAGCGCACTGCCGCCGGTGAGTGGTTCACTTGCCGTACCAACGACCCACGTAGATGCACTGGACATTGTCTATGTATAAAGAAAACTGTAGTTCGCAATTCAACAACTGAAGAACGACTATGGATGAAGAGTCACCGTAGCATGGAATTTATATGGTCGAAAATGATGGAAAATCAAAGCCAAGCAATATTGTAACGGCTAGGTCGCAAGCGTAGAATCAGAGCTGACACAACTCACGAGAGACACAGCAAAAGAGAACTAAATGTATTCTGTAGAACATACACGAGCTACAATTGACTGCAAGACTGACAAGCGCTAAGACTGAGACCAAGCCAGCAATTATCTGGTCCTTTTAAAGGCTAACTTCCGGAACCACTCGACACCTCGCGATGGCTTGATCGTTCACTGACATCACCCGACACTCACATACCAGCTCGGCCAATACTCTCCACCGACTAATAACTATCCCCGCAAAAATATTCGTCAGTAGAAGATCCGATAACAGTGTGGGATTTATTGGTGCTCAGTCAACGCTGGTGTGCGGTTTCTTCGATTGTTTTGTAAGTTTACAGCGAAGTGTTCGAGGATTGCTTGCACTCCTCTCAACTGTGATTTATATTTCCATAGAAGAGGCAAAATTATGGCCAGTCCGCTGGCAGCAGCACAAACGGTAATTAAAGCTGTCTGTAATTTTGCTGACCATGGGTGTAGACTCCACCAACGTGGTTCCTCATGTTCGTTAACCAATATGGCAGACAAACTGGGAGAGTTGGACTCATGGATTGCATTGATTATTTCATTAACAGAATTAGCCTGTTCGTATTCCGCTCTCTCAAATGGGTCCGAAATCGGGATCGCGTAACGAGCTTCATTGTCTTCTAAATCTGAGAACTTGCGTGCAAGATGCAGAGTCACCAGATGTACCGTGGGAAAAATTTCCTGCCATTTTTCCCCGATCCATAGATACGCTTTCCCGTTAAGAGAAATTGTGTCATCCTTCCAAAAACAATTTTGAAAAGGATGCAGCGAAAAACCATCTTTTTCTGATAGTAAAATTGTTGTAAAATGGTTCATGACCACATCTAGTCGTCTTCATACCTACAGTAATGTTTTTGGGTACACATTTTTGAATTATAAAATAATCAACTAGTACTTTCATCTTTCAATCGTTGACACTGTGGCAAGTTATTTGCGCCGGCGGCTAGAAGTCCGATGAATTCCGCTAAAAGCATCGTCGTGAATTTACGCACTTGAAAATTTCCGCAATAAATCTTTCTGATTTCCTTCGCTGGAATGTTTTCATTAACAATCGCCTGATGTTCCATAAACTGATGGTGTTGGAGTAATAACGGTTTACTCTCACTTACACTTTTCATCGGAATATTCGTTCGTGCGAAAACCCATTTCCGGTAAACAGGAGACCAGTCTAGCGATGTAATTTAAAATATGCTATATAGGTTTTTAAATTTGTTCAGAGGTTTTTTACAAACGTTTCCTATCTTCTCAAAGTAAAAATTCTAACTGGGCTGTGTTGCCTGCTGAACCGTCGTCTCATCCTTTCTAGTTACCACGCCTGTCCCGTTTTGTATTTCTTTCAAAATACATTGATGCGAAATATTAGCTTTCGAAGCATCCCGCACAATGACTGAATCGTGATGATGGACGAAAGAAATTCCAGAGGAATTTGTTACAACTCCTAGAGTGGAAGTAATGGGGCAACGAGGGCAATCATTTTTCATTTTCAACTTCTGTACTACTTAATTTATTACTCCATATGTTTTGCTTTGCATCCAAGCCCCTACAGCCTCCGGAGAGGCGATGAAAGAAAAAACACCACAGTCTCCTTTCATTTTATTATCGTGGGATCTCTGATACTGTACCTTTTCCAAACACTCCTGTTTTGTCACAGGACGAACAGATGTTGTGAAAACTGTATCTTATCCTCCGAAAAGAATCCTCCGACCTTTTCAATTTTATCCATGTTCTACAAGAAAATCCCTCCCATTGAGCATGTGGCTCTTCTTTAATGAAAAATTTATTAATAATCGGAGTTTCCTCTACTTCCTCTTTACAATATGATGGGAGTTCGGCGTCTAATAGTCCGATCGACTCTGGTTTGTTGTGGTCACACATGGTTATATTCAATGATGACGTCGGTAGAATGACTAAGAAGGCTGACAGGAGACCGAGCGCGATTTGTCTATCCATCTGAAATATTTACGTTATTTTAAATAATATCTGTATCTATGTGGCATCTGAATTCTCTTTCTTAAATTATATCTACTAGGCTCAGTTGGTTCTTTTCAGAAAATCGCGCTCGCTTTCTCGTCTTTGGCTTTACAGTTGGAGCTGTAGCCTCAGGGCTTGCATGGCCTTGAAATTTTTTCATTCTGTCAGTGTGAACTACCAAAAGTTTTTTGCCGTCAACTGAAACGATTTTGTACATTGCCTTTCTTTTCGACTACTGTAAACGGCCCTTCCCGCATGTTAAATTTGTCGGGAACATCAGCTAAAGTTTTCAACATAATTCTATCATTAACTTCATAGACTGTCCTTTTGTATTTCTATCATAGTACTCTTTCTGTTTTTCTTTCGCTTCTTCTAGCCTAGCTTTTGCTATCTCAAGTTCATCGTACCATTGTTGAGAAAAAATCATATTGAAATCTGTTAAATAATAAAATTAAAATAATAATAATAATATTAAGATATTTTATTAATTTTAGGGCATTTTTTAAAACCCTCTCCCTATCCCTCGAAGTTTTCGAACTAAAAATTTCTCAAAAAGGGGGAATTCTGCCTATCTCTTCAATGTTAAGCCATCAGCCGGACCCCACTTTTTGAGAAAAAAAACTTTGAGAGATAGGGAGAGGGTTTTAAAAATATCAAGCTTTCTTCGCAAGCTTCATCATGTTGCAAATTGGAGCTGTCTGGTCTGGGTGGATATAGAGCCGTGACCAGTGTCCGATGATTTTGCGATGCTGGTTCGCCAAGCGTCAATTATTTAGCTACTGATGGCAGCAGATTATGTGTGCATTACAACCCGAACTAAAAATTTTATTCTTGAGGCGTTGAGTCATGGTATCCTTTGAATGCATTTTTACATAAAAAAATTTTAGGCTACAGTGGTGCACATTGGCGTAAGCTGCGCACCACTTTTGCTTTTCGTGTACTTTCAATTGCAATAAGGTCTATATTATATATGATTTAGATAAGACTTCAAAATCAAAATCTTAGATTCTTAGAAAAAATAAACTTTTCGTTTTCTAACCAAAAAAAAAAAAAATATTGAGAACATGATAACATTTTGCATCCATGACCTACACATTTTCTATTGATTCATCCTACTTCTTGGTATTCAATCAACAATTACTACAGGTTTACTATTGGCAGGTTTATTTGTTTGTCTTCAAGTGTAGGCCTACATGTCTGGCTGTCAGCAGCAAAATTCAAACCTTTTTATTTCTTAAGTGTTTAAAATGGTAAAACCATGTTGTTCTATATGTTCAATTTCTAAAAAAAAAGATATCGCCGTATATTTTACCAAATGCCACAATGCAACTTTTTAAGTAATTAAATTGAGAAAGAACTCATTGAAAGAAGAAGAGCCAAAGAAAGAATAATGAAAAAGGGGACAAACGATGCTTGACAATTTCTTTGACCATGAATATTTAATGGAAAATATACAATTAAGAAATAAAAAAGGCTTGAATTTTGCTGCTGACAGCCTAACAGGTACACTAGCAGACAAACAACATGGCCTTACGTGGGAAATGGAAGGAAAAAAGTCGAGGGAAATGAAAAATGAGAGTGAAGGAAAAGAGGCAGCACACTTTCAGAAACCCCCACCACGCGGCGCACTAGTCGTTGCGGTTTCTGCTTGGTTCGTATCTTCTGCATGGAAAAAGTTCTATAAAATGGTTCCTTTTCGTTTTTAACTTTTGAATAACCAGAATTTGGTAAAATATTACAGTTTTTTCTATAACATCCTCACCCCAAAAAGAAATTGAAATGTTTAAATATTATAGACCCTTTTCCAATTACTTGGTATCCGCACTAGCCAAAAGTCGTGCGGCTATTCGACTAGTGCGCACCATGGCGGGGGATAGCCGAAACTTGCAGCAGACTTGGCTTGATACAGCTAGTAATTCAGGTTGTTTACATGTCTTTTACTGCAGTTTTGCCCAAACTGTTGTGTTTTCTACTAAAAAAGTGTTGAAATGCATGCCAAGTGTTGCTAAAGTTTTTTTTAAAGCGTTGGCATGTGTTTAACACTTTTAGTGTTTTTTGGGCCAAACTTCAGTAGAAGACATCTCTCTTTATTCCAAGGTTTTTTTAAAATTGTCGTTCATCCAGTGGTGGGAAAGTTACGTCTATGGTTTTTTTTCGCCCGCTCAAAATTACTCAACGAGATTGTATAGCAAAGAGTCTGCTAAACGTTCTTTTTCTAATAAAGCAAACATAAGAAATTTAAAATAGTAGTGCTGATTTTTCTTAGATTAATTACACGGTTTTGTTTCATTACTTTACCAAGGGTTTGTGTATGTATTTCAAGGCCTTTTTTTTTTTTTACTTTTCAAGGCCTCAAATAAAAATAAAAGGATTTATAGTGGTATTCTGCTTCGCTGCTTGTGGTCACGGCCCTTTTGAAACGCATTCAATGACAAGACAAGTTACAGTTATACTACAAGCTTAGATAGCGATAGTCTTAACACGTTATACTGTTGTCAGTTGTGCAGAATAAAAAGTGTCTCTAATATTTCTAAATCTAATTTTTCAGTATGATGAAAACATATAAACTAACACTTTTAATGGCATTTTTTGTCTTCAGTGATATTGACTGTCACTTCTTTCAAACAGTGAATGCAAAAACCACCAGAGGTAAGAAAATATTGTAAAATAACTTTTTTTTTGTTCTGAACTTAAATTTTTAAATTCAACCAGCTGAAAGGAATCAAAGTCAGACGCGAACAGTAAGAATGGTTGGGGGTGAAGAAACAGCACCAAATCAGTACCCTTTCATGGTATTTTAAAGTTTTTTATTGAAAAATAACCGCATAATCTTCTGTCGCAATTAAATGTCACACCTTAGGTTGCTTTGATGAAGCGCAACGATGGATTAACTGATGAATACTTCCTGTATTGTGGTGCATCTTTGATTTCATCGACTCAAATTCTAACAGCGGCTCATTGCGTTAGCGACCTCAAAACGTATTCAAATGGTTCTTATTTAGCTTTTTCGATTAAGTCTAAGAAAGAGAGTCTAAGAAGTTTTTATTTTAACTCCAATAGAATTTTGGGTCCTGATCGTTTCATAGTGTTACTAGGGATGCATTTCATTAATGATTCATTAAATGACGCTAAGGTGACGAAAAGAGTCAGAGTTGTTACAGTTCACGAAGAATTTGATTCAATAACTCACGTGAGTACAAAAGCAAAATAATATATATTTTAATTGCTTATGCAGTTGATTGAATTACATTTTTCCCAGTTTAATGATATTGCAATCTTGACGCTGGAGTCACCCATCGTTTTCACTTCAGAGATTTCATCTGTTTGTTTACCTTTGGATGGTTCTAACGACCAGTATTTGAATCGAATGGCGACTGCAAAAGGATGGGGAAGGATACAAGAAAAAGGAAAAAATTCAGAATACCTTCGGCACGCTGCTATTAAAATTATTTCTAACTCTTTATGCAGAAAAAGCTACATGAATAACGAAAAAATTGCAGATCACATGCTATGCACTTGGCTATCAGGCAGAGATGCTTGTCAAGTAAACACTGTATATAGTTACAAAATATAACTTTACTTAATAAAATTGCCTGGTGTTTGTACACAGAACGACAGTGGCGGCCCTTTGGTCATTGAAGCGAACCAAAGTGATCAGAAATGCTCTTGGATTCAAGTTGGAATTGTAAGCTTTGGGAGGGGTATGTGTTATTGTTTGCATTCAAAATCTGAATTCCTCTGCGTTAGTTGTTATCTTTGTATTGCTTTTCTAACAACAGGATGCGCTACGAGGTATCCTGGAGTATACATGAGAATTACATCGTTTTTACCCTGGATAAAAAAACACACGAAACTGTGAGTGAGTGAAACTGAAACAATTCTTTCAGAGAAGAACTAATATGATTAATATTCCTGGAGGGAAAATGGGAAAAATCGGCGTCTATAATTTTGCTATTATCTCCGCCAATAAAATCTGGAAAAGTATTTTAAGACATGTTTATTATAGCATACCAGCCATCTATTATATTGAGCTTTAGACGAGGCTTTAGAAACAGCTTGCGCATGTTTGATGTGTCGTTGTTAACACTGAATAATACATTGAATAAGACGGATGTCATTTTCGTGTGACGAAATGCTTGATCAGTAAATATTAAATAGCAGAATTGTGATGGGCACAATAAGTTTATTCCCTCTTGGCTTCTAAGAGCGTCCTGTGGGGGGTTATTGTCCCTAATAAGGGGGTTTTTCGGACAATTTGCGGGTTCTGTTCAAATTCTTTCTTGGATCTTGTCTGTCCTGATTGGTCTTAATTTAACTTGTTGAGACGAACAATTTGATGTGAAAAAAATCACGATCTGTTCAGCGGATCGTGAGCGCCTGCGATCAAACCGCTTTTATCGTTTTTACGGTTTGGATTTAGGGAAGGGGGTGGATTTTCTTTGTTTTTGGAGTGTGGTGTGGGAACTGTAGAGGGTGAATTTTTTGTGGATGGGGTTGGGTTGATTTTTCAGGGGGGGGGGGGGGCATATAGACTCTACTTATAAGGTTATAGTGAGTCAAGTTATGACTTCTACATACATTAGCTCCATCTAACTTCAATAATAACTATCAAGCTAACTATCAATAGTTTTATTTTCATGAACTTTGTTACTATCGATATTCTGATTCCCCCCACGGACTAACCTTATGTTTAATACTTAAAAATGTAATTGAAACTTTAATTTTTTGGAAAATGTTAAAAATACTCATGATTTTTAAAAATAAAATTTTGTTAATAGCAATTATTATTTTTTATAATTTTTTACTTGTATCAATAATATGAATGCATTCCGATGAACTGTTTTGAGTATTTTCTCGTAATAAAAGATTAAGTGTAAATTCCTCAATAATATGTCCTACGAATACCAAAAATCAACGATTGATTCTAATACGCTAGGGTTTTATTGAATTTTTTAGATAGGCTATAAAGAAAAAATATAGCACCTATAAATTTTAAGTTATTATAAATTTACTTAGGTACTATCCGGCACGGTGAAATTTTGCGTATTTTCCTTCGGTGTTTTATTTTATTCCGAGAAAACGGTTCATCGGAATGCAATTTTCATTTCCAAGACATTTTTTAAGTAGTAAACATAAAAGTTTTCCGTAAGGGTTTTTTTTGGTTGAATCGTAACATCGACAGTATTAAAGTTCATGAAACGAAAAAAAAATATTGCATTGATGAAAAAAAAAACGTTGATGGAACTAAATAAAAAACTCCAAGAGGGACCTGCAACCACACCGGCACCTCCTGGTCGCTCATTCTGAATAAGCGATAAACTTATTTTATACAAAATTTCTAAATAAGTTATTCAGAAATTTTCGGACCATTGGAATGCTGGAGGTAAAGTCGGTGATGGTCCATCCTATTGAGTCACATTGCGCTGAATAAATAAATGATGGTTGTTAATTAATGTACACCTGTTTTTTAAAAATCTGATTTCACATTTTACATTGAGTTCATTGCACATGGATATCAATTTGATCTGCTTTGTCCTGTAAAATTATGGGACCTTTTCTTAGTTAAAATAGGCTATTGACATTGAGGGATAATTTCTTTCACACCAATTGTTCTACGAGAAATTTAATTTGAGTGGCAAAAAGTACGTTAGCCTATTTTAAATCCAAGTAAACAAGAAAAGTTAGACTACTTATGGTGGATTGCAGCGTTGCCGGAGTACATTATAACACTTTAAGACGGTAACACCCTATATTGTCAATGTTTGACAATAAAAGAGGGTGTGGAATAATTACGGGAGAAATATTTCGTCCAATTATTTCAGGATCGACTAAGAAAATGTTATCAAAATTTGGAATTTTGTTTGAGACGTCGTGTGAAACATCATCGACGACAGCGAAAGAGAAAGAGAGAGAGCTTGAATCCCATTGTTCTTTTTCAAAGAGTGGTATGAATTACGTGCAATAAAAATAGTCTTTTTGTCGCCATCAAAAATTAATTCATGGTTCGTAGCAGCATCTTGACCAAGGATACAAGATTCGTAAATTCCAAACCTTAACGGGATTGTCTTAAAATTCACAATTGGCTCACCCTTTTTCCGTCACAAGTGCCTGTCCCTACCCGTGGCATAGCCTGAGGTTTTTTATACTTTGTTCACTTTGGCGTGGGATAAAGAAAGGCACTTGCGACGGGAAGGGTGAGCCAATAATTGTGGTCTATCAATTATTTCATTAAACTTATGAATAATTAAAAAAAATATATATATATTTTGATGATGGTTTTTTAATGTACAGGTGAATGATGATGTAAAATTAGTCATAGATTATTAGTCATTAGTTATTATTAGTCTTTTGAGTGTTTGTTCCGATATTAACCAAACCAGTGCCAGTCGATCCGAAATGAAATTTTTGAAACATAGTATTTAAAGTGTTACGATGTTTGAAATAACAATACATTTGTAAAAAATAAGGTTTTTGAAATTTGAAAGTGAAGTATAATAGAAAGTGACTCATATCTTTTGAGTGTTTGTTTCAATTTCAGCCAAACTATAATTTAGCTTCATAAAAAAACTATTGAAATGGCTTCTTGGAATCTTCAGCTTATATTTTAGCAAGAAAAAATAATTTAGGCACAGAGATTTCAAAAGTTACAGAACTCAGAAGATCGTCAGATCTTAAAATCTAATGTAACATGTTTGTGGTATTCCACTAATTTTAACATGGGTTTAATGGCAAGTTCAATAGCTTATAAATATATTCTGAAGCATTGGTTACTGCTCTATTCCACAAAGTACTAATAAAATAAAAAAACTGTAATGACTTTGTAAGAACATGGATTTTAAAATGTACAAGTGAATGATGATGTAAAATTTGTCATATTGTCACGTGTGAATCACGTGACATACGGTTACGGGGAAATCACGTGACATACAGCCCGTACTCAGGGGAACAAGCAAGGGCGAATTCTCTAGTACGTTCGACCTTGCTTAGTAGAAGTAGAAAAGGGTGTTGTGGAGTTCAGAGAAAGATAGCCAGTAGAAGGTTATCTTCTTTTCATGGAATCAGCAAGGGCGAAGGCACTCGGCCTTTTGACCTTGCTAGGCGTCCAGCATAAATGGCCCATGCATTGTTGCTTGGAGCTCTCTTCTTGTACTGTACTTCATCGCATGTAGACTGAGAAAATATACATCGTGTTACACCAAACCTACTCTATCCCGAGTGTAACAAATGGTGGAGATGCAGCAAACACTAAAGTGAAAAGGCAAGGAAGTTTATTTTTATAGTTTATTCATTGTCAGAGGCGAAGAACGTTTAGGGACTTTACCACAAGCGGTTTAACCAACTGGTTGTGCTAAACCTTAAATTTTTGGATACTGAGTCACGTAGTCGGCTGACAGTGAATACCTACTAAGTTGTATTATTTTTTTTGTTTTTTTTTTCTTAGTGTTAGTATATTCGAAGTGACAGAATTTTTGAGTTATGGTAATGCAGTAATTGATTATTGATTTTTTTTTGCCGGTGGTAAATGAGAAAAACTACGAATCCCCGTTGGCCTAATTGTCCAAGGGATCCGAGTAAGCGTTTGCACCCTTTGCTCCCACGTACGTTACTGATACCGGAACAGCGGCGAGAAGAAAAGACTGTTGAATCGGACAGGACTGCGGACTGGGTGACAAATAATCAGAATTTAGAAGAATCGGTTAAAGAAGAAATTGGGAACACCACACACGAAAGTAGCGGGAAAATTGAGAAAAAAGAAGAGATTACTATGAACGATCTAGAAGAATCGGTCGAAGAAGAGATTGTGACAACCGCACAATAAAGTAGCGGGAAAATTAAAAGAAAAGAAGAAGAGACTACGAACGATCTAGACGAAGCGGTCGTAGAAGAGACTGTGGACGCACAAGAAATTAGCAACGAAGAGGAGGAAAACGGGGCCAGTTCGGAAGAGGAGTTAATTGCAGACCCCGATAGCGATAGCGAGACCGATTCCGGGACCGGCATAATGCCTCCACAACTAAAATTCTTAAGTCCAAAGGTGTTTAAGGCAACCCCAGAGGATGACGCGTTCGAGTGGCTCGAACGTTACGAGTCAACGGGCGCTTATAACCAGTGGGGTGACACGGAGCTGAGGGCCAATTTTAACATGTATCAAACGGTACGGCAAGAAAGTGGTACCTGTGCGCCACGCTCCCATCAAAATGGCGGGATGTCGCCTTTCAAGCTGGTGCGGGGCCAAACGGAGCATATATTCAGCGGAAACGGGACTACGTACCGTATTCTTAAATCAATTTCAACAACAAAACTACAAACTGTTTCAAGAGACGCGATTGAGAAACAGGATACAAGGTATTGAGGAGTCCACTACAAATTACTATTACGATTTTATTGATTTATGTAGGGTAGTGGATCCAGCGATGGCTGAAGCCACCGAAAAGGACTATTTTTGGGGGGATTACGGCCCTTATTAGTTCAAAAATTTTATCCATTGCAACCAAAAACTAGCGAAGATTTTTTGGAGGTGGTAAAGCGATTCACGGATGCCAAACTCTTGGCCAACAGACGCAACTGGCCAGATGCGGTGCTGGGGATGACGGCAACCGGGTAGGCCGATATTCCGGTCGAGTTCATTAGGAACTATCCGAAACCAACTCCATCGGCGGCTAATGCAGAATTATGGAAAGTAATTAAAGAACTACAAGGAGCGGTGGAAAATTTAAAGTTACAAGCGACACCTCCTCCGAAGAGACCAGGAAATGACAAGACAGTGACGTGGGGAGAATCAGAGTGAATCTACCAAACCAACGACGGAGTTCTCAGGAGTTACAGCTGTAATGGAACAGGACATATGGCGCGTAATTTTTGGGAAAATCCGCAGTCACCTCGTTTTAGACAGCACCAATTCTCAGGGCCGCCTGGTCCACCGAGGGGAGGGGGGGGGGGGATGCCGGGTCCTCCTACGCCTATAAACATCGTGTCCCAGCTAGCCGAAACAACAATGGATTCAGCGACTTTGGGGAGAAATAAGGAGCTTCCAATCCTAAAATTAGATTTTAGCAAGTAGGTCAGAGAAGAAGTCACGTGCGGGAAAAGACGGGTGATGGCAGTCGTTGATACAGGTGCTGCACTAACAGTATTATCGCCAGAGCTGCTGCAGGAATCTCAGTTTGTGTTGCGCCCTTGGATCGGACCAAGGGTGGTGATGGCTAATGGAGAACCAGCGACACTGTTGGGAGCAGCTACCATTTCAGTCAATCACATAAGGGGAACGGCAACGGGCGAAGCGGTGGTGTTCCAAATGGATGGAATTGATTTGATTTTAGGTAATGATTTCCTGAGGCAGTACGGCAAGGTGCAAATAGACTATCGGGAACCAAATGCCTCCATTACTTTTGGAGATCAGCCCCTGGCGGCAGTTACGTCGGTTAAATGGGTAACCACAACAGATGTACCAATTCCTTCTTTCTCAGTTACCAATGTCGGAAAGGATCGGCCTGTTCGTTCCCTAGCTTTGTTGCTTACTTATACAATTTGGTAATTGGCTTTACTTGGTGCAGTAAAGATAGATGCTTTGCTTGTCCGGGACACTGTGATCTTTAATGAAAAGCCGGGAGTAGCGTTTGGAGAGTCGTTTTGGACAGTCATAACAGATCTCGACATTCGGCCAGCAGAGGCAGGTGTCCAGACATTGAGAGTGAGACTGAAAGAGTACTCAGAAATGGCCGTTAGATGCCGAGGTACAGGTAATCAACAAGGAGCATCGGCAGCCAAAAAACTTGACGTGAAATGTAATTGGTTTGAGCGTGAATTGAACCAATCCGAACATCGACTGGCAACATTTCGGGACGCTATCGGTTCCCCGCACAGACATCGTCGAGCGGTGATCGATGGAGGTGGATCAGTCTTAAAATGGCTGTTTGGAGTAGCAACACAAGCTGATCTGGCAGGATTGAATAAAAAAATCTCAGGCCTTACACGCCGGGAAAATGAGATAGTCCATCTGATGGACCATCAGGCGACTGTTGTGAACGAATCACTTTGGGAAATCCGGACAAACACCAAATTGATCCAGGAGTTAGAAGGACAGACAGCTGAACTGACAAAAAATTATAACAATTTGCTCGGAAGAATGGCGGAGCGTCAGGCATACATGATTGAATATTTCGATTTCTTTATAAATCCAGACACGGCGTTTGAGTCGGTGGAGGCAAGCTTGCAGTGGCTTCGGGACCTAGCGGATGCCCTTGATGAAGGGTTAGACCTCTTGGCAAACGGACGGCTAGCGCCTCAGATATTTCCACCGGCTCAAATGGCATTGGTGTTGAAAGCAGTTAATCGACAATTACCCCTCTGGTGGGCAGTATCAAGTGACGAATTATGGGTGACATATCGTGAGGCCATGGTAACGGTGGCCGCAGTTGAGGGACGCTTCCGTTTGTTTATCAAAATTCCAGTCTACGACCACGCACAGCAGTACACCCTTTTTTTAAATTTTCAGTTTTCTAAGAGCTACAGACAATGGCACCCATGGAGTGATTATCGGTGATTTACGTAAATTTTTTGCCGTTTCCACAGACTTAGAAACGTTCATTGAACTTTCAACAGACGACATTCGGGGTTGTAAGAAGTTGAAACGATTGATTTGTAACTTTCATACAGGTCTGGGGAAACGTTGGGCGCGGAAATCCTGCGCTATCTCTTTATTCACCAATGACGCAAACCGAAAGCTGACGCAATTCAGGCAACAATTTAAGGAATGGAAAGGATCGGAAGTGGCCTATCTCGGAGAAAATCGGTGGGCATTTTCAGCCATTACCGCTCATGAGGTGGTATTCTCCTGTCCGATTGGTAGCAGCAAGCTATTATTTTATTCCAAGGACCACCGCAATCTCTGCAGCTGCCTCCGTTTGGGATTTTTGACGTTCCTCCTGGGTGTACAGCAAGAACAGAAGACTGGATCTTTCCGGCTAGTCTTGAGGGGCGATTGGAGGTCTCGTTGGACCCACTCGTTGCTCCTACTCTGGCTGCAGTATGATTCAATATTACAACCTTCAAATCAGTCGCCATCATCGAGCTCCCGAAGGCGAACACGACATCCATTAACTTCATCAGCGACCTACTGCACCGGAACAACGGCACTCGCGCATCTTCAGAGATGACGGAATTCCAAATCCAAGAGTTAATGAAAAAGACGACCGAAGAATTTCAGCTGAAGGAATCAAGATATCCGTTTGAGCTCCTGGTTTTGTTACTATTACTGGTAGTGGCAACGACCTTTTTGAGTTACCAAACAGTATGGCTGAGAGGTCGTATGAGAGAACACGAACATATAGACATGGATATCCAAGACGACCACCACAACAGGTGGCGGAGGTGTAACACGATATTTTTTTTGACAGGGTTTTTTGTTTGTTTTCAATTCGTGTTTTCGGTTGTTTTGTCTCTTTCGTATTTTCTAGTGTTTTGTTGGTTTTTTGGTCTTTTGGGTTCTTAGTATTAGGGTTTTTACTTTTTATCAGGCGGTCGAGGCGACCGCATTCACGAGGGGGGATCTGTCACGTGTGAATCACGTGACATTCGGTTACGGGGAAATCACGTGACGTACAGCCCGTACTCAGGGGAACAAGCAAGGGCGAATGGTCTAGTACGTTCGACCTTGCTTAGTAGAAGTAGAAAGGGGTGTTGTGGAGTTCAGAGAAAGATAGCCAGTAGAAGGTTATCTTCTTTTCATGGAATCAGCAAGGGCGAAGGCACTCGACGAAGGCACAGACGAGGAGCATTTATTGGCAAATCCCAATGGCGGTATCGATACTGACTCAGGTTCAGTAACTGACCTCAATTAAAGTTTTTTAGTCCTAAGGTATTTAAAGTCACACCGGAAGATGACGCTTTCGAATGGCTCGAGCACTACGAGTTAACTGGAGCGTACAACTAATGGGGTGATACAGAACTACGGGCAAATTTCAATATGTATTTGAATGGAACGACGAGAAAATGGTTTTTGTGCTCCACGTGATCCTTACGTGACATACCTTTTCATGGAGATCACGTGACAGCGATTACTCATGGGGACAAGCAAAGGTGAATGGACTAGTAAATTCGACTTTGCTTAGTAGTAAGCAGAAAAGGGGTTGTTCTTTACTTCGTAGAAAGATAGCGTGCGAGGACAAAAGCACTCGGCCTGTCGACCTTGCTTGCGAACATTATAAATGAGCGATGTAGTGTTGCTGAGACTCTTACTCTTGTACTGTACAGTATCCTGCAAAAAAATCCGAACGCGATTTCTTTTTCTTTTAACATCTAGTGAGGGAAAAATAAACTATTAGTTAATGTCTAATCCTTTTCCAAGGTGATATTGGCGCGATAGACTAAAGGCAGGGAAATTTCCAGACATAGCCTTTGGGGTTTTCCCTTTTTATGACACTTTGAACTATGGAATGGCGTGTATCAGACTTTTAGGATCTTATATGGGGTTGAAAATCACTTTTGAAATAACAACTCACCAGCGTAATCATTTTTAACTTCTGTAACAAATAACAATATTTTAGTTAGTTAACTTTTATATAAAGATTCAATATTTCCTAACGTAAAACATTCAGTTTACTTCAAACCATGTTGCCGGATTGGAGATTCGAACCTCTATACTCAGTTTGCCAATCGAACACTGTAACAATTATACCAAAGGCTCATGTTATACTTAGACGTTTAATATAATCTAGATGGTGAACTTTTAACTAGTCTCTGAATCTTCCGATAGTATATCTTACGTCAATATTTCCGCATCAGTACTGATTCTTTGATATAGTGGTTAAGACTTTGGCTTCATTACACCGGGGTACGTTTCACGTTTTTAAAACGTCATTTCGAAGTGACCTTCGAAAGATTTAGTAACCGTTGTTACACGGCGTGAATCTTGCCAGTTGATTAGGGATTGATTCAACTGTTTTATACTGATTTTCAGAAGTACAAAAAAATCAATCACAGTCTTTTATTTTAACTATGTTAAAACAAAGAGCAGAAGAAACTTAAAACCCCTAAAAAAAAGTGAAAAATAATGTGCCAAACACTAGTGTCGTATAGCAGTCTTGTTGGCGCAGCCAGCTCTGCCTTTTTAAATTAAATTGTATAGCAGTTGTCGTTCGACAGATTGCTCTGCCATTTTTTTGCTTAGAAATTGAATAGCAGTTTGGTTGGCGCAGCCAGCTCAGCCACTTTTTTCTGACAAATTTTATAGCATAGTTGTTTTTCAACAGACTGCTCTGCCAATTTTTATTTCTTCTATATCGTTTGTTCTTAAAAATACCGACTTCACTAGAGATTGAGAATTCCTTGATTATTCTCTATGCCACTTGACGCAAAAATTTTTCTATCTCTATATCTGAAATTTCTGCCTCTGCGTGCTCAAGCCAATCTCAAGTAGATTTTGGTAATGCGCATCATATATATTGAATGATTGCCCAATGACCGAACCAACTCCCGACGAGGTTCCGGTACAAACAGATCTAACAAGTCAAGTTAAAAGAAAACGAACCGTCCGCACTAAAGGCCAACTTCCAAGCCGGGCAAGCGAACGGTTAAAAGAAAAGGCTACCCAAAAACCGAAAGCACTTTTCTCCATATCGGCAGCGATCCCGAGTCAGGCGACGAACACACACGGCGAAGGCTCCCAATCACACCTCGATGCAGATACAGGGGAGGGCAATACAAATATAAAAGACCGGGTCGAGAACGATTTAAAGGGAAAACAAGAAGTAAAACCGACGGGTACTAACCAACCATCCGCTTCCTCAACATCCTTAAGCAGGAATAAAAATGTGAACACAGAGTCCTAACAACAAACGGAAGTGAAACCAGCTTCCGTTACCACACAGAAAGTGGACTCCCAGCCCATTTCCTCCCAATTAAATAAGTCAAACCCCTTCAGACAGGCCGTTACTAATCCGACACCGTCTCAAAACGTTACAGCTAATCAAAAACCATTCACAAACGCTAAGCCGTCAATACAACACCCACCAGCAATGTCACAACCAAAACCTTACGAGGTCTTGTACAAATGCCTCCGGGATACTTGGTTTTCACGCGATGAAGCTGCAGCGGGAGCAAAAGCACCTTAGCGTCATCCAAGGCTATAACTGGCACCAGCGTCGTCCCCGCGACAAAGGTCTGCGGAAATCAGATCAACTCTTCAACAACGTCGAATCAAAGTTTTTATAATAGTAAAAAGTTATTACATAATCAGCAACAGCAAACAATAGCTCTGTTAGCTCAAGTGCCCTCCTTTAACGGAATAGGATCAACCCAATTTGAGGACTGGATACCAAATTTTGAAAGGGTAGTAAACACCACCTAGTTTGAAGAAGGTAGAAAAATAAAGCTTTTAGGTTCAAAACTTTTAGGGTCTGCAAAAGATTGCATTACAACCTTCCAGCTTCATTATCCGAGGGAGGCGAAGTCGTTCATCAAGGTTTAATAGAACCTCCATGAGCGTTTCCATGGAGGAGATAATAGGAAAATGTATTTTAGAGAATTCAAAAACTGCTTACGTAATCCAGGTGAATCGACCAGAGACTACGCTTGTCGAATACAAAAACTATACTCGTTTTCCTATCCGATAGCAGTGGGAAAACAATTACCCACTGACCCTGATCACCTCCAATTGAGGGAAAACTCAATAATGGACGGGTTTTTGGAAGGGCTCAAACCAAACCTTCGCGAAAGAATGAGCTTTAAAGAATATAAGAATCTAAACGACCTCATAAAGGCAACAAAAAAAATGTGCCACGGTCCTAAATGAGGCAAAGTTGGAAAAACGGAACGTCGAGTTTGTTAACTCCATTTCAGTCAACGTCATATTGCATCATCATATTGCATGTTAATAGAATAAGCGCTTCACGCACGCGCCCAAAACTATTTACACTCCGCAATTAAAATTTGAGTCCAAATGTTTTTAAAGCGACCCCGGAAGATGACGCTTTTGAATGGCTCGAGCGTTACGAGTCAGCAGGCGCGTACAACCAATGAGGTGACGCGGAATTAAGAGCAAATTTTAATATGTATATGGATGGAACGGCAAGGAAGTGGCATCTGTGCTCCACACTTCCAACGAAATGGCGTGATGTAGCCTTTCAAGCGGGTGCTGCGCCCAAAGGAGCGAATATTCTGGCTGAAACAGGAGTAAGAACACCGTTCTTAAAGGAATTCCAACAGCAGAATTACAAGCTTTTTCAGGAGACTCGATTACGGAACAGGCTACAAGGTATCGAAGAACCAACCACTAACTATGATTACAACATTATTGATCTATGTAGGGTGATGGACCAAACAATGGCAGAAGCAACCAAATTGGACTACCTTTTTGGTGGATTACGGCCCTCATTAGTCCAGAAATTGTATCCGTTACAACCGAAGCAAGTGAAGAACTTTTGTAGGCAGCAAAGCGGTTCACTGATGCCAAACTCTTGGCTAATCGACGCAACTAGCCGGATGCGTTGCTTGGGGTGACAGGAAATAGGGTGATGGATGTTACGATTGATTTTATTAGGACTTATCCGAAACCAGCATCAACTGCGGTGGATACGTAATTGTGGAAAGCAATAAAAGAGCTGCGAGAAGCAGTAGAAAGTTCGAAAATCTACACCACACCACTTCCTCGCGAACCTGGAACAGGTGGGAAAGGTTTCACACAGTTTTTTTGACAGATTTTTGTGTTCTTTTTAAATTTGTGTTTTCGACCGCCTTCATGGAGGGGGATCTGTCACGTGAGGATCACGGGACATACTTTTTTTTTTTGACAAGTGCATGCTCAGGAATATATTCCTGAGCATGCACTTGTCATTACGGAATGTTAAAAATTGTCCTTTTGCAGTATATTTTTATTACCAATGTATTGTAAATTGGTGTTGATATATATAAATATTTTGTTGGTCATTGTGGTTTTTAATGAATTTATTTCATGTATACGAATTATGCTATCGCATTATTCGCTTATCTTACAGCGGTTATTGGCAATCCAGTACCAGCGGAACCAACGAAACTATCGTCGGAAGTTGGGCAGTCAATGTTGAAAACTGAAATTGATGCGGTACTGACAAATTCGTTGTCATTCATCAATTCTTCTATTAAAGATATGACGAAAACGGATGAAGAATTAAACTTGTGGAAAAATGTTTCAACGGGTGTTTCAGCAATTTTTCTGATTGTTTTATTTCTGTTGGTGGTGCATTGGCATCAAAAGACCAACAAAAAATTATCGAAGTTGAAATTGAAAATTAAAGGAATGAGAAATACACTTTGATTTTGAATCGTAGATGATAACGAAAGAATAACAGCTAATAAAAAGGAGCGCTAAAGCAAAAACGAATTTAATTTTTAGTTAGAGCGCATAAAGTGGCCACTATTAGTATTCTCCACGTAATAACAATTATATTGATAACTACGCACAATTATAAAACAAATAAAACGACCTTTTAGAAGAAGGGGACTTCGAAGAAGCGGAACTCTTGTATGAGGTCCTATGGTATTCTCGGTGTAGGAGTACATGTCGATTGATGAACCACCTATCAGCACCCATCTCCGCTGTCTCTCTGTCAGACAGAGAGACGGCCAGACGGGAACGGGTTCATTGTGTGTTGTGTCACCATAAATTGCTGGCCAAATCGATTGGTGCTATAGGCCAAAGACTAGGAGTATTTTATCGATCTTCACCTTCGCTCCAGACGATATCAATGGATGTTTGAACCTGCGGATGAAGCTCCCACTTTCTGAATTTTGTATTAAATACATCATTCAGTTTAGTAACAAAACAATTATTTAATGCTAGTATTGAGTATGATTTTTGGCAAAATATTGTAATGTCTACTATGTTTGGTTAATTTAAAATTTAATCAAAACTGATTAAAAATGTAGGTGTGAAATTGTAGGGGGGAGAGGGAGTGGCAAACGCCCACAGGTGCTCATCTAGCCGTGGGCTACATGACGCAACAATCCCGCTTATGGCTACCTGATGCTGCTAGTCTAGCAGTGACGTTCTGTTACATATTCGTATTTATTGCCCCAGAAGAAGTTATATTTATCGGCAAATAACGAAGTAGCGACAATATTTCATTGCCGGATTCCTTCGTCGGTAATATTGCCGAAATGGAATATTACCGTTATTCAAAAAACCTTAGTTATCTTGGTTTTTTGTTTCATTAGCTTCAGTAAACACAACTTAAACAATAACAGAACAATATTAGAAAAACAAGGTTTATTCAGCTTGTTAAATTTCTAGCAAACTGAATAAATCTTGGGAGTAATTTGTTATGTTAAAGGTTGCGAGATTTATTACTGACCATCACACTGAATTATCCAAAAGAATTTTGTTGCGTCAAACTATAAAACGTTAAGGGAAGTTGCAAGCTTGCAACTGTTTGCGTTGCTGGGTGTCAATTGACTGGCAAAACCAAAACGAAAGGGCGCCTTAAATAAATGAACGGTCGGTAAATATAGGCGTGGTATGTTTTCCATTTCGCAGATAAAAAAACCTTTGGGTTCTCGGAAATCATTAGATAAAACTGTTTTTAAGAAAAGTATTTTCTTAGAAAATTCTCACATTTTATCAGTGGAATATGCTATTTATCTAATCTGTGTTTCTTTTTATATGCTTTAATTATTATCTTGAATCTATTATTGTTTTTTTTCGCATATCCTGCATCCAGGACTCAAAGTCTATTCCAGGTCGACTTCTTAGTATTTCTTCTGAAGAAAATATCAAATGCTGCCCTAGATTTTGCTACAATACTTAAAAATCCTTGATGGGCGTCGCAAAACTCAACAGATAGTCAGGACTGAGCTCGGGATTGAGGAGTCATCTTAATTATTTGTTGTCTTACTCAATTGTTGCTGTTAGAGTGTGTTTGACTCATTGGTTTGACTTTTTTGTTCTGTTTTGTTTGTATTCAATAATAAATTTGTGAGGCGCTCCGGCCATGTTTTATTTAAATATTTTTTTCCCCGTTAATTATTATGTAGTGTTTTTATTATTACTAATAATAGAATAGCGGGGAAACTTAGCTAGAAAATTCGGGATTCGTCAAACTAAGGATATCTAGCCTTTTTTTTTTATTTGTAGTATCTTTTGGGAAATGTATGTTACTCAGTTAGTGAGTTTACCCCGTTAGAACCCATATAAGGTGGGTGAATTATTTTTTCTGATTGTCAGCATCAGCTGATGCGTCCAGCTCAGATAAGATGGTCTAGCGTCCAGCTACTGATGGAATCAAAATTAATATGTACCTATGCTGCCCTTATAACCTTCAGGAATAATTTTTTTTTTTAAATAAATTGTGACCTAATCCACCAACCATAATTTTATCGATTTGATTCAAAATTGACATTAAAAATGAAATATGAAAAATATAAATTCTGTATTATTTATCTTAATTTATCTTCTACATATTCAAAATTGATGCGCATTGATGCATGAGCTTAACAATTCTGCTTTACTTTTCTCAATACTTTGTATCAGATACAATTAGGTTTATCCAGAACGAAACATGAAATCACCAAATTGAACCTTACAACACTACGAGAACTGCGGCATCACGAACGAAACGATATTTTCCCCGGCATTTCATAAATGTGAATAAGATTATGCAATCCTTTTAAACCTGAATTGCCAAACCAACTCTGGTCTGGCTATTGGTACAGCACCCTCTCTGTTATTTTATTAAATTACATAGTAAAACGTCTCATTTATATCAATAATATTATGGGGTACTTTGCATAACATAAAAACTTATTTATTGTGCTATAGGTCTTCGCCATGCTGTGTTGCCCCATGAAAGGGCAAAGCAAAACCGAGCAAAACATGTCATTTATTTATGGATTTTTTTTTTCAATTTTCGAATTTTTTATTGCATTAAGTTTTAGGCACTGTAAATTTATATTGATTTGGTCGCTACACATTTTAAAAATGAACAATCCACCGATTTTTAAAGGTGTTTCTAATTCGGCCGCTAGCTGGTTCAAAAATTCGCAAAAATTGAACTTTTCTTCCCAGTCCACCGCGCGAAGTTCAAAAGACAACGTTATAATTCGTTTGAGATAGTTAATGTTTTTATGAAATAGCTAATTGCTCTAAATGTAGGCTAAAGACTAAAGACCCAATTCTTAAATTATTGTGTGTTTGAATATTATTGTGTATTTGACTATTAGAACAATACGTTCAAAGCGCGGGAAATTTCATAAAATCATCCGGTGATCACACCAACACGCTTGCTGCATTCATGAGAGCTAGTAGCCTAGTATACATTTTCAGCATTTATTTCTTTTTTATTAATTTTAATTTTAGTTCATGGGTCATAGAGATATTTTGTTGTTTTTGATAATTTTAACATCCACTGCTCATTGCCATTGCCCATTGTGTGTGGTTCCTCGTTGGGTGGTGTAACGACTTTGATCAAAGAACGCGGGTAAGCCACTCAACTCCAATGCCCCGCAGCTTTTTATTATTGGCAAAAATCTTCGAAAAAGAAAAGTTTAAGGTCTGATTGAATGGAGGACGACTTTTTAAAATAGAAAACCGATCAATCTTCAACGTAATATTTTTATTTATCAACTGCATTTTACATATATTTTTTTTTATTGTGGGTCTATTCTCATTCTGTGGTCTGTAAAAAAACAATAAATTAAATTTGATGTTAGCGATGTTTTTGTTCTTAAGTTTTTTAATTACGTTGTGTTAACAGAAAACAGGCATGTGAAACACAGTCATACAACACAACCGATTCGCAGTAATTCAGTTTTAAACGAAGTTGAATTAAATTGAAATTGGTAATCAAAATTAATTTTCATATGACCCTTCGCAGTTTTCCGACTCTGTGCATGGCACAAAATCAAAAGGATCTTTCAATTCAACGGCGGTCGTATTCTCCGAGTCCTCATTGTCCCATTGCGTCGGTTCCGGCATTTCCATTGCCTTGTTCCGTAAGGCAACAGTAAAAACAAATAAAAAAAGGCAATTAGTTTGGTCTTTAATTTAATCTAAATAGATACTGAATGTATGTTAATAACGACAAATGTTAGATGTAAATATCCCGTAACAAAGTTAATGAAAGCAATGCATTACACGAAGGGAAGGGAGATATCGAAAATCGAGATTCATTCCGCAATCGACATCGTGCAGTGTCGGGAAACAAATTTATGAAGATCATTTGAAGGCTCTGTTGTCGTTACAGTAGACTCCGCCTTTTGATCGGATGAAGTTAAGCTTTTTTCATTCTCTTCTTCAGCTTCATCTTCATTCAAATTGATCGGCTTTCCGTTGACTGAAACAATGTTTGGGTTTCTACCACCGTAGAGCTTGAAAAAATCTGCATTATCAAACTGAAGAATCGCCTCAAAACGCTTCTTGGCTTCCTCCGGCTCGTGGATGCACAATAGTGCCTATTAAAACAAATTTAAATGTGAATGAAACCAAAGCCAAAACAATAGCTCATTGATTACAAGCTGTATGTTACCTGACCAAGACGGAATAAACCCTTTTCATTTTTTGGATCCATTTCCAGCGCTTTCTGGCAATGCTCGCGAGTTGCACAGAAATCATTCAACTTTAAACAGCACATGGCCTGATTGAGATATGCTGCAAGCATAAGCTGCTCCCGCTCTAAAGCTTCTCGTCTTTTAGAACTGAATTTAAAAAAGGAATCGATTACAAAATGAATTGAAGTTTTACAGAACTGGGAAATTCACAATTACTTTTTTCGAATTCAAGAAGGGTGACTATCTTGGAGTATTGCTTGATGGCTAAGGCATATTTAGCGGTTTTGAAATGATTGGTTCTTTTATCCTTGCAGAGTTTAGCCTGTTCTAGTTTTTCATCGGATCAAGCGATTCAACTTGATCAAGCTCCTCTCTTGCTTCTTGAATTTCAACAGAGCTTGCTCAACACCATCAGGAATGTTGTTCTCTAAACCTTCTCTAAGATTGAAGCTCAACTCACGTTGATCAAATACCACGTCCCCGTTGCGGCCGATCAATGAAACTGCAAGAGTGAAATAAGAAAAAAGCATTCATGTTAAAAATTCAGATAAAAAATACTCCTATTTAGGAATTGTACTTTCGACAAGCGCCTCTTCATTGGGACTGGAATAGCCACCACCCACTTTTAAGGTTTGTCTTAAAATTCCGCCATCATTTGTTTTAGTGAGATCTTCTAATTTCCAATCAAACAACTCAACCTAAGTACAAATAATTTAAAATTACAGAAAAAAAAACATGTAATAATAAATTTTAAAATCACTTAACCTCAAACACTAATGTGGCATTAGGGGGAATTTTAGGTGGACTTCCATTGTCACCGTAGGCATAATTTGATTTACAATACAAGACTGCCACCTCTCCACGCTTCATAGTAGCTACACCAAGGTCCCATGCCTTAATAACATTGCCTATAAAAATTTCACAATTGATTTGATTCAGTTAGATGTAATTGCATTTCATCATATTCCATTGAAACATACCTTTGCCAAAGTAGAATTTGAATTTCCCTCCTGTCACAACTGGAATCAATTATTTGGTGCCATTTTAGTCAATGTGCCTGTATAGTAGACAGTGCTGCCCAGAGGAGGTATTTCTTTCTTTCAACACACCATCATCTTTGTCTAAAGTGAGATCAACAGAAGTTGGGCCAGGTGTATAAGGCTCTTTTTTGGAAGAATCTTGTACTATGGGTTGATCAACCTCCATGCTGCTTTGTTCATTGGCTGTCATCCTGTTGACTGACTAGGGAATTCGGCTGCACGCGCAGCGAGAGCCAACAAGAAAGTTATATAGATTGCACTGTTGAAAACAGAGGGTGAAGTGAACCTGATCTAGTCTAGAAAGAACAAATAAGTGACATGCACTTAGTTGCGATTTCCGTGCATAAGTTAATAATTAGGAGCTTACAGTGTCTAGATCCGTACTACTGATGAAAAAGTTGTGCACGTTTAATTTTGAAAGTTGAAACGTGCGTGATAATCTCGTAGGAAATCGTGTAGTATTTTCTCATTTTCTGGAATCAGCTGACAGAGACAGACCCAGAAGCAGAATGTTCTGTCATGGCCTACTGAACCCTAGGCCGAGCGTAGAGCTATACCCCTGTGGTGTAGCTTTTTCCTCCCATCCCCTTCCGTTCAACCTAACTGGGAGGTGGCGCACCTAGCGGTGAGATGTGGTGAGCCCATTAGCGCATGCAGTGAGCTACATCTCACCGCTAGGTGCGCCACCTCCCAGTTAGGTTGAACGGAAGGGGAAGGGAGTAAAAAAGCTACACCACAGGGGTATAGCTCTACGATCGGCCTAGGTTCAGTAGGCCATGGTTCTGTTCCTACCAGACTTCGTTTAGCGCGCCGCCAAGTGCCAATAGGAGCGCCATCTAATCTAAAGATTCAATACTGATACGAAAATGAAGTAAATAAGTAATGCGATTACGAGAATGGTTAGTTTTTATTTTTATTATTATTATTTGTCATTAATTCTTTCTTTATACGTTTCTTATTCATTAAACTAAAATTAAATCGATTTTCTATACAGGTGTAATAAAACTTATAATGGTAAATTTTGATTCAGGGCTTGATAGCTCAATGGTTAGTGCGCCGCGTTCGTTTCGCGGAAGTCTCGAGTTCAATTCTCATACAAGCCAAAAGTCAACCAGCGATACTTGAAACAGAGAACATCTAGTACCCCTAGCAATACTTGTCACATGGGCGAATGTAATAATACTGCATTCGTTGGTTGTCAGCTGCTGCAATCAGTGACTGCCGGTTGACGACGACATACAGTATAATGACTATGTATTAGATTGTGGAGGCTCACATGAAGGTAAATCTGGGAAGACGTCAAATGTTTTTTTCTTTTTTTCAACGATGTGCAAATTATAATGACACCTTCCTCTGAATTTCATTTCACGGAAAGTAAAAAATTAAAAAGTCAAATCCCGTTCGAGAACGGAGAACCTCTGCACAAATTAAAAAACATCCATTTTAATTTTAAGAGATCTTTTATTCTGAGTACATGTTTTATCGTCAGGTTTTTATTTTTCGTGAGGACAATTAAATCAAACATAGAACACGCTAATTACTGTTTCTATGACACATCGTGAACTTGCAACGTCATAGTCCTGGTGAGGTTATTTACATTGTAGAATTAGAATTTGACTGTTTTACTCGTAGTCTAAGTAGTCATATACTTATGGTGTAGAGGTGAGAATTGAGAATTCATTTAAACAATTTACATTCTTTTTGTTGGCAGCAGTGAAATGTTTAAATTCAAATTACGCGGCATTCAGGCTGTAATCTTTTTGTGTGTTTTGAATCGGTTTAGTTGTGTAATGTGAATACGCACCGGCCATTGTGTAGACAGTTAGACACTATAGCTCTTTCCATTCCAGAACCGCGAATCTATTATCACCTGGCTCGGGGCTTCTAATCGTTTCCTCCCTTCCGGTTTCTTTTTGGTAATATTTATAAATAAGAGAAATCTTTTTATTGTTTGTTGGTTTATTTATTCTTTTTGAATATTTGTCGATGCTCATCTAGGCTGTAACTCCTACTCTTTGATACCGATATTCCAAAGATATTCATAGCAAGAAAAGGCGATTATACCATCGGCTTCTAAGAAGTGAATGAACGGCATTCCATCATCGCTAAAGTTTGGAGGTTCCGCAGCCGTAAGCCAACACGATCGTTCCCGTTTATATTCGTTCTTATAGTGTCCCACACGCAAGGTATATTATTATTAGTTTTTATATCTTTTATTATTTAATTTTTAATATCTTTTTTTAACCGTTCCGAAAGATTAACGCCGTTTTGTTCCGGAAACTGGCTGCTCGGAAGCTCTGATCGACGCTAGTCAATGGATGAATGGAACCAACGTCACGGTCGAGAGAGTACTTGTACTAGATCCAAGCCGTTGGCAAGGAAAAATCTCCATGTAATTCATCTCCACTTATGGTCTTTACAAGGGAAATGATAATGGGATACGTAATGATTTCTTGTTTTTCTCCTCATTCACATGGGAGTGCAGATCATCCGGGGCCCTTTTGAGCCAACGCAAATAGAAGGTCAAAGTGGTCATGACAGTGCCTGAAACCGATAAGTGTCAAGGGGAACATTTGTTGTTTGAAACTTGTAAAGAAAGAAAAAAAAACAAATTGCTTTATTTTGTGTCTTTATTTGCTTTGCAAAAAGATTGCTTCTAGGATTTAATTTTTTTCCGCCCACCAAAATGTTGTGGGAACCAGGACGGCCACAGTGGTTCGGTGGCGCCAACATTCCTCCAAAACGGATGGATCTCAAGCCAAACGACATGGAAACGTGGAAGTCATTCAATTTTTCCCCCTTTCCACCATCAAATCAGAGTGCAGAAAATCACCACTGGCAATATCAACCCATTGATATGCCTATTTCCTTCTCCACGTCGTTTAGTTTCAAGTTTGAAGGCTCAGTCGATGACACAGTCAGAATCGACGGCTCCTCCCATCATCGAGCCGATCGTATCGAACACCAAAGGTGCCGACGGCATCGGTGTCGGCCCAAAGAGTGTGAAAAATGATCCCTGGCAATTCCAACGAAATAATTCGTATTGGTTCTCTTTCGTCGTATGTAGCGGTCAAAGCCTCCTTAGGATGTTTCATTTGCCCCATTCTTTTTTCCTTTGCACTCCACAATGAGTTGTAAACCACGTGAAGATATTTTAAGAATACCCTTTTTTTTATGTAACCTTACTGTAACGCAGAAAACTAAAAAATGTTTTATTTTTAAAATAAAAATTTTTCACAGTAAAATTCGTTTGGGCAGTTTATGGGTTGTATGTAAGTCCGAGCACTACACAGATTTTAAGTTTTTACTGAATTTTAAACGGTGCTTAAATTTTTAATTGATTTTTTAAGATAACCTTTCGCCTATTTAATTACATGATGAAATATTTATAAAGGAATCTTTCATTTAATACTTACTGATTTTCAATCTGGACGTTCAGAATTTAAAAACAAATTTGTTGGTCCAGCAATCGCATTTTATTGGATAGATTTTAAGAAGCGGGAATATTTGTGGGATTCAAACATATGTTAAAATCATTTTTCTTCTCATTTTAGTTCTCTGAAGGTTTGGTACGAACTACAAAGCGAACTCTGCGGATTCGTTTACACTCCGGAATTTGGTCAAAACGTCGACGAAATTTTATGATAAGAAAAGACGTTGTCTTCTGGGTTGTTCCCTGTTCCAAAATGTGAAAATATTGTACGATGGCTGACTTAAAAACATAAGCTATATATTAATTTTAAAGGAACAACTTGGATCGAAGAAATGGTTCGAATATTGATTAATAATTCGATGCAGAAGCCGCTGGGTGTCTGGCTGTAATATACCATGGAAACCTTGAAGACTTTGTCGATTTTTTCATGAGTAATCAAGGTAAAAAAAATTGTTTCTATTAACCATCTTTGAGTAATGTCTACATTTCTAATAACAACTGACAACTTCATACATTTGATTTATTTAAAAAGCTTACTAATAATTGGCAGTGAACTTTTCCGCCCTTACTTTCCTCCGAGCTTTCCTCATGTTTTTGGACGCTTGGGCGAAACGGATTCATCCCAACTTGCTCAGATTCATATTATATGAAGATATGAAAAAAGCGGAAAAAAGTAAAACATATTTCCATATAGTTATTGTTGATTTCCAAATAGGCAAAATAATATTTACGTCAGAACGCGAAATGACATTATTACAGAAGCGTTGAAGTCGAAAAGGTGGTCCCGTCCTGGTCCCGTCTTTTAAAACATGTTACAGACGTGAAAACTCGAACAAACAGTTATTACCAAATTTCTGAAATTTAATGAAATAAAGGTAATTTAAAGTAGTATCGGTCGCATCGCATCGATGCAAATGTTGAGCCGAACTTGGCAGAAACTGACTTGGAGATTCGAAACGGAGCTTGAACAGCAAGATTAAACGCAAAATGAGTTATTAATATCTTTTTTTTATTTTTCATGCACTAATACAAAATATACGGGCATATATCCTTGGGCTGCAAATTTTTTTAGGATAAAGGAAAAAAATTAATATACGTACAATCGAGTCATAAGATATGTATTAACATCTAACAATTTCTATTGAAATATAATTGCAAAAATAAAATCAATATAAAAAAATGTATATAACACTTTTCGCTCTTTAATTCACAACATTGTGTAGTAGAATTATAAATTGATAATAACACGGCAACAACGGTTTTGCTTCGTCATTTTTTCTCAAAATTTTTCATACATTTTTTTCGCTCGACGTCCATCCCACTTGAAATGTCTGGAATTAAAAAAACAAAAAAACATACGCCCATCAGGATTTCCCTAGTCTACAATCACATTTAGCTAGTCTTAAGTACAGTTTTTTTGCTTGTTCAATGTCAAACCGGTCAAACTGACAATGAAACAAAATTGCGCAAAATCCTATGGGATCGCGTATGGGATCTTTTGCGGTCCCTCCCCAAACTGTTTTTACAAGTATTTGAAATATTTCGATTTCTGCTAATTTTGTCAATTCTTTTGTTTAAAACAATTGGAGTTGTTCTTTTAGTCGCTTTTAGACTTATTTCTTTCGATCACCTTGAAAATACCAAATAAAGACAGCTGGCAGACAGGCTAGCACCGAATAGGCCAACGCACGGCGATTTATTTAACTTTGTTGATATTTGCTTGATCGATCAGGTTTTCAGTTCAGTTGCCACCAACACTCTTTCAGAAATTGAAATATTCCTGGTGAATCGATAATTCGCCTTGCAATTAATAGGCGTGTGTCCGCATTTGTCTGTTTCAGATGTTTAAAAAAATGTTTTTATAAAAGGCTATTTATATTTTAATTGATATACTTTTCGACGCTGAATGATGATCGTTGATAAAAAAATCACATCCCGCGAGATTAAATCTTATGAGGAAATTTAATTTCAGGGGGTTTTGATTTTACTCGGATAATGAGGACAACTCACTTTACTACACAACGCTTTCAATCGCAGTGTAGTTTGTAACATCATCTTGGATGCACACAATCCTTATATTTCTAGATCGATTATAAAGAAAAAGAAAAACTGCTGATCCCTAATTTTGAATTTCATTCCATAAGATCAAGACTGCTCCATTGAACTGATTCACTGAAAATGTTATCTTTGCTGAAGGCTTAGCACGAAGTGAACCTGATGGATTCGTTCTCCGGAATTGGGTCGACAAGTGTGATGGGTCGATACCTTCCACAAATGCGGTAATATCGTGTGACTGACTAATATCGATTTTTGATGTGTCACTTAAAACCATTGGCTATAATATATATTATACAATTTTTGAAGGAACAATTTGGACCAAAGAAATGGTTTCGATGTTGAATAATAATTGCGATGGAGAACTCGTTAAACGAAAGCCGCTGACCGTACGAGCTCCGTTTCTTTAGACATATTATTTTAAAATATTGAAATGTGAATATAGCCGTAACATTTAGACGATGAATTGAAATTTATTTTTGTAAATTCTAATTTACTAATTCAATGCAGAAACTTAATTAGTTCGATTAGTTACTGGCGGATTCAACGTCGGATTTAACTTCCGTGTTGTTCATAAGTATTGCGCACGACCATAACGGTTTTCTAATTTTTTTTTATTGAATAGGTATTTTTTACAATTTTTACTAGTTCACAACAGAAAATAATAAAAAGACAATAGCTTCCTGCTTGCGCTTAAACATTTCTCTTCTTGCTACTATAACTGTGTGCAGCACAAAAGAATACACACAAATAAAACAGATTACTTTTCAATATTATTACGGAAGATGTAATATGTTGTTTCATTTAACCGTCATCCCAAATTCATGAAGAATTGAAGATGCAAGGATTCCGTGATGAGAATCTGGAAAACTTATCTGATTTGTTCATGAAAGATTACGGTGAGTAATTTTCTCTATAAGCTATCACGAGTTAACAAAATATCGGATAACAGTAATATACTAATAATATCTTTATTGCTGTTTGGGTTCGAATAGATGGGAGGCTAGCACCCATTAGTATAGCCAAAAGTTTTCAGCAAAGTACGAACGTATTATACTCCCTACGCCCGCTCCCAAGGATCAGCCTTTACAGGCCGATGTAGGCTACTACCCAGAAGTCGTCCTTGAATCCAGTAATTTATAATAATACAAAGCTTACGCTTACCTAATGACTATTTAATATTGATGAAATTTTTCTAGGAAAATACTGAATAATGAAGAAATATCGATTTCCTAGAACAAAAACGTTTGCTGAAGAAAGAAAATGGGAAACATAGATAACTAGATAACCTATCTACAGAACATGATTCGCCTATTTAAAGGCGCTCTATAAGATTTTTAGCGCTCAGTCAGTTGATAGACGTTGCAGCGCAAACAACTGCAGATATATAACAACGATAAATCATAACTTTAACTAACTATTCTTAACCTTGATTTGAACGAACATAACAAATCACAAGATTTATTCAGTACGTTATAAATTTGACGGACTCAGCAAATTTTGTTATTGTGATATTGTTCTGTTCAAATTTTGGTCGTCTGGTTATTTTAATTATTATATCTCTTATTGCTTATAGATCTGATACATCATTTTTCAAATATTTTCTGTCTTTATTTTGTGAAGACTTTTTTCAAATTGCTAAGGTTCCGCAGAGCAAAACGTCGTGCGACTATTCGAATAGTGCGCACCGTAGCGGTGGGTTGCTGCAAAATTTGCTTTACCCTCGTCGACTATATTCAAAGTTTCCTATCTAACCAATATCATGGCCTACTGAACCCTAGGCCAGTTGTAGAGCTATATAGACCGCTGTAGTGTAGCTTTTTCTACCCATCCCCCCTAAATGGGAGGTGGTGCACCTAGCGGTGAGATTTAGCTAACTGCATGCGCAAATGGGCTCACCGCCTCTCCCCGCTAGGTGCGCCACTACCCAGTTAGGGGGGATGGGAAGGTATAATTGACACAAAGGGGCTTATGGCTCGAACGCCGGCCTAGTAGTTAAGTAGGCCATTCCAATATATAGAATTGGTTCGACGTTCGAGGTTGCCATCTTGGTAAGATTTTTATTCTCCTTAGTGCAGCCACAACTGAAAAGCATTGGCATTTGTAGAGAAAGAGTGCAATCCCAGGAATGGAAGAGGCATTACTCGAAGAATGTTTGGGGCGATATTGGTTTTGCCTCAGGCATAGTGTACGGCTCCCTTCATTCCTCCTTCATGGCTTGCACTCTTTCTCTATAAATATACCTCTATAAATATATCTCTATAAATATATCTCTATAAATATGTCTCCGAATACGCGATAAATATTACTGGCCTAACATGTTACGAGAGATAAAAGATTATTGCATGACGTGTGCCCTACAAAGACGGGTAGTTACGAGAGCTTTTCTACACTCGTTAGAGATAGTGCCTGCCCCATTTGAAGCGATAGGCATGGATTTTCTAGTGTCCATCAAACCCAAATCCTTGAATGGAAATAAATATGTCCTTGTTATGACAGACGCTTTTTCGAATTGGACCGAAGTTGTGGCGCTGCCGAATCAAACAGTAGAAACGACTTGCCGGGACCTAACGGATAAAATTATTTTGTATCACGGGCCCCCGAAAATTATCATTACGGATAGAGGCTCAAATTTTACTTCCATACAATTCAATAGTCTTTGTAAGGAATTGAAAACTAAACATAAAACCACTACAGCGTATCACCCACAGTCGAACGGGATGACGGAACGCTTCAACAAAACGGTAGGCCTAGTGGAAATGGTTAGGAAATATGTCGACGACGGCTAAAATTGGGAGGAAGTCTTAGGCCCAATTGCTTCTGGCTTCAGAAACTCAGTACAATCTTCAACCATGTTGAGTCCCTATCCGTTCTACTGGACGTAAGGAAGACTATTGGGAACAAGCAAAAAACTAAATCCCAGATATCAAAGACCTTTCCGCATTTCGAAAGTCTTCCGTAATCATACGGTAGAAATCCGAACGTATTATGGGAATGGGACGCAAATCACGCATGCCAATAGCTTAAAAGCGCTAACGGAATGCATGATTCGGAGAACCGAAGAATGGTTTAAGAGAGTTAAAATTGAGAGTGGAAAGACCAGGAGAAGAAAGCACAGAAGTAAATGGATTAGATAACAGTGAAGATAATAGCGTGAAAGAAGAAGTGATTGAAGAAGAAGAAGTAGTGGAAGAAGAAGAAGTGATGGAAGTGGAGGAAGAAGAAATTAACGAAACATAAACTGGAAACAGTCACCACTCAAAATTAAGTATCGGGTAACGAACCCCAGGAAAAAATAAGCAGAAAAGGTGCGAGTAAAGATAAAAACTAAATGAAGGAGGGAGAAGGTCAGGGAGAGCGTCTCGCCTCCCAGATAAGTTCGGAGATTTTGTTTTGGACTAATTATTAAAGGATGTTCGAACACCTAAAAGTAGGAAAAAAGCTATTTAATATGGCTGAACAAGAGAGAAGGGAGACATTTATATCACAGAGCCGAAATGGCATACACGTTTAATTGCACAGAGTGCCACCAACGTGACTACAAGCTGAAGTGCTGGATGGAGCAATTGCGCGCGTTTAAAAACGCGAAGGACAAGATCGACATCCAAAATGGATGGTTGAACGAAGTCCGCGTTTAAGAGGCCTGCTTGTCCTGCCAAGTTCGACCTCCTGGACGACAAAGAAAAGGAGGAAAAAAAGGTGACGGACATCAAGGCCGAGAGAGACGCCCGGGCCCTGACTCCAGCAGGTGACGAGTACTGGATATGGCTATCTGCACAGGTGCAGAAAAACTAGCTAAACCGTACTGCTACCTGACAGCGGTATTTAAAAAACACGACGAAAGAAAACTCAAGAAAGAAGAGGAAAAAGATTAGAAAGAAATTTTTTTTTGTATTTTGTCATCACCATTTGTAATGTCGGAAAATACAAATGAGAAACAGCGAGTCTTCTCATTCTTCGAAAAAGATTCTAAATATCGTAAAGTATAAGGTTAAGACACAGAATGTAGAGAGTATCGTAATCTTAATTGTCGAAAAGTTTATCAAAATTAATCGTAAGTCATTGGAACCACGTTTTTAGAGTGATTGATATCAACTAAGGAATGTGCTTATAGAATCTAGTTTATTTCTTTTCAAAGGGTTTTCATCTCTGTTTTAGAAACAATCGTATGGTCGATAGTGGCAGAATAAATCCAGAGAAACATTGTTGGTAACTAGAGATAAAGACAGCCTCGGGTGTGTCACTATCTCGATGAGATTCAAATTTTTTATGGAATTAGGTATAAAAATGACTAAGGGTCAATGGAAGATAGGGTAACGTCAAGAAACGTTTTCTTCCTCGCCAGAGAAACCCTGAGTAGAAAGAATAAAAAGTAAAAAGTAACAAACAAATCCTACAGAAAGAAAGCGTCTTCCAGTATGGACGCAGAACGTCCGTCGGATAATCGTGAATGTGTTGAGCGAGTTCGCCAACACTATATCACGCCTGTCTACAACTCTATCCGGACCAGCAAGGTATGGGGTCCGTTACTCAAAAAAATTGTCCTTTTTTGTTGAAAAATATAATTCTTGTATAGCCTGGTAGGATTTCAGTTTCCAGTTTGCTCGGAGTAGATCTTTCAGGATAATACCGAATCAACGTATTAAAAATTTCCATGTAAACCATATATAGGATTCGGATGGAAATGTTATAGGAGTAGAAAGGATTTAAAAAAATCGACCGTGGAACTAACGAATGAAAAAAAAGAAAGAGAACGATTCTACCCAGACCAGCAAGCTCAGGAAGATGTCGTCAGTTCCGCGTTTGCTCGGGTCCGTTCAATAAGGAATACCGAACCAACGCATAAAAAATTTTTATGTAAATGATATATATGATCAGGATGGAAATGTAGTAGGAGTAGAGAGAGTAAAAGAATAGTCTACTACGGATAAAGAAATTCCATAGATGACTATAGAAGAGTTGTTAATTAGTTAAAAGTATTATGGAATAAATAAAAAAGCTAAAAATATATCAAAGTATTGTTGTCATTTCGTAGACGCAACGGAAAGACTAAGAAATAGAAATAGATCAGAAATAAATAGCGACGGCTAACTAGGCCTATTAGGCCCGCCGGGAAAATATGCTTAGAATCTTTTATGAATAGGAACCGGCAGTGATAATTGAAAGAATCACACCACTACCGACACAAACAAAGGAAAAAATTAATGAAGAAGAAGAAATAGAAATAAACAAACAAAATTAAAAGAAACAAGAAGGTAATTGGCAAAGAAAAAAGCTACGGCTTCGTAGACCTATAAGGCCAAATTAAAAGAGAAAAGAAAAAAACTGACGGCTTCGCAGGCTTATTAAGTAAAAAAATAAACCACCAAGTAGAAAAGATATAGAAAAACAAAAATGTAGAGAAGAGATTAAAAACGGAAAATAAAAACTTGATCGAACTTGAACAAGCGACGGTAGGCTTGCCCTATTCAGTCAAAAAATTAAATATCAAGTTAAAAAGGGATAGAAGAGTAAGAGTGGAAGAAAGTGAAATAAAAAAGAAAATGGGAAAAAAGGCGACGGCTTCGTAGGCCTTTAAAAAAAAAGAAAGAAAAGCAAATAGACGGCTAACTGGGCCTACTAGGCCAAACAAACGATAAACTTTGACGAATTGGCGCCGGTGGTGATAATTAACAGTCATAGCTGGTCAGAAGAGATGCAGGCTAAGAATGTATCACACCACTACCGACACATGCAAACAAATAGAAAGAGAAATAAATTTAAAAAAAAACAAAACAAAAACAACAAAAATTATACAGGTGAAGAAAAAAGAAGAAAAACCAAATATATACCGCACCTGTGGCGGATCATAGAAAAACAGAAACAAGCAAAAAAAAATCTCAAAGAAAAGAAAAAACGAAAAAAAAAACCAAACGAAACGTTTCGGGCAAAAACGGACCACGGTTCACGCGGGTCTAAAATAGACCGGGCGAAAAAAAAAAACGAACCGCAGGCCGAACCAATCCAAATAAAAAGCATGCAAAAATGTAAATAGGACAGCAGTATCCGAAATACCCTGATTCCTCTAATCTGTTAGACCCACTTTGGTCTGACAGTATTAAAAACAGAGTAAACAGAACAGACAATGTCTGTTAAATACGGTTGCTGCGAGGCTAATGTAACGTATTGAGCGGATAGGCCGTGAAGCTTTTCCACTCAATAGTCAACAGAAAGATCTTTGTTTGATGATAAAAACTGTATTGTTCTTCATGAATATGATAGGCAAACATGGTACTTTGGCTCTTCAAGCCGACATACAAATAATATGCAATACAAATGAAAGAAGATATGATATAGAGCAAAGAAAATTTCCACTAACTACGTAGACGGGAAATGGCATCCCAGCGTACTGCCTAGGGCCTCATCTCACCTAAATAACCAGAGACAACTGAACTACAGAATGAACACAGAAAGACTGAGCTGCAGAATGAGATTCTACGTCGGGTTTTTATACCGAAAACAAGGTCAAACTAGTTCAAGTGAAAGGGAAAAGAAAGAAGATAAAATGACACAAAAGAGAAAATATGGCCTCGAAGTCGACCGTGAGAAAATAGAAGATCGCTCACTTTGATTCTTCATGTTACTGTAACCTAGATAAATCGAAGGTCACTTACTCTGAATCTTTACACTATAACGAGCCAAACTGCTTGGTCATATTTAACAAACACCCTGAGTTCTATTATTTGCCGACGGCCAAGTCAAGCAGTATCTTAAAAAAGCCTTAACTAAGGAACTACCACTTACCTTCCTGGTAGCGCACTGCTATCAATAGGATGTCCGTCACCCATCTGAATCGTCCGAGCCGACGGTCATAGGATGGCCGCTAGACATCCTAATGTCGCGCCATACGACTTCCGATTGATGACGGACCATGGACGTCTCCAATCGGACAGTCGTCGGATCAATCATCACTGGTTAAGAAAAAAGGGGAATCGACCCGATATATGGTCACCCATCTAAAATTCAACATTATGGACAGCTGCTGCTAATCTTAACTCAACATCACCACCTGTTCTATTGTGGTGATGATACTTGTTGAAAGCAATAATTATAAATAATAATAATTTGAAAAAAGTTCTGATAGTTTATTTAAATTAAATAGAATTAATCAGAATGGATAATTATGGGTCTAAAAGAAATAATCTTAAGAATTAAAAATAATAAAACTATTTTGATAGTTCGTAACGCAATGATATTATTATACATCTTTGTTTACTTAACTTAATTTTTGTATACTCGGCATGCTCCCCTTAGTAGGAAAAATCTGAAAAAAATTCAGCCTATTGCTACCTATAATGGCTACGGCAAAAAAAATTTCATCGCGATCCGACGAAAATTTGATTTTTCGGATCGCCGAGAAACAAAGCTAAACGCCATAAGGTTCTCTCTCGCGCGCGCGCGCGTTTCCAAACTTTAGGTAGGTACTGTATCACTTTAAAAAATCTTTTTATTTCAGTCTGAATTCCAGCTTTCCGACAACAGATCACCATCATCGCAACAGATGCATAGAGAAGACGAACAATTTTTCGATCACACATGGTAAGTCAATTTCAAAAAAAAAAATACCCCAAGTTATTAGTCTTACATATGCTACCTGTACGAAAATATCAAACTATTCCCCATATCGATATCTGAGATGACAACTGTTAAGAAAACCACGTTCAGATAAAATTTCTTCATATACTAAGAAAGCGAAGTAGAAGAAGACCACGAAGCGAAGAAGAAGAAAACCTCGTCAATATCATTCCCTATGTTATTAGTACCTATGTTATTAGTACACCACCCTTGAACACTAAAATGGCATGAATGACATATTTGCACATCAACAATAATGCAATCAATTATGACAAAGCATCACAATTTAAATGAAACCACCTCCATCCACTCATACATGTCTACCATTATCTTTCTATTCCAGCACCGACAATCTATCATCAACATCAACCGCCCCAAACCAACGAAGAAAAAGAACAAGAGTCTGCAAAAGACCAGAAAGAATTGATGATCGAAATAAGTCAGAAAGACTTACGAAACGAACTAGAGAAAGACAAAAGAATCCAACGAATAGCGAAAGCGAATGTTTCCAACCAGCAGAACTACTACTACTTGATAGGGCAGGGATTCCAGAGCCGCTATCGCAAAAAGGAACTCACGGAAATCACGAACTCCGTTTTTGATCGAAATCACGAAGAGATTGTCGCTTATTGCACGGTATGCAATCAATTCGTGAAAGTATCCAACTCCAGATTATTCCCCTTCAACAAAGTTCAAAAAAAAAAATGTTTTCAATTCTCAAACCACCCGACGGCAACGCAAACTCCGCCAAACCTTTGCATCCTCAACTTCTAAAACAATACGATCTATCGCAATTGATTCCGGAATCCTCGGAATTCAGACTTCTATTTCAGAACGTACTGCTGGCATCAAACGGAGTTTTACTTCACATCTCAAGTTGTAAGAACAAAGCCCCATGCAGATACACCCCCGCTCTCCATATCTGCGACCAATCGCGCAACTCCTGTTTATACCCAAACTAAAATCGGGGAAATGGCCGAAATTCGCCATCGCCAATGGATATTGGGTAGGTCAACTTCCAGCCGAACTTCAAAACATGACCTTCGGTTCACTGAGCCTCATGAGACCCGTTCAGTCATACGGAAGAGTTTCTAAATTTCAAGGCACAACCGGGCCAGGAGGGAGCAATCTTAAAGGACACGTGTATTCCACTCCGCTCCCGACGGCGTTCGTGATCCAAAAAGTACCCATCCAACCCAGCGACAGCGTGATCGAGTGCTCGTCGTCTCTTCCTTCACCAGGGACGCATCAGCCCTGAATAAAGGGAAAATTGCTTCAACAAGAGCGGAATACATCATTGAACCGAATAAAATACTCCAACTGCATCAATTCTGGAACAACGTCGATAACGAAATTGTGAAAAATTATCCTTTTGACGAAGAAATCTTCGCCACACTTTCAGACAAGGACACATCGCCCGATGTCTTTCTTGTCGATCAAGAAGAGTTACGTAAACTACCGGACGACAACCCAGAAAAGGAGAAGCATTCCAACACCAAAACCGCCTCAAGTGGAGGTGATTCCTTACTTCACTCAGCCGAAGAAGAAAGGGAATCTCTCGTGATCGCCTGTACCGTGACCGTACGCGAAAAAAAATACCAAAACCAAAACGGAATTCAATCAGATCTTTCGCCACCCACCTCCAATACATCTTTCCTAGCTTCAAGCAACACTTTCGTCGTTCGCCCAGCACAACAGTTTGTCTCTGACAGCGATCCAGATTACCTGGAAACCCGTTACCCGGACTTGTTCCCTTTCGGTCGAGCCGGATTCAGCGAAGAGAGAAAGATCCCCATTTCCAAAAAAACCTTATCGCTTACTACACCAATCTCAGTACACAACAATAGGGTTGTTGCATGAAATTCAGAATCGGCTGAAATATACATGGTTCGACGTAGTTTTTCACGCCGATTCTGACAGTATTTTTTTTAAAATTTTAAAATCAATTTATCGGTACGTTATTAGGGTTTAAAGTTTAAATAATATAAATAAGCACTCATCTCCACCAAGCATACCCTCACGTCAGATTACTCACCGAGAAACTAGCTCGAAACATTGACACCTTCATCCAAGGAGAACTCCAACTACTCGCTGAGGAAATGGAATTCGTGATGAGATGCCCTTACTGTCACACGGCACCAATACAAGTCTATTTCAATGCCGACCTGGAGGTCGCAAGAACTCCAGGAAAAGAATTCGAGCGAAAAATTCTCCCATGCAAAGAATGCAATAAAAAAGTATCAGTCACCCACCAAGTGCAAAAAGCACTAAAACATTGCTACAACCGACTGAACAAACCCCAACTATCTCAAGCCGAGATCGATAATTTGATTTGGCAAACCCTCAGAAAAAAAGAAACGTGCTACACCAAAGACGAATTGGATCATTGGATGCTCGACTTCGCTTGCATCCAACTGAGCGTCAATCTTCACGATTGGAGGCACAGGAAGAGCTGTTTCAAAACCGGAAGAACCAAATGCAGATCCAGAATTCCATCCCTACCACGCAACCCCACGGAAATGATAGCGGTGTTCACTCAACCACCAACCACAACCAATTCGACCAATCAACCGGATAAATCACCCCAATCCAAATCCCAAATCAAGGAACTTCACATTTACGTGAAAAAAAGAAGCCCATTTACGTTTCTCACCGACTCCAACTCGCCCATCATGTCGGTAATCAACTGTAACAACTGTACCAAATACTTACGAGACCAAAAGGTCAGCATGTACTATGGTGCGAACACGACGAAGCACTCAACCGATTGCGAGAAAGCGTTGGCTGAGGCCATGCTCGCTATCGAAAAACACGAAAACCGAGTCCGAAAACAGCAAGAGCAAGCCGACAAAGACAACGAACGCTACCAGCGAGAACAAGAGATGCAGGAAGACAACATGGAACAGCCACAACTTTCCACCTCTCGCCAGACTATTCAATCGGATTAGGAAAACTACTCGCCGCCATCAGAGCAGCCATCAACGGAGACACCGTCAGGGGACCTCTAGCCGCTTTAGTGTTACTAGGCAACGATATTTTCGCCATGTCGCATAAAACGGCGCCACTCCCTCTTGCCCAAGCCATAGCATATCTCGAACAACAAAACATGTATGCCACCATTACGCGATTCGGAGAAGTGAAAGCCACAATTCGCGACTACGTTTTCCGATCCACCCGAAACCAGGACATCGAGGCTATGGATTTCTGGACCTTTGTCAAAACACAAGAATCCTGCAAATTATCCCCAGAAAAGAGAAATAGACCAGGCAACGACAACGACGACGAGGACGAACCTGAACACGGAGAGAACCGAGAAATCAAACGATTCACAAACGGTCATCCACAACACGCGACGCAAGGCAACCGTGACCGAACGAACGTTCACTGGACGAAATATCTCGCCAAACGACTCCCAGATCTTGACGACCTCGAGGATAACAGCAACCTCACTTCCGAAGAACGCGAACAGAGACGAGAAGAATACGCCAAAAGAGTTTTAATCATGTTCGTACCATTTCGCGAAAAAAACGGATCTCGTCAATGAAGGCGAAACCTGGTGGGACGCCTACAAACGACACAAACACATCATGTACAGTAACCAAGATACCAAAACCACCATCGACAGCATCCAAAATTTTTACGAAAGTTTTTGCCGTCCCAGCCCGGACCCGAGCGTTGGATTTCAGCGAAACCGATCTACAACAAATGGCCAAAGAAGAAAATGAAACCATCGACACAAACGAAGAGGAAATTGACGTCATCGACGTCGACCAGGAAATAGAAACAACAAGAAACGAGACACTAGAGGATCTTACCAAAGATCCATTCATAGCAAAACTGGCCTCCTTGCCCAACAATCCGCTGGATATTCCAACTTGCCAATGGCCATCAATCACCCACGACGACGCATTGCTGGCCATTCGCCAACTACCCTCGAAAACGGGATATTTATTCACGATACCTGGAAGAGCGAGTCTCGGCTTTTCCATGTCAGAAAGCAACTCAACAACAGAGCATTCGGAAATCGACACGCAATTAGACAGACCTTTAGGAATCCAATCATACCCAAACTCACGCATTCAAACAAAATAATATATTCCACCTTGTTTATTCCAGGAACGCGAATTCAACTACTGGAGCACCTAGCTATGGCCTTAGGCAACCAGATAAACGAGCAACGGCTGTCAGACGGCAGTGATCCACAGCTACTGGAGGCCAACTTCCCCAGCCTGCAAGAAAAATCCTGGCATTGGTCTCTAAACGAAGAACAACACCACGCCTTCCTCCTCATGGGAGCTGCGCTGCTTCAACACATCTATATTACCAACCAACTCTCCGAATTCGAACACAACCAGAGAATGGTAAATAAAATACGCGTCATCAATAACTATTTGGATGCAGTGATGCTGGTCAACCGCCACCTCGTGATGTTCCTGGCGGGTTCCGGTGGAACCGGAAAATCTCTTGTCATCCAATGCTTCAAAGACTTCGCCCGACGATGGCATTCCGTGGCATCCACCGTCATCAGCGCTTCCTCCGGCGTTGCAGCCATCCTCATAGGAGGATGCACAATCCACTCCGCATTAGGGATCGGCATGCGAAGAGAACCTCCCAAACCCACCCAACAACAAATCAACGCATGGTCAGAAGTGGGAGTCCTGTTCATCGACGAATTCAGCATGGTGACACCACACATGCTAGATCTCATCGATACTCGATTGAAACAATTAAAGCCGGCGACTTCTACCAGCTCCCACCCGTCGGAAGCGGCACCGTCTACTCAACCCCTAATTCCGCAGCGGGACCCAACGCCATCCAAGCTTCCAACGGCCGACAGACATGGAAAACGTGCCTGACCGACATCATTGAACTCACGAAAAATCACAGACAACGAGACACAAAATGGGCATCAGCTCTTGAACATTTCAGAATCAACCAGCCCCTTCAAGATGACATCGATTTAGTTTCCAGTAGATACATGTTCGACAACCTCCACCCCATAGCCAACCCACCGAAATTCACCATGACCGCCGTACCCTTCAACGACATGAGAGAAAAAGCTCTGCGCTACTGCAAGCAACGACTAAAAATTACCCAATTGCACAGACCCCAACGATTTGAGAACCCACGGCATTCTACTCGTCAAAGTAATCATCAAACCCTCCAAAACTTCCAATCCTATGACTGAAACCCAAATAGAAGCCATACGTAACCTGGGATCAAAACAACTTGGACGAGCCGGCAACCTATAATGCATCGTCGACGCACCGTACATCGTCACAAACAACGCCGACGTCTCAAAAGGAGTAGCGAACGGCACGCTGGCCTTTCTTCAAGATATTATCCTGAAACCGGGATGCACCATCACCCTGCATGAGCTGAAATCCGGGAAAAAAATAGCCACCGTCTACTCTAGTGATGTCCAGTGTCTCTTATTCCAGCACAAAAATTCGGCCTGGAACCACATCTCCCCATTCACTAGCATACCAAAAGGATGGTTCCCAGTTATACCTTCCACAAAATCCGTCGAATGCAATTTCAACGGGGCCTACCGGACCAAAATTCAAATGCACCAATTACCGTGCGTCCTTTCTTTGGTTTTAACGGGACACAAAACTCAAGGACTCACCACCGACTCCATCATTCTAGCTTGCCTCGCACCCAAAGACAAATCAGTATCAAGCGGGTGGCTCTTCGTCATTCTTTCCAGAGTGAAAACCATCGAGGGATTGTTCCTGATGGAAAATATCGAACAAAATCTGGCTAAATACATCGCCAGAACGTAGGTTCAACGAGAAATGCAGCGTTTGCGAACCATCAACCTTCAGACAGTCCAACGTCTTCGAAGAACTCAAGAATTAAAACACCCTTAAACACCACTTCACCGATAGAAATAAAACGTGACATAAAACTTCAACCCCCAATTTCGAATAGTTTTACAAGAACTTCTGAATGTTGTTTTGCTTTTCTCTTCCTGAGTTCTTTGTTGATGTTTCAAAATCTTTATCAAAAATGTTTTTGTTAAAACGTGATAGATAATTTCTTAAAAAGTAATTAGAATAAACATTGAAAAATAAATATATTAATGATAAAAAGAAATATTATTTAGCTAGAAATCTGTCCCGGAATTGAACCATCGATTCCGAGGTTCAGAGACGTGCCACCTTGCCACCCATTGATGGAAAGTAATGAGTTAATGACAAGCAAAACACCATTAAAGTATAAAATTAAAATGCCAAACTCCCAAAGAAGAACGCCATAAAACTTACTCAATATCCACAAAAATAAACACGATTTAATTATTTAACCTTCACAAAAGAGTTTGTATATTTGAACAGTAGATGGTGTTTAAGATTTTTGGCGCGCATTCAGACATCTTTTACGCGCAAGAGATATTCGAAATGCGTAGCTCACATAATGAAAAACAAATTTGATCAGTCATCGATTGCTGAAAATTGAACTATGCCTCTTGTATGCCAAAAAAGCTGAACAAAAACCCGACAGCATACCTTATTAGTAGCCTAATTACATTTCATAACCTCATCGCAGACATGAGACATGTATGATATATCCAATATCAATTTCATCTTGACTGGTGTTCCGTGTTTCCCATAATATATTCGTATAGGATCTCAACTGACGAAAGTATATTTTAAGAAGTATTCAGTAATTTATCAAGCAATATAGTACCGTAATTTACACTGAAACATAATTCGTAATTCGAATGAATAAAAAAGAAATAATATTTCCTCCAAAAACGAGCCGATGCAGGCCGTATTTCCTCCAAACACCAGTCGATGCAGGCTGCACCTATAATGGAAATACTCATTCTCTGCTATACAAAAAAGACAACGCGACATTTTAACAACACCCCTATCGGGAAACTCGCGCGCGCAGCAAGGGATCACAATGTCCAGTCCAATGTTGTCACAGCCTATCTTCTCTATATGTTTTGAGATAAATAAAAAACTGATCCTATTTGTTGAGTTTCCCGATAGGGATCTTACCGCCAAACGACCTCCCCTCATTCCATCCACCACCCCACCACCACCAACTCTTCGAACGCTACGGTGACGTTTTCCCCTTCTCGACCTACGGCTCGATTGGGCTGATTTCGGGGTTTTTCGTTGAATTTCCTCACCGAGATGGCGCTGTTCCTCTCAGCGAGATAGGGAAACTGATTTTCTGAAAGGGGTTTCGTTAATGTTTTATACGTTTTGTGGGGGTGACACTGGCGGTATGCAAATTATGACCGTCTTGTAGAGGAGATAATATTACGGAGCAACGTCGCGGTCCCGCTTTGATTGGATGAACGACGTCGCCGTGATATTAATCTGAAAAAGAATCGCTTTTCCGAGTTGTGTTTTTCTCCCGGCAGATGGATCTGTGGCATGGCAATTAAATAAGGCCGAGGAATGTCATCGCGGCCTTTCACGCGGCCTTTCATAAAACCAACAGGTGATGAAATATTGGGATCATGATTGCGACCAGCTCGGATGACAGCGAATTTGTTTGTTGAATTTGTTTGCTGAACTGTACTGAACTGAATTAATTTTTCTAAAGTTCGTAAATAATAATTCAATAAATAATTCAAAGAGTTCTTCGTCAGTTGATTCAGTTTCTGTTTTCTCATTCTCATTCAGTTTGTGTCACTATTATTGGTAAAATCCACATATTGTTCGTCTTTGATTTTTTCCTAAGTGATATTGAAACATATTGAGACATAATTTCAAATAATTCGATTGGTTTCATAATATTTATGTTTTTCTTTTCTCATAGACTCATCTCTTCTGTGACAGATTCTGCCGAAAGCATTATAAATGAAGAAGGGTTTTTGGTAACTAGATATTAGTTAGTTTATAGTTACATGCAAACAACTCAATTTAATATAATATTTACAGATTGGTCATTCCCATGTGATCTCTTTTTTCTGTTGCTTCTTTGGTCGTAGAGGAGGTCCCAAACAATTTTGGATGGTTACTGAAGTTTGTTGCGGTATCAGCCCCATTTTTGTTAATTCAGAAATTGTGTTCTTTTGCAGTTTGATATTTATTGGAGGAACTGTGTTTGATACATTGAGAGTACGGAACTCTCCACTAACCACAGAAGAGTTTAATTCATTCTTTGGTTGAAGATGTAAAGCTTTTCAGGTTTCCCATAGACAGGAACAATCTGTTATTTACAGTGATCTTACAATTGCAATGTTGTTCTTCACTGCTTAAGGTGTTATCATATTGTGTGACTTTGGAATTACTGCAATCCAGCAGTAAGTTTTGCTTTGGTTTCTCGATTCCTGTTTAAGTCATTTTCATTCAGCTTCTTTTTACGGTGTACTCCTCAGTAATTCCCCATTGGTTAGTTGTTTTATTTTTATTTGTTAAATTTAGATATTTCCCTTGTGTTGATTGGCTAGTATCTCAATGGGGATTACTTGAAGAAGAGATGATTATGTAGACTGCACCAGTATCCGTCTTCTCGACATGACGGACGCTTGGAGTCATCATCCCTTCACATTGTAACAGATATATGGGCTTCTTTATGTGTACTCTATATTCTATGCCATCAGGTTATAACCACATTTTATTTCTAACCTAAGTTTATTTTTCAGATCGAAATTCTGGTCATTGAGATCAACCTTTTAAAGATGCAACAAAATTATGAATGTTTCACGGCAACGTTTCGTAACCGAGCATTGACAGTCGACACGCCATCTTTCATGATCATCCACGGTATGCTACAAGTATTCGATAACCAGGAGGTGCCGGTGTGGCGGCAGGTCCCTCTTGGTGTTTTTTTTTTTTTTTTTTAGTTCCATCAACGTTTTTTTTCCTCAATGCAATAATTTTTTTTCTTTTCATGAACTTTGTTACTGTCGATGTTACGATTTATTTCTTCTTTTTGGGGGGGAATCAGAACATCGATAGTAACAAAGTTCATGAAAATAAAACAATTATTGAAGTTAGATGGAGCTAATGCATGTCGAAGTCATAATTTGACTCACTATAACTCTACATTCTATAACTATAAGTAGTCTTGCGACTCTTGCCACCCTTCCCTACCCTTCCCTACCCTTTTCTACCCTTCCCTACCCTTCCCTACAAGATCCAAGAAAGAATTTGGACGAAACCCGCAAATAGACCAAAAACCCGCCCTAAACCCGCCCTAATAACACCCCACAGGACCCTCTTGTAAGCCAAGAGGGAATAATTTGTTAATATGTTTAACGGAAATGATAAAGGGAAAATCTGTTTTGTTGCCTTAGGTGGATCCATGTAGACGGTTAAGTATAAGTGAGATACTTGATCAACTTGCAAGCATTGGAGGAACGGGAGGATATCGGATGAAACATGGACTCAATATAAATTTTCTCAATTAACCTGTCGTGCCGCAGTTTTCTTCTTCTTGGTCAACTATATTTGCCGTTTCCCGTGTATCACCCACGCCATCTTGTCGACCTCCAATACCAATTTCATTTTCCAGTCAATTACACTATGTCTCAACTAATCCTGCTCCATCTACACATCAAATATCTTCTCAGTCTACCATGAGATTTTTATCTTCTTTGAAAGGAGGAGCCGGAAGTTTTTTTTTAAAATGTGAAAATGGATTTTTTTCCTTTTTTAATTTTTTTATAAGAATTTGCACGTAATCTACTTTTTATAGGATACATCGATTGAAGTTATGCAAAATGTTTCGCAGAGCATGGCCCGCTCAAAGATTGATTTTCGTTAGGTTACATCGCGCTAGGTTACATCGCGCTTGATTGTTACTTTTTTTCAAGATGAAGGAATTCAGACAGCCCATTGCCACCATATTGGCGATATACAAAATGCTTTCGACCCATGCCACGGATCTCAGTATGTAGTTTGCATTTTTCAGGACGTTCGTATGCATCTACTAAGTTTAACAACTTAATTTTTTGAGGTGCGGTAAACTCCTTTGGTTTTTGGGGTGTTTCCTAGATATGTCTTACGTAAGAGTGTAAGAGGATGAATTGTTGCATTGATCGCGAAACTAGTCACGTCTGTTTTCTTCATGGTTTACATGGAAAGGCATCTTTGGCAGTGGTTGTAGCAGCACTCTTGTTCGCAGCTATATATTTTGTAATATTGAAAAGGCTCTATTCATGTTTACAGTTAAACGGTGTTTCATATCTTAAACCAGTTAAATACTAAAACACACGATGGACGATAGTGAAGGTATCCTTTCTTCTAACCTTTTAACTGTCAAGGCACATTACAAACATAAAATGACACGAATGGAAATGTAAAATTTCCGTGGGGAAGAAGAAAAGATGTAACAAATTGTTCTAAATTTCTAATTTGAGTGAAAGTAATTGAACTTAACATGCCTTTAGTTGATTTTCTAGTTTGAGTGAAATAAATAAAATTACGATTTTTTTACGTCATTCTTCAAGATCAATTATATAGGAAAAAAAATTATTTCCTATCATTTTCCCGTTAAATAACTAAAAGAACCGATATTGATAGCACATCAATATTTTGTTCACTATCATGCTACCCAGTATAACGCATCATCAGAAATAATACATCTTTTTATTTACACATTCTAAACAAAAAATAATACAGTCACTTGACAAAATATGTAGACCTTGTTTTCCTGATATGGGGAAGTGCAAGACATGATGACAGAGCCATGATACGACGATGCAGATAAACTGCAGAATACTAAAATAGAATCGTTTTGTCTTTGTACTTCAATATTAGTCAAGCCATCAGTTGGACAACATGGGCAAATCTTCTCTTCGTCGTGTTCATTGGTGTATCATCATCCAAGAAGAGGTGGATAGTTCAAAAGTGACCATGATGGAAGGTGTTAATTTTGTCTTTGACACCATCACCTTCAAGATTTTTCTCGGTCCGAAAGAGACTCCAGATTCTTCTTGTGATTATCCACATCATCACGGAATGATTTCTTCTCCGAATAGTACCACTAAATCCCGCGCTTTCAAAAGTAATGTAAACTACTTTGGTGTAACTTTGAAAGAGTCGTGTTGCCAACCTTTGGACACTACGCCAGCAAATATATTCAGTATGCTTGGAAGACTGTTCAAAGAAAGAAGCGTCCCCAAGAAGATTGTTTGGACCAGGCCATCAAAAGAATCAAGTCATCCGGTTCGATGGTAACCTCTGACTTGTTGGAGCAAGATCTGATAATCCATGAAGGTGTCAAATTCGTTGCCGACAATCAACAACTTATCAAAACGGCATTCAGGATTTCAGGTGTCGTAAATGAGAAGAAGGTTCTGGTTCGCCAGTTGGACCAGAACCAAAATATGCTCGACACCCTTTCCGCCATCAGGAATTTCAAGGATGTAGTCTTTGATAATGTTGCTTGAAATGGCATCGCTACCACTTGCAGTTTGATGCTGGATTCAACAAATGAAGAACAAGTTGCAGCCATCATTTGTATTGCTTTAATGCCTTCACTTTTTCAGCGTGTCAGAGATGATTGGCCAGCACTGTTCTTTTGGCGATTACCCAATTCCGGTAAGTAGGTTTTTGCAGTTTTTTTTTCTTTTTGGTTTTTTTCTTTTTTAGCGCCATTTTCAATCTAAGAATTTGTTTTGTTTAGGCAAATCCTATATCTTTGATAGCAATGCATCCTTCCGCAAAGTTCCAATGGATTCCAATGGAGTGTCTAGATATAGATTGGAGTCTTCCCAGTCTGCCTTTTTGTTGGATGATGTAAAGGTAGACGCGTTGGACAAGCCAGAGAATAGCGCTACTCTCCGTCAACTTTGTCTTGGAGTGGAAGCTAGAATCAAGACTTTTGGTGATACCCAATCTATCCGCCGTTTTGTTGTGGCAACATCCAACGAGAAGCCATTTTTTCTTTCGGACAATTATACCAAACCCGAACACGTGGATGAAATCAAGTATAACCAGTGGAGAGACAACGAACAAAGAAATCGTGATGCTTGGAAGCGACGATTCATCTGCCTAGAATTTGACAAGCACTTTGTCAAAGACTATACTTTAGAGATTGTGTGGGAACACGATTCATCACTATATGCTGTATGTCATGCAATCAAGCAAAACTATGAACTTTGTTCAGAAGCCATAAAAGAGAAGCTTTGTTTCTATGTAGAAAACGTAGACAGATATGACAAACCAGAGTTTCATGCTTTGTACAACAAATACATTCTATCGGTAGACTAATACAAAGACTTTAGCATGAAACCTCTTAAACGTTCATTTAGAATTATTATTGTATTACTGTGCAACTTTTATTACACCTATCCTATTTCTATCATCGCAGCCGCCACTACCACCATATATAACGTAACAATATCGATCGTTTTTTGCAATTTCAAGCACAGCTGTGTTTATTATTAATCATTATTAATTTATAATTAAATCACAGACCAAGAATAGAAAGACTGTTATCGGCCTATATGTCCCCATAAATCATGCTCGTGCCTTCCGCAAGTTGGCGCTGCCTCTGCAGCCCGTACTTTTTTGCGGATTTTCCCCTTTCACTACTGATTCAATGCTTCACACACCCGGGATTTGTGAATAAACTAGAATAGCTAATTTTTTGATTTTTATTTCTTAATTATAAGCCAAAATTCTTTATATCCCCTTATTCATTTGAACTATATTGGCCAAGCCTTATATACGCATAAAAATTTCGTTATAAAAATCTAATTTTCTCGTTGTTTTCTCGATATTTTTTCTATCGTGAAACGCTGTACCTTGAGTCAATACGGAAAGCTGGGGTTCGTTAAGTACTATGCCAAGCTATGTGTAGCGGAATTTTCCAGGTTGCCAAATGCTTTCATATAGAATTTAATTTAAATACCAAACCATCATCACCGCAAGCAGCCATTTAATGTTTTTATTCACCAAATTAATTCAGGGTGTCAAAATAGTCGCAAAAATTTCATTTTTTCTTTAATACTCGTACATATAGCGCTGTAACCCGGGTGAAAAAAAGGCGGGTCTAGTGAAACCAGAGTCATCGAAAACGGAGCATTTCCATTTTTGGGTTGTAACCCGGGTCAGGATTTTGGAACCCGTGTTGACCCGAATTTGACCCGATTTAATTTACTATACAAAATATTGAATTGAAATTCAAAGTTTTTATAAACTGTAAATTAAGCACCGAATTTAAAATAATAAAAATACAAAAAACCAATAAAATGGAACGTATATACTTAATACTCCATTAACTTAGAAAAACTTAAAATTAATAAGCCCAAATTCTTTTGCTATTAATCGCAAAAAATCATTAACATCCTAGCAAATAGGAATCAATGGTTCTTTTTTCTGATAACGTCGTAGTAAAATGAAATCATGTACGTTAACTAGGTCTCAAATTTGGACTTAAAATTTTCTAAATCCGTTTTAGAAAATATCTGCCGCAAGCGTTGACCCGAAACCAAAATTGTGTGCACCGAATCATCGTTTTTGGGGTGATTTTTTAAAACCCGGCTTTTCATGACCCGGATTATCGCCCTTCTCGTATACATGTTGTCACATGTAAGAAAATCTGACGTTGCGCTTTTTCCACTTTTGTCTCCGTTGAAAAAGTAAGCTGACTCAGGCGGATTCTAAACCTCCTCTTATTGGCTGAAAGGCTGCTGCACGTGACATATGACCAATCAGCAGTTTCCATTTCTAGCTTAGTCACTTAACGAACCCCTGAGCCATGTTGGGCGTAAAAAAAGGGTACAGCGTTTCACGATTGAAATAAACGAAAAAGAAAATGAGGGAAAATTCCGAAATTTTTATGCGTATATATTTATGGGTTATTTGGTACGGTTTTGTGGTGTAAATTGGTACTAAAACGGAATGACCAATAGGCGGAGCTTAGTGTTGCCAGTGGCAATGCAGAGAAAATTATGTTAGAAAACAAACAATATGTTAAATATTATACTTTTATGTGTTGTTAAATTAAATCTACGTTTATTTTAAACATTTTTTTTATAGTTTAAACTTATTTTATTGCTCATACATAATAATAAATACTAGTTTTTGAAGATCGATATTTTTCCTGATCGATCGATAACATAAAGTCAAACCCCAACATATTCCCTTCTCTTTCAAGAGAACATTTTGTTTTATATAAGAAATGTTTTTAATTATACAAGTATAGCAAAAACCTTAGCGAAATACAAATACTAGGCAAAAAATTCTATTTCACGATGTTTTTAAAATTAATTTATCTTTATTCTAAAGTGGAGAATTTAGAGTGTTTCATATGGTAAATCACCATGTCCCATATAAACCCCAAATTTTTCCACGTCAACTTTTTTTTTTTAAACTTTAAAAATCGGTAGCGGGTAAACTAATGACTCTAAAATAAAAAAAAATACCGGAGATAGAAAAAAAAGAGATAAATACAATAAAACATTTATTTCACAAATCGGGTAATTAGGAATCGGCCTACACAAGAAAAACAAAAACCGGTCCAATTAACCCCACTCTCCCCTATATTTAAAGGTTGTATTGCTTTTCTATAAGAGCTTATCCGGGTTACGGAGTACTTTTAACTTGATATCAATCTAGATAACAAACAGTAGATCTACTTTATCTCTGCACTGCATTTGAAGGATTTTCTGTTGAAGTGGGAAATGGGTTTTCTGTAATATCAAATTTGTTTTCCATAATGTGAGCTACACATTTCGAATATCTCTTGCGCGTAAAAGTTGTCTGAATGCAAGCCAAAAATCTTAAACACCATCTTCCGTTCCAATATGCAAACTCTATTGTGGAGGTTGAATCGTGATGAGTAATTTTAAATCGTGTTTACTTCTAGGGGGAAAAAGATAGAAGGGGTGAGGAAAAATGGCCGAGAAAAGACAAAACAATCCTAAAAATGGCTAATCTTTGAATAGACACTACATGATTATTGATTAATTTAAAAAAAACCTCGGCGATTCTTTCAAGTAATATAGTTGACGATGTCAACTTTCATACCACATAATCGGATATCAATAATTTCAAAAGGGTTTCTAGCAATATGACTTATACTTAAGGGCCCAGTTTACACTTAATTCTTAAAAATCAACTTTATTATAAAGAAAATTTTAGTTTTAAAAAGTGAACTTTGTTAATTACAGCATAATTTTACTATCAACTAATTTTTAATCACACCAGATTGTAGTATCAAAAATCGCAAACCCGCACTCAAGTGTGTAGCGGGCTCGGGTGGGTGGACCTAAGCTTGGTGAGCTGGTGACTAAATACTATAACCGTGTATTGTCCTACGACCAAAGAAATGTACAACTCCTTCGGTCTATCAGGGGAATCTCGTTTTGTCTTTATTTTTCTTTTATTTGTTGCTACTTTAATCTTCTTTAGTTGGATACTGTGATTGCCACTCTGCATTCTAACAGAGTATTACATTTCTGTACGATTGGAGGCATTAGAAATTAATGCCTCCAATAGTACAGAAATTATTTTACACTGTTAACGGAATACTACGAGTTTTTCTTTACTGTTTTGGAGACTTATTTACTTCTTCTGCTGTCCTAACGTCTAGACCTTTAGCGTTGTTCTCATTCTGATGTTTATTTAGTATTTGGCTAGTTGAGGTGGTCGTTTGAAACATTCAGTCGTCTAAGTACTATTTATTGAAACAACACGAGTAGAGACAAAAGGGAACACACTTAATGGTATACAAAAAGCTGCAATGATGGATTCTGCTACCCATTATGTGTTACGCGATGTCGTGATGCGTTGATGTTGCTATGATGCGTTCTTACTCCTCGTTGTCGGGTGTCGAATAGAAGTAGGTCCGAAATAACTGTCGGGGATCACGTCGGTGACGGAGAACGACGTCCACGTAGTTGTAACGGCCTGACGACTCCGGTCGTCCTGGTTCGGCCGCTAGTTGATTCAGACGCAGCCAGCTCCAAAAATCGGCGGACGGTATCGCCTGATACGACGCCCAAGCCTGGGCTTCCGTCAGCAGTTTAATCTTCTGCTCGCTGGGAGATAAGAGGACGTACGCCTCTTCACAGGCGAAACAGGCTTTGCGAGAACCGTCGTCGGCCTCCTCCGACTCGTAAAGGAAGTCGGCATCGTCCACAGCGAGGAGGGCCATGGCCACACGTTTCGCGTCGTTCCTTCGCTTCCAGAACTGGAATTCCTGGTCGCGTTGAGAACAATCAGAACAGGCGAAAGTGTAAGCCATGGTGAGTGGTTAAAGTGTGAGTGACCGCTTCTCTGGTCACTCGTCTTATATAGTAGCGTTTCAGAGGGGAAAAGGGGGTACGCTTGGGTCGCAACCCAAGGTTATAGTGAAAGGAAATCTTCTTGTTTTTAGTCTAATAAAAAGTCGCGATAACGATAAGGGAGTCGGGTAGCCCGTCTAGGGCGAGCGTTTTCGTTTGACATTTCTTTTCCCACGGTGGGTAATGTTGCTCGGCGTGGAGTTAGTGGGGGAGGTAAAGTCAATATCTCTTCGGGTGACTGACCTTGGCCCCCATCTGTGTTGACATAATTCATGAGCTCTTCGAAGAGGTTGTACTGTCTGAATGTTGATGGTTCGCAAACGCTACATTTCTCGTTGAACCTCCATTTTGGCGATATATTTAGCCGGATTTTGTTCGATATTTTCCATCAGGAACAATTCCTCGATGGTTTTAGAGCAAAAATCTAATGTTTGCCATCAACTGTTAATGATTACCTTTCTTTTCGGTAGTGAGATAAAGATGAGAGAACTGCATTGAAATCCCTTGCTGCGCGCGCGAGTCTGTTTGTCTAATCTCTCTCTCTCCTCTTCGTATTCTACTATTAGATAAATTCAGAAATGGTGTGTCAGAAAATATATGTACTTTCTTAGTTTGGTCTTAGTCTAAATTCATGGGCGTTGAGGGTAGCTTTCGAGTTATTTTATTCATTTATTTTTATATTGTAAAGTCCGGCTTCCGAATGGAGCGAACCTTTACACAAGCCAACCGCTACACGACATCAACAAATAGAATTGGGGGACCTAAGACCTGCAGAGAAGTAGAGCTCTGAAACATGGAACAATGACAGAAACTTTCAGAAGAAAAATATGATTAACTAAAGCCATCTACTGATGACTAATGAAAACTATTAAAAAATGGAAACACAGAATTTTGAATTAGGATGAATTAGTCCTAGAATTTCGATTACATCTTGTTATTATGTTATCAATACTATTCTCCATACTTGCTATTTTGTCTTTGAAATCAACTAATGTCTTAGATATTTCAAGAAGTTTTTTGTTGCTTTTTTTTTGAAAACGTATACAAAAAACCACAACAAGCAATAATCCAAATGCAGATGCAGATGGCAAAGCTGTCTTCCAGATGTCGAATTCGGAATCCAAATCCAAAACATCTTTTGAGAGTTTGGGGATAGTTGGAAATTCGTCGTGAAGAACTTCCTCTATGGTTGTTCGAAATAGTTTCTTTCCGTTTTCGGAATTCAGTGGTGTGATCACAGCAGGCTTTGCGTGACAAGATGGTAATACCGAATTAATCCATACAATACTGAAGTATACAATGAAACCATGAAGAAGCATCTAAAACATTGGAAACATTATAAAAAAAATTAGTTAAGCAATTGAAAGAATAACACTTCCGTATCTTACTTTAATTGATAGAAGTTTTACAAATTTATTAGGTGGTTTAAAGAGCAAGAACGAAATTCACTTTTCTCCGCGTTGCAAGCCGAAAATTTCTGAACCCAACTTGTAAAACGCGAAATGTTTTTAATAGAGAATAGTCACACTATCTGCCTTGTCGATGTATCTAAGAGACTGAAAGTCATTGAGGTTCTAGGAAACTGCTAACACATCTATGGATTTCATATAGGAGAACAGCTACTTATATAAATTGAAACCAGATTTCAGTCAACATCGACATCGACATTGCGAAATCCGTTTTCTGAGTATTCACTCTAGAGAAAACGAACTACACCCCGGTGTGAGATAGTGGCATTTTTCAACAGTCCTATATTTCCCTTCGGCATAAAACGTTTACTTACGTTTAGAAAACATCAAGGAAAAGTTTTTCTAGTGAAAATAATTCAAATCATGTTTTTGAAAGCGGTTGTTCGAAAAACATTCTTCTCTATAGTCTATTCAGTGACATCCGCCACATTTGTCTTCTCGAGTACGCAGTAATATCAACATAACTGCAATCAGATTTTGTAATTGATACTCATTTTCATTAAACTAAAAAATTAAAAAAAATATATTTCCGAATTGCATATGGATATCAATAGTTGTTACATTTTTCCCTGCCTATTTTACATTGACGCATGATTTCCCTATGTCTCATTGGTTTTTCCCCTCGAACGCTGAGCGAACGATTAAGATACACACTTGGTATTTATATTCAAGACTGTAGTCCTTCAGACAGAACTAAATTACACTACACCTTCTCGTCCTTGGTTTCATTTCCGAGACATACCTAAATTTTTATAAAAGAAAATATTATATTTGTAAGAAAAAGAATTATCAGACAAGTCTGACCATGTTATATTCTGTATTTTTTTCATCATAGGGATCCACAGTATACAAAGTTATGTGTAAACTGGAACAACCCCGGTAAAAAATTACATGTAATTTTATGTAGTTTTTTACATGTATTACTGCATAGATTTTTCATTTGTATGTAGCACTGCATGTAGCATTACATGTACTGTGACATAAGGCAATATATATATTCATCTATATTAAATGATAAAATAAAAATCATCTAATATCAGATGGGTCACCTACCCGTTTACTGTCTTCGTAGATATCTGCTGCGCTTCGATATTTCATAGCTGCAATTCATACTAAAGTGGTATTATTATTTAAGTACAATATGAGGTAAATGAGTTACTGTGAAAGGTAAATTAATAATATGCTATTAGCAATTTACAATTCAGCACGATAGTAAATTATACATACAAAAAATAATTTTAATTTGTTTAAATTGTAAAAATTTCTAATATAAAATTACGCCAACTTTTCTAATGATAAGTTTTTTTTCATAATAAAACATAAATATTATAAGGTTGAAATAACTGAACAACAAATTGCAGGAGGGAAATAGTATCTTGCTATGGGTAATGTTTAAAGATTTATGATTTCGTGCAGACATGTATACTACATGTAGTACTACATGTCGTTACATAGCGTACACTATGTTTTAGATGTTTCAAAACATGTCATACATGGAGTAAATGTATGTTACATGTTTCACTACATGTCATTATATGAAGTACACTATGTGTTACATGCAAACTACATGTAATAACATAAAGTACACTATATGTTTACATGTATCAATACATATCAAACTTTGCCTCACGACGAAAAAAACCTTTTTTACATGTAGTATGATATAGTTTTACATAGTATTACATGTAATAATACATGCAAATACATAAACTATTTTCACCGGGGAATAATCTAACAATAATACAATATAATGTAATATAGGGGTGTTTCCTAGATATGTCTTGCGTAAGACTGTAAGAGGATGAATTGTTGCCTTGATCGCGAAACTATGCATGTCTGTTTTCCTCATGGTTTACATGGAAAGGCATCTTCGGCAGTGGTTGGAGTAGCACTCTTTGTTCACAGCTATTTATTTTGTAATATTGAAGAGGCTCTATACATGTTTAATACAGTTAAACGGTGTTTCATATCTTAAACCAGTTAAATACTAAAACACGCGATGGACGATAGTGAAGGTATCCTTTCTTCTAACCTTTTAACTGTCAGGGCACATTACAAACATAAAGTGACACAAATGGAAATGTAAAATTTCCGTGGGGAAGAAGAAAAGATGTAACAAATTGTTCTAAATTTCTAATTTGAGTGAAAGTAATTGAAATTAACATGCCTTTAGTTGATTTTCTAGTTTGAGTGAAATAAATAAAATTACGATTTTTTTACGTCATTCTTCAAGATCAATTATATAGGAAAAAAAATTATTTCTTATCATTTTCCCGTTAAATAACTAAAAGAACCGATATTGATAGCACATCAATATTTTGTTCACTATCATGCTACCCAGTATAACGCATCATCAGAAATAATACATCTTTTTATTTACACATTCTAAACAAAAAATAATACAGTCACTTGACAAAATATGTAGACCTTGTTTTCCTGATATGGGGAAATGCAAGACATGATGACAGAGCCATGATACGACGATGCAGATAAACTGCAGAATACTAAAATAGAATCGTTTTGTCTTTGTACTTCAATATTAGTCAAGCCATCAGTTGGACAACATGGGCAAATCTTCTCTTCGTCGTGTTCATTGGTGTATCATCATCCAAGAAGAGGTGGATAGTTCAAAAGTGACCATGATGGAAGGTGTTAATTTTGTCTTTGACACCATCACCTTCAAGATTTTTCTCGGTCCGAAAGAGACCCCAGATTCTTCTTGTGATTATCCACATCATCACGGAATGATTTCTTCTCCGAATAGTATCACTAAATCCCGCGCTTTAAAAGTAATGTCAAACTACTTTGGTGTAACTTTGAAAGAGTCGTGTTGCCAACCTTTGGACACTACCGCCAGCAAATATATTCAGTATGCTTGGAAGACTGTTCAAAGAAAGAAGCGTCCCCAAGAAGATTGTTTGGACCAGGCCATCAAAAGAATCAAGTCATCCGGTTCGATGGTAACCTCTGACTTGTTGGAGCAAGATCTGATAATCCATGAAGGTGTCAAATTCGTTGCTGACAATCAACAACTTATCAAAACGGCATTCAGGATTTCAGGTGTCGTAAATGAGAAGAAGGTTCTCGTTCGCCAGTTGGACCAGAACCAAAATATGCTCGACACCCTTTCCGCCATCAGGAATTTCAAGGATGTAGTCTTTGATAATGTTGCTTGAAATGGAATCGCTACCACTTGCAGTTTGATGCTGGATTCAACAAATGAAGAACAAGCTGCAGCCATCATTTGTATTGCTTTAATGCCTTCACTTTTTCAGCGTGTCAGAGATGATTTGCCAGCACTGTTCTTTTGGGGATTACCCAATTCCGGTAAGTAGGTTTTTGCAGTTTTTTTTCTTTTTGGTTTTTTTTCTTTTTTAGCGCCATTTTCAATTTAAGAATTTGTTTTGTTTAGGCAAATCCTATATCTTTGATAGCAATGCATCCTTCCGCAAAGTTCCAATGGATTCCAATGGAGTGTCTAGATATAGATTGGAGTCTTCCCAGTCTGCCTTTTTGTTGGATGATGTCAAGAGGAAGGAGCAAACGAAGGAAAAAGGAGGTCAAGGAGAGCAACGCGCCCTCCTGATAGGCTCAAAAATTTTATTTTACACTAGTAATCAAAAGATTGTCGTCAACAAAAAGTAGCGTTAGAAATGAAAAAACCTATTTAAGCAAGCGGAAAGGAGAGCAAGTGAACCATTACTTCAAGTTACTTCAACCATGGCTTACACTGACAACTGTAGTGACTGTAGCCAACGCAACTACCAGTTCAGACTGGACATGACCAGGCAACAGATTTACGACAACATGGAAGACGACATCCCACAGAACTTGGCAGAAGGATTCCCCGTTCGTGAGGCCTGTCTAGAACACGAGGACAAGTTTGACCTCTTGAGCGAGACGGAGAAGAAGAAAAAGCAAGAAAACGACATCGAAGCCGACCAGGCAGGGACACAACCACGACTGGAGCTGGGTTGCAGCACAGACGAAATTGCCACCAGCTAAGCCGTACTACTACCTAGAGGCAGTCCTCACAGGCACGCGAATTCAACTACTGTAGCACCTAGCTATGGCCTTAGGCAACCAGATAAACGAGCAACGGCTGTCAGACGGCAGTGATCCACAGCTACTGGAGGCCAACTTCCCCAGCCTGCAAGAAAAATCTCGGCATTGGTCTCTAAACGAAGAACAACACCACGCCTTCCTCCTCATGGGAGCTGCGCTGCTTCAACACATCTATATTACCAACCAACTCTCCGAATTCGAACACAACCAGAGAATGGTAAATAAAATACGCGTCATCAATAACTATTTGGATGCAGTGATGCCGGTCAACCGCCACCTCGTGATGTTCCTGGCGGGTTCCGGTGGAAGCCGGAAAATCTCGTGTAATCCAATGCTTCAAAGACTTCGCCCGACGATGGCATTCCGTGGCATCCACCGTCATCAGCGCTTCCTCCGGCGTTGCAGCCATCCTCATAGGAGGATGCACAATCCACTCCGCATTAGGGATCGGCATGCGAAGAGAACCTCCCAAACCCACTCAACAACAAATCAACGCATGGTCAGAAGTGGGAGTCCTGTTCATCGACGAATTCAGCATGGTGACACCACACATGCTAGATCTCATCGATACTCGATTGAAACAATTAAAGGGCCAAACCGAGAAACTCTACGGTGGAGTCCACCTCATCTTTTGCGGCGACTTCTACCAGCTCCCACCCGTCGGAAGCGGCACCGTCTACTCAACCCCTAATTCCGCAGCGGGACCCAACGCCATCCGAGCTTCCAACGGCCGACAGACATGGAAAACGTGCCTGACCGACATCATTGAACTCACGAAAAATCACAGACAACGAGACACAAAATGGGCATCAGCTCTTGAACATTTCAGAATCAACCAGCCCCTTCAAGATGACATCGATTTAGTTTCCAGTAGATACATGTTCGACAACCTCCACCCCATAGCCAACCCACCGAAATTCACCATGACCGCCGTACCCTTCAACGACATGAGAGAAAAATGCTCTGCGCTACTGCAAGCAACGACTAATTCAAAAATTACCCAATTGCACAGACCCCAACGATTTGAGAACCCACGGCATTCTACTCGTCAAAGTAATCATCAAACCCTCCAAAACTTCCAATCCTATGACTGAAACCCAAATAGAAGCCATACGTAACCTGGGATCCAAACAACTTGGACGAGCCGGCAACCTATACTGCATCGTCGACGCACCGTACATCGTCACAAACAACGCCGACGTCTCAAAAGGAGTAGCGAACGGCACGCTGGCCTTTCTTCAAGATATTATCCTGAAACCGGGATGCACCATCACCCTGCATGAGCTGAAATCCGGGAAAAAAATAGCCACCGTCTACTCTAGTGATGTCCAGTGTCTCTTATTCCAGCACAAAAATTCGGCCTGGAACCACATCTCCCCATTCACTAGCATACCAAAAGGATGGTTCCCAGTTATACCTTCCACAAAATCCGTCGAATGCAATTTCAACGGGGCCTACCGGACCAAAATTCAAATGCACCAATTACCGTGCGTCCTTTCTTTGGTTTTAACGGGACACAAAACTCAAGGACTCAGCCACCGACTCCATCATTCTAGCTTGCCTCGCACCCAAAGACAAATCAGTATCAAGCGGGTGGCTCTTCGTCATTCTTTCCAGAGTGAAAACCATCGAGGGATTGTTCCTGATGGAAAATATCGAACAAAATCTGGCTAAATACATCGCCAGAACGTAGGTTCAACGAGAAATGCAGCGTTTGCGAACCATCAACCTTCAGACAGTCCAACGTCTTCGAAGAACTCAAGAATTAAAACACCCTTAAACACCACTTCACCAATAGAAATAAAACGTGACATACAACTTCAACCCCCAATTTCGAATAGTTTTACAAGAACTTCTGAATGTTGTTTTCCTTTTCTCTTCCTGAGTTCTTTGTTGATGTTTCAAAATCTTTATAAAAAATGTTTTTGTTCAAACGTGATAGATAATTTCTTTAAATGTAATTAGAATAAACATCGAAAAATGTACTTTAAATGTACTTTGTAATGTATTTTCTCATAGCCGTATTAGTTTCCTTCACACCCGCATTGAGCGACGGCGCTGCATTTTGTATTCTCTTATTAGGAAAGTGAAGCGCCACGTCGCTCAATGCGGTGAATGAAACAAACACGGCTATGAGAAAATTTCAGGAAATATGGGCTGTATATAAAATCTAATAACTTAAAAACTAATACCCCCTCCCGAAAATCTTTTACTGTGTTTGTAGAAGACAATATGCTCTTTAAAATAAGACCAAAACGGAAGAGGAGGGGATTACAGGTAACTAACGGCAGCGATTTTCGCTAAAGCCATTTCCCCGTAAGCTCTGTGTTAAACACGGAAGCGGTTTTTGGGCAGTAAAAAGGGAGACGCAACTCATTTTTCATGTGGGGTTTCATCATTTAACAAGTTATAGAAATGAAATTTGGCATGCATGTAGACCAATTAGTAATAAACAAAGCTCATTTGTTAAAATTACAATCATTTGTAAAAATTTCAATATTTTATATTTAATCAGAATAAATTACATTAGAAAAAAACATGAATTTCATAATTAAAATTAATCATAGTAAATATTAAAATAGGGTCGTTGCAAAAATAAGGGATTGATTTTAAATCAATATAGGTATACTCAGTTTTTCACGCTGATTCGCGTGGTATTTTTTATTTTTTTTTAAATGCACCTGAGTGTGTGATATTTCAATTTAAAGTTGGAAAAAGCCCCTCCCACTTTGAAACGGACCCTCCACCATTTTTTGTGGGCGGTGCTTAATTTTCTCAATTTTCAGACGACGTTTCGGAAAAATCAGTCCGTTTGTTTTTGTTACTTGTTTTTGTTACCATGACAACAAAAACAAACGGACTGATTTTTCCGAAACGTCGTCTGAAAATTGAGAAAATTAAGCACCGCCCACAAAAAATGGTGGAGGGTCCGTTTCAAAGTGGGAGGGGCTTTTTCCAACTTTAAATTGAAATATCACACACTCAGGTGCATTTTAAAAAAAAATAAAAAATACCACGCGAATCAGCGTGAAAAACTGAATATACCTTTATTGATTTAAAATCAATCCCTTATTTTTGCAACGACCCTATTTCGCGGGAGGGTTTAATTAGGAGAACATAATTAAGGTTAATATCAATACAGCTCATGAAAAAACTAAACAGTGCAATTTGTTTTAGGTAAAAATGCTATTCTGACCAGACTATAGGATTCACATCATCTTTTGGCCATTCAGTTGTAGTATTGATCATACCCGCTGCAGCACAAAGCGCCACTTTGTGGCACCAAAGTGGCCACCTGGGTGTGAATAATACCACAACTGCACGACCTAAAAAATGGTGTGAATCCTTAAAAAAGGGAAAATATAAACCAATATTTCTAATGCAACGAAATTTCCCCGCTCAATATTTTTTATTAACAATTACATTGTTATCTAAACTTTATAAATTCAAAAACTTTCAGGGGAGGGGATAAAAGTTTGGTAGATATAGCTGGTTAAATGAATGTGCTTTCTCCTTAAGGAAAAAAGTGCAGTAAACTACGTTTTTTCTGTATTTTTTAACCATTATGTAATAGATTTTTATGAAATAAGTTGAAATGAGTATAGATTACACGTAGATGAACAAAGCTCATGAAGTCAAATTTCAATTTTAATAATCTTAATACCTCTTTTAATACATAAAAATCTACGGAAAAATTAAAATAAAGTTTTAAGAAGTTTCGGGTTGTCATTTATGAGCAGGGTGTAGCTTCTCCAAATAATTCTACATATTTAAAAAAAAAATCAGTATACACGGAGTTCGAGATAAAAGCCCTGTTTTCGCTATCTTTCTGCCACTACAATATTTTGAACAATAACAGAACAAAATTACAAAAACAAGTTTTATTCAGCTCGTTAAATTCATAGCAAACTAAATAAATCTTGAAAGTAATTTGTTATGTTAAAAGTTGCGAGATTACTGACAATTATCCAAAAGAATTTTGTTGCGTCAAATTAAAACGTTAAGGTAGGCTGCAAGCTTTCAACTGTTTGCGTTCCTGGGTGTCAATTGACTGGCAAAAGGCCCCGCAAAACCAAAACGAAAGAGGTGAAGAACGGGCGGTATTATAAATATAGGCGTGGTATGTTTTCCATTTCGCAGATAGAAAACCTTTGGTTCTGGGAAATGATTAGTTAAAACTGTTTTTAAGGATATTATTTTCTTAGAAAATTCTCACATTTTATCAGTGTGATACTGTGATATGCTATTTAACTAATCTATGTTTTTTTATATGCTTTAATTTCCTTGGATCTGTTATTGTTTTACTTTTCGCATCCAGGATTCAACGTCTATTCAAGGTCGACTTGACTTCTTAGTATTTCTTCTGAAGAAAAGCTCGAATGCTGCCCTAGCTTTCTACAATAATTAAAAAACCTTGGGCTATATATTATAACCTTGTATAGTAGTCGCTTAAGTCTCTTGTATATAGCTAGTATAACTGATCGTCGCAAAACTCAGCAGATAGTCAGGATTGGGCTCGGGATTGAGGAGTCATCTTAATTATTATATGTCTTACTCAATTAATTGTTGCTGTTCGTGCGAGTGTGTCTGGCTCATGGTTTGACTATTTTGTTTCGGTTTTGTAGGCTATGTATTCAATAAAAAAATTGTACGGCGATCCGGCCATTTTGTATTAAATATTTTTTCCCCGTTTCTTATTGCAGTGTTTTTATTATTACTAATAATAGAGTTGCGGGGAAACAGCTAAAGAATTAGAGTTTCGTCAAACTAAGGATCCAGCATTTTTTTTTATTTGTAGTATCTTTTGGGTAATGTATGTTACCCACCCAGTAAGTGAGTTTACCCCGCTAGAAGCCATGTAAGTTGAGTGAATTATTTTTCTGATTGTCAGCATCTAGCCTAAGCTCAGATGCGCTCAGATGAGATGGCCCGGCGTCCAGTTACCGGCATACTATATAGATAGTTAAAATTAATAAACAGTGTTTATTAATTCACACCTATCTCTGAGAAAAACATGTTTACTAAAAAACTAAACAAGCGACGTATACTCCGGTTTCTAAACTCGTGTTTAGATATAGCTAAACAATGTGTTTAGAAAATGTAGAAATGTTCACTTTTTGCATCTCGTTTAATAATGATTTGTTATTGCTTATCTCAATTTATCTTCTACCGTCTTCTACATATTCAACATCAATGCGCATTGATGCACGAGCTTGACAATTCTGCTTTATTTTTCTCAATAAAGACTTTATAAATATACAATTACGTAGGTCTATATGATTATTTAATTTTAGTAGAATAAGCTTACGCGTTGAAAGTATTAGAAGCCCCTATTTTTGCAGCATATTGTAAAATGTTGTTTGGGTTTTACTCGATAGAGATGAAGTGGCAGAATCAGAGAGATTTGAAATCCGTTGAAATCTCAACGAGATGTCATACAGATTCGGCGGACGAGGGTGACAGATTAACTTTTTTTTTCAGCAGGAACCAAAAGCAATTAACGATTTAAAAATTTAATGACATACGGTAAATGTTCAAATTTTAGACAATATGCTCGCCAGCAATAAATTGGTGCTACTGTGCTACATATCCGTGTTACTGATGTTGACCACAGGCTGATACCCGGCTGATACTCTGCTGTGGTGATGTTAATAGGCTAATTCCGCTAATACTATTGCTGGTAAATAAAAATAACCTAAATACAGTAAAGTAATGCGATTATACTATTTTCAATACGAAATAAGTATTTAAAAAATACAATTAAAAACAGTCTATTTTTTTTGCCATTGAAATAATTCCATTTATACAAATAATTTTTATCATTTCTTGGAAGCATTCGAGCCTGGCTCAAATGTCCAACAGATATTCTGATTTTCGAGCATTTTTCTATCATCCCTTTGATGGAATGGCGCCATCTAGGATGAAATTTTGAATGGAAGAGTTAAGTTTTGTGTCCTAAATGCTAGGATTCTAGGACTATTGGAATATTATTCTCTGAGTTTCCCCGGGACATATTTAAATTGAACAAAATACGGAACCACCAAATCGAACACAACGGCACTACGGGAACTGCGGCTTCACGAACGAAACGAATTTTTTACCGGCATTTTATAAATGTGGAATAAGGTTATGCAATCCTCGTAAATGTGAATTGCCGAATCATTTAATTTTTTATCATCATTTTTTTTTTTTGCTCTGGCTATTGGACCATCGCTATTGGTGCTAGTGGTTGAATCTGCGCTCTGTTATGGTTGTGTCAAATCGCGAAAAACACACGACAAAGCCCTGGGCAGAGGGCGTGGTTTCAGTCTTCTTTTTTGTGTCTTGAGGTTATTTACATTGCGTAGAATTTGAGGGTTTTACTCGTAGTGACGTAGTCTATAATTCTATATCTAAGTAGTCAGTAGTCTCATACTGGTGAGGAGATGAGAATCGGTAAGAGTTCGTTTTACCAATTTACATTTCTTTTTGTTGGCTCTTTGCTGCCGTGAAACGTTTAAATTCAAATTACGCGGCATTCAGGCTGTCATCTTTTGTGTGTTTTGAAATCAGTTTACACGTCAGTTGTGTAATGTGAATACGGCAATACGCACCGGCCATTGTGCGAGAGTGTATAAGAGCTATAGTGTCGTTGCGTCGAAATATATTTTCATTTAACGTTGTCTGGTTTCGTTCTCATAGTGACAATTGAAAAATGTCGTGGAGATTTAAAGCTTCCAAATACAAGAATGCTGCACCAAAGGTGCCCAAACCTGACGAGTGGGTCAGAGATCTCTGCAGTGCATGGTTCCTATCAAATCATTGGACAGGTCATCAAGGCCTCAGCATCATTTATGACCTTCAATGCTGATGTAGCAGGTGAGAAATTCAGATTCTTTCAATCAATGTTTTGAGTGACTGATTTGTTGATTTGTCTGTAGGAAGCAACTTGTACGTCATTCCACTGAATGACACAGGAATAAGAAAGCCCAAAAACTATCCACTTCTTCATGCTCATTTGACGATTATTGTTTTGGACCCTAAAGCTTATTGGTTAGCCATTGGGGCAGCTAGTCATTCCAGTAACCGTGAATCTGTAATCACCTGGCTCGGGGCTTCTAATCGTTTCTTCACTTCCGGTTTCTATTTGGTAATATTTATAAATAAGAGAAATCTATTTATTGTTTGTGTTTTTATTTATTCCGTTTGAATATTTGTCACTGCACTTCTAGGCTGGAACTCCCACTCTTTGATGTCGATACTCAAATAATATCCCTGGCCGGAAAAGACGTTAACACTGTCGGCTTCCAAGAAGTGAGCGAACGGGATCCCATCATCGCCTGGTTTGAGGTTCTACAATCTACAGCCGTTAACCTAAGCTGTCGTTCCCGTTTCTTATATTGTCCCACGCAAGGTATACATCTATAAATCGGACCAAAATTAGTATTATTGGTTTTATATCTTTTATTTCTTTTTCAATATCTTTTTTTTATCGTACCGAGAGATTCACGCCGATTTTTTCCGATAACAGCCAACTCGGAAGCTTTGATTTACGCTAGTCAGTGAATAACTGGGACCAACGCCACAGTCGAGAAAGTACTTCTACATCCAATCCGTTGGCAAGGGAAAAATCTCCATGTAATAGTCACTTGATGTTACATGGAAAATGATTATGAGATCTTTTTTTCATTCATCGATTTTTCATCATTCTCGTGGGAGTGTAGATCATCCGGGGCCCTTTGAGCCAACGCAAATAGGTCAAAGTGGTCATGACAGCGATTGGAACCCATAATTGTCGAGGTGAACATTTGTTGTTTGAAAATGAAAAAGAAACAAATTGCTTTATTTTGTGTCTTTATTTGTTTTTCAGAGAGATTGTTTCAAGGATGATTTGTTTCCGCTCACCAAAGTGTTGTGGGAACCATCTATGACGGCCAGCCGGTTCGGCGGCGCCAAAATTCCACCAAAACGGATGGATCTCAAGCCAAACGACATTGAAACGCGTAAGTCTGGTGGCCGCGTAAGATTTTCCCTCCTCTCACCATCGAATCAGAGCGCAGAAAATCCCCGCTGACAACAAATACCCATTTGTATGCCTATTTCCTCTCCACGTCGTTTAGTTTCGAGTTTAATTAAGACTCAGTCGATGACACAGTTTGAGTCGACGGCTCCTCCCATCATCGAGCCGATCGTATCGAACTTCAAAAGCGCCGGCGGCATCGGTGGCGGGCCAAAGAGTGTGAAAAAGGATCTCTGGCAATTCCACGAAATCCCCATTTGTGTGTGTTCTCTTCCGTCGTGTGTTGCGGTCATAGCCTACTTATAGGATGTTTCATTTGCCCCATTCTTTTTTCATTTGCACTCAACAATGAGTTGCAAACCATGTGGAGATATATTTTTACACTTTTTTAATTTTTATATTAAGGGATGCTGAAATGCGGACGGAAACCTCAAAATTTTAAAATAAAAATGTATCAGCACAATAAATTCGTTTTGGCAAATCTTAGGTTACAACCTACTTCATGTATATATGAAGTCCGTGCACTACACAATTTTTAGATTTTTACTGACATTAGGCGCATGAATTTCATTTTTTTAAAGATAACCTATTGTCTATCTAAGTACAGAGGGAAATATTTATGAATGTATTTGTCATTTATTACTTACTGATTGTCTATGAATGGAACGAATGAAAGTTCTATGAATATTTAGCCATATGCTTTCCACATAGAATTTTTCAGTCAAATTATCAAGATGTGGTCGTCCGGAATTTGAAAAAAAAATGGTCTTTCAATCGCATTTTATTGGAGGGATTTAAAAGAATATAATAAGTAATTGTGGGATTCAAATAGGCTATATGTTAAAATCATTTTTCTCTGAAACCTAAAACCGTGACTGCTCCATTCACATTCATTGAACATTTTCAACTTCGCAGAATGCTTAGTACGAAGTGAACTCTGCGGATTCGTTTTCATTCCGGATATTGGTCTACACGTAGACGCGAATTTATTATTTTTTTTTATGATAAGAAAAGACGTTGTGTTTATTCTGGGTTGTGTTCCCTTTTCCGAAATGTGAAAATGTACGATGGCTGACGTTTCGACGCGTTTCGACTAACTTCTATATCGGTTTTTCATCTTTAAATTGAAACCATAGGCTACATCTTTTTTTGAGGAACAACTTTGACCCAAGAAAAGGTTCGAATATTGATTAATAATTTGATGCAGAAGCCGCTGAGTCGCTGACTGTACGATACGATACTATGGAAACCTTAAAGACTTTGTCAATTTTTTCATGAACAATCAGGTTATCAAGTTGCTTCTTATAACAACGCACTGACAATTGCAAACAGTCTTTTCATTTGATTTATTATTTTATTAAAGCTTACTTTGGCAGTGTACTTTTCCGCCCTTACTTTCCTCATGTTTTGGACGCTTGGGTGAAGCGGACTCATCCCAACTTGCTCTTCATATTTTTATGAAGACATGAAAAAAGTAAAACATACGTTTATACAACGTTTCTATACATATAGCAGTGTTCTGTATTTGATGAAAATTCACGTATTTTTAAAATAAAATACATTTATTTTAAAATACTGGGGTTGGAAAATACAATTTATCGGGTTTTTTCAAAAATACCAAATAAAATAAAATAAAATACCAAATAAAATACAGTATTTTAATAATTATTTGAAAAGTAAAAAATACCAAATAAAATAAAATAAAATACAAATACTTTTCTTTTCTGCGACCTTTTTTTATTCAGCCAAGCTAGTGAAGCTATTACGCATAATAGCCTATCTGGTAAATTTGTGAATATAGTAATTTTTAAAAGTAAAAAACATTTTTTATTCTATTTTGGGTGGTCAAGTTCTGTTTATTAAAAGATCTATCAATAATGGATTGAGTTCAATCACTTCAATAAGATTCAACAGTGTTATTGATCAACTTTGAATTATGTTTGAGAAAAAGCAACTTTTCCAACAAACCAGCTTTAGTTCGCATTCGCTTAGCCGTTTAAATATCACTGGCAGTACTGAAAACTCTTTCCAACAACCATATAGATATCTCTAGCAACACATGACAAGTAAGGAAAACGATGAGCATTTTGACTCCAATATTTAAGTGATCTTGTTGGTGTTACGACACCAGAAATGTCCTCCTGCTCCATAGGGAAGGTTTTCTCGTTTAGAATCTAAAATAATTAACATGTGGGCAGCATGTGTGCACTGTTTTATTGTCGGCTGCTAGTGAAATTCTTAAATACATTACAGTAGGAAAAGGAGCTAAAATGTCGAGAATTGACATAATCAGAGTCATACTGGTTGCTTCTCACTGTGTTGAAAGTTCCATAAGGGGGTGATGGGTCTCAAGGTCCGGTTTTGGCTGTTTTGTGGGAGGAATTGGCATAGATAAAGAGCCATCTGGATTTGCCGTCCATTTGATTTCTTTCAGAAATAGTTCCGAAACGTCCGATAGAGGCGTTTTATCTATGCCAAAAAAGAACCACGAGACCCATCACCCCCCTTATGGGACTTTCAACACAGCGAGAAGGTAGCAGGATGACTCTGAGAACATTTTTTTTTAAATCGTCGACAGTCATCCATTGGATGACTCTGTCGTCGAGTATTTTGAGTATTTTATTTGAGTATTTTAATAAAAACGCATAAAATACCAAATAAAATACAGGTAAAATTAAATAAAAATAAACGCTAAAAATAAAATAAAAAATACCTTTTTTTTTGTATTTTATTTGTATTTTATTTTATTTTATTTGACAAATACAGAACACTGACATATAGTTATTGTCAATTTCTAAATAGGCAAAATAAAATTAACATCACAACGCGAAATGACATTATTACAGAAGCGTTGAAGTCGAAAAGGTGGCCCGTTTTCTAAAACATGTTGAATCGAACTTGGCAGAAACTGACTTGGAGATACGAAACGGAGCTTGAACAGCAAGATTAAAAATGTAAGATGAGTTATTGCTATTTTTCTTTCGTTTTTTGATGCACTTCTACAAAGTATATTGACATATCCTTGGGCTACCAATGTAGGATAAAGAAAAAATAAAATATACATTTTAGGCTACCTGTCGAGTCTTAAGATATGTATTAACATCTAACAATTTCTATTGAAATAAAATCGCAAAAATAAAATCAATATATAAAATGTATCCAACACTTTTCGCTCTTTAATTCACAAAGTTGTGTAGTAGAATTATGAATTGATAATAACACGGCAACAACGTTTTTTTTTTTGTTTTTTTTTTTTTTTTTTTTTTTTTGTTTTTTTTTTTTTTTTTTGTTTTTTTTTTTTTTTTTTATATAATATTTTATTATTGGTGAAACAGACTATGCGGAAATTACAAAACCAGATATAGAAAAGAAATAATTTATAAAATAAAAATTGGGTGTAGTAAGTTGGCTCAGCGTAGTATTTTGGGGTCACGGTGTAGTAAACTGGAGCAGCAGTGGTGGTGGTGTAGTATGTTGGCTCAGCGTAGTACTTTGGAGTCTCGGTGTAGTATACTGAAGCAGCAGTTTTGGTGGTGTAGTAAGTTGGCTCAGCGTGGTATTTTGGTGCAGCGGAGTAGTACACTGGAGCAGCAGTTGTGGTGGTGTAGTATGTTGGCTCAGCGTATTATTTTGGGACCTTGGTGTAGTAAGCTGGAGTAGCAGTTGAGGTGGTGTAGTATGTTGGCTCAGCGTAGTATTTTGGCAACGGTTTTGCGTCGTCATTTTTTCTCCGAATTTCTCATATATTTTTTTCGCTCGACGTCCATTCCACTCGACGTATCTAGAATGAAAAGAAAAAACATACGCCCATCAGGATTTCCCTAGTCTACAATCACATTCCAACACTCTTATCAGTTTTATGTTCAGTTTTTTTGCTTGTTCAATGTCAAACCGGTCAAACTGACAATGAAACAAAATTGCGCAGAATCCTACGGGATCTTATGGGGTCCCTCCCCAAACTGTTTCATTTGTTTTTTTACCAAAAATATTTCTATTCCTTTCTTAAATAAAAGGCGTTGTTTTTCTTATTTTTTAGTCATTTCTTCGATCACCTTGCAAATACCAAATAAAGACAGGCTAGCGCCAAATAGGCCTACGCACGGCGATTTAATTAACTTAGTTGATTTACTTGATCGATCAGGTAAAGTTCAGTTGCCACCAAACACCCTTGAACAAATTGAAACATTTCTGAATCGGTAATTCTAATTCACATATACGTAATACACTAATACGTATGTTGCTTACCATAGGTGTTTGTCCTCATTTGTCTGTTTCAGAGGTTTAAGAAAATGTTTTAATAAAAGGCTATTTATAATTTAATTTCTTTTCGACGCTGAATGAGGGTCGTTGATAAAAAAAATAACATTCTGCGAGATTAAATCTTATGAGGAAATTTTTATTGCATGTGGTTTTGATACTACTCGACGAATAATGAGGACAACTCACTTTACTAACGCTTTCAATCGCCGTGTAATTTGTATCATGAATAACTTGGATGCACACAATCCTTATATTTCTAGATCGATTAAAAGTGCAACTCAATAAGTCGAGAAAATACAAGAGGAGTACTTTGATAAAGAAAAAGAAAAACTGCTGATCCCTAATTTTGAATTCCATTCCATAAGATCAAGACTGCTCCAGCATTCACTGAAAATTTGATCTTTGCTGAAGGCTTAGCACGAAGTGAACCTGATGGATTCGTTCTCCGGAATTTGGTCGACGGCAAGTGTGATGGGTCGGAACCTTCCACAAATGCGGTAATATCAGGTGACTGACTAATATTGATTTTTGATGTGTCACTTTAAAACTTGGCTATAATATACTGTATATTATATTTTTGAAGGAACAATTTGGACCAAAGAAATGGTTTCGATGTTGAATAATAATAATTGCGATGGAGAACTCGCTAAACGAAAGCCGCTGAACGTAAGAGCTCCGTTTCTCGAGTAATATTATTACATTGAATTGTGAATATAGTAGTAACATTTAGACGATGAATCGAAATTTTTTTTTGTAAATGCTAATTTACTAATTCAATGCAGAAACTTAATTAGTTTGATCAGTTATTGCCGGATTTAGCGTCGGATTTAACTTACGTGCAGCTCATAATTACTGCGCACGCACGACCATAACAATTTTCTTTTATTTTTTAAACTGAATATAGGTACAGTATTTTTACCGATTTTTAATAGTTCACAACAGAAAATAATAAAAAGACAGTAAATATAGCTTGCTGCTTGCGCTTAAACATTTCTCCTCTTATTACTATTCTTACTAACTGTGTACAAAAAAGAATATACACAAATAAAAAAAAATATTTTAAATATTATATTTGAATTGAAAGGTGTTGTACATAGGTTTCTCGGAATACGAAAAATGCATTTTTTTTTTCATTTTACCGTCATCACAAACTCATGAAGATGCAAGGATTCAGTGATGAGAATCTTGAAAACTTAGCTGATTTTTTCATGAAAGATTACAGTGAGTACTTTGCTCTATTTCTTTGCCAATAATAATTAAGATATAACCTTTAATAGTTTACAACTGTCATGTAACCATTTGATTTATTACAACTTGATCGTTTATGGTTTATACGCATTTACAGTAATATTCTGTCTGTGCATGTACTTTCCTAATTCTTGAACGCTTGCGCTTGGGCAAAAAAGCGGACTAAAAATAAATCTATGCTGCGGTGTGAAGTCGAAAAGCTGGCTCGTTTCCTGGTTTTATGTATACCAAGAGAGCGCATTCATTAGGAATGGTATTAACATGCATAAATTCGGCGAACAGATATAAATTGAACAGAAAAATTCTTCAGATTTTATGTGTGCTAGGCAAAAAGGTGATTGGAAAAATCCCTTAAAAGTCCAGAATTAAATCGTCGCATTGATGCATTGGTTAAAGAAATATGCTGCAGAGTCTACATTGAGATTCGAAATAGAGATGCAACACAAGATTAAATAATACATGACTTGCCATTGCATTTGCTCCATTTCTTTGAAGACTTACATTAAAAAACTTAATGTAAGAAAAACTTCGTCTTATATGTACATAAATGGCTGTACTGCTGTAGCTATCCTATATAATTATATATAGCTGAGAACCACAGACGGTCTGTGACAGACCACAATACTGAACGATCAACGTTTCCATTCCACCACCCATTATCATATTTAGTAATTACATCACGAAACAGAAACCTTAGTTCACATTTATACGCTATCATGAGTTAATAAAGTATCGGATAACAAATATACTAATAATATCTTTAATATCTGGGTTCTAATAGATGGGATGCTAGCACCTATTAGTATAGCCAAAAGTTTTCAGCAAAATAGAAGTATAATTCTCCCTACGCCCGCTCCCATGTATCAGCCTTTAGCAGCTGGCTTAGGCTATACCCAGAAGTCGTCCTTGAATCCAGTTATTTATAATAACACATAGCATAAGCTTACGTAATGGCTATTAATATTGATGATATTTTTCTAGGAAAATACTAAATTATGAAGAAATCTTGATTTCCTAGAACAAAAACGTTTTTTAAAGAAAGAAAATGGGAAACATAGATAACCTACATACAGAACATAATTCGCCTATTTATAGGCGCCCTATAGAATATTTAGCGCTCAGTCAGTTGATATACGTTGCAGCGCAAACAGCTGCAGATATATAATAACGACAAAAAAACTTAAACTAACTATTCTTAACCTTAATTTGAACGAACATAACAGATCACAAGATTTATTCAGTGCGTTATAAATTTGACGGACTCAGTAAATTTTGTTATTGTGATATTGTTCTGTTCAAATTTTGGTCGTCTGGTTATTTTAATTATTATATCCCTCACTTATTATTGGTTATAGATCTGATACATCATTTAAAAAATAATTTCTGTCTTTATTTTGTGAAGACTTTTTTCAAATTGCTACGGTTCCGCAGAGCAAAACGTCGTGTGACTATTCGACTAGTTCGCACCGTAGCGGTGGGTTGCTGCAACATTTGCTTTACCCTCGTCGTCGTCGATTATATTCTAACTTTCCTATCTAACCAATATATAGATTGGTTCGAGGTTGCCATCTTGGCAAATTTTTTCTTTCTCCTTAGTGCAGCCACAACTGAAAAGCATTGGCATTTGTAGAGAAAGAGTGCAATCCCTAAAGGAATGGAGGAGGCACTACTCGAAGAATGTTTGGGGGCGATGTTAGTTTTGCCTCAGACATAGTGTACGGCTCCCTTCATTCCTCCTTCATGGCAAGCATTCTTTTTCTACAAATGCGAATGCTTTCGTGGCTACACTAAGGAGAAAGAAAACCATGCCGAGATTGCAACCACACACAGACACAACCACAATAACTGTGCAAAAGAAGCACTGGAAGAAAACTGAATACACCGTTGAACGTAAACGGACGAAAGTTCGTTTCTCGGAACGACCTGGTTGACCTTGCTGAACGCCTTTGAGACACTTTGCGAATGTCTTATCACGCCACCTATTGTAGCCTTTCCAGATTTCTTTTCCAGATTTCTTTCCCGGATTCAAGTTGTCACGGAAGAGGAACGGACTGAGTTCACAGATAACATAGAGGATCAAAGAAAAGATGAAACATGCTCTAAAATTATAAACTACCTAACCGAAGGCATCCTGACAAAGAAAGACGAGTCAGAAAACCCTGACTTGGTCAAAGAAATAGATTTATTTCACATTAAGCAAGGCGTGTTGAGAAGGGATTTCCTCCCTCCATAAAAAAGGAGACAGTTTATTCAAGAGCAGAATGTCATACCATATTCCTTGAGAAAAAACACTATTAAGGAGTACCATGCTTCGCTACTAGCTGGACATCTTGCCTTTTTGCGCACCTATCTAAGAATACGGGATAAATATTATTGGCCTAACATGTTGAAAGACATTAAAGAATACTGCAAGTCATGCGAAACTTGCGCTTTGCAAAGACGGGTGGTCACGAGAGCCTTTTTACACCCGTTGGATATCGCGACGGCTCCATCTCGAAGTCATAGGTATGGATTTTTTAGAGCCAATCAAACCCGAATCCCCTAACGGAATACGTACTGGTAGTGACGGATGCATTCTCTAAATGGACAGAAGTCATGGCTTTACCGAATCAGACGGCAGAAACGACTTGTGGAGCATTGATGGATAAGATTATCCTCTATCATGGACCGCCAAAAGTAATTATAACTGATAGAGGTACGAATTTTACTTCGTGGCTATTTAACAACCTATGCAAAGAACTTGAAATTAACATAAAACGAAGACGGCCTATCACCCGCAACCAAACGGGATGACCGAACGTTTTAATAAAACAGTAGTTGAAATAATCCGATAATACATTGACGACGGATTCGAGCAATGGGAGGAAGTCCTTGGTCCGATGGCATCGTCCTATCGAAACTCTGTACATTCCTCTACAATGGAAAGTCCGTATTTCTTTATAACGGCCCGAGACCCAAAAATGTTTGGAAACCGTTTTTTTTACCGGAACCAGAGCTTATCACACCGCAAGACTATAAGAGTCAAACGATGAGGCGCCTAAGAATAGGATTTGCACTAGCTAGAAAAAACCTAATGGATGCGAGAATTCAACAGAAAACACAATTCGACAAAAGGGCAAAATAATCTGACTTTAGAGTGGGAGTGGGTGGGTCCTTTTAGACGTAAAAATTACAAAGTTGGGAAAGAGTAAAAAGTTAAATCCGAGATACCAAAGACGATTCAGAATTTCTAAGGTGAACGACAACAGTACGGTCGAAATTCGTTCTTATTACGGAGGGAAAACACAACTTACCCACGTTAACAGACTTAAAACGCTTACAGAGTGCATGATATGGCGGGACGAGGAGTGTGTTGATTTTGACGATCTAAGAGAGTTAAAAGTAAGAGCAGAAAGACCAGAGGAAGAAAACACAGAAGTAAATGAATTGGACAACAGTGAAGACAATAGCGTAGAATAAGAAGAGTTTGAAGAAAAAGAAGTAGCGGAAGAGGAGGAAGACGAAATAAACGAAAGAAGCATGGAGTTGGAAACAACCCCCGCTCAAAAGGAAGGATCGGTTAACGAACCACAGAAAAAACAGTAGAGAAGGTGCTATAGTCAAGATAAAAAATCAAATGAAGGAAGGAGAAGGTCAGGAAGAGCGTCTCGCCTCCCAGATAAGTTCCGAGATTTTGTTTTGGAATAATCACTGAAGGATGTTCTGACATCCAAAAGTAAAGAAAAAAGCTATTTAATCTGACGTTATAAGAGAGAAGGGAGACATTCGCATCACAGGGCCGAAATGGCATACACGTTTAATTGCACAGAGTGCCACCAACGTGACTACCAGCTGAAATGCTGGATGGAAAATTTACACGCGTTTGAAAACGCGGAGGACAAAGACGACATCCAAAATGGATGGCTGGAATACATTCGCGTTCGAAAGGCCTGCTTGTCCTGCGAAGACAAGTTTGACCTCCTGGACGACAAAGAAAAAGAGGAAAAAAAGGTGACGGACATCAAGGCCGAGTGAGACGCCCGGGCCCTGACTCCAGCAGGTAACGAGTACTGGCTCTGGCTATCTGCACAGGCGCAGAAAAAACCAGCTAAGCCGTACTGCTACCTGACAGCGGTATTGAAACAACACGACGAAAGAAAACTCAAGAAAGAAGAGGAAAAAGATTAGAAAGAAATTTTTTTTTGTATTTGGTCATCACCAATGTAATATCGGAAAATACAAATGAGGAACAACAATTTTCTCATTTTTAGAAAAAGATTTAAAAATGTCGTAAAGTATAGGTTGAGAAACAGAATGTAGAGACCTTCAGGGCGCGGGAGTGGCAATCTGCTACTGTACCCATCGCCATCACCACCGGAGCAGTTTGAAGTGGAGCCTGATGCGAGGAGCTCTACGAGCTCAGACAAAAAAAATCAAGTACGAACGAGCCCCCACACCGGGGGGGGGGGGGGGGAAAGAAGTGACATAAAGTGAATCAAGACACATATGGCACGATAGAAGATGCCGACGTGACAAAGGGGAAAGAATACTCGAATTGTTTCTGCGTGTCGTCGGGTGATTCTAATTACTTACTAGAATCTATGACCATTTGGATTAAAAATTTTGGGCAGAAGATAAGAGAAAAACAAGAACATATCGCGGTCAATATTACAATTTTCAAAGGGAAGTTTTCGATAAGGAAAAAGAAAAACAATTTAACTTATGAATACTATGTGTGGACATGGGCTATTTTAACCTTTCATTACAAAAGAATAATTAATTCAGTGAAAAAAAACATTGTTGGTTTCAGAGGGACGTGGATGTGAATAACAACCCCTCCCCCCCTATCAAAAATTAAAAGTTCTTTCCTTTTTATTTTGGAAAAGATTCATAGTGGGGAAAAATAAGTGGGAAAAAGGAAAACATATATTTGTAGTTCTGTATCAGCTGGGTTGACCTTGCCCCGGGCGCACGAGCGCGAAGAAGACAACTGAAAGAATACATACAAAAGAGAAAATGGACGAAAACAGGGGCGAAAGAGAGGGAGGACAAGGGAGAATGTGAACAAAGCCGGGTGGAAACAACCCCTCCCCTTCTCTCTTTTGAGGTTTTTTTTTTATGTAAAAATGTTTGCAGGGCCGGCTACAACCAGGGCGGGAAATTTGACGATATTGTTAATAAAGTATTAAACAACATGACTGCAAAATGAGATACTGTCATCAGTAGAGATTAGTCATCAAACTATGTATCGAAGAAGAGAAATATTTCAAAATGAACTGTCATACTAGTCTTAAAAAAACGGTGACCCGTTGTGAAACGAAGAAGAAATTTCTTGAAATAGGGAAAAGGATAGCGTTGACAACGGCAAAGCCGACGGAAGTTTTGGTTTAGCTGTGCCTTGTAGTCACACAACAACAGCAACCAAAGTAAAATTAATTGTTCATGAATAATGAGAAAAATATCACCAACATTGTCGAAAATCATTCTTTTTGCTTGTAAATAAAGAAAACAAAGAAAAAATTATCGATTTAACAACAAAAATGTTACCGTATGCATCTCCTTGCATGTTTGGCATACAGCAAATTGCCGTATATTCCGGCATCTACCGAAATTCTCTTGCACGATGTCCAAAGAAAACATCGATATCAAACGGGTAATTGTTAACTTTTAACTTGACGAGGTCCTAATGACGAATGACCGTCACAAATTTAGCAGAAATATTTTTTTCGTTATCATCCCCCTTTTTTTACTAAGGGGTGTAACTATCGAGAGTGAAAGAACACCCGACGGGAAACAAAAAGAAAGGTGAAGATTGACCTTTCTAGGCCTAGGCCTGTATGGGGCCATGGCTACAGGAAAGAATGTAGATGGCTTTTCCTTTTTTTAAGTGGAGAGAAAAAGAACATAAATGTCATCCACGAGATACCAGATGAGAAATTATTGAAAATTAAGTCTTACAAGTCAATTGGCACCATATTACAATCATACATTTTAAATATCCATAGAAAAAAAAGAAAAGAAAACAAATAGGGAAGAAACTTTTGGTTCCGTCGTTCATATGCTATTTCAGGAAAATGGAAGGAAAAAGATGGGAACTTTCATCGTGCAACAGACGCAATTTTTCACAATTACCGTTCATATATAGAAAAAAAAATTATTTTGTAGTTCTCTACTCATTGATGTTTTCTACTTATATGGAGTGTGTCAAAAGACAGTGTACCACCTTACTTGGCAGCATATAAGAAACGAAATTTGTTGTTAATTAGCAAGGGCCCAACTGTTGTAGAGAATTGCTATTAAATACCGCAACACGTGTTGGAGGGGATTTGTTTCTGATTCCCTCCATTTTAGTATTTACTCCGACTGCTGAGAATCTGTCACAATAATCTGCTTACGTTAAATTCTCGGAATCTCGCTGTTCGAAAAGAACTGGAATATGCTCTCCAATAAACGAAAATTGTTCATTATTTATTTTACATGTTAACCGACGGTTCTCACCGTCGATAACCATTGAATTGTTCGCAATAAAATTGATGCCTGAAATACAAGTTTCAGTCAGCTGTGGGACGATGTAAAATCGTTGCATCACTGACTCTGGATTATCTTGCAGGCTAATATTTAAGTCGTAAATTCCCGCAATATCCATACTGGAGCCGCAAATATTACGCAAGTTATTGTGGTCATTATTAACTATAATTAATTTAGCATTACTTCTTAATCTATCAAAAAATATTTGGACATGGCACTCACAGAAGCTCCTGTGTCTATCAAAGCATAAGTTCTAACATCATCTATTCTCACTGGAATATGTAAAAGTGCATGTGAAGAAAAGGCACGGTTTTCTTGAACGTGATTTATTGTCTCGGATTGCGTGGTGGGGCGATAATCGCTGACTGGCTCTTTTGCTTGATTTAACTCTTTCTCGACTGGGATTTCGCCCGTAAGCGTTGTTGTTTTGGTCGAATTGCCCGACATTTCGACTGCGATTCTGTTCTGTTCGATCCCCACCTTGCCTCCATTGTTAAGAAAATTGATTATATAATACCGTCTACTGTCTTGCGAAAAACGAGGATTCTCCTGACGACGATTTTGGCTGCGGCCGGCTTCGCCCCAGCACTCTCTACTGATATGGCCTCTTTTACCAAAACTATAACAAACAATTCCACCGCCTTGATTATTTCCTGGTTTGTTAAGAAAGAAGGCTGAGAATGAGCTTTCTTCACAAGCTTCATCATATTGCGAATTGGAGCTCTCTGGTCAAGGTTGGTATGGATCCGTGGTCGGTGTCCGATGATTTCGCGCTGCTGGTTCGCCAAGCGCCAATTAGTCAGCTGCTGATGGCAGCGGATTTTTCGGGCATTACAGATGTCAACCAACAATCGGCGCGAGTATTCCTTCCACTTTTTGATTTCCTATGTTGTACCCTTTTTTTCCTTATGTTTACTTATATTACAAAAAAAACCATTTTGATTCAATTCTTTGTAACAAACATAAAAACAAAAACAAAACAAAATAAAACAAAAAAAAACTTAAGTAGAAAAAAATATAACTAATAAAAAGTTAGTGATAACATAATAAATAAATAATTATACAAAACAAACAATTGCAATAAGCAAAAGAATTGTATTGTAGGTGTGGAACAAAAAAAACAAAGAACAAACAAACAAAACAAACCAAACAAACAAAAAAAAAACAAACCAAACAAACAAAAAAAAGAATCGAGAAATAAAAAATTCTTGTTTGTTAAAACTTTATTAAAAACACAGTTTAAAAATATCATAAACAGTAATAAAAAACTAAAAACACCGTAAGAAGAGCTTCTGCTGCTCTTCCACTTCTTCCTTACACTTTACACACGGTGTAATGAACTTTCATTTTTACATTTTTTCCTCTCTTTTGTTTCTTCATATATATCCTTCGTCTGTCACTGCTTGGACTCAACTGTCGCTATTTTTGTTTAGCGGCAGTGCGAAAGCAATATTGTATTTCCGAGAATTACTCTCATCTATCTTTTCGTTGTTCACACCTACCCACCACATCCCTTCTCTTCCGTATTCTTTATCAATGTTTTTCTTCCCTCCGTATATATTTACTACTCTTTGACCTTCTTTTCCATTGACCTACTTTTCTTTTTATCGCCACCTTTTCTCAATCGATACCTTTCGTGATCGATTGTAACTAAACAATTGGCTCGCTATTCGTACTTCTCTCTTTAATGTTTATGTGTCCCTACACCCTCTATATGTTGCACGCGGCAAAGTATTGAACCAAGTCCATTATGATTACCTTATTTCTAAATGAATTGTTTCTTCTTAATAACACATACATCTTTTCTCTCTTTTGTTTACTTTTATTTATCCCTGTTAATATATGTATTTTTCAACTACTTTTTTTAGATCATGCTGTCGTTATTTTTCCTCTCCTCTCAACGATATAGGGCTCTTCGGGATCTGTTTTTTTTCGCCGTTTATCTGGCAACGCAGCAAAAAATTTAACTTGTTTTAAAAGTGCGAGGAGAACGTACGAATAAGAAGTTAAGCAATTTTTCCTTCCTCCGCCCCGGAGTGGAGCTTGTCGTAGCAGGGTACCCTTTCTCCCCGCGCTTTCTTTGTTAAAGTCAACCGCCTCATGCTTTTTGCGCATAAAAAGTAAAAATTTTAGCTGCGTTGTCAAATAAAACTGCACAACAAAACAGATCCCGAAAGAGCCCTATTGCCTATTGGACGATTGTGGTCTTTCTCTTCTTAGTGTCCACACTAAAAACCTATGTATGATAGCAAGGAAAGAGTTTAATATTTTAACGCTAGATTATTCACATTAAAAGTTTTTGTTTTGGTGCTGAAACGGATATAATTGGTGCCGAAACGGCTGATTTATTTCATATACAAAGGCATTTTAAATACAAGGGGGACCGTGCGTTTTTTATGGGTACCGAAAACGCAAAAATGAATAGTGCCGAAAAAAGTGCCGAAACGGGTGGACACCGAACCAGTTCATCAACAACTCACAGATTCTATTGTAGAATATGGTACCACCTTTTTTGTTTGTATTATGCATTTTCGTGTGTTATTTTTCAATCCGTTATTTGTTTGTTTTAGAAGAGCTTGATGAAACTGATCGTGAGCTGATAGAAAATTTAAAATCTGACTTTATGGGTGTTTCAATGAATTCAATAGTTACGAAAACTTGGCAAGAGAGACAAGCAGATCACAGACAACACTGGGAAAATAATAGAGCTATCATATTTGAAAGTTATGTGTCAAACCAACCTTTCATTCGTAAAATAACAAATGCGACTTCATTTGACTTAATTCGTAAGTGCGACAAATGTAAAAAAAATCTTGATTCGATTGTGATACGATGCATGACATGCAAAAAGCATTTTTGTAATGACTGTGATTACGTTTTGCATAGTTTACTACCCTTTCACCGCAGATATCTTGAGATATTGCAGCCATTAAAAACAAGTGAATCCTTTTACCAAGATTGGTGTCGCATGCAATGTGAAGGAAATATGAGGCTAGTACCTAATTCAGATCCGAGGCTTAATATAGCAGTGATAATGCTTGAAGGTATTGCTTGTTTTTTGTAGTAATTAAATTTCAATAAACATCTTAACAATAGAAATTATTTTCTTGTTTGATGTAGGTCGTTTTGACTTGAGAGCTTCAGGTTTCCATCCGTGGGTTCCCATGTCTCTGCACTCCATGCCACCAGAGACTGCAAGCCATCAGCAATTTAAAATGAAAATAAAGAATTACTATTAAACTATTAAATAAAATTTTTTAGTCAAGGCAGTTCATTACCTTCGTCGCAAAATTCTCTTATTTTTAGTCTGGAGTCCTTCATGCTCGATTTTTCGAAGTCGTTTCGTTTCAATCCTTAGCCTTTTGGGCGTCGAAAGCGTTCACCAAGTGCGGGCTGTAAAAAAGTGCATGAACTACCCAAACTGAGTAATAGCTGGGGTCCTTCCAATGAACTTTGTACTCGACTGTCCCGAACTTTTCTCTATATTTAAAAACACATAATTGTGTACCTGATTGAAGCAGACATTAAAAATAAAATATAGCATTTTGTCGGAAATAATCTTAATCCAAGAACTTAGTATACAACTGCTGCCGTACAACTAGCCATTCTGAAAGTGAATCTACCATACACAATAAAATAGAAAAAAAATGAAAGAAACTGGAAACAGAAACTTGAAATGAGAAATACAATCAGAAATAACCTAATAACATCCTCCTTAGGTGTGTAGTTAACTTAAATTTTATCCAAAGACTTATTTGCACTTTGCAATTATATTACCCTTATGAATGAGAAAAATCACAACAAAATACACAGCAAAAAATTCTAACCAAGAACAAACTAATTTATCATGGCAAAACTTTGCACTTTACAGATACTCTATTCATCCTAAATGAATCAAATTATCCATCTAGCTAGAACAGGTTTTCAGGGATTTACGATAAAAGTACCCAAATTATGCATACTTTAAAAACTGAGCGTCACTTTTTTCTTGCCTTTCTGTAACTGTGTCATAACATTTCCCTAGCCGATTTCATGGCTAGGGCTGTGGCCTGGGTCATTTTTTTGGCCCAAATTTGACCCGAAAGAAAGAAAGCGAAAATTTTCGCGGCTTTTCTCCTTTGTACACCAAAATCATAAAGTGCGCTTTTATTTGCTGCAAAAATTAAAGCGATCACGAAGGTTAAGGTGTTCATAGGAGAAATCCCACTTTTATTTTATTCCTATGGCCCGTCGGCCCGAAAAAGTGACCCGGGCCACAGCGCTTTTCATGGCATACTTCATAGGTGAAATTAACAGCCAAATCATGCAGCAGAGCACTGACTGTAATAGATGCAATTTTCAACTCTGAAATTTTCTGTTCTAGCACTCCTATAGTAAAAAATGATCAAAAATTAATATAATTATTCCATCACAATAAAGCAAGACCTTACTATTGTTGTGTTACAATGCAAAGCATCGCTTCCATCAGAGAAATCTTCCATTCCATCCAGGGAGTCGAAACGGTATGCTTTACGTTAAAGTTTTGTTTGTTTTAGATTTTTAAATGTGTATCGTTATTGAAAGGGATGGTCAAATGTTTCTGTTAAAAACAATACAAAAAATGAAAAAAACAGAACGAAAAAGAGGGTGTTTATCTCACAAAAAAACGAGGGATAAGTAAAAAACGTAAAACAAAGAAACAAAGAAAAATTCCGTGAATTTTAAAAATCAAATACCGATTTTAATTTTAGTTTTTAATGGGGTGTTTTTGTGAAATCGTTTACCGGTTTTACAAAATTCCAGCAGTTGGTATAGTAGTTGCGTCTTGGTCACTTGTACTTCCGGCCGTTTACAGCAGTGAGATTTTTGAAAAAAAAATTGTTATTTCTAAATTTTTCAGATGGGAAGGCATAAAGAGAACCCTACAGGCAGTTTTTCCAAATTAATGAGTCAACCGGCAATTCCATGTGTCTTTTAGGAGATTGTGGAAAAGTTTTGCCGAACACTCACGCAGGGAATTTGGAAAGTCACATCGAAAAACATCATAAGATAGAGTACGCCATAATTGTGAAGGAGAAAGAAGATATCAAAAATTTAAAGAGGAAAAAGAAGGAGGATAGTGGAAGGCCGATAAAGAAAATTCATGTTTCGGTTGACAGGCAGCTCTTGATGGATGCTTGCGTTGAGTTGGTTACTAATAATGGCAGGCCTTTTAGACTAATGGAAGATAGTGGATTTCGTAAAATAGTCGATCCTATTATTGCTGGTTTGAACAATTCATTTGCTATAAATTCTGAAAATGTGCGTGAAGGTGTTTTGCTGGCTGATCAGAAGACACGTCATGATATAAGGGAGGAAACAAAAGGAAAAATGGTGTCAATTAAAATGGACTGCGCAACACGTTTAAATCGCTCGATTTATGGAATCAATTTGCAGTTTATCAAGTGTGTTTCCCGTTTTGTTGTAGATATCCTTTCATTAAAATAATTTTTTTAAAAACAGAAATGGGAAAATTGTTATTCGAACTATTGCAATGAAAGAAATCTTCATACGGCATACTGGTCTTAACTTAAAATCAATTTTTCTTGAAGTCCTTGCCAATTATGGAATCAAGATTTATCAGATATACAGTACAACAACTGACAATGGATCCAATATATTGAATGCGGTGAAAAGATTGATTGATGAAGCGATTGAAGGAAAGAGAGATGAGCAGTCTGAAAACGACTACGAGTCGGGTATAATTTATTGTGTACATGTTCCCTCTCCTTCTCTTATAGTTTTTAACCGCATTTTATCTTGTATGAATTATATCTACATGATTTTTGTTTAGAGTTTGATGAAAACGAAGACGAAGACAAAGGTGATAATATTGAAGATGAGCCAGGCTCAAATGAGCCATTTTTTGACTCGCCATATCGCCATATCGCCATATCAATCCTGAACTTCTCGGCTACCGGTGTGCTGCACACACCCTACAGCTAGCAATTCTCGATGCCCTTAAGAATGTCTCAACTAGAACGCTTTTAGAACTTGCACGTCGCGTGTGCAAATGTTTAAAAAATAAAAACATAATGATGTCCATTAGAAATCTTAAGCAGAAAAATCCTATTTTGGATTGCAAAACTCGGTGGTGCTCATCCTGTGACATGATTGGGAGACTTTTAGAATTGCGGAATTTTTGTGACGGAATCTCGGCTGGCAATCCCGATGTAAAATTAACTGAGGACCAATGGAATCGACTTGCAATGCTTTTTGAGGCCCTACAGCCAGCAAAAATTGCCACGAAAGTATGGTGTCATCTCTAAGTTTTTCTTTTCCTTTTTTTATTTTTTTTCGTATCAAGGTCTTTCAAAAAGAACAACTGTTAACGGGAGATTTCTATTCTCAATGATTAAAATGTGAATCTGAAACTAAAAAAGTAGGAACAACATTCTCAAACATTTTAAAATCTTGTTGGATAACCCGTATTCAACAACTTACAAACAATGACTTGTTTCGTTCTGCGATATTTTTAGATCCCAGGTGTGTTTCCTTTTCGGTGTATCTATTTTTTATTTCTTTAGGCTGATTTTTTTTGTTCAGATACAAGCTTCTTCTTAATGAAGAGCAAAAAGGTTTAGCCATCGCACACCTAAGCAAGATTTGGTCCCATATGAAATCTCTATCAGCCTGTACCGAAGGAGACTCCGTTCCCTCTACATCCGCTCAAAACAATTTAAGAGAAGAAGCTGAAGGTGATCAAGATGAGTGTACGGATCCGGTGGAGTTAATGCTCAGGCAGAGAGAGAGTGAGAGAAGGCAATCGTCAGCAGAACGGTCGGGAGAAACTCCTTTAAAAGATCTCTTAGAATCATACTACAACGAAGAAAGGATTGACAAAAAATCTAATGTTTTGATGTACTAGGAATCCCAAAAAATTAAAAAACCAGAATTATTTTTGTTGTCTCAAGTTGTGCTTGCTCTGCCCGTAACGCAAGTTTCGGTAGAAAGAGCATATTCCGGCTTAAAATTCATTCTGTCAGACTTGCGATCAAATTTGTCGGCTGATATTCTTGAAAGTATTCTGATCAAACGAGCAAATTCTTTTTTTGGCTGTAACTGAATAAAAATCCGCTTGAGATAAAAAAAAATGAAGCTTTTTTCTTTATTAATAAATTAAAATTAATGCAACCCAATTTTTTCATTTTAGATATCGTTACGAAACCGTTTGTAGGCCATTTTATAGTTAAAGTTATGTTTCGACTCCCTGATTCCATCACCAATTCTTTATTTTTTTTCTGTAGTGTATTTTGAAAATGGTTTAGAAATTAAAATTATTTTTGTACTATAACAAATTAAATTTCTTTGTTACTTTAGACGTTGCTGAAAATTTTTTTGAAACAAGTAGTCAACAATTGTCCTTCATTAGTCTCTTCAAATTTTTATACAATAAAGTTTACGACAATTTAAAATGTTATTAATTATGAATACCTGAATTCAGCAGCAGGATTTTAAATTAAAAGTTCACCAGCTTCTTTAAAACAACAATTGGTTGCATGTTACACGACATGAGTCGGTCACTATTTTTGTTCGTTTTTTTCCCCTTACACTAGCTATGAGCATTACTACTCTAACTTAAGGACTGGACACTTCGACCTTTCCTATGTAACCCATGTATTTTTTTTACGTCAATATCAGAATGAGCATTAAAAAATAGTTAATGACTTATCAAATGTCCGTATATGTAAAGTTAAACATTTAAAGATATTTGTATTTTATTTGCATGAGAAGGGCATGAGAAGGGGAAATTCGGCGACTTGACCATTTCGCCATCTATCCACCAAAAATCCCGAAGCTCTTCACAAAATGGGGTCTGCAGGCGGCAAGAAATATGCTAATGAGCAAAAGAAAAAAAAGGCTAGTTTAAATTCTTGCCGCCTGCAGATTAGACAAGTAAAAAAGGGAGATAATAGAAAATTTACTTTCAAATTTAAAGGTCCATATAGAGTAATAAAAATAAGAGACAATCACACTGTCGAAATTGCTGATAGTTCTTTTAAACCACAACTTGTTCATTGTAATCGTTTTAAGCCCTTATATGAAACTATGTTGTGGACTGATGAACCAATGCCTAATATTATTCCTGCTGCTGATCCAAGAGAACGTTCACGTAAACATATTTCAACTCAAACAAATTTTGATGTAGAAAGTAGTGATGAAACTGATCGTTCAGACGACTCTTCAGATTCTGAACGCTCAGATTAAAGTTCTTTTTCTTCCCCTCTTTTATCTGTAGTTGATGACGATTTGAATTACATTTCAGTAGAAATTCCCGATTTTGATAACACTTCCTTAATTGATCCCGAAATTCTTGAACGAAAAATTTTTCCCGTAATTATTCCACACCCTCCCCCATTGTCACCTGTTATAACAATCGTATAACGACGTGAAAACAATTTGATCCCTTATGAACTTCCACGTCTTCGAAAACGATCTGCAATCAAGCCTAGATCGCGATTGATAATGGAAATCTAGTAAACGAAAAAAAAACGCTCCCAAATTCTAAATAAGTGAGAAAAATCTTGTCCAGACATGTGTCGCATGATATGATAACAAAAAACAGAGAATGTGTAAAGAATGGAATTCAAAAAAAGAAAAATATATTTATGTAAACTGTGTGTCATCACCCGGGGATTCGAGCAAATCGGTTCTGAAAATCAAAAACATTATATGTCCTACGTGTTCCAAACCGGCCAACTCTCAAGTGAATAGTGCTCTCAAACGATGCCGGTGTTCAAATCGACAAACGAAAGAAAAACGTTGAGTGTACCGAAAGTCTGCCTTTTTATCAAAAAGGATATGCTATTCAAGTGAACGATATAACACACCAATATTTTATTTCCAGTTAATTTTGAGTGAAACCATTGAATGTTTTAGTAAAAATTCAAAAACTAAATACTCCGAAAAACAAATTGAACACAATTAAACCACAATTGATAACATTTGCTAAATAACCTCAACAAGACACAGGACCCAGGATCAAGTAGAGATCCATTCTCTATCAGAAAACATTTTAGTAATCCAGCAATCCACTGTCATCATAACCGGAGTGACAGGATCTGGATGATTCCACCATTTAGTCGTGTGACCACTATGAACGCGTGAAAATAATGACACCAAACGTCTGGGTGATTATAAAATCAATTTAATGAATCACTCCAAATATTTATATCTGAACTGGAAATTACAGACAAATCCAACGTCATGGACATTCTCATCCATTTCTCTTTCTTGTTTACTTCAAACAGTTGGTTCCCACGTTCACAACACCGAATGTCAAAAGATTCTGTCGCCGATTCTGAAAATAGAAATCAAGTCGCACAAAAGCTACTCACGTCATCATACAAATCGCCCAACAAAAAAGGAGAAGATTTCTTTACATCCGTGTGTGCCACACTATTAGAAGAGAGTCGGAATGAAATCGCAGACTTTTGAAAACGACACGCACCTCTAACGATTGAAAAAATGATTTTTCTGATGAAGAGCCTACATTTTTGAATATCGAATAACACAGTATTGGAAGTTGACGACAGATAGGTTTTCAGAGACATGGACGATTGAGTAAGCAGATGGGCAGACCGTGGACATTCAACCTTTCTGAAAATTTGTGTCGTCACCATCTTCAAACCGATAGTAAACTGCTGACCGGCAGTTTGGACATCTGCTGTTTTTTTATAAAAAGAGTAAAAATAAATGGCAGCACAGGACTTGAGACTTGTGCTGGGGGGGGGGGTATGCTTTGAATGAAGCACTCTATCTGGTGCATCGACGATCGACTTCAACAAACAGCTAAAAAATCGACGAAAATAGGGAAACCAGATTTTTCCAAATTTGCGAAGCAGTAGACAAGGTCAAAATTTTTTTTCCCCTACCCCTTTACATTTTCATTTACGTGCCCTTTTCTGTTGTCTGAGTAGGGGGAGTATTTTTTCAGTTTTATCATGACCTACTTAACTAATAGGCCGATCGACGAGCTATATATACCCCCTTAGTGTAAATTTTACCTTTCCATCCCCCCATCCCGGCTAGGTGCGCTCCTTGCCGGGATGGGGGGATGGAAAGGTAAAATTGACACTAACAATAAATAAGTTACAATGTCCAGTAGTTTTATGGAAAACGCAATTTTCAGTGTCCAAAATCGCCGTATTGCTGATTTGGAACGCTGTATTATAGAACTAAGCCGACGGGTTAGATATCTAGCTGAATGGATCAATACCATTGTAAACATTTCTTATGGCGTTGAGCCCCACGTTTTAGAAAATTTACAAGATGCTATTCATCAAAGGGTAGAAGGGGAAGACACGGGAGGTAGTGAGTCTGACGAGGAAGATCCCGAGCATATGGATGTCGAACATGAAATACTGGGTAAGTCTATCTGTTAGGTTAGCCGACCAATTTTTACTTTACTTTCCTAAAAACCTAACATAACCTAACCTAACCTTTTTTTTAAGACATTGCTGACGAAGAGGAGGAAATCGATGATGACTCCACCGTGAAGTTGCCAATTGAGCACAGGGACGATTTTGACAGTGATGATTGGGATATGTAACTTTTTCAACTTCAAGACATTTAATGTACATTGTGTATCTAGAATGAATAAAATGAAATTCTGCAAGAGAGAGAAATTCCCTGAGGGTGAATGAATCTACCTGGTCTGTCTAGTGTCCCCTATAATCATCGGGTATATTTCGCTGTGTGTTTCAGTTTTTATCAAATAAAAAAAGAAATAGGCGACGAGGTTCATTACGATAGAGAAAAAACAGAGTGTAGAGACTGGGCGGAAGTGCTAGAGGGTGGCATTGAATTCCGACAGGCGTGATGACTTCCGCCCCACACACACTAAAATGTTATTTTTTTTCTTATTTTATATATTGACGCCTACAAGTGTGTGTGTGTCCATGAGGGTCTTCACACACAGCAGAAGGTGAGAGGATATTGGAGAAGAAAAAAAGGATCATCTGAAATATAAAAATATCGTGTGTGGAAGAACATGTGGGCCATGGCAGGCCCACATCTTTCGAACAACACGAAAGATCTCCAGGAGTTTCTGGATGCGAAAGTGGCCGTCTGCTGCTACGCTTTTCGCCATCACCACCGGAACAGTTTGAAGTGGAGCCCGATGCGAGGAGCTCTAAGAGCTCAGACAACGAAAATCAAGCAAGAGCCCCCACACCGGAGATTCAACCGGTATTCGTCGAAGAAAACTTGGCCTCAACCAGCCGCTTTTTTCTGCAAAGAAGCAGAACTGGCGGCATTGGAGATGAAGGAGCTCAACCTAGGTCACTTTTTCATCAACGACCTCAACCAACTAAGGGAGCAGTACAAAAGGGAGTTGGCCCAAATCCGGCTCCACGTCGAGGAACGACAAAAAAGGGAAGAGGAGACAAGAAAAATTTTTTGGAATGAAAAATCGCTTCTGTTTGATTTCCTATGTTGTACTTTTTTTTTCCTTATGTTTACTTATATAAAACCTTTAGTAGAAAAAAAATATAACTAATGAAAAGTTAGTGATAACATAATAAATAAATAATTATACAAAACAAACAATTGCAATAAGCAAAAGAATTGTATTGTAGGTGTGGAACCAAAAAACAAAACAAACCAAACAAACAAAAAAAAGAATCGAGAAAAAAAACATTCTTGTTTGTTAAAACTTTATAAAAAACACAGTTAAAAAAATCAGAAAAAGTGATAAAAAACTAAAAACACCGTAAAAAGAGCTTCTGCTGGTCTTCCACTTCTTCCTTACACTTTACGCACGGTTTAATGAACTTTCATTTTTACATATTTTCCTCTCTTATGTTTCTTCATATATATCCTTCTTCTTTCACTGCTTGGACTCAACTGTCGCTATGTTTGTTTAGCGGCAGTGCGAAAGCAATATTGCATTTCCGAGAATTACTTTCATCTATATTTTCGTTGTTCACACCTACCCACCACATCCCTTCTCTTCCGTATTCTTTATCAATGTTTTTCTTCCCTCCGTATATATTTACTACTCTTCGACCTTCTTTTCCATTTACCTACTTTTCTTTTTATCGCCACCTTTTCTCAATCGATACCTTTTGTGATCGATTGTAACAAAACAATTGCCGCGCTATTCGTACTTCTCTCTTTAATGTTTATGTGTCCCAACGCCCTCTATATGTCGCGCGCGGCAAAATATTAAACTAAGTCCATTATGATTACCTTATTTCTAAATCAATTGTTTTCCCTTTGTTCACTAATATATCTTTATGTCTCTTATATACTTTTATTATCCCTACCATTTATATGTATCTTTCAAAAAACTTTTCAGATCATGCTGTCGTTATTTTTCCTCAGCCTGATCGTCTCCACATCCGCTTTCGAAGTGACGCTGTGTGACTGCACCAAACACACCGGAATAGGGTTGCTAACCGTTAGCATGTGTCGCATGATACGGAGAAAAGTAAAAAAAAAATAAAAAGGAGAATGAGAACGAAATGGAATTCAAAACAAATTTATTTATGTAAACTGTGTTGTCATCACCTGCTGAAATCACCGGCCAACTCTCAAGCGAATAGTGTGTCAAACGAGGCCGGTGTTCAAATTGGCAAACGAACGAAAAACGTTGAGTGTACCGATAAGTCGGCCTCGGAGAACTTAGCGAAAACTCTCGGAGCACTTAGCGAAAACAACGCCCGACTAGACACAGAGGAATTGCCGGCTACCTCATCTAAGATCGTCCCAACCAGACCGACGGTGAGGGCACAGCCTTATCCACGAAGAATCGTAACCCGTCAAGAAGAAGTCCTTAAGATGGGGACCAAAGAAGAAAACGCAGAATTTTTTCTCTGTATTGTCTAATGTACTGTTCCACCTTCTCCTTTTTACCCTACTTTACCTTAAATTACAAAAAAAATATGAAATCGGTTACAAAAAGAAAGACAATTGTTTATTAACAAACAAAACAAACAAACAAAAGGGATCAAGAAAAAACAAAACATTCTTGTTTGTTAATACTTTATTAAAAACCCAGTCAAAACCAATAAAGAAAAACAGTGATAAATACTAAAAACTCTGTAAGAAGAGCTTCTGCTGCTCTTCCACTTCTTTCTTACACTTTACACACGGTTTAATGAACTTTCATTTTTACATATTTTCCTCTCTCTCTCACTTATGTTTCTTCAATATATGTTTCTTCTTCCACTGCTCGGGCTCAACTGTCGTCGCTATTTTCTCTCTTTCGCTCACACCTACCCATCTTATCCCTTCTCTTCTGTATTCTTTATCAATGTTTCCGTTCGTAGTAACATACCTGGACTCGTTATAACAATTGTAAACGAAAAAGAAAATAATTTAAACCCTTCTGAACTTCCACGTCTTCAAAAACGATCTGCAATCAAGCCTAGATCGCGATTGATAATGGGAATCTAGCAAAAGAAAAAAAAGCACTCTTAAATGCTAAATAAGTGAGAAAAATCTTGTACATACATGTGTAGCATGATATGATAACAAAAAAGGAGAATGTGAAAAGAATGCAATTCCAAAAAAAGAAAAGTATATTTATGTAAACTGTGTGTCATCACCTGGTGAAATCGAGCAAATCGGTTCTGAAAATCAAAACAATTAAGTGTTTACGTGTGTACGTGTGTTACCCAAACCGACCAACTCTCAAGTGAATAGTGGTGTCAAACGATGCCGGTGTTCAAATCGACAAACGAACGAAAAACGTTGAGTGTACCGAAAGTCGGCCTTTTTATCAAAAAGGATATGCTATTCAAGTGAACTATATAACACACCAATATTTTTTTTCCAGTTAATTTTGAGTGAAACCAATGAATTTTTAAGAAAAAATTGAAAAACTAAATACTCTGAAAAACAAATTTGAACACAATTAAACCACAAAGAAAATTTTAATAAATTATGATATAAAAAGACCCAGAAATGGGCAGTGTTCAACCAATCAATTTAAAGTTAACCCAAAAAGAAGTTCTGATTCAATTTCCTCCTTATTGTCGTTGGCCGAATGGGAGGAATTGGAACGAATTATCGAAGCTGTGGCATCTCAGCCGAATCTGGAGGCTGATTTATCAATCAGCGAGTCAGATTACGAGGACTACCCCGATTCGCAAGCTTCAACTGTCGACCTAACGATGTTGGACGACACCACCCTCGACGAGCTATACGTCAATCTCGACAGCCATCCCGCTTTGACAAGAGACCTAATGGATCAAGTTCATTGGGGCAACAACGTGAGAATTTCCAACTACATTCGGGATCTTCAGCAGCCGGATGGTGTAGGTGGAAGAGTTTGGACGCCGTTTGAAGAAACAATCCAACCGGAGCAGACTCAACTGGACGTTCTATTGCAAATAATGCAGTGCATAATGAAAATATTATGCATTTTCGTGTTTGTAGCTCTCTGTTTTCTTTATTTTAAATGAAAATTTGAAATTAAAGAAGCTGAAGAAGTAAAAAAAACTCTTTTCTCGTCTTATTTCAATTTTTAATTCTGAAGAAATCCTACTTTCTACCATTTCCCTGAACAATTGTTTCTTTTCTCACCTCCTTGTATTTTTGTATACTAAACGTTTTTCCACACTATTCCCTCTATCAATGTTTCCTATAAAATGCCTGTCCTTTCGTTTAAATAATTCACTTCGTTCCTGCTCGTCAATCATCTTGGCCAGCCGATCCGACGACGAGATGGCTGAACCAAACACCAAAAGAATCCGGTTGGATTCTTTCCTAAACAACTGCTTGGCCAGCATCCAGCCATCAAACATCATACATGTATCAAGCGGACTTTAACTTTTTCCTTAAGTTACAATGACAAATCTTTAGTAAATCCTGATAGAGACAAATATTAAACTCTTTTTAGACCAATTAAATAATCTTTGCGGCCAGAAAAAAAATTATTTTTGGACCGTTAAAAAATCCAGTTTGAAACCCATAAATTAGACCACCAAAAGCCGTCTTTTATCAAGCCTTTTCGGACGGTATAGACGACGGCTTTTTTATCCCAAATAAAAAAATGTGCGTCTAAATTAGACCGCCAAAAGCCGACATTTATCCAGCCTATTCGGACGATCACACAAAGACGTCTTTTATCCCAAATTAAAACCAATCGTGTTGTCTGGGTATTGAGACACAATGAATGAACAATTCGAGTATCAAGTTATTTAGAATCAAACCATTGAAATCGCACAATGTCAAATTTAAAAAAAAAAATCCTACAAAATATACTTTCCGCTACTTTTTTCAACAAAATTATCAATCCTCGTCATTTTGCATCACAACACATTGGAGATTAAGGTAAAGTTGCAAATCTCCTACTAGGTACTGAGGTCCTGAATTTCTAGCAAACATTTGAAAACGGCAGCCAACGAAGGAGGAACATTGGGCCATTGTTGTTTTTAAAATGTACTTTAATCACGCTTGGATATTTTTACTGTTTGGGTGGGCGGATTAGATATGAACTCGATAGTACTACTGGCTAATTGCAATAAAGTTGTTGCATGCACTCTTGCAAAATCCAACAAGATTTATAGCTTGCTAATAATACGATTTCTATACGCAAAACAGCTGAAGATTTCAAGGGAACCGCAAATCGTCTACCTAGAATCCTACATGTTGCAGATAATATCTATAATCTTTAGTTAAAACATAAATCCCATAGGTAAAAAAGTATATTTCTTATTTTTGCTATTTCTGTGTGTGATGTTGATATAGTGGGTAGCGAGTGAAGCTACCATTCAAATAGTCAGACGTTCGAGCACCACAGTCGATATATAACAAGTTTTCCCTATTAGGAAAGAAATAATACGAGAAAGTGCAAAAGAAGTAGCGTAGTTTATTTAAAAGCATTTTTCAAAGATGTATTTAAAATATCTATGAAAGATATATAGTAGATATATTTTTAAGATATCTAAGAAAGATGTATGTAAGATATTCAAGAAAGATATCAATAAGAGATGACAATAGGTTACTGGATAGTTATCAATAAGATATGTATCTAGTAGATAACTCTTTGTCTCGTTCTACTAGGGATGGGTGTTGATGGGGTAGGTAGTGGTAATGCTGTAGACGGGTTGACTGGTGGAGCTTACTCCAGTCTGCTGAACGTAGCTGGTGACTCCATCGCCATCAAACTGCTGTTTTTAAATAGTACGATTATCAGTTGTTGGTACCAAAAAAATAAATCTCTCCATTTAATTAAAAATAGAACTTGACATTAATTTGATTGCTTGATGATGTGTATTTCGAAAACTGGAACCGTCTTCCTTCAAGGGACTGCACCAGAACTCTAACATTCAAGTTTTCAATACACATACAAATGTTACATAATAATCAAAAGATTAGCAAAATTGTACCGTAAATCAATTTAGGTTCATTTAAATTAATAGACGAAAGGATTTACTACAGGAGCAGCAGTGGGCGCGGGGGCGGGGGCGGGAGCAGGGGCGGGAGCAAGAGTGGGAGCGGGAGCAGGGGCTGGGGCAGGAGCTGGAGCTGGGGCTGGGGCAGGAGCTGGGGCAGGAGCTGGAGCTGGGGCAGGAGCTGGGGCAGGAGCTGGAGCGGGGGCCGGAGCGGGGGCCGGAGCGAGTGATGCAGTTGGGAAGTAAGGAGTAACACTGTAGACGGGCTGACCAGTTGAGCTGATGCCAGTCTGTGTTACGTAACTGGTGATTCCGGTGTTCAAGTTAGTAACCTATGTTTACATAACAGAAAAGTGTGTTCCAGTGGAGAAATAAGAATTTAAAAAAAAAACCAACAGATTCAATGTTATTCCGTACTTGTGAAATAGGGTAGCCAGTGGTGGATGTTCCAACCGTAGTTACACATGATCTTGTGCCATCGCTGTTGGTCACCAATGTACCAGTGCAGCCGGAATTGGTGTTGACGGGGTACGTAGTGGGAGTGCAGTAGACGGGTTGACTGGTGGCACTTACTCCAGTCTGCTGGACGTAGCTGGTGACTCCGGTGTTCAAGTTTGTAACCTGATTTCAACCAATTATTATTATTAGAATTGCTGAATTCAACCATACTTTTAATGCAAAATCTGAATGGTTACTTGGTAAATGGGGTAGCCAGTGTTGGATGTTCCAACTTGAGTCACGCATGATCGGCTGCCATCAGAATTGGTCACCATGGTACCAGCGCAGGTGGTAGCAGCGGTGGTGGTGCTGGCGGGATAGGTGGGAGTCACGCTGTAAACAGGTTGGCCTGCTGTGTTCACACCGGTTTGTGTGACATAGCTGGTGACACCAGTGTTCAAGTTGGTAACCTATTTATTCGTGTGCAAATGATTAATAATTATACTCGATTGATTTTATGTAAAAAACTTTAACATTTAAACTATTTTTAGAAATTATACGGTGTTGATGGGGTAGCCGAGGCTAGATGTGCCGACGACGGTAACGCATGATCGAGTGCCGTCGCTATTTGTCACCAAAGTACCGGTGCAAGTATTGACGTAGGTGGTCATGGGATACGTGCTGGACGTGGTGAAGACAGGGGCGCCAGTAGCGCTGACTCCGGTCTGTGTTACGTAGGTTGTGACACCGGTGTTTTGGTTGTAAACCTGTTTTATAATTGTTTATAACATGAAAAATATAAAATTAAATAAAATGCATTCATTTAAATTTAATTCTATAAATATTTTATAGCTTTGTTATGAAATAATTTTGAATAAGATTGTCAGATAGAGGTTAATCTTACTTTGTAAATGGGGTAGCCAGTGCTAGAGAGTCCAATTTGAGTGACGCATGACCGTGTTCCATCAGCATTGGTGACTAGAGTGCCCGCACATGCCAGTTGTCTGTCCTCGACATTCCACTGCCATTACAGCAATTAAATTGTGTTAGAAATAATGCTGATTTCGATTTTGAATACAAGTTTATGAAATACATAAAAATATATAGACTTTAAAAATACCTCTTCCGCAGCTAGAGCCGCAACGCTGCATGCAATCAGTAATAAGAGTCCGTAACGGAACATTTTCGGAAGATTTCAGTTAGTGACTCAAACTTAAGCGAGTTGCACAAATTTATGCTAGACTTGAAATATTCAGCCGCGTTATATACCCAGCAAATGAAGCGTATAGTGGACGTAAATCGATTATCTGTGGTCAGACGTCCGAGCGACTTGACATGCACAAGAATTATTTTTCTGACGTCAAAGCGTAACCGCACATCTGTATGCAGTTGGATCTTCTCTTTTTGTCAATATAAATATAAAGAAAAATTTAGATGAATAGAAAACATACTAAACAGAACGGTATATTATATTTGTGACGCATATAGCATGATCCATTCAAATCTTGGGGAGACTTAGACAGGAAATATAATGAAGCAAGGATAAGGAACGGACAACGATATAGAGACGAACAGCATATCTGAAACATCTGCTTTCCCCATTGTGCATCGTTATTTAGAGAAGTTATTTAAATTTCTAAACCACTAAAAGTACCCCATAACACCCATATAGCGGAGCACTGGCTAAGCCTTCCTGTTTTCACGACGTATTATTACGTATTCAGCAACATGCCAATGAGAAAGATTCGAAATATTAGATACCGTCATCAATTCGAATTTCGGAACCAGGGTGTTCCGAAAGATGAAGATGATGAGTTCGAGTATAAATTGATGTCAGTTAGCTGATGGAGAACATCGAGCGTAAGGTGAGGCAAAAAAGTCCTTTTTGGACTTCCCGATTTCTCAAAAATAACATGAGTACGGGAACTCAACGCCGGAGGCGTTGAGACTTTTTGCCAGTACTTTTTTTTCCAATCAATAATTCGGAAGCTATACATTGCTTTAAATTGGCCTTTTCAGAATCAATCGGGCATAATCTTATTTATTTAATGGCGAAAATCTCAAATTTTTAAGTTTTGTAGTTTACTAGAAAAAGGTACTTTTGTCAAGGCCGCTTTTGCATAAGGCCCCATGTAAACCGCGGCTGCCGCGCCACTGAAAATGATTTGACCGTCTGTTACTATTTCTTTCGTGTATAACGTATTTTACACCTGATTTTAATGAAAATTTGATAAGTTGTAAAATAAAAGACGTAGCCCGTACAAAAAGTTCAGCTCTTTTACAGGAATATCAAGATTCGACGCTATCAGGACACACGGCCTATAGGCGTACGTGCCTACGTCTTTGAGACAAATTCTTTTGGCCTACCTTATTAGCAGATGTTAAGCAGTATTGTTTCGAATGTGAACCGTGCATTTCTTAATCCGTTAGATCTTACCACAAAACCCTTTGAAGTGATTGGAATGGATTTTTTGGGCCCCATTCAACCGCATTCTCTTCAGGGAAATAATTATGTGTTGGTAATCACTGACTATTTTACCAAGTGGATCGAAGTCATTGCACTTCCCACCTTTTCCGCGCTTGTAACCTGTAACGCATTGATGGATCGAATTATTTTGCGTCATGGTCCCCCAAGAGCCATTATTACGGATCGTGGATCTAATTTTACGTCAGCTTTGTTTACTGCGTTATGCAAAACATTAAACGCGAAACACATGAAAACTACGGCTTACCACCCTCAAACAAATGGACAGACTGAGAGGTTTAATAAAACTGTTACAGAGATGATAAGAAAGTATATCGATAACGGTTTTGAAAAGTGGGAGGATATTCTAGGACCAGTTGCGTTTGCCTACAATAATACGACACCCTCTTCCAACTCAGAAACTCCTTATTTCTTAAACCATGGGCGCGATCCGGTAATGCCTATTGAACAGTTCCTCCTTCCTTTGCCTTCTGCTATCGTTACACCTTCCGATTACAAAAGCCAGATCACGAAACGGTTACATGAAGCGTTTCAATTAGTTAAAATAAATCTTGCTCGAGCTCGCAAGCAGCAAAAAATCCAATACGATAAACGAGTAAAGATAGCAGAATTCCATGTTGGAGATAAAGTTTTGTTGGATATGCGGACTCCAATCATCGGGGTTAGTAAAAAAAACTAATTCCTCGTTTTGTGGACCTTATCGGATCCTTAAAATGTGTAATAATAGTACTGTAGAAATCCAACAATGCGCTTGTAAACAGACCCAACTGGTTCACGTTAATAGAATAAAACCGCTCTATGAGTCCATGATCTGGAAAGATGAACCAGGGGTTGACTTTTTGGATACAAGAGTGAACGGAAAAGCAGACCAAATCTTGAATGATAACTTGGCCATTCTTGCAACTCCTGTTTTATGTTATGAGATTGAACCCCAACCTCAACACATTTCCGAGTCAGAAACCGTTCCCTCCACGGAAGAAGCTCTTTGCATTGATTCTAGCCCTACCTCAGTAAATACATGTCCACCTAATACTCAAAACTTTATAAATGCCCCATCAACCATACCTTCCTTACCTGAACGTCGTCCTGGCCCACGAAATCTTTTAAAACCTGTCGATAAATTTGTTAATTCTTAAAAAAATTGTTATGTTGGCTTTTTATTAGTTTACTGATTACTGTTTATTTTATTTTATCCTTTTAGATCGTGCCTTATTTCCTTTGCGATCTTGTCCTTTCTTGTCCAATTACATGGTTTTAATATTACTACTTGCGATTGTAAGGGATCACTACAAACGAGTTTTCTCAAGTTTACGTCAAATGATTGTGATTTTTTAATGAGCCCTCTTCCACCTTTTCCTGTTTATTATGACGTTTATTCCACATTTCCTCAAATCAATCGTTTTGTTGGCCATACTTGCACAATGTGGAGAGAAGAGAGAACCACCTACACTGACTTTTGGGGCTGGGAAACGACGAACGCGATATGTATACTGATGGAAGCAACGGTTGAAGACTGCGAAAAAATGCGAGATTTAAGATTATGTAATACAAATACCATGGACTATCTAGGCGACAATAAATGGTCTGTTGAACGAAAACCTAACGTTCAGGGTAGATGGCTTTTAGTCACAGGGGGTCAGCTGATAAACTGTCGATTAGAAGAGTTACCCTAGAGACCGAGTGTGCCGACTGTACAATAAGCTCCCCGATTGGTGATATTCCCGGTGGAACCAATGGTTCTATCACGCACAATTTAGTGACAATCATTTGGAAGGAATCCTTGAGGGAGGTCACAGGATGCAAAGTGTGACTAGTGGAACAAGGAATTGCTAACCCTTACATGACTTATGACGGAGGGGTAGAAAGAATAAGAAACGTGGACCAACCAATTGATTTCATTTACAACACTACAGGTGTGCGTTGCTGTGACTCGGCGGACCTTACTTTTAAACCAGTCTTAGGAATGGATAAAGTAGTTTTGAAAATTTTTCCCTTGAAAGATCACGAAGAACACCCAAGCAAAAATCTGACGAAGGAAAATGAAGCGAGTCAACATGAAGGTCCAGTGTTCGACTCTAGGGACGGTCTTTTGTCATCAATATAGATGTATTCTTTACCTTAGGATCAGAAATATACGGACATTAAGACCGATAGAACTCATCTTAAAGACGGAGATGCTTCCTTTCAAGATGAATTAAAGTGGCATTGACCAGTCTTGAAAAACAGGAATTAGACGTCTAAAATCGGTTTATGTTCTGTATGGGTTGGGGTACTACTGGACTCTCACCTAACTATGGAGCAACAGATCAATGCATCATGCAGATCGTCCCTACTTCCACCTCAGGTGAATAGCGAGAATAAATAAATTCCTCTCTCTCCCTGCAGTGATGCAGCTCGTGCCTGCTTTTGTCTTGTCCCATATTGACTACGGCAACGCTCTACTGGTTGGGCTTCCAGCAACTCACCTGGCGAAGTTGCAGAGTGTCCAAAACTCAGCAGCTCGTCTCATCATGGGTGTAAGCCGGCGTGAATCCATCACTCTAGTTCTCCGCTCCCTGCACTGGCTCCCAGTTGGTCAGCGCATCGAGTTTAAGATTGCTGTTCAAGTGTTCCGCTGCCTAGTTGGTCTCGCGCCACAATACCTCAGTGCACTAATCAGCCTTCGTGATGCCGGTCGTGAATCTTGCTCCTCCTTCCAGCTTCTACTCTTCTCCCCTCGCAGCCACATGAAAAGCTTTGGCGACCGAGCCTTCTCAGTCGCCGCTCCTCGAATTTGGAATTCCTTACCCCCCGACCTTCGTTTACTAGCTCTTTTTCCTTACTCTCCTCTTTTCTCTCTCACACAGTTTCGTTGTAAACTAAAAACATTCTTGTTCCGAACGGCATATGAAAATTGAGTTTCCCCATGTATATTGTCGGAGCCGATAGCGCCTTTGATCATGATTTGGAAAAGGCGCTATTCAATATTAAATGTAATACACTTTTATTATTATTATTATTATTAATGGAGTAGCTCGCGAGCTCCGCACTCTTCAATGTGAGAACCGAGAATTAGCGCATAAAAATGCCATCACTGCAGCGCAACATAGTGGATGGCTTGCAGCTAGTTACCTCGACCTTCCTCTCTGTAGCAAGTTAATCGCTACAGGTGAATCCATCAGTGTCCACATGTGCTTCCCAACAAACGTTACCTTTTCTACAGACTTCACTAGCTGTGGCCCACAGCCTAGAAGTGGCAATTATACGATCGACATTGAAGGTTGGGAATTAACGCCCTATAACCCTTGTTATTGGCATAAGAACATCAATGGTCGTGCGCATTACTATAAAAATGGATCTTGGATCGCTGTCATTCCCGACATTATTGTTCAAGGGAATAACTTAATAGACGATCTTCCATATGAAGTGGAAAAAATGTTAGGGCTGATCCTACATCCGATGTAAAATGCCCATCCCATGAGTCCAGCAGCTGCAATCGCTCAAATTCCTGCGGCTGCTAGAGAAAAACATTCGATTAACCTGGGTAGTCCATTTCACTTGGAAAGTGTTCTCTCTTCTTCCAAGAAAAAACCTGAAGCTTCTTTCTTTACTAAATTGAGTAGCTGGTTAAGTAGTATTTGTAGCCTTCTTGGAATGGCATTTGTGGGCTCTATAATTTTTCGTTTTTGTGGGGTAGGTTCCCTTATCACCAGATTTATACCCTGTTGTTCCTGTTTACAAGTGTAACCCTTTTGGGTTTTTTTCTAACACATCTCCTGATATTGAATTAGGCCACCAAACCTTTCCAAATTCCCCAAATATGGCCTCTCCCATCACTTTAGTAAATGTTCCTTCTGCACCTCCACAACAGCTTCCAGAATTCGTTACCCCATCAGCTCCGTTCCTCGGAAATTCGCGAGAAGGAAGAAGATATCAAACGACATCCGACGAGCCCATCGTGAGGCGGCGACTCTTTTAAATTGATTGCGGGACGCAATCCTGTATAAGGGATAGCTATGTAAAATACCCATCAACCGCGCGACGTTGGCGCAACGTTCTCTATAGGTTATTGCCTTTATTCTTAGTATTATATTTCTTCATTCTTTTTTTTACTTTTTATTTAACCTTGTATGTTCCTAGAACCCAACGTCAGTATTTTAAACTTTCTTTGTTCTTTCTGTTTTTCCTTCTTTATTTTTCCGCGAATGCTTCTCTTGTTCATGTAAAATGTAGTATCGTTTTTAATACGTTTCCTTCCTAGCTCTATCCTTTTTAGTATAAAAAGCCAACCTTTCTTCCAATATGTATCTCATTCTTTCGAGGCCTTCAGACCAGACCAGACAGAGACGAAATACACTTGAAATTGAGATCTAGTGGCCATTTCTTTTAATTGCAATGCAGAGGTAATTTGAGGGGATGACTCACAATAAAACGACCGTGACAAGTGCAGAAATCAACCATTCAGTAAAAGAAAATCCACACAGAGTCATGGATTCAGGGCCGATTTCCGCCCTTTTGACTTTGGCCGAATGGGAGGCGTTGGAAAGAATCATCGAAGCTGTGGCATCTCGGTCGAATCTGGAGGCTGATTTATCAATCAGCGAGTCAGATTACGAGGACTATCCCCATTCGCAAGCTTCAACTGTAGACCTCACGATGTTAGACGACACAACCCTCGACGCGCTATACGTCAATCTCGTAAGCCATCCCGCTTTGACAAGAGACCCAATGGATCAAGTTCATTGGGGCTACACCGTGAGAATTTCCAACTACATTCGGGATCTTCAGTAGCCGGGTGGTGTAGGTGGAAGAGTTTGGACGCCGTTTGGAGAAACAATTCATCTGGAACAGACTCAACTGAACGTTCTATTGTAAATAATGCAGTGCATAATGAAAATATTATGCATTGTCATGTTTGCATCTCTCATCTGTTTTTTTTTTCATTTTTAAAAATGAAAATTTGAAATTAAAAAGCAGAAGAAGTAAAACAAAATTCTTTTATCGCCTTATTTCAATTTTTAATTCTGGAGAATTCCTACTTTCTACCATTTCCCTAAACAATTGTTTCTTTTCTCACCTCCTTGTATTTTCACCAAACATTTTCCCACACTATTCCCTCTATCAATGTTTCCTATAAAATGTCTCTCCTCTCGTTTAAATAATTCACTTCGATCCTGCTAGTCAATCATCATGGCCAGCCGATCCGACGACGAGATGGCTGAACCAGCCGGAAAAAAAATTTGGTTGGAATCCTTCCTGGATGACTGCGTGGCCAGCATCCAGCCATCCCAGATCATCCGGCCGTCCAGCCCGAGCGAAGTCAACCTGAACTTCGCTGGCCTCTTCATTACAGAAAAACTGAAAACAAGCGGACGTGGAGTGTTCGCCGACTCAGAAAGTTGGTCATCATCCTATTCGACGTTGTCTTGGGGCCATGGCAGGCCCACATCTTTCGAACAACACAAAAGTTCTCCAGGAGCTTCTGGACGCGGGAGTGGCTATCTGCTGCTACGCTCTTCGCCGTTCAACGAAAATCAAGCAAGAGCCCCCATGCCGGAGAAATTTAACCGGTATTCGTCGAAGAAAACTTGGCCTCAATCAGCCAATTTTTTCTGCAAAGAAGCAGAACTGGCGGCATTGGAGGTGAAGGAGCTCAACCTATGTCGCTTTTTCATCAGCGAGTCAGATTACGAGGACTATCCCGATTCGCAAGCTTCAACTGTAGACCTCACGATGTTAGACGACACAACCCTCGACGAGCTATACGTCAACCTCGACAGTCATCCGACTTTGACAAGAGACCCAATAGATCAAGTTCATTCGGGCAACACCGTGAAAGTCTCCAACTACATTTGGGACCTTCAGCAGCCGGGTGGTGTAGGTGGAAGAGTTTGGACTCCTTTTGGCAAAGAAACTCCGCTAACAAAAGCGAATTCCTTGTTGGAGTTAGTTTTAGAGATAACGCAAGGCATAGTAAAGATACTATGCATTGCGCTATTCATATCTCTCTGCTTCCTTTATTTCAAATGAAATTTGAAATCAAGGACCAAGGAAAACAAACACTTTTTTTTTCTCGTCTTTTATTTTCTTAAAAACATTCTTAACTTTTTACCAATTTATTGTCTTAAAAGTGAATGAGCCCTTTAATCATTCTCTCCTCTCTTTATTTTCTTTTTTTTCTCATCACCTACATGTTCCAATCATGTTCCAAACGTTCTATATTTACTCCTCCCACTTCCCAACTTTGATTTAAATGTAACCTTCCTTCATAAAAATAAAATCTTTACCCTTTTCACCTTTCAACTATAATATGCCGGCCGAAGTCCAGCCGGACAACTATATTCAAGAATGCCTTGCGGAAGCTGAGAGAACATACCAGGCATGGTCCACACCACCAGCACCAGCCTCAACGCCTGCAACATCTGGCGTTCCACCGGCACACGCAACAGGTCCAACAAATCGCCGTGGAAGGGGATACCTATTGACCCAATGGACTTCGCCTGTCTCGGAGAACTCACTTAGCGAAAACAACGCCAGACCAGACACAGAGGAATTGCCGGCTACCTCATCTAGGATCGTCCCAACCAGACCGACGGTGAGGGCACAGCCTTATCCATGAAGAATCGTAACCCGTAAGAAGAAGTATTTAAGATGGGGACCGAAGAAGAAAATGGTATAGTAGATACCTGGACTTGTTAACTAAACTTTGCCACCTGATCAAAACAAGGTGGGAGTTCATTTCGCACGAGCCCTATGTCAAAGTTGAGTGAGAACAGAAATATTCATCCTTCTGCGCCAACGAGTCGCTATTGAGACGTGAAGAAAATTGTAGAACAAGAACGATCGAAATGAGCGGCAAAAAGTCGAGTGATCCAGGTGATGATCTTGCGGAACGGATCGGCCGGGTTCGACGGGCCTGGGACGAGGCAGAATACCTGTGCTGCGAGGCAGAACGAGCCGAAGAAGGTTCGTAGCAGTTAAGTCCGTTGATTAAGTATCCCATACGTAATGTCAGTTTCTTCTCATATTGCTGGTACAGCCGTGCTGGTGGAACACCTTGACAATGGTGATCAGCTATTTAGAGGGCGTCAGATTGTTGTGATGCCTCATCAGCTGGTGCGTGTCCGAGCTGGAAAATTGAAGCCTGAACTGCGTGTGACAATATGTTTTGTCCACGTGCGGTGCCGCCATCGTGGGGTTTGATTGTTTTTCTAGACTTGTTTTTTTTCTTTCCTTTTTCGTTCGTTTGATTAAATAAAAAATAAATATATTAAAATAAATGGACACAACAAACGATTGCAGTAATGAATTGTATTTTCTGAGTCGAGAACCAAAACAAAACAAATGAGCCCCTTCAAATTAAAAACACATAAAAACACACTAAACCAAACAGAAAAATAAAACGCTGTTTGCAGCGTCGTTGTTCACCCATTCAGTTTTAAACAATCCCGAAAGACAGTAATGGACTCCGAACCAATTTCCTCTTTGTTAACTTTGGCTGAATGGGAGGAACTTGAAAGAATAATCGAAGCTGTGGCATCTTGGCCAAATCTGAATGCTGGATTTATCCATCAGCGATTCAGATTACGAAGACTACCCCGAGTCTCATGCTTCAACTTTCGCCCTCACTATGTTGGACGAGACCACCCTCGACGAACTCTACGTGAATCTCGACAGCCATCCCGAATTAACAAGAGAATCGATGGATCAAGTTCATTGGGGTAACACCATAAAAATTTCAAGATACATCCAGGATCTGCAACAGCCGGGTGGTGAAAAGGACGGCAGAATTTGGACTCCTTTTGGCGAAGAAATCCAGCCAACACGAGAGGATTCGCCACTTGATGTGGTTGCTGAAATATTGCAGTGCATAATCAAAATTTTATGCATTGTCGTAATTCACTTCAAGCCTGCTCGTCAAACGCAATGGCCAACCATGAATCTAATGACGAGTGGTCAGGACCAAGCGAGAAGAAATCAAAGCAGGATCACTTCACAAACGACTGTGTGCCCAGCACCAGACAATCTGCAATCCCCAACGAGGACATCGACTGGGAGGCGATCTCGTCAACAGCAGACTTCGCCAGGCTGGCCACTTCAACACCACCCGGGCTAGGAAGAGGGGTCCTGCGCGGACCAGAAACTCCGGGTAGAGTTCGTGATGAAAAAAGAGGGATTTATGCCCTCACCAAACCGTCTTTAAACCAGGGACGATTGGATGACATCGATCCCTGGGAGAGGGACGAAACGAGCCAAAACAACGACCACAGCTAGGAGAATCTATCAAGTAAGCGGGAACCTCCAACTCCTGCTCAACTGGACATTTGTGACCGAATTAAACGGGAGCACGAAGCTGATGTCGGGGCAACCCAATTTTCGAGATGGGAAAAAGAAAAATTCCACGCCACGCAATGGTACATTATGGAGCTAGAAATTCTAAGGATGCAGTACAACATGAAGCTACGGAACCTTCGCAGCAGGTTTGACGACAATGCCACAGACTCCGAGTAAAACTACTACACGTTATGTGTTCATTTTGTTGTTGTGTCCGAAAAATTTCTTTGTTTATCGGTTAATTCAATTTGGTTTTTTTCTTTCCCTTATCTTGTGAACTTTTTTATCCGCTTACCTATTTTTCTTATATTACAAAAAACGGGTGAGTTGGTTTGACACAATGAACCCGTTGGGTCAGCCTTTACAGAAGTAATTGGGAATAGGTCTATACTCAAACATATTTTCATTAAACCCAATACATAAAGGTTAAAAAATATATAAAATACGTAAATTACTGCACTTTTTCCGAGTTCCGTGTTTAACACGGCCCTCATGCGGAAATCACCTTCATTTAACCACCTATTAATACTAAACTATTATCCCCTTATCTATAATGTTTCAAATTTATAATGTTAAGATAATAATGGAATTGTCTAAAAAAATTTTAGCAGGGATATTTCGTTCCATTAGAAATATTGCAGTTTAAATATTCCCAATTTCTAGGATTCACATCATCTTTTGGCCATTCAGTTGTAGTATTGACCATACCCGCTGCAGCACAAAGCGCCACTTTGTGGCACCAAAGTGGCCACCTAGTGCTGGGTGTGATCAATACCACAACTGCACGGCCTAAAAATGGTGTGAATCCTTAAAAAGGGAAAATATAAACAAATATTTCTAATGCAACGAAATTTCCCTGCTCAATATTTTTTTTTTACAATTACATTGTTATCTTAACTTTATAAATTCAAAAACTTTTAGGGAAGGGGATGAACGTTTGGTAGATTTAGCTGGTTAAATGAATGTGCTTTCTCCTTAAGGAAAAAGTGCAGTAAACTACGTTTTTTCTGTATTTTTAACCATTATGTAATAGATTTTTATGAAATAAGTTGAAATGAGTATAGATTACACGTAGATGAACAAAGCTCATGAAGTAAAATTTCAATTTTATTAATCTTAATACCTCTTTTAATACATGAAAAACTACCACAAAATTAAAATTAAGTTTTAACAAGTTTCGGGTTGTAATTTTTGAGCAGGGTGTAGCTTCTCCAAATAATTCGACATATTTTTTTAAAAAATCAGTGTACACGGAGTTCGAGATAAAAGCCCTGTTTTCGCTTTCTTTCTGCCACTACAATATTTCATTACCGGATACCGTCGTCGGTAATATTATAGCGATGGAATATTACCGTTATAAAAAAAAACCATAATTATCTTGTTTGATTAACTCCGTTAACAAAACTTTGAACAATAACAGAACAAAATTACAAAAACAAGTTTTATTTAGCTCGTTAAATTTATAGCAAACTGAATAAATCTTGAAAGTAATTTGTTCTGTTAAAAGTTGCGAGATTTATTACTGACAATTATCCAAAAGAATTTTGTTGCGTCAAATTAAAACGTTAAGGGAAGTTGCAAGCTTGCAACTGTTTGCGTTGCTGGGTGTCAATTGACTGGCAAAAGGCCCCGCAAAACCAAAACGATAGGAGGTGAAGAACGGGCGATAAATATAGGCGTGGTATGTTTTCCATTTCGCAGATAGAAAACCTTTTGGTTCTGGGAAATGATTAGTTAAAACTTTTTTTAAGAAAAACTTTTTCTTAGAAAATTCTCACATTTTATCAGTGTAATATGCTATTTACCTCATCTATGTTTTTTTTATATGCTTTAAATTCCTTGGATCTATTATTAATTTGTTTTTCCTGTATCCTGCTTCCGGGATTCAACGTCTATTCAAGGTCGACTTGACTTCTTAGTATTTCTTCTGAAGAAAAGCTCGAATGCTGCCCTAGCTTTCTACAATACTTAAAAAACCTTGGGCTATATATTATAACCTTGTAATGTAGTCACATAAGTCTCTTGTATATAGCTATAGTATAACTGTTCGTCGCAAAACTCAGCAGAGGATTGAGCTCGGGATTGAGGAGTTATCTTAATTATCAATTGCCCTATACTCAATTAATTGTTGCTGTTCGCGCGAGTGTATTTACCCCTGTACCTGCATGGTTCATGGTTTGACTATTTTGTTTGGTTTTGACTTTAGAATGTATTCAATAATAAATTTGTACGGCGATCCGGCAATTTTATATTAAATATTTTTTTCCCCGTCAGCACTTATTGCAGTGTTTTTATTATTACTAATAATAGAGTAGCGGGGAAACAGCTAAAGAATTTGGGTTCGTCAATCTAAGGATCCAGCATTTTTTTTTTATTTGTAGTATCTTTTGGGTAATGTATGTTAGTTAGTGAGTTTGTACCCCGTTAGAAGCCATGCAAGGTGAGTGAATTATTTTTCTGATTGTCAGCATCTATAGCCTAGCTCAGATTAGATGGTCCGGCGTCCAGCTACCGGCATACTATATAGATAATTTATAATTCACACCTATGCTGTCCTCATACCCTTAAGGAATAATTTTTTTTTCTTAATAAATTGTGACAGTCCACCAACCACAAATTTATCGATTTGATTCAAAATTGACATTAAAAATAAGCATTAAAAATAATAAAGATATCTTATTACTTATCTCAATTTGACTTCTACATATTCAAAATCGATGCGCATTGATGCACGAGCTTGACAATTCTGCTTTACTTTTCGCAATATAAAGACTTTATAGATACAATTATGTCTATAAAATTATTTAATTTTAGTTGAATAAGCTTACGCATTGAAAGTAGAAGCCCCTATTTTTGCAGTAGTTTAAATTGTTGTTTGGGTTTTACTCGATATTGTTGAAGTGGCAGAATCAGAGACATTTGAAATTTCAATGAGATGACATATATTACAGATTCGGCGGACGAGGGCCGGTGACAGATTAACTTTTTTTTTCAGCAGGAACCAAAAGCAATTAACCATTTTAATTTAATGACATACGGTAAATATTCAAATTGTAGACAATATGCTCGCCAGCAATAAATTGGTGCTATTGTAAATGCTACATATCCGTGTTACTGATGTTGACCACAGCTGATAATCTGCTGATACCCTGCTGTGGTGATATTAATAGGCTAATTCCGCTAATACTATTGCTGGTAAAAAACCTAAATACAGTAAAGTAATGCGATTATACAATTTTCAATACGAAATAAGTATTTTAAAAATACAATTAAAAACAGTCTATTTTTTTTTTTTGCCAGTGAAATAATTCCATTTATACAAAAAAAATTATCATTTCTTGAAAGCATTCGAGCCTGGCTCAAATGTCCAACAGATATTCTGATTTTCGAGCATTTTTCTATCATCCCTTTGATGGAATGGCACCATCTGGGATGAAATTTTGAATGGAAGAGTTAAGTTTTGTGTCCTAAAGGCTAGGATTCTAGGACTATTGGAATATTATTCTCTGAGTTTCCCCGGGACATATTTAAATTGAACGAAATACGGAACCACCAAATCGAACACAACGGCACTACGGGAACTGCGGCTTCACGAACGAAACGAATTTTTTACCGGCATTTTATAAATGTGGAATAAGGTTATGCAATCCTCGTAAATGTGAATTGCCGAATCATTTAATTTTTTATCATCATTTTTTTTTTTTGCTCTGGCTATTGGACCATCGCTATTGGTGCTAGTGGTTGAATCTGCGCTCTGTTATGGTTGTGTCAAATCGCGAAAAACACACGACAAAGCCCTGGGCAGAGGGCGTGGTTTCAGTCTTCTTTTTTGTGTCTTGAGGTTATTTACATTGCGTAGAATTTGAGGGTTTTACTCGTAGTGACGTAGTCTATAATTCTATATCTAAGTAGTCAGTAGTCTCATACTGGTGAGGAGATGAGAATCGGTAAGAGTTCGTTTTACCAATTTACATTTCTTTTTGTTGGCTCTTTGCTGCCGTGAAACGTTTAAATTCAAATTACGCGGCATTCAGGCTGTCATCTTTTGTGTGTTTTGAAATCAGTTTACACGTCAGTTGTGTAATGTGAATACGGCAATACGCACCGGCCATTGTGCGAGAGTGTATAAGAGCTATAGTGTCGTTGCGTCGAAATATATTTTCATTTAACGTTGTCTGGTTTCGTTCTCATAGTGACAATTGAAAAATGTCGTGGAGATTTAAAGCTTCCAAATACAAGAATGCTGCACCAAAGGTGCCCAAACCTGATGAGTGGGTCAGAGATCTCTGCATTGGTTCCATCCTATCAAATCAATAGACAGGTCTTCAAGGCCTCAGCATCATTCATGGCCTTTAATACTGATGTAGCAGGTGAGAAATTTCTTTCAATCGATGTTTTGAATGACTGATTTGTTGATTTTTCTGTAGGAAGCAACTTGTACGTCATTCCACTGAATGACACAGGAAGAAAGCCCAAAAACTATCCACTCCTTCATGCTCATTTGACGATTATTGTTTTGGACCCTAAAGCTTATTGGTTAGCCATTGGGGCAGCTAGTCATTCCAGTAACTGCGAATCTGTAACATCCTGGCTCGGGGCTTCTAATCGTTTCTTCACTTCCAGTTTCTATTTGGTAATATTTATAAATAAGAGAAATCTGTTTATTGTTTGTGTTTTTATTTATTCCGTTTGAATATTTGTTGTGCACTTCTAGGCTGGAACTCCCACTCTTTAATGCCGATACTCAAATAATATATCACCGGCCGGAAAAGACGATAACACTATCGGCTTCCAAGAAGTGAGCGAACGGGATCCCATCATCGCCTGGTTTGAGGTTCTACAATCTACAGCCGTTAACCTAAGCTGTCGTTCCCGTTTCTTATATTGTCCCACGCAAGGTATACATCTATAAATCGAAACATCAATATTAGTATTTTTAGTTTGACACCTTTTATTTATTTTTTAATATCCGTTAATATATTTTTTATATCGTACCGAGAGATTCATGCCGATTTGTTCCGATAACAGCCAACTCGGAAGCTTTGATCTACGCTAGTCAGTATAAATGATTCGAACCAACTCGACGGTGGAGAAAGTACTTATGTATCCAAGTCGTTGGCAAAGGAAAAATTTCCATGTAATATTAATAACTTATAGTTGTTACACGGAAAATAATAATGAGATACGTATTAATGATTTCTTGTTTTTTTTTCATTATTCTCGTGGGAGTGTAGGTCATCCGGGGCCCTTTGAGCCAACGCAAATAGGTCAAAGTGGTCATGACAGCAATTGGAACCCATAATTGTCAAGGTGAACATTTGTTGTTTGAAAATGAAAAAGAAACGAATTGCTTTATTTTGTGTCTTATTTTTGTTTTGCAGAAAGATTGTTTCTAGGATGATTTGTTTCCGATAACAGCCAACTCGGAAGCTTTGATCTACGCTAGTCAGTATAAATGATTCGAACCAACTCGACGGTGGAGAAAGTACTTATGTATCCAAGTCGTTGGCAAAGGAAAAATTTCCATGTAATATTAATAACTTATAGTTGTTACACGGAAAATAATAATGAGATACGTATTAATGATTTCTTGTTTTTTTTTCATTATTCTCGTGGGAGTGTAGGTCATCCGGGGCCCTTTGAGCCAACGCAAATAGGTCAAAGTGGTCATGACAGCAATTGGAACCCATAATTGTCAAGGTGAACATTTGTTGTTTGAAAATGAAAAAGAAACGAATTGCTTTATTTTGTGTCTTATTTTTGTTTTGCAGAAAGATTGTTTCTAGGATGATTTGTTTCCGCCCACCAAAGTGTTGTGGGAACCTTCTATGACGGCCAGCCAGTGGTTTGGCCAGGTTTGGCGGCACCAACATTCCACCAAAGTGGATGGATCTCAAGCCAAACGACATTGAAACGCGGAAGTCATTCAATTTCTCCCCCCTCCCACCATCAAATCAACAGAGTGCCGAAAATCACCACTGGCAATAAATACCCATTGATATGTCTTTATTTCCTTCTCCACGTCGTTTAGTTTCAAGTTTGTAGGCTCAGTCGATGACACAGTCAGAATCGACGGCTCCTCCCATCATCAAGCCGATCGTATCTGTAACCAACGGCGGCGGAGGCATCAGTGGCGGCGCAAAAGAGTGTGAAAAACAAAAACGATTCCTAGCAATTCCAACGAAATCCCCTTTGTATTCGTTGTTTTTTTTCTCTTCCGTCGTATGTAGCGGTCAAAGCCTAGCTCCTTAGGGTGTATCATTTGCCCCCTTCTTTTTTCATTTGCACTCCACAATGAGTTGTAAACCATGGGGTAAGATATTTTAACAAATAACAATACCCTTTTTTAATTTTTATATTAAGGGGTGCTGAAATGCGGACGGAAAACCTCAAAAATGTGTTATTTTTTAAATACTTATGTGTCACAATAAATTCTTTTTGGCAGTTCATGGCCTCATGGGTTATATGGCCATGCACTACACAATTTTTAAAAAGTTGCTTCAATTCCAACTGATATTTCAAGATGATGGAACAAAAAGAAAGTTCTATGAATATTTGGTCATATGTTTTCACCAAGGCTTTCACATATTTATTTATCAAATTATGAAGATCTGGTCGTCCAGAATTCAAAATGGATGGATGGAAGAAGCGGGCAATATTTGTGGGATTCAAATAGGCTATACGTTATAATCATTTTCTCTGAAACCTGAAACTGTGACTGCTCCATTATTCACTGAACACTTTTAACTTCGCTGAAGGCCTAGTACGAAACGTACTCTGTGGATTCGTTTTCACTCCGGGATTTGATCAACACGTAGACGAATTTTTATGATAAGAAAAGACGTTGTGTTCTGGGTTGTTCCCTGTTGCGAAATGTAAAAATATTTTACGATGGCTGACATATCGACTAACTTATATCGATTTTTACTAATTTAACTCGTTATTGATCTGTCAATTAAAACCATAGGCTCTTTTTTTTGGAATAACTTGGACCCAAGAAAAGTTTCGAATCATATTGATTAATAATTCGACGCAGAAGCCGCTGAGTTGCTGACTGTACGACAGTATATGGGCGGTATATGGAAACCTTGAAGACTTTGTTGATTTTTTCATGAACAATCATGGTATCAAATTGCTTCTAATATAACCAACTTTGAATAATGTCTACATTTCTAATAACAACTGACAACTTGATACAGTCTTTGCATTTGATTTATTATTTTATGAAAGCTTAATAATTGGCAGTGTACTTTTCCGCCCTAACTTTCCTCAAATTTTGGACGCTCGGGCGAAGCGGATTCATCCCAACTTGCTCTTTAAAGTCTTTATATTTTATGAAGACATGAAAAAAAGCGGAAAAAAGAAAAGCATATTTCTAATAGTTATTGTCGATTTCCAATAGGGAAAATAATATTTACGTCAGAACGCGAATAGACATTATTAGGCTACAGATGAAGCGTTGAAGTCGAAATAAGGTGGGCCGTTTTCTAAAAAACATTTTGAGTCAAACTTTGGCAGAAACTGACTTGGATATTCGAAACGGAGCTTGAACAGCAAGATTAAAAACGTAAGATGAGTTAATGCTACTTTTCTTTCGTTTTTTGATGCACTTCTACAAAGTATATTGACATATCCTTGGGCTACCAATGTAGGATAAAGAAACAATAAAATATACATCTTAGGCTACCTGTTGAGTCTTAAGATATGTATTAACATCTAACAATTTCTATTGAAATAAAATCGCAAAAATAAAATCAATATATAAAATGTATCTAACACTCTTCGCTCTTCAATTCACAAAGTTGTGTAGTAGAATTATAAATTTCTAATAACACGGCAACAACGGTTTTTCTTCCTATGGGATCTTTTGCGGTCCCTCCCCAAACTGTTTTTTTTTTACCAGGTATTTGAAATATTTCGATTTCTTTTTCTTGTCGATTCTTTTGTTTTAAATAAATGGCTTTGTTTTTCTTTCTTTAGTCATTTCTTTCATTCACCTTGCAAATACCAAATAAGACAGGCTAGCGCCGAATAGGCCTACGCACGGCGATTTATTTAACTCATAGTTAATTTACTTGATCAATCAGGTAAAGTTCAATGCTGAATGATGGTCGTTGATAAAAAAATCACATCCTGTGAGATTAAATCTTATCAGGAAATTTTATTTCAGGTAGTTTTGATACTACTCGGATAATAATGAGGACAACTCACTTTACTACACAACGCCTTTAATCGCAGTGTAGTTAGTAACATCATCTTGGATGAACACAATCCTTATATTTCTATATCGTCGATTTAAAGTGTATAACTAACAGTATATGTCCCAATAAATTGAGAAAATGCAATAGGAGAACTTTGATAAATATAAAAACTGATACCTAAATTTGAAATCGTTGGATTCGTTCTCTGGAATTGGGTCGACAAGTGTGATGGGTCGGCACCTTCCACAAATGCGGTAATATCGTGCGAGTGACTAATATCGATTTTTGATGTGTCACTTGAAACCATTGGCTATAATATATATTATATTTTTTAAGGAACAATTTGGACCAAAGAAATGGTTTCGATGTTGAATAATAATTGCGATGGAGAAGTCGCTAAACAAAAGCCGCTGACCATAAGAGCTCCGTTTCTTGAGAAATATTATTACATTATTGAAATGTGAATATAGTCGTAACATTTAGACGATGAATTGAAACTTATTTTTTAAAATGCTAATTCACTAATTCAATGCAGAAACTTATTTATTTCGATTATGCTATTAGCGGATTTAACGTCGGATTTAACTTCCGTGCAGTAGCTCATAATTACTGCGCACAACCATATATATTTCCATGTATATTTTCTATAATTTTTTTAAACTGAAGGTATTTTTACCGATTTTTACTAGTTCACAACAGAAAATAATAAAAAGACAGCAAATAGCTTGCTGCTTGCGCTTAAAGACTTCTTCCACTAACTATGTGCACAAAAGAATATTCGCAAATAAAAAAGATTATTTAAATATTATATTTAAATTTACACTCTCATTCTTCTGGGTGCTTCGAAGGTACTCCGAACTCGTAGCGAAATGAAGAGTGCCTCGAATTCGAAGGGGTTATGCTTCGAAGCTCGAGGATGCTTGTTCGAGTAACCGTCTACGAGCCTTCGAAGGATCCGTTCGAATCCGTTCGAATACCTTCTTCGAGTACCCACATAAGGTTACTCGTAGACGGGTCTACGAAAGACCGATTTCACCAGCTGCCCATATAGCACAGGCCTTATTTACACAGGAAATCCCCAAATAAAATTCAGTTCAATATTAAATGATTTAAAGTACACCAAAACACCAATGGTTCGATCAATTCAATTGTATATTTGACAAATAAGAAGTTGTACAAACAATAAACTTAACTAGAGTAAATTTTGGCATAATAGGTCGAATCGTTCAGGTAGAAATACAATGAACATTAAAATTTTAAAGTACAAAGTATCTGTCCAGAAAACTCCCCTAGAACATCAGCAGGTTTGAAGCCATTGGATAAAGCCTGTAATATAAAGTATAAGACAGACCAATTAATGGCTTATAGAACAACAAAACATTTAAATTAGAATATTACCAAATTGATTTCAGTGTAAGATTTTTGACAGGAATTGGAGACTTTCTTGCATTGGTTTCACATCAACACAGATCAAACCTCCAAGATATAAAATATGAAACTCCATGGCATAAAACCTGTAATATAAAGTATAAGACCAATTAATGGCTTAGAACAACAAAACATTTAAATTAGAATATTACCAAATTGAATGGGAGACATCGGTTTCACTTGACACAGATCAAACCTCCAAGATAACCAGGTCTGCTGCCAGCAATTAAACTATAATCAATAAACATAAACAATTAGACAACAATAAATGAATAATTGAAACTACATTAGAATTAAAATATTACCAAATTGAATGGGAGACTTTCTTGCATAGAAGCACATCGGTTTCACTTGACACAAATCAAACCTCCAAGATATAACCAGGGCTGCTGCCAGCAATCCAACTATAATCAATAAACAAACAATTAAACAACAATAAATAAATAATTGAAACAACATTATCACTTGTTGTCTATGGCTGTAATTTCACTAGCTGACTTTCTTGCATAGAAGCACATCGGTTTCACTTGACTGGACTGGACCGGACTTGACTGGACTTCATATTTAAAAATGAAACTCCATGGCATAAAACCTGTAATTTAAAGTATAAAACCAATTAATGGCTTAGAACAACAGAACATTTAAATTAGAATATTACCAAATTGAATGGGAGACTTTCTTGCATAGAAGCACATCGGTTTCACTTGACACAGATCAAACCTCCAAGATACCCAGGGCTGCTGCTAGCAATTCAACTATAATCAATAAACACAAACAATTAAACAACAATAAATGAATAATTGAAACTACATTATTACTTGTTGTCTATATGGCTGTAATTTCACTATAGCGAACTGACTTCACATAATTTCACTACAACAAAAAACTGACAACACTTTTTACGTGGGGTGAGAAAGAGAAGTATGACACACAGCAAATTTTTCGAACATTTCAATTAACTTATAGTTGTTTCTCTTTCTCTTCTCAAATTATTCCTTTATTCAGTGACCGAAACACAAGGAAACGTAACTTAATGTAAATATCCATCACTCACTGTATTGGGCTTGGTGACGCTTGGCTTGGTATAAAACAGTGTTGTCATATTTGCGGATTGGAAAAATAAAGCAATCAATTCTACGGATATTGAGGGCTGAAAACTGAAACTTTTAATTTGTATTGCTACCATCTTGATGAAATCAATCGTCAAAAATATAATAAAACAAATAAGACAAGAAAACAGAGTAAACATTGTATAGAAATGAAGAAAAAAACTAATAATGTTGGCCAATGGCAATGGGAAATACGTTTACAAGTTTTGAATTTTCCGTCATTGGCAAATTGAGTATTCTAACACAAAACATGCCAATTTCATGTTTTTTGGTTTTCGAACCTAAGTCATTTACTGTTTCAACGTCATCATTATAAAACTGGATTCTAAGGGCATGGGGATATTTGGAAAACAAAGAATGAGTTTTAAAGAAAAGACTGTCTCTGTCAGACCTAATGAACTCATCATCAGAAGGTGCCTCTGAAAAATTCAAACGTCTAAAAGCATCATTCTGAAACAAGACAGTCAATCTGTTCTTTAAAGACATGTACTGAAAAGTGTTAGAAATATTTCTGAACCTAATCACGCCGTTTTTAATCCCTGTTCGCAATGAAGAATTAACAAAACATTCTTCTAGTTCAATAAGGTTGAAATTTTTCACAAAATATGTAGTCCTCTTTTTTTGCGAATTTAAAGAACCTAGAATATCAATGGCATCATGAAAACTGGAGTCAACTTTCAAACGCTTTTGGGGTTGCCCTGATTCAATCGAGTTTTGTTTACCTTCGTTCGTTTCCAGTTCACTAAATTCCTCCCTCAGTTTGTCTGTCAAAAAGTCAAGGGCAGCATTACTTACATTATGTTTTGCTTTCAGTTCAAGCATTATACTTGGGCAAGAAAATCTTTAGTTTCTACTATTTTGCTAGTCGACAATGACACAAAGGAAAGGGACTCTGAAGTTAAGGAACCTGAGGGATGGAGGATCATGTAAGTGATGTGATGTTCTTGAACCTGATGCTGCGGAATCAAACAATTTACAAAACCTCAAGTGCTAATTAAAGTCTGAAAAATTTGAAAAAACTTCACAACAGCTATTCTGGGCACACACCAAGTGAGCTTGGGAGGTGCTACTAGTTTTCATGGCATGCACATGACGCAGATGCTTTGTTAAACTGGAATAGCTACCTACAACAATTTGTGAACAACGGAAGCACTTAAAGTTTGTACGAGCTTGGGCCATTGTAAATAGGGAAAGGACTTATCTAACTGACTTATCTAACTTATGACTAAAGCAATGGCAAGCAAAACAAGGATAACGTTAAAACATACTACCTGACAGCTTGCAGCAAGTGGAATTATCAAATCCTTTGGATGTAAGATGTTCACTCAGCTCAGGTGGAGAGCATTTTGAGATGTGGGAAAACTCTAAAGAGTAATCCATTCTTGAATTAAACAAAACAAGTCAGTTATGCTAGAACTTCAATAAATAACAAATTAACGTGTAAGTTACTGAAAGAATATGGAAGACAGAAGAACGATGAGAATCTGGTTGTACGATGAAAAGATTTTTGACGTAACAGTTAATATGACATAAGTCATTGACAGCAGCAGACGATGAAGCCTTCGGTGGCCTTTCAATTCTTAGTAGTCATGCTACGTCTCCGAGAGATGGCCTTCGATGACGTCCATAACTCGAACAGGATATTCGATAATTTCGAACTATTTGGGGTCACCGAATTCGAAGCAAGTCTTCGATAATCGAACTATATGCATCGAAGCCTTTGAAGCATTATAATGCTTCGAAAGATACTCCGAAGCGACCCTCAACTAGCTTCGAGGACCCTCCAGGAATGAGAGTGTAAAGGTGCGAATATACGTGGCTCGGAATACGAAAGATGTAATTTTTGTTTTATTTTTATCATCATCACAAACTCGTGAAGATGCAAGGATTCAGTAATGATATAATCTTGAGAACTTTGCTGATTTGTTCATGAAAGATTATACAGTGAATACTTTGCTCTATAATAATTCTAAGATATTACCTTAAATACTTTACAACTGTCTTCTATCCATTTGATTTATGACAACTTGATTTTTCATACGCATTTACAGTAATATTCTGCCAGTGTACTTTCCTAATAACTTGAACGCGCTTACGCTTGGGCGAAAAAGCGGACTCAAAATAAATTTATCGCGTGAAGTAAAAAAGCTGGCTGGTTTCCTGTTTTATGTACCAAGAGAGCGCATTCATTAGGAAAGGCATTAACATACAATATATTCGGCGAACAGAAATAAATTCAACAGTAAAATGATTTTATGTGTGACCCAATTAAAAAGATAAAACAGTTGATTGGAAAAATCACTGAAGTCCAGAATCAAGTCGTCGCATCAATGCATGGGTTAAAGAGAATCTGCGGCAGAATCTAAATTGAGTTTCGAAATATATGTAGATGCAACGCAAGATTAAGTAATAAATGACATATTGCTAGCATTTACTCCATTTCGTTGATGACTTATATTAAACTTCGTCTTGTATTTATATAAATGGCTGTATACTGCTATAGCCATCCCGAGCCATCCTATATTATATATATAGCTCTAAAGTACCTTTGCACCGCAGTCCACAAGACTGAATGATCAACGTTTTCATTCCATCACCCATTTATCTTATTTAGTAATCACATCACGAAATAGAAATCATTAGTTCACTTTTATACGCTATCACGAGTTAACAAAATATCGGATAACAGTAATATACTAATAATATCTTTAATGTGTGGGTTCGAATAGATGGGAGGCTATATAGAACCTATTAGTATAGCCAAAATTTTTCATCAAAGTAGACAGGTATAATTCTCCCCACCCTTACTCCCAAGTATCAGCCTATAGCAGCTGGTGTAGCTACCCAGAAGTCGTCCTTGAATCCAGTCAATTATAATAATACAAAGCTTACGCTTACGTAATGACTATTTAATATTGATGTCATTTTTCTTGGAAAATACTAAATTAGAAATCTTGATTCCTAGAAGAAAAACGTTTCTTGAAGAAAGAAAATGGAAAACATAGAGAACGAGATCTATCTACAGAACAGGATTCGCCTATTTAAAGGCGCCCTTTAAGATATTTAGCGCTCAGTCAGTTGATAGACGTTGCAGCGCAAACAGCTGCAGATATACAGTACCCACCAAAATTATCTGCTCACCCCCCGTTTTTAACATGGGCGTAAAGGCAAATATGCCCTTTGCGCCGTAATTTTTATAAAATCAATGGATGATCGCAGCGACACGCGGTTTGCAGCATCCATAGATTTAATAGTAATCTATAACATATATTTTTTTCAAAGATATTCATTCATAGGCTGAGGAGATAATTGATCGTCATCAATTATCTGCTCACTCGCTTTTCATGCTACAACGTGTCCCTACTCGCGGGCTAGCCGCAGGGCATTTGGGCTCCCGCGAGTCTTTGTTTAAGGGCTTTCTTACGCCCACGGCTAAGGACACACTCAAGCTGTGAAAAGTGAGTGAGCAGATAATTGATGACGATCAATTATCTCCTCAGCCTATGAATATGCCTATGAAGACGAGCACGGCGTCAGAAAATACTACAAATATCCCCAGTTTCCTCACCCTCAAACCGAGCGTGAGCAGAGTGGGGTCAATCCATGCGAAATCGACCAAAGCGTGTGGCGACCAAGTCACCGATTTTGTTAAAAATTTGACCAGTTATAGGTCTATATGTTTAGTTTCATTTGTGAAAAGGATTTTTTTTTAAATTAAATAGAACAAAAGTTATAGAATATTTAATTTTTAATGTTTTTATTTTTGCGCGTTTTGCGCGTTTTCTGTTTTTCAATTTATTTTCGTCAATTATCGTTATATATTCTTAAAAATTAGTTGAAAGTGAATTTGTGGTGTAAGAAACCAAGTTCACTTTTTAAAAATAAAAATTTAATTACTACTAAGTTTATTTTTAAGAATTTAGTGTAAAATGGGCCCTTAAGTGTAATTCATATAGCTAGAAACCTCCCTAGAATTTAAGAGATCGGATTATGCGGTATGAAAGTTGACATCGTCAACTATATAACTTGAAAAATTCGCCGAGGTTTTTCTAAAATTAATCATGCAGTGTCCCTTCAAAGATTAGCAATTTTTAGGTTTGTTTCGTCTTTTCTCGGCCATTTTTCCTCACCCCTTCTATCACTTTCCCCCTTTCTTGCCCTTGGGCGGTATTTGACGACGGCAAAAAAAGGGGGAAGTGTTAGAAGGGGTGAGGAAAAATGGCCGAGAAAAGACGAAACAAACCTAAAAATTGCTAATCTTTGAAGGGACACTGCATGATTAATTTTAGAAAAACCTCGGCGAATTTTTCAAGTTATATAGTTGACGATGTCAACTTTCATACCGCATAATCCGATCTCTTAAATTCTAGGGAGGTTTCTAGCTATATGAATTACACTTAAGGGCCCATTTTACACTAAATTCTTAAAAATAAACTTAGTAGTAATTAAATTTTTATTTTTAAAAAGTGAACTTGGTTTCTTACACCACAAATTCACTTTCAACTAATTTTTAAGAATATATAACGATAATTGACGAAAATAAATTGAAAAACAGAAAACGCGCAAAACGCGCAAAAATAAAAACATTAAAAATTAAATATTCTATAACTTTTGTTCTATTTAATTTAAAAAAAAATCCTTTTCACAAATGAAACTAAACATATAGACCTATAACTGGTCAAATTTTTAACAAAATCGGTGACTTGGTCGCCACACGCTTTGGTCGATTTCGCATGGATTGACCCAGTGGCCAGTGTACATATCCCCCAAGGTCTCTGCAGAAAGCTTCCGGGTTAACTTCCGCGGAAGCCCACGACCATGAACGACATGAACACTGGCCTTGCCACTCGCTTCGGAAGGAGGAGCAAGATCATCGGAGATCTTAGCTCTTTCGGAGCAATAAACATTAGGGGACCAAGCCTTTTCCAGTTATGCTTATAACCAGACCGGACGGGGTGGAATTGATACCACACACTTCCTGTTTTAAAAAATCTGAAAAAGAATTTCGCAACTTACGTAAAACAGGGATATAACACTGTTGTCCTTAATAAATGATGAACGGGCACAAAAATCTACTAACTGGAGAGAAAAACAAACACACAAAATTAGAACTCTGATAATGACACAAGAGGGCAGCAGAAGGATGGCAAGGAAGATAAGATAGAGAAAAGGAGAGAGGTCAGGCTGCTGACAGATCAAATGAAAGGGGTGGGGAAAATACACAGGTAATGGAGAGAAACAACAAACGAGAAAGAATATGGCAAATTAGTAAAATCTAGACAAAAGAACAACCCAAAGAGTCCAGATTCACTCGCAAGCGAGTCAAACCAAAATCTGCTGAAAACAAACCAGAAAAAAATCACAAAAACCAGGGGTCAGAAAAAAACCGGGTAGAAACCGAACCACGGTTCTCGGTTCAGAAAAAAGCCCGGGCGAAAACGAACCGTGGGCCCAGCTAGACCAGAAAAAAGCGTTCAAAAGAAAACTCTAAAGAGGACAGCGGTATCCCAATACCCTGGCTCCACTTATCTGTCAGACCCACCTTGGTCTGACAGTACTAAAAAAAAATAAGTTGAACAGCAATGGTTAAGGAATCAGGTTGCTGCAAGGCTAACGAACCAAACCACTGGGCCTTCTTCATCAACCACCCCGACTCCAACTATCTGCCGACAAGCGAATCGGACAGTCTTTTAAAAAAAATGGTGGACGATCTTCTTCGACACTGGAAAGGAATGGGCAAAGACGAGCACGACGTCAAAAAAAAAAATAAATAAATAAAAAAATAAAATACTACGGCTATCTCCAGTTCCTTTACCCTCAAACCAAGCGTGAGTAGAGTGACTAGTGTTCATAGCTCCGAAGGTCTCTGCAAAGAGCTTCTGGGTTAACTTCCGCGGAAGCCCATGACCATAGACGAAGTGAAGACTGGCCTTGCCACTCGCTTCGGGAGGAGGAGCAAGATCACCGGAGATATTAGCTCTTTCAAGCAATAAAACTAAGGGACCGAGCCTTTTTCAGTTATGCTCAGAACCAAACCGGACGGGGTGGAATTTATACCACACACTTCCTATATTGATTTAAAAAAAAGAAAATCTCAAATAGGACCTCGCAACTTACGACTGACAGGGTTATAGCACTGTTCTCCCTTATTGTGGTGAACGAACAACCTACTAATTGGAGAAAAACAAAAAAAACAAATACAAATTAGGACACTGTTATAAGATGACACAGGTAGCAGAAAGATGTGGAGGAAGAAGAGAGAGAGAATGGGGAGAGGGACAAACAAGAAAGAGAAAAATAATTATTATAGGCAGAAAGATATGACGCAGAACCTAGATTCACTCGCAAACAAGAAAAATCAAAGACTGCTGATGTAAACACACCAGAAAAATCACAAAACCCAAATGCTATCCGCCGACGGCCAAGTCAGACAGTATTAAAACTTACCTTATTAGTTAGTTAGTACCTTAACTTACCAGTATTAAAACTTAGCTTCAATAAGGAAAAGAAATCCAAATAACGCCACACAAAAAGGGAAAAGAACCAATAGAAGAAAACTGAATTCGACTCAGTACCGTTGAAAGTAAACTCCAGGATGTTTTGATAGAAGAGCATAACGTTTCGATCCTTGTTGAATTGCATTAGCGCTCGGGACCAATTCCTTTGGATCTAAAGCGTACCATAAACCTTTGAATGACTTTGCGTTATCTGGGTTCTGGACTGATTGTTAACCAAAATGTGCTTTCCCATTGTTTGCATGGGCAGCATAGACATCCTGGCGATTTCGTTTGGCAGTAGCTTGGGAGTGTTGCATCGTTTGATTTGCAATCTTTTGGTCTGTTAACTTCTGTTGTCTGTAGGCAACATTATTGAAGAGCAAAGAAAAGACGAAACCTGCTCAAAAATCATAAGCTATTTAACTGACGGTACCTTGACAGAGCTAGACAAAGGAAAAATTCCCATCTGGGTTAAAGAAATGGAATTATTTTACATTAAAGGTGGAGTCTTGAGGAGAGATTTCCATCCCTCCTCCAAGAAAAGAAGGAGATTCGTCCAACAACAGACAGTCGTGCCGTATTCACCGAGGAAAAATACCATTAAAGAATACCACGACTCAATCTTAGCGGAACATTTAGCATTTTTACGAACATATTTCCGAATACGAGATAAGTTTTATCGGCCAGAAATGTTAAAAGATATAAAAGAATATTGTCAGGCGTGTGGAGCTTGTGCTTTACTAAGACGGGTAGAAATGAGAGCCTTCTTACACCCGTTGGAAATAGCGACTGCTCCATTTGAAGTAATAGGTATGGATTTTCTAGAGCCAATCAAACCCAAATCCTGCAATGGAATTGAAATGAATCCTTTTTCTATATGGACGGAAGTCATAGCGTTGCCGAATCAAACAGCTGAAACAACTTGCCGGGCCTTAATGGATAAACTTATTCTGTATCACGGGCCCCCAAAATTATTACGAATAGAGGCTCAAATTTTACCTCCAGACTATTCAACAGTCTGTGTAAAGAGAAGAACATAAAACTACAACAGGGTATCATCCACAGTCGAATGGAATGACGAAACACTTCAACAAAACAGTAGTAGAAATGATAAGAAAATATATTGGCGACGGCTTTGAAAACTGGGAAGAAATATTACGCTTAATGGCTTCCGCGTACAGAAACTCAATACACTCTTCAACAATGGAGAGACCTTATTTTTTTATAACGGCTAGAGACCCGAGTATGGTGATTGATCGGTTCCTAATCCCAGAAAGACTGAGCTCCAGAATGAGATTCTGCGTCGGGGTTTATACCGAAAATTAGGTCAAACTAGGTCAAAAGAAAGGGAAAGGAAAGAAGATCAAATGGCAATAAAAGAGAAAGTACGGCTTCAACTTTGACCGTGAGAAAATAGAAGATCGCTCACTCTGATTCTTCATGTTACTGTGACCTAGATAAATCAAGGTCACTCACTCTGAATCTTTACACGTGTGCCCTTTTTTCGACTTATAAACACCTCATGCGATTCTTTTTATTATTTCTTATGGTAAGAAGATGATATGTCTTGTTTTCATTTTTTTTCTTTTCTCTCTCGTACAAACTTCCAACCATATTTCCCCAGCAGATCTTTGATCTGCTACATTGATCTACTGGTGTTCCCTTTCACCCTTTATCTCTATCCATGCCTACTTTAGTTTTTCCTTTTTATCTATACTCGTTTCGCCGTTTTTCTCAGTTCTCTTTCTTGCTATGCTTAAAATTTCCCGTTGCCCCCGAGGGCCAATCCAAAAAGGAGAAGAGGAACTCTCACATCTTCATTGGCGTGAAATTATTCCTCCTCTCATTAATGTCTAATGTGTATTTTGTTCTCACTCTTCATTCCCCGTATAACCACTGATAATTAACCTTTCCCTTATTTTTAGATATTAAAAAACCTCTCATGTATTGAATAATTGTAAGTGTAGCCGCACCCGAGAGTCAGCTCTAAAGGGAAGGGCCTTGTAATACCCAAGAATCCGCAGGCATCAGCAGTCAAACAATTAGCGCTCGGCGAACTATCAGCGCAAAATCATCGGACACCGGTCAGAGATCCATATCCACCCAGACCAGACAACTCCGATTTGTAACATGATGAGGCTTACGAAGAAAGCTTCCTGTTTCAGAATATATTGAACAGCCATCTCACTAGCTATAAAACGCGTTTTTAAATTGGTGAAATCCCACAAACATGTTAATTTCATTATGGAAATCTTCATCTTACATCTGATCAAGAAAAAATAATTTAGGCAATGACATTTCAAACGTTACAGGACTTTTAAGCTCACCAGCTCCTAAAATTCACAAAATTCGCATATTATGTTTTGGTTTGTTTTGATTTCGCCAAAACTATAGATAACCTTCATGAAATTACTATTAAATTTCATTACGGAAATCATATCTTATCAAGAAAAAATAATTAAGGCACTGAAATTTTAAACGTTACAGCACAAATCGACCATAGCTTGAGGCGATCAATTCACCGATTTTGTTAAAAATTACACTAGCTAGAGATCATATTATTTACTTTAAGTTGTGTAAAGGGTTTTTTAAAACCGCAAAACAAAAAAAGTTATAGAATTTTAAGTTTTAAATGTTTTTATTTGTCCACGTTTTGCAACTTTTCCTTTTCCATTTAATTCCGCCATTTATTGTTATCTATCCTAAAAAAATAAGTTGGTAGTTAAATTATGAGTTAGTGAATACTGTTCACTTTTCAAAAATAAAAATTTAATTAAATGATGTTAGTTTTTTACGAATTATATGTCAAATGCGCCCTTAAGTAAAACAAATATTGCCAAAAACCTTCCTTGAATTTAGGAGATCTGATTATGCGAAATGAAAGTAGAGATAGTAAACTATATTACTGCCGAGGTTTTTTTTAAAACTAATCCTACAGTCTTTCTCCAAAGATGATCCATTTTTGGTATTTTTCAGCCTTTTTCAAACATTTTTCCTCATCCCCTTTTTGCTTTTCCCCCATTGTGCATGCCATCAAATACCGCCGAGGGCATATAAGGGGAAAGTGACAGATACCAGGATCTGATACCAGATCCATTACCGTGAAATTCACAAGTTTTCTACCGGCAATCCTCAAAATACATCTCAAGAACACCGCGTGCGAACCGTCTCTCATTGGACAAAATATCTGGCTAAAAGACTTCCGAATCTAGTGTAGAACCTTTCCCCCAATTACCTCTGCATGTTGATTGGAAAAGAAATTTACTACTTGTTCGCAGTTAGTGTATTTTACCCTCCTAGTCTGCTCAAGGATAATACAAGAATAGAAAATGAATGGAAAGGGCTAGATAGAAAACGTATTCTAAACGATGCTACAGTTTTACATGAACAAGGAAAACAAATTCGGAAAAAATAAAGAAGTGAGAACAGAAGGAACAAAGAAAGTTTATATAAAATACTAACGTTGAGTTCTTGAAACATACAAGGTTAGTGATGGGGGGGGCATATTTGGGGAATGCGGAAAGGGTTAGTGGCCTAATTCAATATCAGGAGACGTTTTGGTAAAAAAACTAAAATGTTTACAATTGTTTTAACAGGAACAGCAGGGTACAAATTTTGTGATAAGGGAACCTATCCCACAAAAACGAAAAATTATAAAGCCAACAAATGCCATTCCAAATAGGCTACAAGTACTACTTAACCAGCTACTCAATTTAGTAAAGAAAGAAACTTCAAGCTTTTTCTTGGAAGAATAGAGAACACTGTCCAAGTGAAAAGGACTACCCAGGTTGATCGAATGTTCTTTACTGGCAGCCGCGAGTATTTGAGCGATTGCAGCTGCTGGACTCATGGGACTCAAGGGATGAGCAGCTAATATTTGATGTAAGCTGAGTCAACATTTTATCCAATTCGTATGGAAGATCGTCTATCAAGTTATTCCCTTGAACAATTATGTCTGGGATGACAATGACCCAAGATCCATTTTTGTAGGAATGTGCACGACCATTAATGTTCAAAAAGTTTTTGTGCCAATAACAAGGGTTGTTAGGCGTTAACTCCCAGCCTTCAATGTCGATTGTGTAGTTGCCGCTTCTAGGCTGTGGGCCACAGCTAGTGAAGTCTGTAGAAAAGGTAACGTTTGTTGGGAAGCACCTGTGTACAGTGATGGATTCACCTGTTGCGATTAACTTGCTTCAGAGAGAAAGGTCGAGAAAACTAGCTGCAAGCCATCCACTATGTTGTGCTGCAGTGATGGCATTTTTATGCGGTAATTCTCGGTTACTACATTGAAGAGTACGGAGCTCGCGAGCTACTTCATTGACACCGTCAAGTGTTTGGTCAGCAGAATATTGGGTATGAGCAGCTGAATTAATTGTAGCTCGAATAATATCAGCTACTTTTTCATTTTCTTCCGTTAGATTTATGCTTGGACGTTCTTCATGATCTTTTAAGGGAAATTTTTTTAAAAATAACTTTATCCATTCCTAAAACTGGTTAAAAGTAATGTCCGATGAGTCACAACAACGCACACTTGTAGTGTTGTAAATAAAATCAATTTGTTGGTCCACGTCTCTTATTCTTTCTACCCCTTCGTCATTAGTCATGTAACGGTTAGCAATTCCTTGTTCTACTAGTCGCACTTTGCATCCTATGAGTCCCCTCAAGGATTCCTTCCAAATGATAGTTACTAAATTGTGCCTAATAGAACCATTGGTTCCACCAGGAATATCACCAATCAGGGAACTTATTGAACAAACAGCACACCCGATCTCTAGGGTAACTTCTTCCAATCGACAGTTGATCAGCTGACACCCTGTGACTAAAAGCCATCTACCCTGAACGTTAGGCTTTCGTTCAACAGACCATTTATTATCCCCTAGATTATATTATCCCCTTAAATCTCTCATTTTTTCGCAGTCTTCAACTGTTGCTTCTATCGGTATACATATCGCGTTCGTCGTTTCTCAGCCCCAAAAGTCAGTAAAGGTGGTTCTATCTTTCCTCCAGATTGTGAAAGTATGGCCAACAAAACGAGTGATTTGAGGAAGAGTGGAATAGACGTCATAATAAACAGGAACAGGTGGGGGGATGCTCATTGAAAAATCACAATCATTTTATGTAAACTTGAGAAAACCTGTTCTTTATTACCTACCTATTCACTTATTTCACCTATTCTTTATTTACCTATTCTTTAAGATTAACAAATTTATCGACAGGTTTTAAAAGATTTTGTGGTCGTATAAGCCAGGGCGACGTTTAGGTTGGAAAGGTATGGTTAATGGGGCATTAATAATGTTTGGAATGTTAGGTGGACATGTATTTACTGAGGTAGGGCAAAAATCAGTACAAGAAGCCCTTCCGTACAAGGAACGGTTTCAGACTCGGGAATAAAGGTTGGGGTTCAATCTCATCACATGAAACAGTAAGTTGCTAGAGTGTTAGTTACCATTCAAGATTTTGTCTGCTTCTCTGCTCACTTTTGTATTAAAAAAATCAACCATTGGTTCATCTGTTTACCAGAGTATTGTTGAATTTCTACAGTACTTTAATAAGAGACTTTTAGGATCCGATAAAGTCCACAAAACGAGGAATCAGTTTTTTACTAACCCCGATGATTGGAGTTCGCATATCTAACAAGACTTTATCTCCAACATTAAATTCTGCTATTTTCAATCTTCTATCGTATTGGATTTTTGCTGCTCACGAGCTTGAGTAAGATTTATTTTAACTAACTAAAACGTTTCATGTAACCGTCTCATAATCTGGCTTTTATAATCGGAAGGTGTAACACTAGCAGAAGGTAAAGGGAGAAGGAACTGATCAATAGTCATTACCGGATCTCGGCCATAATTTAAGAAGTAAGGAGTTTCTGAGGTGGAAGAGTGGGTGGAGTTATTGTAGGAAAACGCAACTAGTTCAAGAATATCCTCCCATTTTTCAAAACCATTTTCGATATACTTTCTTACCATCTCTGTAACTTTTTTATTAAACTTCCCCGTCTGCCCATTTTTTTGAGGATGGTAAGCCGTAGTTTTCAGGTGCTTCACTTTTAATGCTTTGCATAATGCTGCATAATTATTTCCCTGAAGCGAATTCGGTTGAATGGGGCCCACAAAATCCATTCCAATTACTTCAAAGGGTTTTGTGGTAAGATCTTACGGATTAGAAAATGCTTTCACGACATATGCTCGGCGTTCTAATGCAGACGGTTCAGAAACAATTCGAAACAATACTGCTCAACATCCGCTAATAAGGTATGTCAAAAGAATTTGTCTCGAAGACGTAGGCACGTACGCCGATAGGCCATGTGTCCTGATAGCGGTGAATCATGATATTCCTGAAATAGCTGCTTTCTAAGGGAAAGAGGAACAACTACTTAGGACTGTGCAAACAGTTTTCTCTTTGTTGAGATTGGTTCGTAGTGTCTACATAATAGACCATCCTCCAAACAGAAAAAACATCTCACAAACCCAAAGCTGCATAAAACCATCATCCTCCCTCCACGTAGTATTCTTTCTAAAAAAAGTAAGGATTGCTTTGCAGAGAGGATTTTTTTGCTGTTCCCTACACATAACTTCGTTATCACCCGGTTTGGCGAGTATCAGATTCATTGGAATTCGAGATAGAAAATCTGCATTTTCGTGCACCCGACCCGGTCGGTACTGCACAGTGAATTTCATATTGACAACATTATGGCTCAACGCTAAAGTCAACCCATTTCATCCTTATGTGTTTGCAATCACTGAAGGGGTCTTTGATCACTAATGATCACAAATGGTTCGTCTTGTAGGTAATGTCGAAACCGTTTAATTCCAAATACTACCACGGCTTCTTCCTTTTCGATCGTGGAATACATCATCTCGGGCTCGTTAAAATGTCGGCTTGCGTACGCAACTGGTTGATCTATACAATCTCGTATTTGAGAAGGAACAGTGCCCGTGCCATAATTACTTGCGGCAGTGTAAATAAGGAATTTATCCAAAAAATCTGGGTATGTTAAAATGAATTCACTCATTAAACACTGTCGCATATGTTCGAAAGCTGAAATAGCCTCATCGTTCCAAGTTATAACATCACTTCCCCCTTTTTTCGTCAATATCAGTAAGGGGTAGGCGATTGTTTAGAGACTTCTCACGAAACGACGGTATTACGATGTTAGTCCTAAAAAAGATTGCATTTCCCTAACTGTTCTGGGCCTTTGTAATTTAATAAGGCTTCTACTTCAGCAGGGTCTGGTTTGATTCTATCTGAAGTGATTACGAGATATGGTACGAATGGGCCAAAAATTTACATTTATTTAATTTTAAGTTTGCCTTTTCCAAAAGGGATAAAAAGGTGGTTTTTAGAATAGTAATATGCTTATAATTTTTTTGAAAATACAATAATATCATCTAGATAAACTAAGTAGATTTTCTCAATAACTGACCTTTAAACAGAGTTCATCATCCTCTGAAAAGTTCCTGGGGCTTTTTTTAATCCGAACGCTAAGCGATTCCATTCATAGAGATTATTATCAACGATAAACGCTGTTTTTTCTTTAGAGTCCTCTTCTAATTCAATTTGCCAATACTCAGAGGCAAGATCTAACGTAGAAAAATACTGTTGGCCGTGCAATAAATCTAGTACATCATCTATACGTGGCAATGGAAACACTTAAGCGAATATCCCCAGTTTTCTTTTGAAGTGACACTATTGGGGCGCCCCATGGTGACATTGAGAAACGTATTATCTTATTTTCCAAAAGTTCATCTATTATTTCCTGAGCTAATTTTTTCTGTTTAGAAGAAGGTCTGTATGCCCTCTGTCTTATAGGGTCACAGCCTTGCGTATCAATTTTTTGTTCAACCAGACTGGTATGTCATGATTTGTTTATTTGAAAAGCAAAATTCGTATAATTTTCTTTGATTAATTCGCGTAATTTGTTTTTAATATCGAGGTCCGGAAGAGCTGTTGACGTTTCCGGTGACTGTGACGTTTCCAGCCGGAAGCAATTCTGTCGGTGTCTTGTACTTCACCGTGCCTGTTGCGTAGTTGTCTTTTTATAGAGGTGGTACTTTAACATGGAAAGAATATTGCAGCAATTATCGTTGTACGAAGTTCGTTGAAGGTGTTGGTAGAGAAACTCTTGCGGAAGACGAGAGCGATGATGAAGATCCAGTAAGTCTAAAATTCTATCTTGTTATTTTTATTAACCGAACTTTGCTTGATTTATGTCCTTATTTTACTAATGGTCACCTTTAACGCTAGGCGAATGGTAGTTTTTCTATGGTGGAAGGTCCCATGGTACTGATGCAAACCTTGAAAAAGTGATGGCAGGTGGATCTAATGATGGCAACGACGTGGAAGCGGTAGCTGCAAGAGCTGCAGGGCGTCCAAAAACGACCATTAAGCGACGGGAGATCTTTGATCCTTCCCATGTAGCCAGACATCGTACTTCGGTTGCTGCTAATCGGCAGAAATCACCTTACCCACACAGAGAATTTCCTATTGCACATTCATCTCCTCTAGCTTCTTTATCAGAAAGAATTTCCCCTTATTCGGTATTTGACTATCCTGTCTAGATATAAGGATAATGAGGTATTATTTGCAATCTTCAAATTGATGTTAACATGATATAGAAACTATTTTAATTTTTTTAGATATCTACCATGGAACTACTTCAAGAAATAGTTCTTGAACTGAAAACTTCATTCCCCACTGTTGTTCCCGACAACCCATTGAACAATAATGACGAAGAATACACAATATGTCTGATGAGAGCAACGATGAAGCCCAACTAATAATGTTTTCGAGATTGTACTGTTAATCGTAGTTAACGTGTTATTTATGCAGTTTTCCTTACTTCAATTGAAAACGTGCAATGAACTTAATTGATGCAAAATAAATAATTCCACAAAGCTCACGTTCGACCACTACCCTTAAAAAAATCTCCCAGATGCAACCATGGACCCAGCAGTAACTGAATAAAAATTCCACGAACCAGCCTTAACTTGCAGAAGACGTTAATAATAGAGTAACATCAGCATTCAGCAAACTTCGAACTGAAATAACAAAAGAAATGGAAGTTTCAACTGATGAGCAAAAGTGGAGAAGAAACACAAGGCTCGATGTCACCTGTTGGTAAAATAATAAGTTTACAGTTTTTCAAATGTACTATCTAAGTAATGTGAAAGCCATTGTAAGCCTTTCAAAAAATAAGTTAGCTACATTTTTTCAAAGAACATTTTAAGTAGGACAAATCGTAAAATTCTATAGGATGCTATTCAAGAGAAAATTTAAAGCAGTTATTCAAAACTTTTGCAGAAATTAGTAAAGGATATGGACGATTTTTAAAATGTTGCCTAGCTGCATCGAATCAATACCACTAATTAATTTTTAAGTTTAGTATGTACTATACCACAACATGGATCTCCACAATCTCATCAAATCAAATTGGCTGTGGAACTGGATGCAATATCGAAACTCAGTGATTATCAAATCTTCTTGATTGAAGCAAATGAAATCGAGCGATGGATTTGTTTGAAGGTATATGATTTGAAGAAAATTGAGAATGCCAAGAAGATCAAAGGTGTCGAAGCAGTACGTCACCAACTGACATATTTCCGTAAGGTGATTCAAGCATTTAGTCAGCGTATTCAAAACTTCAATTCAATGGCTCGCCAGTTGCTTCAACATCCAAAATCGCAAGAAATTGAAACTAAAAGAGTACAAATCAACGACTGCTGGGCAGAGTTTTTTGCTCGTGCTAACTCAATCGACGATTCAGTTCCAATTTCTGCCATTTGTGAAAAATTCCAGCCCTTAAGTTAATCATGTATTATCATCATTACTTTATTTAGATATTTCGGATCCTTGTTCGGTACCAAATACATGCCTTTCATGTTTTAAAACTGGAACTTGCCGTGCTTAACCTAGCCTTGTGAAGGTGGCAGTAATCACCAGAGAAGGTAACTATTCAAGGTTCTCTTTTGCTGTGTTAAATAAAGTTCTTATTTCTTAATTGGATCAGGATGCTATGATTTAAATTGGACAGAATTTCAGTGTTTTAACTGCAAGGCGGTGTATTTAGCGACGCACTCCCAAAACAAAGTCATATCTCTTTTCAATGGATCTTTTAATTATGTGGAAGCATCTAGCACACAAAACACCTGGAACATCAGAAAGAAAATTCCTTGAAACGCTTGGGGAAATTTCAAAGCTCGCCTGTCGGTCACACGTTATTGACCGTCAAAGCTTTAGTATGGCTAATCGATACTTCCAACACATGGACTTCTTAGTTGAAATAGAGATCCGACTACGGAATATAGTCGTTGTTGCCAAGTAACCAAAAAAGAAACTTTCGTGGTCATTATTCCGACCCACAGCCATCTAGTGGTCGCCTCCAAATTATTTACAATACACTCAACAACAGACTTAATGCTAGCAAGACAAAAACAGTGTCAACTGTCAAGTAGGCTACCTAACTTTTTTATGAGCCAGCAGGAGAATATTTCACAGAATTAGATCAGGTAATTTGAAAGAAGCGAATGAATTTTATGTTTTAGTGTTACCTCATGTGTTATTAATTCTTTCTTTGTTCTAAGATTCATCAATGTTTGTTGCAAACAATCAGGTCACTCATCAAAATAAGTGACAATAATGTTAAATATGTACAATTTAAAATCCCTGAGTGTTACAAAGATTTTCAAGATTTCATGGCAGATAACCAAAATTTAGTTCATTAGAGTTTCCTTGTTTCTTATATTACCAAACAAAATGTCATTCATTCTTACATACAAATAAGGTCTTTGCTCCAAGATTTTGTTTTCAAATATTTCCAGGAATAAATATTTGAAAAGAACTTCTATTCTGTATTCTATTATTTATTTTATATGAAACTGACTAATCAACATAATAATTACATTTCTCAGGTGGTGTTTTATACATATTTTTAGTGTCCATAAAAAACTGTCAAGAAGAAATGTAGAACCAAAACGATTGTTTAAAGGTGTCTTGATCCCCCTTTCAGCAAGGACTCTGTAAAACTTTCTCTGACCAAAAACTGTCATTGATGAAACATTTCTCACAGAATATACCCGAGTCCTAAAACAAAATAAAGAAATATTATAATCAATTTGTAATGAACAAACACTTGTGTACTTACCTATGTAGTGTAAGATACGATCCCAAAGTAGATTAGTTCATGAAGGGTAAGGACTAACCAACAAATATTCTTTTAGAGCCAAACTTAGGGAGTTTAAATTCAACGACCATCACATGGTGGTTGTAAAATCTAAATATTAAAAAGTTGTTAAAAGAGTGACAAATGGTATCATTAAAAAGTTAGGTACCTGACACTGTTTGCTATTGGCATTTTGCAATTAATTCATGCTGATCCATATTTCTATAGATGAAATAATGTTACTTACACTCAATTTCTAATAGATTTATAGCTTCCAAACAATTACAACGAAATAATTAAACACTTACATTTTAAATCAAACTACCATCACATTGATTTGAAAAAGAATAAGTCTGCTACAAAGCATATTCTAAGTAATTTGGAAGCGTCAAAAAATTCTTTTTTGTTTGTGGTAAAACTGATTGCCATATTTTATCAGTAGCCCAGTATTGAATATGAGTGCAAAACCAATCGATTAGACGATAAGAATTGAATTCCAATATAAATTGACTTCTACAATGGCTTTTGGATGCCATAATTTTGTGTTTGATAATTCATCGAGATATTTTACGCCGAACAAGCTACAGTGGATCGCTTGTGCTGGAAATTTGATGAATCTAAAAAAAATTTGATTAGTTTTTTATTATTTTTTTTTAATTATAAAGTTTTACCGTTGCGGCAAAATATAACACTCAGACATTTTGATATACTGACGATATCCGTTGTCTACGTCGAAGCAGTAACACAAGTTTTGATTTTTTCTTTCGATAATACATCTAGTCCATTTGCCAATGTTCTTTATGGCACAAATCATGCCTAAAAAAAAAAGATTATTACACTTAGTGTGTATTTTGGCTTTGGTTGGAGTTATTATTACTATTGTTGCCTTTTTGTTCTTTTTTTTTAATTCTAACGTCCACGGGCAGAGTGGGTTTGGATATTATCTTTGCTTCATCGGCTGAACTAGTAATGGTGCTTCCAGCAGTTTTGGGGGTTGTGATTTCATTGCATGATTTAGGTGGTAATCGTAGACAGTTAGATTGTGTTCGAGGTTTTTTTTTGACAAGACTTATTGGTTTTGTTTGTGTGTTGGGGCTTATTGGTTTTGTGCAGTTAACCTTACATATCCATTACCTTAAAAATGCGATATGTTCTCTTATCGTAAATATGGCCATATTAAGTTAATTGCACGTTTTCAATTGAAGTAAGGAAGAAGAAAATACAAGGACAACAAAACAACAGGACAAGAAAAACAAGATAGCATATAGATTCATGGTAAACAGCATAAATAACACGTTAACTACGATTAACAGTACAATCTCGAAAACATTATTAGTTGGGCTTCATCGTTGCTCTCATCAGACATATTGTGTATCTCGATTTCTTCGTCATTATTGTTCAATGGGTTGTCGGGAACAACAGTGGGGAATGAAGTTTTCAGTTCAAGTACTATTTCTTGAAGTAGTTCCATGGTAGAAATCTAAAAAAATTAAAATAGTTTCTATATCATGTTAACATCAATTTGAAGATTGCAAATAATACCTCATTATCCTTATATCTAGACAGGATAGTCAAATACCGAATAAGGGGAAATTCTTTCTGATAAAGAAGCTAGAGGAGATGAATGTGCAATAGGAAATTCTCTGTGTGGGTAAGGTGATTTCTGCCGATTAGCAGCAACCGAAGTACGATGTCTGGCTACATGGGAAGGATCAAAGATCTCCCGTCGCTTAATGGTCGTTTTTGGACGCCCTGCAGCTCTTGCAGCTACCGCTTCCACGTCGTTGCCATCATTAGATCCACCTGCCATCACTTTTTCAAGGTTTGCATCAGTACCATGGGACCTTCCACCATAGAAAAACTACCATTCGCCTAGCGTTAAAGGTGACCATTAGTAAAATAAGGACATAAATCAAGCAAAGTTCGGTTAATAAAAATAACAAGATAGAATTTTAGACTTACTGGATCTTCATCATCGCTCTCGTCTTCCGCAAGAGTTTCTCTACCAACACCTTCAACGAACTTCGTACAACGATAATTGCTGCAATATTCTTTCCATGTTAAAGTACCACCTCTATAAAAAGACAACTACGCAACAGGCACGGTGAAGTACAAGACACCGACAGAATTGCTTCCGGCTGGAAACGTCACAGTCACCGGAAACGTCAACAGCTCTTCCGGACCTCGACATTAAAAACAAATTACGCGAATTAATCAAAGAAAATTATACGAATTTTGCTTTTCAAATAAACAAATCATGACATACCAGTCTGGTTGAACAAAAAATTGATACGCAAGGCTGTGACCCTATAAGACAGAGGGCATACAGACCTTCTTCTAAACAGAAAAAATTAGCTCAGGAAATAATAGATGAACTTTTGGAAAATAAGATAATACGTTTCTCAATGTCACCATGGGGCGCCCCAATAGTGTCACTTCAAAAGAAAACTGGGGATATTCGCTTAAGTGTTTCCATTGCCACGTATAGATGATGTACTAGATTTATTGCACGGCCAACAGTATTTTTCTACGTTAGATCTTGCCTCTGAGTATTGGCAAATTGAATTAAAAGAGGACTCTAAAGAAAAAACAGCGTTTATCGTTGATAATAATCTCTATGAATGGAATCGCTTAGCGTTCGGATTAACAAATGCCCCACCCAGGCAAAAATCCGAGGCAATTAATTGTAAACTTGTACAATTAATAACATACTAGTATAATTAATCATGATTTTACATACTAACTCATAAAAATTTGAATAAAAATGATAAACAAAACAAAATGAGTGCCAAAAAGCCAATGAATTGCAAGTAATTGCGTGATAAATCACACGATTTTGGTACGTTATCAAAGGGGAACATATGATATGGAAGATGCATGATGCACAATTAATTAATTAATATTTTGAATACTATTTACCATTATTTCTATTGCGATCTAAATTTTGAGTTTCGACGGAACCTGTACGGCGGCGAACGACATGCTGTCGCAAACGATAGAAAGTGCTCCTCGGTAATGTGTTTGGATTACACTTCAGTCTTCTGCGATACTTAATCACAATACTTGAAGTTTGATTTATCCAGACGAGTAAGAAATTGCACGTGAAAAACACAGTGGAAAACTTAACGAAAAGATACGTCACAAAAAATAAGCACGTCTTGTTGCGTTATAAAAAACTTAGACTGGTACACTCTAGGGGGACAGGTTGAAAAAAAAAATCCTCGCCAGACTTTTGAAAATGCAAAAAAAAACAATGGTAATAACCAACCTCCCACCCCCAACCCATCATACAAGATATACGCCCACTAAATCATTAAGAATTTAAATAAATCGGAAAACAATTTTATTGACAGCTCGTTTATATTATAAGGATTGGCTATCAGTCTCCCTAGTTCTTGGCTAAAATAGTTCATTCACCCCTTGTCGATTTATTGCCCACGCTAACCTAGATTCAGGTCATTCGCGCCTGCTATTTTTCTCTCACCTTATGTGACTTCGCCCTTGATGACCTCGTTTGACCCTACTCTTGTGCCGTATAAAAAGTCCAAGAATTTATGACCGCGTGTGACCCTACTCTTGTGCCGTATAAAAAGCTTGAGAATTCTTCCATTCCTCAGCAGTTTGCGAGCGGTTGACATGCGAGTCAGTTCCAAGCTGCTCACCCGACTTGATCCTCAGTCTTTCGGGTTCCTTCTTTTCCATGTATTATTTGTACTTTATTTTTGTCCGGCTCATGGTAGAGAAGTTCCGCACTTCGCATGTAGTCCCGCAAAATTATGTTTAAAGAAATACAGAAGCTATTCTCCCTCGAACGGCTCGAAACCTTATATCTGGTGACAGCGAGGTCGGATGCCATTGACGCCCGGAGAAGCCGCTACGACGCCACTACCTACCAAGATTGTTTCCTGATTCTTCCGTTCCTTTCGTTCACGACGATCCAGTTTCGCTACCAGACACGACAAAACTCACCCTGCCCTGCAGTCAGCAAGAACATTTTATTCTGATATTTCTCTCGCTATTCCGTTTTATTTTTATTTTCGATGATGACTGTCTCGTCGGTGAATCCCGGACAGGTCCATTCTGAAGCTCTGAAGTTCATGAAGTCAAGTTATTCTCGCAACGTTGTTTTCCGTCAGTTTTCGCAGTTCTTTCTGTCTAAGTCTCAGTCTCTGTGTTTTGTTTTGTTAGATTGCGGGACGCAATCTTCCGGGAGGGTAAGTTATATAAGGATTGGCTATCAGTCTCCCTAGTTCTTGGCTAAAATAGTTCATTCACCCCTTGTCGATTTATTGCCCACGCTAACCTAGATTCAGGTCATTCGCGCCTGCTATTTTTCTCTCACCTTATGTGACTTCGCCCTTGATGACCTCGTTTGACCCTACTCTTGTGCCGTATAAAAAGTCCAAGAATTTATGACTGCGTGTGACCCTACTCTTGTGCCGTATAAAAAGCTTGAGAATTCTTCCATTCCTCAGCAGTTTGCGAGCGGTTGACATGCGAGTCAGTTCCAAGCTGCTCACCCGACTTGATCCTCAGTCTTTCGGGTTCCTTCTTTCCCATGTATTATTTGTACTTTATTTTTGTCCGGCTCATGCTAGAGAAGTTCCGCACTTCGCATGTAGTCCCGCAAAATTATGTTTAAAGAAATACAGAAGCTATTCTCCCTCGAACGGCTCGAAACCTTATAATATAATTTTTTTTATCTTTGGACTTCGGCGTATGACATAAATAATTTAGCCCAAGACCGGGAATCAATCGTCGTCAAGGGAAAGTAATGACGAACCCATTTTTAGGTATTCCGACTTAGAAGGTATGTAATACCTGGATAAATTAAAAAATTGTTTTTCATTACTTGCAATTAATAAAATATATACAAAAACGCGTAAATAGTTGTACGTACCCTGTCTTATTGTTTATTAGTAACCAAGAGGTTACATTTCCCTTCAAAACCGTCAAATCATTGTACGAGGGTCCTTCAAGCAACGAATTTATTAAGATGCTTGATTGACCCTCGCACATGATTTGTAAAATAAGAGGACCTGGGAAAAACTAAAACAATTTACTTTTAGATTACTTAGCGCAAATTAATTTGAAGTTCAATCAACTTACTTTTTCTGACGAAAAGGCCATCACAGTTATTGGAAAGGGAGAGAAAAACCTAACTGAAGGCTGCTAATAACTAGCGAGTTCTGTCGAATAGTAGATTAAGGAAAAGAAAGAAAGATATTGAAAGCCCTTCCTTCCCCTTTAATAGTTTTTCTTCGCTTCGCGCGTGAAGGTACGTTCACACTACAGCGTTTTTTAGCATTACCTGTAACGAAATTCGGTTTAAGCAACGGTTTTACGCAGCAGAAAAATTAGTTGCCTTCCGAACAGTTGCTGGAACCGAATGACGTTATGCGTAATTGACAAATGAAAAAGCTTGTGTGAGGACAATAGGACATACATGTAATTAAAAATATATTTGTGTGAATACACACTTAACTTGAAATTGATGAAGCCTTGATGTAATTTACTGATTGATTATATAAATCTTATTGTGTAAATATCGGCAAATATTGTTCGAACGGGTCGCTGATTATTAATATCTCAGTAGCAGACAGCAATAAATAAGCTGTCAAAGTATACTGAAATTGAAAACCGCGTGCTACCTCTAAAATTCTGTGTTAGCTTCTAAATTTTCTCGACTTTTCAGTGTTATCATGCATATGTTAACTTAATTTGCCGAAATATGCCCCTTTTCGATTTTCATGATGGATCAGTGGAAACAGGGACAAGGGGTCTGATTGACGTGGAGTGCGATGAAACATCAGAAAGAAATTTCGCGTATGATTTCGTTTACTGGCCGCATCGGCCATCCAAAAAGACTGAAGAAGAAGAAGTGGTGAAAACTAAGACAATCTGCCAAAATTCTTCTTTTTGGTAGTAAGTGTATACTTGCACAGCAGCGGTAAAGTACTTAAAAAGGGTCCTTAAACGGGGCCAGGAATACTTAGAACAGATCTATCATACTTAAACAGTGCGTTTTTAGTATTCCTTGCCCCGTTTAAGTAGCCTGTTAAGTAGTTTACCGCTACTTTGTGAATACTCATGTAGGTTATCGGAACAAAAAATAACGTAATCTCGCTTCTAAAGATGACTTGATGCAACTAAAACACTATCTGATCAGCTCACCGATGAGATTCTGCCAATTGAAAGTTTTCGAAAAATCAGAGAGAAAATCTGGGAGAAAACTGACAAACCTGAGGATAAAATTAATGGCCAGATTCAGATAGCCCTAGGTAGTGGGGAACGTCAGTCCAGGAGGTTGAGGGAAAAAAAGGATTCGAGTGAAGAAAGTAGAAAAACAATTACACCGAAAACAACAAAGACATCTGTGGTGAGAAAACCAGGCGTGAAAAAAGTATGACGTCCAAAAAAGCGAAGACACATTGAAAAAAATTACGGAACAGAAGGTAACGTTTGTTGTTCTCGGTTTTTCTTGTTAGAAGTTTCGAAATAATACCATGTTTTTTTTTTCGTGAATGTAATATCACTTTCAGGCTCTTTTCGACAATGTTGATGAGAAGCCTAGCGACCACACATTCCAAGAGCCAGTAAATAAAAGAGAACTCGTGAATGTTCGGAAGAATCGACAGCCAGCACAATGCAATTAGAAACTGATGGTGTCCGTTCAGCAGTAAATGTATAGTAGTATTTTACGTTATCGTGATTATAAAGTCATCGACCAAAGAATTGGAGAAGGATGATCAGAAATGTACACGATAACTTTCAATCTTGGGCAGAAGTCACAAAGTGATGCCATGCTTCCCACAAAAGTTGAAATTGATGAACACCAAAGTGTTCGTTAACAATTGGGTAACTTGCATCAAGCCTTCTCTACTCCGAATATATATCCTAACTCGGTAAGGATATTCTTTCACGACGAAGGTGGGGGGGACGCTTAAAAGAGAAATAGTTACTAGAAATAGTACACTAAGATCTAAAAGAGTTATATCGCCAACCAAGTCGTGAAAGAAAAAGAGTAAAAAGATTTGGAGAAGGATGATCAGAAATTACACGACAACTTTCAATTTTTAACCTGTATTTTTGTGTCAGACTGAAACAGTTGATTATTGCTAATGGTCTTATTTTTCTCTTGGTAAGTGAAGCTGAATGATTGCATCGTTTGAGGATCATTGACATTTTTTTATAATTCAAGCCACTGCTGATTTCCATTCAGAATCCTGTTTCATCCATGGAATATCGTAACATTTGAAATAAGTTAACAGTTTATAAGTTAACATCTGAGTTAACTTTTTTTTGAATCCCCATTTCTCTATTTCGTATTCATGTGTTGGCAATATCAACTAGCAGCAGAATAGGCCCATCCATGCAGTTGTGTTTGTGGTTGAAGCTGAATGATTGCATCGTTTAAGGATCATTGACATTTTTTTATAATTCAAGCCACTGATTTCCATTCAGAATCCTGTTTCATCCATGGAATATCATCGTAACATTTGAAATAAGTTAACAGTTTATAAGTTAACACCTGAGTTAACTTCTTTTTTGAAACCCGATATTTTCAACGAATTTCATTGTAATCGGATCTGCGTATAGATTTTGTCGTGGAATTTTACGTGATAAAAAAACAATTCTAAATCCAAGATCATTCAAAAACTGATGCAAGTATAGTTACATTTTTATGACAAAACTTTATTAACTAGTTTTCTTTAATATTTGATTGGCATAACTTATCCAAAAAAAATTAACTCGTACCAAGGATGAAATCTTCTTACCCAAAAATGAAAGAATGATTGCAAGGATTCATCATGGCAAAGTTGGAATTTGATCCAGTTATGAATATCGGTGCGACTGTTCGTAAATTACAATAATCGTAGATAAAACGGAGGTCGAGGTCAATTCCTTTCCCCTACAAAATTTGTTTATTGAGATTTCAATCCAATTAATTGATTATTTATATAGATTCTACCAGACAACTCTCCCTGAAAGATTGGCTTTCTGACCAAACATTCTGCTGTCAAAAGTACTGAAGAAGACGTCTCAGAGAAATCTTCAGAAAATTAAAAAAAAAATGAAAATGATTCTGGTTTTTGTACATTGAAATTTATAAGCTTTCTTAAATTTATAAAAATGCTTAATCATTCAACGAAAGCAAACTGGCCATCTGCTCAAATATTTTGTGTGGTGTACAGCTCTGTCCGTTCAGCACAAAGCGGGAATGAGTTGTGCCGTAGTGTGCCGTACTTATTTATGCTGTCAAATTTTATCGCTTAATTTTGCTGTCGCATCTGGCGGTCAACTTTATAATTACATGGTCAGTCCCTTGTTTTGTGTATCTTTCAAGTTACATTTTAACCGCCAGATGACTAATAAGGACATGGATCTGAGCGGAAAAAAGTGTTGGGTGGAACTCAAATAATTTTAGCGCCGCTCAACACCAACTCATTTTCAAGTGAGCTGAGTGGCGCTCAAATATTTGTGTTTCTGTTTGAGCGCGCTTAATTTGTAAGAACGCTCACGGCAGGTCTGAACGAAAGTAACCAATTCACCTTGTGTGTATTAATTCCAAATATTTTAAAATAAATTTGAATAGCGACTGACTTAGAAAACAAGAATTGTGGATGGAAGGAAGGAGAAGCGAGGCTGTGAATGGAAAGCGTTATATTTGGAAATTTTCTTTATATGAAATAGCCATAATTCTGACGCTATTTTTTTCAATTATCTTATTTAGTGATGTTGATATAAATGTTGGATTGACTATTGAGTCTGAAAAGGCAAAAAAATCAACCAATTAATTATCATTTTATGGGGAAAATGTTTGTGAAAATATTTTAATTGCAGATAAGGAATACGTAAAAATGATGTATGGAAAAGGCCGTTGGAGGTTAAACCATCTCTAAATGAATATCACATCCATTACTTCATGGTTACTATTTCAGGGATTCTTTTTTTTGTTAACAATCACTCTCTACTGATGTTAGGAGAGGGGCCTACGAATGAAATTTTTGGGATCAAATTTTACAGCCGACCAAAATGAAAAGAACGCCAACGCATCCCGCAATACGACTGCCCAAAGTGAAAGGAATGTCAGCACATCTAGAGACACGGCCACCCAAAGCGAATGAATGCCAGCGCATACAGCAACACGGCTGTTTGAAGTTGTACGAACGGAAGCGCATTCAGCAACACTGCTTCCCAAAGCGGAAAGAAATGAGAGAGAAACACATTTTAAAAAATGAATAGTATACCACAATGATGATGCAGATATATCCGAAGACAACAACCCATCATTTACACACACAAGAGTTTTGTTACTACTGGCAACTTATTTGAAAATGGGCGTCAAAAGAAGATTTGGAGAAATTTGAAAGAAATATGGAGGCTGGTAACACCTTAATTTAACACCCGTTATTTTCATCTTAAAATATATTCATACGTGTTGCTGTGTGTCCTAGTTACGTTTGAAATATGTAAATTTAAGAGAATATTTTTTCAGATAGAAGCAGGAAAATTAAAAAAAACAGGATTCTCAGCAGTGACGAATGTGAAGGATGATATTCAAAAGTATGAAAACTACGTATAAGACTATCAAGATGTAGCAGCAACAATCTGAAGGTGGTGGAGAGTCACGTTTAACCGATTTTTAGCAAATGCACGACCTTTTACGAAAAGATAAAGAATCACATCGTTATCGTTTAGTTTTGTGATGATTTGTTACAATTTTCAACAAGAAGATATTGTCACGTGTGGTTCAGGTCACGTGATATGCAGTTTCGTGGAGATCACGTGACAGTCAGTATTCATGGAAATAAGCAAGGGCGAATAGACTAGGTCTAGTGTACATTCTACCTTGCTTAAGCCTAGGCTACACAAAGGCGTTTTTTAGCGTTACGTTTAACGTAAATCGGGTTTAGCAAACTTGTGTGGAACCAATTTTGCCGGGGTGTAAAACCGTTGCTTAAACCGATTTAAGGGGGTTGTTCTTTAGTTCGTAGAAAGATAATCCAGGAAGGGAAAAATTAAGGACTCGGCCTTTTGACCTTATTGTGCGATCATGATAAATGAGTGATGTAGTGTTGCTTATAGACACATTATTGTACTGTAAGTTCTTGTATGTATAGTCGGAGAAAAAAACATTCGTGTTACACCAAACATACTTGGTCCCGAGTGTAAGAAATGGTGGAGATGCATCAGCACTAAGGAGCAAGGGCAAGAAATTTTATCTTATAATTTTATTCATTGTCATTGCGAAATACATTTATATGCTCTACCACAAGCGGTTTAATCAACGGGTTGTGCCAAATCTTAAATTGTTGGAAACTGAGCCACGTTTTGGCTGTTTCCTATTAGGTCTTATCTTGGTATTTGTATATTCTAGTGACAACATTTTTTGGGTATTTGAATCCATTTACCGATAATTGATTTTTTGCTAGAGGTAAATGTAAAAAGACATCTAATCCACGTTGTCCTAGTTGCCCAAGGGATCCGAACAGGCGTTTACATATCCTTTGTCTCAATCTACGCTCCCGAATCCGAAACAGCAGTTAGAAGAAAAGACTGTTGAACTGAACAGGGTGGAAAGTGGTAAGCAGGGAACACAGGCAAAAGAATAAGAGTTAGAGATTAATACGAACGATCTTTTGAAGAATCTGTAATAGAAGAGAGTTTGAAAGACGCACAAGGAAGTAGTGTGAAAATCTAAAAAGAAGAAGAGTTTGAGATTACTACGAATGATCTTGAGGAATCTGTCGTAGAAAAGAGTGTGGAGGACGCACAAGAAAATAGCAAAGAAAACGAAAAAGAGAAAACCGTTGAAAGTACAGGCGAGGAGCAGTTATTATAGCATATAACATGTGGTGTTACATGAGTTAAATGATAAGACGTAAGATGTTAGAGAGAGTAAGATGTGTATTGGCTGGTGTTACAATACGTAATGGGGTACAGTACTCTGTAGAGTCTGGGGAAGACTCTGCTTATATAACATAGTAAGTAGTACAGAGCTTTCTAATGGAAGGCTGCTGTATCCAACATATTGTACACGCTTTCCATGACCTGAATAGATAATTACCCATTGTAATGACTCTTTGTTGTGGTCGGCTAGTCAACCGTCACAAGCAGATACCGATAGAAATACCAATACTGACTCAGGTACGGGCATTATTCCTCCTCAATTAAAATTTTTGAGTCCCAAGGTTTCAAAGCAACGCCGGAAGATGACGCTTTTGAGTGGCTCGAGCGTTACGAGTCAACTGGAGCGTACAAGTAATGGAGTGATACGGAACTATGGGCAAATTTCAATATGTATTTGTATGGAACGGCGAGAAATGGTATCTGGGCTCCACACTTCCAAAGAGATGGCGTGATTTACTTTTCGAGTGGGTGCTGACCCCAACGGAGCTGATCTCCCTGCAGAAATTTTAGATAGAACGCTGTTCTTGAATGAAATTCAAGAACAACATTAAAAGCTTCCAGGAAACAGATTAAGGAACCAAGTGCATGGTATCGAGGAAGCAACAACGAAATATTATTACGAAATCATTTATCTTATCTTATACATCGGAAGCAACCAAAAAAAGTGGAATATCTTTTGGGAGGATTACGGCCCCGATGTTTGAACCTGTGGATGGCGCTCTTACTTTCTGATAATTTATCTTTTCCTTTTCCTACGCTGTTGAAGGAAAAATTTGATAAGCAATGCGAAACAACAACGATTATTTCCAGAATCTTTCCGTTAAGAAGCCTCTGAATAGTTAGGCTTATTTTTTAGTCCACCCTAACCCTAGAGACCCTTTCCTATTAAAACTAAAATTATGTATAAACTACTGAACTAAAAATAAAATTGTTATTGCAAAATATAGGGAAATTACTAGCGTACACATGAGTGTGTACTCATGCTTAATTCTTTAGGGTGCTTAATTTAGAAAAGGCTTTGAAATTTTCAAGCACCCTGATGAAATTTCACCCTTCGACAAAGACTTCGAAAAATTTCTAAGTCCAAATACATATTTACGAAGCTCATTTGGATAGCTGGGATTCAACACAATTTCATCGAACAGTGGCTCAGTTGTTAGCGTCTATGACTGGTGGTATATATTGAATATCTAGTACGTAGGTTCGATTCCCTGAAACGGCTAATATCAAACTTCTTTATATTATTATGTTTTTACGCTTTTCGAGGTGATTTCCACCTTAAACAAATTTGCCCTTGAGCGAGGATTAAACTTTTGGAAGGTACTTTTATTTTAAGCATGCAAAATACGATAAACACCCAGTTTCTTAAGCACCCATTTTTATTTAAAGCACCCTGGCACTTTTAAGCAATCTTCGCCATATGAATTTTCAGCCACATTACGCCGCTGTGCATGCAAGTTTATTGAAAGTGTGGCTTTTCTTCTTTTGTGATTTGACTTATCGATTTCTTTTTAAAAATGGAATTTTAACAGCACATTGATTCATTCAATTTCAAGAAATAACGACCGTTTGAGAAATGTCTTAAAAAGAGGCCGCTATATTATATTGCTGAGCGTTATTAAATAAATCCAATATTATTTTTTAAGGTTATTAGCATTTAGATGACGTTTCGGCAGATATGTTATGTAGATATATAGCGATTGCAGAGAGCAAAGCAATATCTTATACCTAAATATGCTGGCCTTCTATAAAAGGCTATATATATTTATCGAGCAACTATATAATTGCTGGTTATTATATAGAGCTGCACATTTCGATTCTTCATCTTGCGTCATTTCACATATAGGCCTATATATACTATATCTCACAGAATCGTTTTCTATACACTCAATCCTGTTTTTACCTATAGGCTAGTCTTTCTAAAAAATCCGAGTGAAATGGCTCCATTGATCAAAGATGGGAAACGGTACACGGCTGCCCAGTACCTGGAAAAAGAAATTACCCTTCTTCGGGGTAAAGTTTCGGAATTAGAGGTCCAAAACATTATTTTGGAGGAAAAAAGCATAGATTTGAAGGTGATTTGTGTTTCATTTTTACATTATAGGCTAATCAATTTTTGTTCAATTATCAGTGATAATTCACTTTACATGATAGGCGATTGGCGGTGAAATAGGACTATTACGAAATAGGACTGGTAGAAATAGGACTAGGTTTAAGGACTAGGTAGAAATAGGACTGGAGAATTAGGACTGCTTTCAAATAACTATTTACAGCAGTCTTATTTCTACCACAAAATAGTCCTATTTCGCCGTCTTAAAAATAGTTCTTTTTCTTAGGGAGAAATAGGACTAATTTTCTTTTTTTCAGGAACAGTCCTATTTCTTGTAGTTAGAGTAGAGTAGGGGAGAGGGGGGCTAGTTGGCAGGTGGGGTAAGTTGGCAGTTTGCTAGTTAGGCCTCTTACAGACCAAAACAAATCGAGCATTTTATACCAAATATCAAAGACCACCCCTAGATGGCTCATTCAAAATTTCAAAAGGATACGACGCCTCAAAGAGAAGTTATAGCAGAAAGAAAAAAAATTTGGTCGAAAGTTTTATTGGGCCTCTCACAACTTTTTGTTTGTCTTATAGTATAGAATTCTAAAGTTTCAGAACACCTACTGTCAAACATAGAATAAGTGTCCATCTTTCTTTTAAAACAAACGTGACAGGTCTGCCTTAAACAGTTTTTTAGTTATTGATTTATGAATACGAAAAGCAGCCTGTGGGGTAAGTTGGCAGAAATTTGAAGGGGCGTGTTGTCAGTTGTCGTGTTCTTAAGAAAGCATAACGTGGGTTATTTTTCTCTTTCAGATGAGAAATTATATTAGAAAAACCGCTCGTGTTCAGAATGTTTCACGTGAAAATGTTTGGAAAGCCATAGATATGGTTAGGAATCACAATTGGGGAGTTGTTGATGCTGCTAGAGAGTTTAAATTGAGTGAAAGGAGTCTTTTTCGATACCTCAAGGTCTCTGCCAACAAAGAGGTTGATGTTGATGAAGATTCACTTCCCTTAACATGTGGCTATTCTTCAAGAAAGGTAATAATGTTTAAACAGTTGTTTTTGGTAAATGGTGAGTTGACGATAAATTTTTTTGAAAACTAGATCTTCACTGCAGACCAAGAGAAAGAGCTCGTAGCCTACATCACCAAGGCAAGTGATATCTACTTTGGACTAAGTCCCATGGAAGTAAGGAAATTAGCTTTCAGCTTCGCTACTTTTCTTGAGTGTAAAATGCCCAAGTCATGGGAATCTACTTCCGCTGCTGGAAAAGACTGGTTTGGAAGTTTCATCAAGAGGAACCCATCTTTATCTATAAGGTTTGCTTTTGTCAATGCTTCGTTGTTTTCAATCTCATGAGAAACTTAATTTATTTCTGAAATTCTAGGAAACCAGAAGCCACATCCCTAGCACGACTGCTGCCAACTTACCCCACCCCGTTCGGCAACTTACCCTGTAGGTGGGGCAGGTTGGCAGGAACTTTTTTTTGCTGTTTTTCTTATTTTCTGAATTTTGTGTCAATGTATTTAAAAAAGCAAGACGAATACAAGGAGAATTGAAATCTGAATCTGATTCATTCATTCAATTTGCAGAACGTGTGGTCAAAAAATTCAAATAAATTCACAAAAAGTGACCCTGCCAACTAGCCCCCCTCTCCCCTAACTGAATGAATCGAGTCAAAGAACTAAGACAGACTGTTGATTTTTGAAGAAAACCATCGCTCTATATAGGTAGGAAAGACGAAGTAGGAGGAGCTAGAGATCTTTTCCTTTTCCTCAAAACCTTTTTTTCTCTTGGCTTCCGATGTCCGAGTCGGTTTCATGTCCCCGATTAAGAACGGAAAGGTCCCTTTGGGATTTCCGTGTCTTCTTTCCGATGTCCAAGGTAACCCTTGTCAACGACCACGACCGGAACGGTCACTTAGGGATTTCCAAAACATAGGTACTTGAAAATATCTGAAGAAATATGTTAGTTTATATAAACTACAATTTTTCTCAATCTTCTGTTGAAACATTATAACTTGACGTCGTTGTGAAAAACGCGATCGTAATACATTCAATTACCTGTGATTAAACCGATTAAAAGTAGGCCTATTTACTAAAAATTTTCCGAATAAACTTTGAGTTGGTTCAATCACATGATTAGAAACGGTATATAGTCTTAATGTAACTGCTGATTCATTAAATAAATAAAAATAATAAAAATAATTCGATAAACAATGTCAAATATGTTTTATTAATATTTTCGACTAAACAGTCAACGATCAGCTGACACGCCATAACAAGGGCTTTAGATGGTTTAACATTTTGTCACGTCTTCATTGTCTTCTTTGAGCCAAAACAACTGTTGAAGAAGTTGTTCAATGTAAGCCTCCATGACCAGCTTTTTTGATGCCACCTCTTCGTCGTTCACTCGCCTGTTCATCTTCACACGTATCTCTGGAATCTTTGGAAATTCGGTGCAGATGTCTTTCATGATCTAAAGTGAACGAAATTGTAATGATTAAAGAATGACACGGAGGGCTGGACGGATACCCCAAGAACAATTGACGTGAGCTCGACAATTGACGTGAGCTCCACTATCGAGGTGGAAGGGATGGAAATTATGGATTCTTCACTTTACATGATAGGCAATTTTTGTCCACTATTAGTGTTTATTCACTTTACATTATAGGCTTATCAATTTTTGTCCCACTATCAGTGTTTAATCACTTTGCACGATAGGCTAATCAATTTTTGTCCCTATATCAGTGTTTGTTCACTTTACGCTATAGGCTAATCTTTTTTTCGTTCAATTACCAGAAAGAGATGCTTGTGGTGCGAAGAAATCTAGTGGATTCCACCTTGGCACTAAGCCAGGCCAGAGACACTGTAGAGATCTTGAAGACCTCTGCAGCTGTGCAGGATATAACTGTGGAAACAACACATAATCCCATAGATGCAGCCCAAGGGCTGCAAGATGAAACTCAAGAACGTTCCTTGATCAGGCCTGAAACTCAAACAGACAATGAAATCAGAACGGGGCCCAATGAATCAGAAAATGAGCAGTCCATGAGTGATGATGAGGTAACGTACAAATTAAATACCTCAATGTTATATTGTTTCACTGATTGTTGTAACTTATTCAATAGGATCAAGAATTCTCCGACAAAAAAGTTCTCCATGAACTACAGGTGCAAGTAGAAGAAGAGTTGGCCCAAAGAAGAAACTCTAAAGAGATTGGAAAAGGAGAAAAAACCATTAGTGTATGAACTCCAATTTACTCCTTCTGAGTATGTGAGTAAACTTATGCGCTCCAAATGGTCTCGAGAATTTCTGATCGAACACAAAATGAGCTCTGAGGCCTCAAAAAGGGGAGTAAGCAAAAAGAAAGCAATGGCATCAAGGGAGAGACACATTCTACTAAGTAAGTAGCTTTTTGATGCAGATTCTGTAAAATTTGTTAAAAATCTCTTTGCTTTGTCTTTGTGGGGACCATCAAAAAAGCCTGGGTGAAATTCGAACGCCATCGATATCGACCGGGTTTCCAAGCTTTTAGTTGGTCGCGTCTTCAACAATGCCCGCCCTAAAGTTCAATTAGTTTAGTCAATAATAATTTCCAATACATGACTTAAACTTATGACAACTGTTATTTCATTTGGCAGGCAATATGGAAGATCTTAAATTCTCTGCCACAAGTGCAGCCGCTGCTGCTGAGGCTGGGGGAGTTGCAGCTGAGACTGCTCTGTCTGTAGCTCAATCGGCCAAGGCTACAGTGGCTCACGCTCTCAAGGCTCTCATGGATGCTGCAGCTACCTTGGTCGAAGCGTTTAAGGCTCTCATGGCTAATGATGGGGCGGCGGCTGCAAAATGCGAAACCATAGGAAAAAAAATTTGGGAACTCCAGGAAGACATCTTGATGTTGAGATTTCAGCTTCTTAAAGGCAAACCAACACAATCCACAAAGAAAGTAACAGTAACACGACAACATAATAATACACCAGTGTCAGTACCGTCAGTGTAACGTCGTATCCACTCTTATCAGTGGACGATCGCACGTATGATTTTTTATATTTAACGTATGTGTGAAAGTTTCTCTTTGTTTTCTCCATAGAGAGTTCCAACAACAACTTTCCGAAATATGATGAAATCCGATGGGGTCAAAATTTTCATTTTTCAATGCCACATTTGCGTGTACCGCACTATGTATTCAAAACAGGATGCAACAGGATGCAACAAAACACATTGAAAGGATGAATGAGACAGCTGCCCATTGCCAAATTTGCTCCAAATATTTCAATTCGAAATGGGAGCTCGAATGGCATGTTTGGCAAATTCATCTTGGCAAACATAGATACCAACATTATGGAGCGAAATTTTCCACGCCAATCGGGGTTGATTAGACACATGAAATAAAAAAGAAAAATGAAAAAAAGATATTTCCGAAGACCAAGCGCCCCACAGAACGTCGACCACCGGACTATCCCAACCAGGACGATCAGATTGAGGAGGTAAATAAGAATAATCTCCTCATTGAAATTTGTTTGAAGTGTATTACTGTGTATTACTTGTGAATTACAAGTAACAAGTGTGATGGTCCTCTCACACCGCAGTATAGTTCAAGGTATTTACATAAAAACTATGTGTATGTATGTGTATTGATGTATCGTGTAATTTACAGGTCTAAGGATGGCATGTATATGAAGTGCAAGAATTACATCGAAGGCCAAAAAAAGAGAGAGCTGTGTGGCACCTCAAGATCTTGTCGTTCCAACTCCTGGTTTTCCCACTCCAGACTCACAGTGCACGAGTGCCTCACATTCACATACCTATGGTGGTGTGGTCATGGATCAACAAGATTAGCAAAGAAGTTTTTTGGGGCTCAGCTGCTCTTGGTGATTGGGCCTCTTTTTGCAGAGATGTGGCTATTGAAGTAGTTCTCAACAACTCACAGCCTATTGGTGGTCCAGGTATCTACGTGGAAATTGATGAGAGCAAGTGTGGCAAAAGTGAGTAACAATGTTCTGTTTTTTATATTTTTAGTCAAGATTGTGAGCTTAACGCGTACTCGTAAATTAATTGCTGGCATTTATTTTCATTTTAGGGAAATATAATGGCGGTAGACTTATTGACGGCGAATGGGTGTTCGGCGGTGTGGAAAGGGACACTGGGAGGTGATTCGTCGTGACAGTACCGGACAGATCAGAGGCTACACTCCTGGCTCTTATCAAGAAATGGATCCTGCCTGGCTCAATAATCGTATCTGACTGCTGGAAAGCCTACATCAATCTTGCGTAGGTTTCATTTCATTTGGTTGCAATATATTGTACATTATTGAATTGTGTTGTTTTTTTTATTTCTATTGTTTTTTTAGGAAACACAACTACACGCACATGACGGTCAACCACGACAAGTATTACAAAGATCCCGAAACTGGTGCACACACTTGAAGGTATTTCAAAGGCTGGCATGCCATACTTACATTCAACACCAAATAGTAATTTAATGTTCTCTTGTCTTGCGCATTCATTTTTATAGGCATGTGGCATTGGATGAAGGCCTCCCTCCCCACCACGAATCGTAGCAAACATCACTACCTTGGCTACCTCTGCATCTTTATGCTGAAGAGGAAGTGGAAAAAAGAGAAGGACGGTTTCCGATGCTTCATGAAGGCTGCCGCGGAAATGTACAATTCCGGTTACAATCCAGAAGAAACAAATCAACAATCTACACAAGAACGAGACAAAGTTTTGCGTGCAGAAGTAGCTGCAGACGCAGCCGCTAATCGCACCAAACGTCCAAAGAAAAAGTAGAGAATAGGAATATTTTTCTTTGCTTTTTACATTTGCTCTCCATCAGCTGTCATTGGGTGGAGTTGCTAACTTGCTACTTGTGGTCTTGCTCAATTTTTGGTTATTCGCTTGTTTATTTGCTCTCCATCAGCTGACATTGAGTGGAGTTGTTAGTTATGGTACTGCTCAATTATTTGAAAATAACTTAAAATATGTGCTACAGTGTGTTTCTTTTTTAAAGAACGTCAAGAAAACTAGTTTTTGGTGCGCAAATAAAGTTGCTGTTTAGACCGACCTAAAGTATGCCATTTTTGGCGCGTTTGAATAGCGGTACATTGTTTTTAAAGGGGGGAAGGGTGTTGCATAATGAAATTTACCTTACCGATAGACGATTTACTATACACGCTATTAGTCTTTCTAAAACAGCCAAGTGAAATGGCACCAATCGTCAAAGATGGAAAACGGTACACGGCTGTCCAGTACCGTGATTATCTGGAGAAAGAAATTACCCTTCTTCGGGGTTCAATAGCAGTATTAGAAAACAGGAATGCTATTCTTGAAAAGAAAAACCATGATCTCAACGCTAGCTTGATTGAACTACAGGGGCAAACTGTTCTTTTGGAGGAAAGAAACCTAGATTCGCAGGTGATTTGGGTTCTTTTTAACATAATAGGAAGTGACTTTGCATCACTTTACGTTCTAAACTAATCAACTATTTTTTCCCTTACCAGAACGAAATTCTTGTTGTCCGAAGAAGTTTGGTAGTTACCACCATAAAACTAACCCAGGCCACAGAAACTATTGACAGCTTGAGAGCCCCTGCGATGGTGCAGGAGGTCACAGTGGCAACAGAGAATCCCATAGCTGCCCATAATTTTCACATTTGCGTGTACCGCACTATGTATTCAAAACAGGATGCAACAAAACACATTGAAAGGATGAATGAGACAGCTGCCCATTGCCAAATTTGCTCCAAATATTTCAATTCGAAATGGGAGCTCGAATGGCATGTTTGACAAATTCATCTTGGCAAACATAGATACCAACATTATGGAGCGAAATTTCCACGCCGATCGGGGTTGATTAGACACATGAAATAAAAAAAAAAAAAGAAAAAAAGATATTTCCGAAGACCAAGCGCCCCACAGAACGTCGACCACCGGACTATCCCAACCAGGACGATCAGATTGAGGAGAAATAAGAATAATCTCCTCATTGAAATTTGTTTGAAGTGTATTACTGTGTATTACTTGTGAATTACATCTGAAAAAAATTTAATAAATTATTGGCGTTTCTTAAATTTTCGTAATCGCATTTTATATATTTATCTTAATTGAATTGTATAACAATAATAGGTTGTATAAAGAAAATGGAAGATGGAGAGCGAGGGAATTTTGCGACCGTTCGGGGCCGAAGCGAGGGTAAATTCCGCAAGGGGGAGCTCAGCCGAGAACAAAGGAGGGGGCGGTTTTAGCAATTCAAGGGAATAGGAAGGCAGCGTTGTGACGCTGAAAGAAAACAAATATATTGGGAGGGAAATTTGGAATATTTCCGACACCTATAGCAGAGCCATGAAAGGGGAGGTCGATCAACTCCATAAGGACGGAGCCCATAAGGCAGCGGCACAGAAACAGCTACGACGACGGTGCTGCCAGCCTCCTGTGGGTGTGTGGTGAACTATAACTTTCCTCCGTTTTTTTTCTAAGTCCCATGTCAAAATTAAAAATCCCCTAATTCCATAAAAAACTTAAAAAAAAACATTTCTTGATAGAATAATGTGATTTACCAGTTAGGCATTAAAAAATGCAAAAAAAAAAGAAAAAAAGTAAAAAAAAAATTATGAAATAAAACAGCATCTTCACAGTATTGAACCGCAGTATTTCATATCAGCTATACGTCGCTCTACCAACTGAACTACAATTCAATGTTTGCTACCTTAAAATTGCAATATATTAATTGATAATTTAAATGATTTTGGCCACTTTTACGTGTTACAGTGGCTAGATGGCAGCACCGTCGTCGTAGCTGTTCCCAAAAATGCCAAAAGTAGGAGGATGGGAAAGAGTTAAACGTGGTCTCAACTCGGAAAAACCGTGTCGCAGCCCAAGGGAAATTTTCTTATGGAGTTGATCGACCTCCCCTTTCATGGCTCTGCCTATAGTGGAGTAAAGTTATGCCAAAAGGCTATCTTAACCTAGAACAAATTGCAAGAATTGATTTTTTTAATGAACTGTATTACTATCACGCCAATAAATACTTTTTCAAAACCCTCCGGAGAAATAATTATATTTACTATTAAAAATTTTGAATTTTAAATTCAAAATTTCACTTAACTATTAATTAAATACCTAATTTTAAATATTAAAAATTATAAAAAGTCATGAAATGATACCTGGTGATATGCTTCATCATATCACCAAATATGAATGTTTTCTGTTGCACGGTATTCTAGTTGTAGAATTTAGAAGTTGTTACATTTTTAAAAATTTTTACAGTGCCGCCAAAAAGGTTTAACACGGACTCTTATGCCCGATCGTCCCTAAGTAAAGTTACGATAACTAATAAACTATAGGACCTAATTTTTTTCTTTTGTTATTAAAAAATTAAGAACATCATAGCGTATAAGAATCAATCATTCAATTATGGTGTTAATGGGACTTTTTTTCAAGTTATTAGTACTTAAACTTAGTCTATGATTTGGTCTTATAAAAAAGTAAGTTTACAAACAATTGCCGCAACGTTGTCATCGTTTTCCTGTCAAGTAAGTTTTGTCGTCATGTATGAGACATACGCGGGTGTTGTAAACAAAACGATGACAACGCTCGTGGTGGCAATTCTTGTAAACTTACTAGTAACTTGTAAACTTTTTAGAAAGGCCGAATCCTACACTAAGTTTAAGTATAAATAACTTTAAAAAAAACCATACATAACCACACCATACATATGACCACAGATAAAGACCACGTGTAACAATTTTCAATTAACTAGATTAGCAAGAAAGATGATTCAAATGAGAAACTAGGAATGATCCATGCAAGAAAGAAAGTAGTTGGTGTTCGTCAGCAAAATCGACGAATTAAATTAGCCGTTAAAGCAATGGAAGGTATGTGCTCTGGTGAATAAATACTATGAGTAATTTTACTTAATTACATTTTCTCTTTAACATTCTCTATCAGAAGAACTAGTTCAAGATTGTCGAGCACTGCCAGCACAATCTGATACTCATGATTCAAACAACAGTGATTCAGATCGTGTTGTTGCCCAACCTTCTTTGGATCATTCTGTTGATGAATCACCATGGAAGACAATGCGAATGCTGTTGATGAATCAACCATGGAAGACAATGCGAATGCTGCTGATAGATGTAATAATGCTGCTAGTCCTGAAAATGTGTCATCTTCTGATTACGCTGAGGAAACAGATGACAATTGGTGTAGTGACACAGATTCTTACATTGAACTGTATGACAACTACGACAACAAAAGGAAAAGCTGTGACTACGAACAAGATACTGTCAATGATGCCCCGCTTGACGATGAAGACACGTTTGATGTGGAAGACGACTCATTGGAGAAAGAAAAAAGAAAAGAAGCTGTGGACAAAGAGTTCTATAGCAGAATGGGTTATTGAATGCAACATTCCAAGATGTCATGCCAGCAACCTCCTTCGAAGACTGAAATTAGACTGCGGCCTATCATTTCTCCCACATAACACAAGTCAGTCCGGTGGATGTCCAAAAGATGTCTTTTTTCGGACATTGGTCCTATCCTTTGGATGTCAGTTGGAGAGCCTAGGAACATCCCAACAGCCGAAACGGAGATCCAAAGGATGTCGTTTTTTTTAATTTTTGTCCGCCCTAGCCAGCGCCACAGGATGTTCTACTAACATCGGAAACAGACATATTCCGGATAAAATTTCAACATGTTAAGAATAATGTATACTATAATGTATACTACCGTATTTCCCTCAGTATACTACTATGTTATACATGACCACTACCAGATTCGAACACAGAACCTATATGTTGCCAAGTCAGCTTGCTAACCACTAAGCTGCTAGACATTGTTAATAATGAACAAATTATACATTAACATTATATCTATCAGACTTAAAACTATTTTCCCAAGCTACGGTAAATGATAAATCATTGTCATTGTCAAATCCTGATAGAGAAAAATTTGAAACTATTTTTTTTTACCCAATCAAATAATCATTGCATGAATAAACATCATTGCACAACAAAAAAAGTTACTTTCGGACCCTTAAAAAACCCAGATTGGGACATTAATTAGACTGACAAAAGCAGTCTTTTATCGGACGGTCACGAAAACACGTCTTTTGTCCCAAATAAAACCCGGCTTGTTGTCTGGGATAGCACTGTTATAAGGTTGAGGAGACTGACTGACTCGCTGAAGGTCGAAAAAAGTTCTGATGTTCACTGGTTCTCTCGAATAAATTTAACTTTAGTAGATTTTATAGATAAGATTGTAATAGATTTTAACTTAAGTATTACAAATTTCCAAATATTTCTACATTTGTCATTGCTATAGAGTGTATGGGCTTCCCTAACCAAATAGACCGCATCATTTACTGGCGTTTTTTTACGCCCAAATTATGTTTGATTTCTTCATCATATTCCCATAGAGTGGTTCGCGATCGAAAGAGAAACAACTCGAGGAAATGCTTGGGACAATGTCAGCCTCAGGCATAGTTACGCCTACTTCATTCCTCCCTCATGGTTTGCACTGTTTCTTTACAAATACCATGAACCACTCTACAGTCTAATTTCTATTTGTACAACATAAATTTTCTGTAAATAAACCATGTTTTGGTTCAAAAAGTGTTTTGTAATCAATATTTTTCGATGTATTTTTAAATAATTCTCATCTAAGTGTTAAAACGACATATTTTGGTGGCTTGATAAATGTAAAGTCCTTTTACGGATTTCTGTATAACATGAACGGGCTGTACTTATAGAGCCCTCCAAAGGACGTTCGTTTAGTTCATCCGTTGGACGTCCTTTTGAGAGCCGCAGATAAATAGGCTGTGCCTTGGCTGATCGGCTCTCATTCGGACATCCGACGGCTGAACTGTGCTATGTGGGCTGCCACTGGATAGCCGAACTCTTCTTAAAACTATGAGGAATAAGCCCAACGTCAGAGTCGTACCTCCTGGACAGTATGCCCATTTTGGTCTAGTTAATGGCTTACTTAGTTTGTTGTCCTACCATAAAGTCGATAACACGGTAACAAAAATTACAATCGTTTTTCATGTTGATGGAATCCCTATAGCAAAAAGTAGCGGTAGCCAGTTTTGGCCCATTCTTTGCTTGATTTATGGCTATGACAAAGTTATCATCATCGGAATATATCATGGATTCACCAAGCCTGAAGACGTTAATCTGTTCATTTTAGAGCTCGTTGAAGAAGCCAAAGTCGTTCTTAAAGATGGATTAAAATATGGCGGTCGAGTACTTGAAGTGGAAATAGCAGCTATTGTGTGTGATGCTCCAGCAAGGTGTTTGGTTACAAGTGTTGTTCACACAACGCATACTATGGCTGTCACAAATGTGAAACGAAAGGTGTCTGGATACGAAGCTCGGTGCTAAGCAACTATGGAGGTCGGGTGACCAACGTACCAACGTAAATGATCGTCTACGTACTAATGAATCCTTCCGTACGCGCTCGCAGTCACGTCATCACAAAACCAGGAGATCAATAATTGAAGAATTGCCCTTTGATATTGTTAAAAAGGTACCTGTTGACTACATGCACAATGTCTGCATTGGTGCTGAAAAAAAAATTACTCCGTACCTGGATATCTGGTAAAATGGATGGGACAAGACTAACAAAAGAACAAGTCATCTCAGTTTCTAATTTTCTAGTCTAGGTAAAAATATACGTTCCTGTTGAATTTCCAAGAAAAACTAGAACTCTAGACGATTTCCCACACTTAAAGGCTACTGAGCACAGAAATCATTTACTTTACTTTCCTTCCCGTCGCTCTTCAAGGAGTCCTTTGCCAAGATATGTATGACCATTACATGTTACTTCACGTGTCCATCAAGATACTGACAACTCGCACAACAGTCGAACCAACGCTAGCTATGCAGAGATTCTTCTTAAAAAATTCGTAAAGGATTGCGTTCAATTTTATGGCCGAAAATTTATCAGCTATAACATCCACAATCCACCTTCCAAGTGATGTTGAGGCAATTGGCTGCCTTGATAGCTACAGTGCGTTTCCATTTGAAAACAAGCTTCAATCGATCAAGAACTTAATAAAAAACGAGCGCGAATCCTCTATCTCAAGTGATAAGACGTGTAAAGGAGATAGAAGAAATTGCGACTGATGTTTATGCTCCAGTGTTATCAAAAGAGGTCGTGTGTTCACATTTACATTCAAATGGACCAATTCTTCCTGATTTCATAGGTGTTCAATTCAAGAATATGAAGTTCCAAAATTGGGAAATCGGAATAAAACGTACTAATCACTGTGTTTTCTTAAAAGATGAAGTGTAGCTTTGATAAAGAATATTCTGAAAGGTATGAACGGTAAAGTTTCGATTCTTGCCAACAAACATTTGATCCATGATTGTCTTTTCGTTTCTCCTATTTCTTCATTGGATTTTCAAGAAATTGTAGTGTCTCAATTGCATTCTGATTACCAACTTCATGATGTATATTTCGTCGCATGTAAAGCTATCCGATTTCCAATTACCAATCCAAAAAGGGGGAAATATTATGTGGCCCCACTCCTCATGTCATAGTTGTACATTATAGGGTCTTATGATATGTCCCCTATTCTGTAATAAACAATTTATGAATTGGTATCGCTTTTTTAATTATTACCGTAAGAAAATTTCTTAGCCGAGTCCAGTGGTTAACTGATTAATTATGTACTGGGTGATTATTTTTACGCCAAAAGGAGAGGTTAAATTTCATAAGTTCTCGTCGTCCTTGTTCATCCAATGGATGCATTTATAGGGACGTCTAACGGACGTAAATTTTCTCTATCCAATGGATGGACGATAAAGGTCAGATTTGGATAGCAAAATGTATCCAAGAGCGGACCGAATCCGTACATCCAGAGGACATACAAAAGAAGACAGCCTAAAGCCATCGTAAAAGGGTCATCCAAAGGAAGTCTTTTCTACGTCATGGATGGGACGGATCTAAATGGGATATCTCGACGTCCATAGGATGGTCGATGGATGGGAGTGTGCTACCAGGGGAGATGTTAATTTTCCAATAAATAAAATTTTGGGGGCTGTCCCAGACCCAGTTCCTTCTTCTAATTATGTTGACACCCTTTTAGAAAGGTTGCGCTATAGCTTCCAAAGAGCAAAATGAATATAATGTAAAGGCTCGATTAAATCAGAAAAAGCAGTATGATAAAAGAGCCAAAATTTTTAATTATAAATCGGGTGATCGAGTCCTTTGGATATTAGACAAGTAAAAAAGGGAGATAATAGAAAAATTTACTTCCAAATTCAAAGGCCCATATAGAGCAATAAAAATCAGAGACAATCACACTGTCGAAATTGCTGATAGTTCTTTTAAACCACAGCTTGTTCATTGTAATCGTCTTAAGCCCTTATATGAAACTATGTTATGGACTGATGAACCAATGCCTAATATTATTCCTGCTGCTGATCCAAGAGAACGTTCACGTAAACATATCTCTACTCAAACAAATTTTGACGTACAGAGCAGTGATGAAAATGATCGTTCAGACGACTCTTCAGATTCTGAACGCTCAGATTCAAGTTCTCTTTCTTCCTCCTCTTTATCTGTAGTGATGATGATTTGAACGACATTTCAGTAGAAAATCCCGATTTTGATAACACTTCCTTAATTGATCCCGAAATTCTTGAACGAAACACTTCTCCCGTAATTATTCCACACCCTCCCCCATTGTCACCTGTTATAACAATTGTAAACGAAAAAGAAAATAATTTGATCCCTCCTGAACTTCCACGTCTTCGATCGCGATCTTCAATCAATCCTAGATCGCGATTGATAATGGAAATCTAGTAAAAGAAAAAGAAAAAACCCACTCCCAAATTCTAAATAGTGAGAAAAATCTTGTCCAGAAATGTTTCGCATGATAGGATAAGAAAAAAAAGAAAGAATGTAAAAAGAATGAAATTCAAAGACAGAAAAAGAGAAAAATTTTATTTATGTAAACTGAGTTGTCATAACCTGGCGAAATCGAGCAAATCGGTTCTGAAAATCAAAACAATTATATGTGTAGGTATCCCAAACCGGCCACTCTCAAGTGAATAGTGGTGTCAAACGAGGCCGGTGTTCAAATCGACAAACGAACGAATAACGTCGAGTGTACCGACAGTCGGTCCTTTTTTTTAAAAGGATATGCGATTTAAGTGAACCATATAACACAACAAAGTTTTATTTCCAGTTAATTTCGAGTGAAATCATTGGACAGTTTCGAAGAAATACAAAAGAAAAGTAATAAACACTCTGAAGAAAAAAAAATAATCGAACGCGGTTAAAAACACAAAAGAAATTTTTTTTAACAATTTTAATATGAAAACGACCGTGACACGGGCAGAAAATCAACCATTCAGTAAAAGAAAATCCACACACACAGTCATGGATTCAGAGCCAATTTCCTCCCTCTTTACTTGGCCGAATGTGAGGAGATGGAAAGAAACATCGAAGCTGTGGCATCTCGGCCGAATTTGGAGGCTCATTTATCAATCAGCGACTCCGACTACGAGGATTATCCCGACTCACAAGCATCAACCGTAGACCTCACGATGTTAGATGACACAACCCTCGACGAGCTGTACGTCAACCCCGATAGCCATCCGGCTTTGACAAGAGACGCCATGGACCAGGTGCACTGGGGCAACACCGTGAGAATTTCCAACTACATTCGTGATCTGCAGCAGCTGGGTGGGGTTGGAGGAAGAGTTTGGACTCCATTTGGCAGAGAAATCCAGCCGACACGAACCGATTCACCACTTGATGTGGTCGTCCGAAATCTTGCAGTGCATAATTAAAATATTATGCATTGTAGTATTCGCATCTCTCTGTTTTCTTTATTTTAAATGAAAATTTGAAATTAAAGAGACAGAAGAATTGCAGAAAAAAAACGACTCTCTTTCTCGTCTTATTTAAATTTGTTTTAATTCTAAGGAAATCATACTTTCTACATTCCCTAAACAATTGTTTCTTTTCTCACCTCCTTGTATTTTCGTGTACCAAACGTTTTTCCACACTATTCCCTTTATCAATGTTTTCTATAAAATGCCTCTCCTCTCGTTTAAATAATTCACTTCGATTCTGCTCGTCAATCATCATGGCCAGCCGATCAGACAACGAGATGGCTGAACCAAACCGCAAAAAAAAATTCGGTTGGAGTCATTCCTGGATAACTGCGTGGCCAGCATCCAGCCATCACAGATCATCCAACCGTCCACCCTATCGAAGCCGACATAGGCTTTGCTGGACTCACAATCACAAAACAACTCAAAAGGAGCGGACGTGGAGTGTTTGCCGACTCAGGAAGTTGGACATCATCGTCCTTCGACGTTGTCTTGGGGCCATGGCAGGCTGACATCTTTCGACCAACCACGAAAGATCTCCAGGAGCTTCGGGACGCGGGAGTGGGCATCTGCTGCTACGCTCTTCGCCACCACCGGAGCAGTTTGAAGTGAGCCTGACTTGAGGAGCTCTACAAGCTCCGACGACGGAGACCAAGCAATAGCCCCCACACCGGAGATTCAAGATTGGTGGAGAGAAGAAAAACATTGATAAAGAATACGGAAAGAGAAGGGATGTGGTGGGTAGGTGTGAACAACGAAAAGATAGGTGAAAGTAATTCTGGGAACTACAATATGGCTTTCGCACTTTTCGCTCAACGAAAATAGCGACAGTTGAGTACGAGTAGTGAAAGAAGAAGGACATATAGGAAGAAACATAGTGAGAGAGAAAGAAAAGCGTATAGTTTAAAAAGTGAAACAAAAAAAAAACGAGTTGAAGGATGAAGAAAAAGGACTAGAAGAACAGCAGAAACAATTCCAGTGCCTGGTTATTTATTAGACTATTTTGGTTTTGTTTATTTTTATTCTGTTTTGTTTTGTTTGTTTTGTTTTTTGTTTTTTTTGTTTTCAAAGAAGTAGAATTATTGACAAAATTGTTTGTGTAATGAATGATCAGACACAAAAAAAAGTACAATAGAAAATTTAGACGTTGACATTTTTAATCAGTTTTCTTTTTTGCTGCTCCTCTCCTTCCCTTTGCTTGAGTTGCTGGTGACGGAGCCGGATTCCTGCCAATTCCCGCTCTTATTGGGCTTGCATCTGCTTCTGATCATTGATATAGATCCGAGTGAGGTTGAACTAATCCACCTCCAACGCCACCAGTTCCGCTTCTTTGTAGAGAGATCGGCTGGTTGAGGCCAGGTCCTCTTCGATGAATACCGGTTGAATCTCTCAATCCGGGGCGGGTCGGATTTAGAGGAGTTAGGTGGACTTAGACTTAGACTTTTTTTTCGTTGGTTGGTTAGGTGAAGGAGTTTGAACTCCTTTTGGCAAAGAAACTCCGCTAACACAAGTGAATTCCTCTTTTCTGAGTCGAAATCAAAAACAAAACAAATGAGCCACTTCAAATCAAAAACACATAAAAACACACTAAACCAAACAGAAAAATAAACGCTGTTTGTAGCGTCGTTGTTCACCCATTCAGTTTTAAACAATCCCGAAAGACAGCGATGGACTCCGAACCAATTTCCCTCTTTGTTAACTTTGGCTGAATGGGAGGAACTTGAAAGAATAATTGAAGCTGTGGCTTCTTGGCCAAATTTGGATGCTGGATTTATCCATCAGCGATTCAGATTACGAAGACTACCCCAAGTCTCATGCTTCAAACTGTCGACCTCACTATGTTGGACGACACCACCCTCGACGAACTCTACGTGAATCTCGACAGCCATCCCGTAACAAGAGACTCAATGGATGAAGTTCATTGGGGTAACACCATAAAAACTTCAAGATACATCCAGGATCTGCAACAGCCTGCGGTGAAAAGGACGGCAGAATTTGGACTCCTGTTGGCGAAGAAATCCAACCGACACGAGAGGATTCGCCACTTGATGTGGTTGTTGAAATATTGCAGTGCATAATCAAAATTTTATGCATTGTCGTAATTCACTTCAAGCCAGCTCGTCAAAACGCAATGGCCAACCACGAATCTAATGACGAGTGGTCAGGACCAAGCGAGAAGAAATCAAAGCAGGATCGCTTCACAAACGACTGTGTGCCCAGCACCAGACAATCTGCAATCCCCAACGAGGACATCGACTGGGAGGCGATCTCGTTAACAGCAGACTTCGCCAGGCTGGCCACTTCAACACCACCCGGGCTAGGACGAGGGGTCCTACGGAGACCAGAAACTCCGGGTAGAGTTCGTGATGGAAAAAAGATGGATTTACGCCCTTACCACACCGTCTCCAAACCAGGGACGATTGGATGACATCGATCCCTGGGAGAGGGACGAAACGAGCCAAAACAACGACCACAGCTGGGAGAATCTATCAAGTAAGCGGGAACCTCAAACTTCTGCTCACTGGACATTTGTGACCGAATTAAACGGGAGCACGAAGCTGACGTCGGGGCAACCCAATTTTCGAGATGGGAAAAAGAAAAATTCCACGCCACGCAATGGTACATCATGGAGCTAGAAATTCTAAGGATGCAGTACAACATGAAGCTACGGAACCTTTGCAGCAGGTTTGACGACTGTAAGACGGGAAATACTCGGGGTGAATTTTATATTGACTGTATTGATTGACTGCTAAGGGAATACAACGGCAAAGAGGCAAGTTTACATCGGGGTTTTATAGTCAAATTAATGCTGATGAAGCTTTCTTCACAAGCTTCATCATATTGCGAATCGGAGCTCTCTGGTCAAGGCTGGTCTTGATCCGTTTCCGGTGTCCGATGATTTCACGCTGCTGGTTCGCCAATGTCCAAAGAATTCGCTGTCATCAGCAGCTGACTAATTGGCGCTTGGCTTTGGACATTACATAGCCCACCCCTTTAGAGCTGACCCTCGGGGTCGGCTACATTTACAATTAATTCCGTACATGAGAAACTTATTCTAATAAAAGGTGAGTAGGAGGGAGAAAAAATGAGAAAACATACGCCAATGAAAAGGTGTGAGTTCTGTCAGAGACATACCTCTCCTTCTTGAATTGGCCTTCGGGGACAATGGGAATTGATAGGCATAGGAAGAAGGAATATTAGAGATAAAAGGACACGAAAGTTTGAATGAATAGAGATAAAGGGCGAAAAAAATGAAACCATATAAATCAGACAAGTATTTTGGTAAAAAAAAACAGAAGGACGAAGAAAAATGAGAAATTCTTGTAAAATAAGGAATAGAACGCTGTGTCGATGTATAGCCGACACAAAAGGAACATATGTTGCATGAATGGCAGAAATGATCAGGTAGAAGTGTAGCCCGCGACAAGAGATGTTGGTCCCAGTGGATACTGTTCTTAGTAATGTAACGGAACGTCCGCTTTTCCCGACTCTTTTGTGATCTTTATTCTACTCTTTTACTCTTGCTTCACTCTTATTTCCTTTTCTTATTTTAACGCAATGACTCTTTTATTTTGTGTTTACTATTCCCCTTTTAATACTAGATGGCGCATTCAGACTCCGTGTTTGAATCACCCGCCAATATTTTTCCACTTATATGTTATTCATTTAATTATCAGCAGATATTATCCATTTATAGTTTACCTCCCGAAAATATCTGCTTTTGCCTACTTTATTCCCAAAGGGACTGAACGAGACTAGACCCGTTTTTCTGCGTATTTCTCCCTATGTTGCGCGTGCAAAATCAAAAAGTATAAAACCCCGACGCAAAAGCTATTCTGTACGCACTCTCACCCCGTCAACTCACTCACGTTTATTCAAGTCTTGTTCCTCATTTTATTTCCCTTTGCCGTAAATATTTTTATGTTTAAAAACTCCTCCGAAAGTTGAACGAGTTCCGCTCATCTTTACTCGAGCTTTCCCAAATTCTCCGAATTGCCTGACACTCGAGCCGCTACCCGCTACCCGTTTTTATCCACCTTTCTTTTAAAGTAAATGTTTGATTATTTTATTGTCTTGTATTTTAATAGAAGTGTTTATTTGTTATAAGATCTGTCTACTGTTGTAATAAATACACTGAGTAGTTTTATACCCGCATTTGTTTTTGGTTTTAACTTTTATACATGCATTGTGAATAAATTCGCCTCATACCCTAGCAGCGGTTTACGGTAAATAACTTGTAAAAAAACCGGTGAGAAAAACCGGTAAATGGTAATTTACGGGGGTCTTAAACCGTAAGTTTACCCAAAGAGTGCGTTATCTAGCCCGCAATACTTGGTAATTCAACCGTATTTTCTAACCCATAATTTTTTTTAAATTGGGAATACAAAGGATATTTTTACCTTTAATATACTAGTTTTTTTAACAGCAATTTTACCCCAAGAGTGCGTCTTTTCGCCCGAAATAAGTGGTAATCTTACCGTATCTATAATATTCGAATTGGGAAATAAATAGGTTGTAATTGGGGTTTTTTTCGGTCTACAAACTCCTAATTTTACCATTTTATTTTTTAATTAATTTTTACCATTCCACCGGGTGAAACCAACCCACCCACCCGTTTTTTTTTATTCTTACCGCCCACATCCCCATATTTTTATTTCCACAACCAAATTCCACATAACGCATAAAATGTTTCCACGCCTGCCACCCAGCATCGAACTTGCGTACCGAACTCCGTTAATAATACACACTTCAGCTTGCTACCGATTAAGCCACTAATGATTGTTAATAGGTATTGTACGTGAAGTATGTACCAACTAGGCAAGGAATGTAATGGGGACTTAGAAATATTTTTTTCTTTACACATCAAGTAATTGAAAATTACCTAACTAAACACAAAATAAATGAAATCAAATAGCAAAATTTGCAGATTTACTGTAGCTATGCATTGCTAATTTGCTATATTGAACAATGGTGTTTTTAAACGAATAAACTATTGACTTTTCATTAAAAATTCAGTAAAAAATGATAAAATAGAAAAAGTTCAAGCGTTAGAAATGTGGGTTTTAGGGTAGTAATTTGGTGAAAATTCACCAACCTCATTCACACCCAAATCGAACTCCAAACAAATCCGGGTGGGGTTTTACCCATCCAAGAACAACCAATACAACTCTAAACGAAACCAACCCCACCCTTTCCCAAGAACCGCGGTTTTTGGACAACACCTCAGTATAAATAGTGCACAAAAGTGTAATTTACCAATAGTTTTACTGAAAAAATACGGCGCTTTTCCCCCAGTTTCAACGGGAGTTCCTGCCGTAGTTTCTACCAAGTCAAGTTTTGGGTTTAATTTACTCGTTATAGTCTTTAATTATTGGTAAAATATACCACATTCAAATTGAAAATAACAGTTTTATAACCGGAACATACCGACTGCCGTAACTGTGAATTTAAATGTGATATAATTTACTAATGAATGAAAAAAGAATTTAACCAATATTTGTCCGTTTCAACCTAATGTTAAATTGTTAGAAAAAGCGATATATCATTGAAAATGAAAGTGCGTAAATATTACTCTCGGTCAACTCGATGAAAAACAGATGAAAATATCCCTAGCTGGTGTCAGTTCTAATTAAGTTTAAAATTTGGGAGAAAAAAAAGAAGATTTTTTACTTGAATTCTACCGTGTCAGTGAAAATTTATTTGGGTAAAAATTACTCTTCGTAAACGAGATGAAAACGGATAAAAATAACTTATTCTTGTGTCAGTTTTAAGTAAGTTTAAAAAGGGGAGAAAAAAGAGTCATTTATTAGACTTGAATTTTACAGATTCGTAGAAAATGTAAGTCGGTAGATATTACATTTTGCCAACCCGATAAATACCGATTTAAAAAACCTTTTCTGATGACGGTTATGAATTGGTCTATTATACGAGGAAAAAAATAGTTTTATTAGCCTGAAATTTTCTGATTTAAGAGTTTTGAAATTTGGTTAAAATTACGAGTCCAAAACTAGTGAAAAACAGGTGGAATAGCGCTTCATTATTCATAGTATTTTTTACCTGTTTCCAACGAGTTATTTCAACTCTTTTTCCAAGAGTGTTCTTTAGGACTGAAAATACCAGTAAAAACCTAAGATAAACTTGGAAATATTGTCATACACCTCTTCTTTTTGTCCGAGTCCCTCACTTATTTGGTGAACGTAATTTAGCCCTTAAAAGTACCAAAAACTAGAAGTAAAAACAGGGGAATTCTAACTGTTACCGACTAGCTACCGAGAACCGCTGCTAGGGTATAGTTAAGTTATTTTCTCCGTATTGGTTTGACACAATGAACCCGTTTGGGTCAACCTTTACATCTGGTGGCAGCGTTTTTCGAACTCACTTACAATGTCATTGTATACTGGTGCTAGACCAAAGACGAGGAGTATTTTATCAAATAAAATAATTAATGAAACTGAAAATATATGTATTGATAAAACTGTGCCTGTCATTTCAAATATTGCTGCTCCTATTAATTCATCCACCCCACGTACATCTTTAAGTCCAAAACGCCGATTGCTCAACGATCTTGCTGTTGACAGGCCTACTAGATCTAATAAAAATTACGTTCCTCTCGCACGTTTTTCTGATCCTGAAACCCTATTTAAAAAAAAACAAAACACCCAAATCTTTGACCGCTAAATTTATTGATTTCTTTTCTCCATCGCAAAAAAAAAGTCTATACCTGAGCGTACTTTTTCTCCTATTGACAAGCCTATTTTTGAACCCGTTACATTTCCGGAAGACGTTCAGATAGAAAACTTGGTGTGCCCTACAGCTGAATCACCTGTTTTGACAAATCAGCCTTCAACAAGCACTGTAGAAAATTCTGTCAGGCCCACTCATTTAATTGATACTGTTATTAATATACCTGACGAAGTTCTGATTGCCGACGGCAATTTGGAAACTCAAGAGCGCGTAGTCGAAAATAATAATACTTTCATTCAAAATAACGCCGAGATTTTTGTAGCTAACGATAGATCTTCTGCTGAAATCACTGATTCTTTTTTTACTGTACTTAATCGTGTTGCTGATTTATTAAATAACCCTCGCCCGGCGAAACCGTCATCTTTGCCTATACCGGCTGAACAAGAGAGCTCTACGCTAGAGGCAGTCAATCATCCCGTTTCTTTCACACCTTATATTGATTTTCAAAACGTTTTGAATCAATTAGGAGAACAAAATATTGTCAGTAACGGGGCATAAGATAGCATTACAGATAACTTAGACATTTTATTAGAAGAAGAAAGAAATTTTTTTCATGGATTCCAGCATAGCGACGATCAACTCAACGTTACAATCGATCCACGCCCAATGCAACTATCTTGCGAAAGTGGAACTGTGGAAGCCACGCCCAAATTACAAAACACCAGCCAAATCGATCAAATTGCTCACTCATCTCATCAAGGCGGGGCCAACTTTCACGGATATTCAAACAATCCGGGAGGTGATCAAGAAAGCCTACAGGTGGCCATTCAACCGATATTCACACTTTCCGATCAAATTCCCAACTTTCCAATTTCTTCCACAAATTATCTTGCTAACGACGTCGAGCGAGTCGATAGCCCTTTTATCTGCACATGCGATAGGTGCAGTGGACGAATTAATTTCGACAATCAAATACATTGCAGTAACGGGAGAGTTTCGAAAAATTTCGAAGATATTTCAGGAGAAGCTCGAAACAAAAGGAGCTGTCTTGAACAAGAGAAGCCGAGGGATTCTCTCATTATATCAGCCAATTCACGACCTGCAATCTATCCTGAGCTGCAACCATCACTCAGCGATCAGAGAATTCTTTACACGGTTCCACCAATTAACGAGCGAGATCGACATCGACCACTACTCAATCCTTCCACCACAATTAGGGGCGAGACTGCTGCGTCTTCTGGTGCTAATAATTGTACACCAAGAGTACATTTTCCCAGCGAAAGAAATTATCACGCTACGGGCGTTCACCATTCAGGAAGAACTGCAAACCAACCCAATAACAATGAATATTTATCGGGCCAAATATACGGAGGAAATCACCTGGCAGAACAACCAAAGTGTCATCATCCACAGGTTAACATTGCAGCAGAAAAACAAAATCAATTCCATATTGATAGGCCAATGCTTCACGCGGCCAGACACGTTTCCGTACCAATTATCACCGTTGATGCTCAAAATAAAGACAAAAGAGGCGGAGCAACGAGACAAAGTGAAGGTGACAGACAACAGCACAGACGAGGCAGAGAGGAAGAATCAAGAGGAGGAGCTGAATATAGAAACGAAAGCGAAACAAGAAAAGACAGAAAAAGAAGAGACGAAAAAGAGGAAAGAGGAAATAAAGAAAGAAACATGGCTGGAACCCACACACCTGCAGACTACCGACCAACAGGGAGATCTACCTCTAGAGACCGCAGCGACAGAGGCGGCAGGAGAAGAGACTACAAAAATGAGGCTAGCGGATGGTCAACAACCAGAGGGCGTTAACGAAAGCCAAGATCATCAGACACATCAGAGAGCGACGACTACGAATTCTACGATGAATATTTGCCGTCTGGTGACCCAACTAAGAGCTTCAAACCCGCAGGCAACGATCATCATATTTCTCCCGTAAAACGTCCGGCGCAAAAGAAAGAAGACTACTCACAGAAAATAAATGCATTCTCAGATTCAAATAAAGGAAGAGGAGCAATCACTATGTTAAACCATATTCAAAATTATACAGGAGGTCAAGCAGTTCGTTTTGATCGCTGGATTAAACTCTTTGACAATGTTGTTGCCATGTCAAACTGGAATAATTCAGACATAATTAGTATGCTATCTACCAAAATGACTGGAGAAGCATACGACTTCTTACAAAATATTTTGGAAAGTGATACTCAAGACTATATTAAAATAAAAGCTCTATTCCAAGAAAATTTCCACGGTGATGAAGATGCCGACTTCTACAGAGACAAGTTTGATGAAATTCAAAGGAAACCGAAAGAGAATATTTTAAATTACACTTTTCGTCTGAAAACTATTTATCAACGGGCCTATCCGTCTAATAAATTGGAGACTAAAGAAGAATTGGCTTCTCAATTACAATTTTTAAGGCAAAAATTTTTACAAGGATTGGAATCGGAGCTACAACACATAGTGCGTTACAAAAAAGTTTCCACTTTCGAAGAGCTTGTTGCAGTTACTCAGAAATATGCAAAAAGAGTCCCAATTGGAACAAAATGATAAAGATAAAAAATTATTTGTGAATGCTGTAACAAATACTCAAACTGACTCATTATTAATTCAAGCGATTGAAAAACAGAACGAATCAATTAATGCTATAGCAAACAAGTCTGAAATTTGGAAACAAACATACAGAAACTACAACATATCAAAAGCCTTCAACAAATATGGACTTTCATCAACAAATGGATCGTTTAACGGAATCAATGCTAAGTCTTGGTGGTTTACTTCAATCTAACATTCAAAATGATATTATCCGCAATCAACAAAGAAATGTTCAAACTAATAACCGCAACCAGCCTCGTCAATCAAATTTTCCTTACCCAGCGCAATCACGGCCCGGCAATAAGTTTCAGCAACCAGCTACACTGGCAGTTCAGCAACCACCTGCAGTATCAGCTGGTCAAGGCGGTCAACCTTTCCAAAATCCAATTCCAAATTTTACTCAACCCAACTTTCCTCCGCTGCTACCTGCTCAGCCTACAAACTACCCACCCCAACCGTTTCAGCAAATTCAACAAAACCCTCAGGCAACTCAACAGCCACCAGTACACACACAGCAAATTTCCCGGCCGTTTCAGCAACCCCCCTTTTTTCAGCAACCCCCCTTTTTTCAGCAACCCCCACAAGTGAATTTTCAGCAACAAGGTCAAATTTATCGCCCTCAGCAACAGAGTGGTATGAAATGTACAAATTGCGGCCTTACAAATCACAACATTGAAACGTGCTTTCATATACAACGGCAGGCTTTAGATACAAATGTTTGTTTTTATTGTAAAATGCCGGGCCACAGGTCAAATGTCTGTGTACATAGACCAAATATAATTCGGCCAGCTCAAAATTCTTCAAATCAGGGAAACGCTTAGCGGTCGACTGTAATAGGTCAGTCGGATATAGGCCATTAATTTCAAAAAAAACCTAGACTTATAGCGCAGATTACATCTTTCAGTAAAAATTCAGCACCGCGTCTTCCTATAAAAATTTATGATGTCCCGTTTAATGCATTATTTGATACTGGCGCGGCAAGAAGCCTGCTCCATGTTAATATTTTTAATAAAATTGTATCGGAACAAATTAATTTGTCTGACAAAACGAAGAGTTTGTCAAGTCATCAATTAATTTGTACCGAATCAGATGTTGAACTATATGATATTCATAACAAGCCATTGCTTACAAAAGGGATCATTACCCTACCAATCATATATGGCAACCATGTATTACATCAGGAATTTATCGTAACAAACGGTATTTCTGAGTCATGTGTCCTTGGTCAGGATGCTGCTATCAAACATGAATTTATTTTTGATGGCGGCAAAAAGACAATATTTTTGTCACGTGATCAACTAGTGGATCTATTGGTTGCTCATCACGAGACACATGTACAGAAAGAAGTTTCCAAAACATTGATGAGCTTGTTCAAAAATGTTAGGATGGCCCCCCTCACCTCTCAGGTAGTGGAGGCAGAGATCCAAGGGCATTCCGATGTGATATCCCCCTTCTCGCTCTTTCTCTTTTCGCAAAGCGTAAATTTGCCGGAGGGCATTGTCATACAAGACTATTAACGAATGTAATGAAGAAGGAAAATATTTAATAGAAATAGAAAATAAGAATAATGTATCTGTACTGCTCCCTAGGAAATGCCTTCTCGGAAATATAGAATTCTCTTGCATGTTGGTGGGAAAAGTTTCCACCAACTGGCAAGTTGCCGATGCGCAAGATGATGACATAACTATAGCAGAACCAATCTCTGATTTAAATGTAGATGCTGAATTTAAAAAACCAATTACTGATTTGCTGCATAATTTTCCAAATCTTTTCGCGACGGAAAATTCTGAACTAGTTAGTACGGGATTAATTAAACATTCTATTGACACCCAAGGACAAGGGCCTATACGACTTCGCCCATATCGGACAGGTAGAAAACAAAAGGAAGAATTAGAGAGACAGATTAAAGAAATGATGGCTACAAATGTTATTCAACATTCCACTTCTCCGTGGGCAGCGCCTGTTATATTAGTAGAAAAGAAAAGCGGAGAGCTTAGATTTTGCATTGATTATCGTAAATTAAATAGTTTAACAAAAAAAGATTCTTTTCTCCTCCCCCGCATAGACAGTACGTTAGACAGACTTTATGGAAAGCAATTTTTCACCACACTCGACCTCGCTTCAGGCTATTGGCAGATAGAGTTGGATGACCCTTCAAAAGAAAAAACCGCCTTTATAGTAGAAAATAACCTTTATGAATTTATTCGAATGCCTTTCGGGTTATGTAATGCGCCAGCTACTTTTCAAAGAGTAATGAATTATATTCTGAGAGACGTCTCGGGAATTAAAGCTTTAGTCTATTTGGATGACGTTATTATTTTTTCCGAAACTTTTGAAGATCACCTTAGAGATATTAAAGAAGTTTTTACTTTATTCAAAATGCGGGTTTGAAATTAAAATTAAAGAAATGCCAATTTATGAAAAAATCTGTACAATATCTTGGTCATATTATTTCGAGAGATGGAATAGGACCAGATCCAAAAACAATAGAAAAAATTGCTAATTATAAAACACCGATTTCTGCTGATGAAGTACGGTCATTTTTAGGTCTAGCTGGTTACTATAGGCGCTTTATTCCAAATTTTGGGTCTATAGCACAGCCTTTGACGGCAAAAACTCATAAAGATGTAGTAAAAAATAAATTTATTTGGACAGATGTTGACCGAAAGCATTTGATTTTCTCCGTACTTGTCTTATCACACCTCCACTGTTGGCTTATCCAGATTTCAACCTTGAATTTTTATTATTTACTGATGCTTGTGATTACGGAATAGGCTCTGTTTTATCACAAATGCAAGATGGTGTAGAAAAACCAATTGCTTATGCTAGTAGACAGCTAAAACCGGCGGAAAGAAAATACGCCACTGTAGAGAAAGAAGCATTAGCCGTCATATTTTCAATTAAACATTTTCGTCACTACCTGCTCGACAAACCTTTTACTGTCATTAGTGACCACCGTCCATTGCAGTGGCTAGAGAAATCAAAAAGATAACAATGGAAGATTAGGAAGATGGGCTATTTTACTCGCAGGTACAAACTACAAAATAAGATATAGGCCTGGTCGTATACACCAAAACGCTGATTGTCTTTCACGCCTTCACGTTTCTTCTATTCAAATTGAAAATTCAGAAATCGATATTTTAGCCAGCTAAGCGGCTGATCCCCTTTGTAAATCGATCATTAATTATCTAGATAATGGATTTCTACCTGTAGAATGTGCGAAAAAGATGCCGATTTGGGCAAAAGAAATTGAGCTATATCAGCTTCTAAATAAAGTACTATATCGCATCGATTTGCCGACGGCAAAAAATAAAAGAAATATTCCTGGCCAACAAGTTGTTCTCCCTCTTACTCTTAGACCTATTGTATTAAAAGAATTTCATGATAGTCCTTTATCAGGCGGCCATTTAGCATTTTTACGTACATATTTGAAAGTAAAGAATAATTATTATTGGCCTACAATGTTAGCGGACATAAAAGAATATTGTAAAGCTTGTGTAGTATGTACTGCTAACACAAAATCAAATTTACGGGCCTATTTATTTCCTCATGATCTAGCAAAAGCTCCATTTCAAGTAATTGGTATCGACTTTCTTGGGCCAATTAGTCCTGTTTCTCCTAGGGGAAATAATTGTATTTTTGTGATAACTGATTATTTTACTAAATTCGTAATTGCTGTTGCTCTACCTGATCAGACAGCTCAAACAACGGCCGAATGTATTTACAAAGAAGTTGTTTTAATGCATGGCCCGCCTTTGGCAATGGTGTCTGATAGAGGTACAAATTTCACATCAAAATTGATGCGTTATTTTTGTAAAAAGCTAAATATTGAACAACGTTTTACTACGGCTTATAATCCAGCCAGTAATGGAGAAACTGAGCGATTTAACCGTACAATGACTACAATGTTGCGTAAAGAGCTGGTGGATGGCCATCATGATGATTGGGAGGATGTTTTGGGAGAAGTATGCTTTGCATATCGCTCATCCATTCATTCTTCCACTAATGAGTCTCCTTATTATATGTGTTTTGGGAGAGATGTTAATTTTCCTATAAATAAAATTTTGGGGGCTGTTCCAGACCCAGTTCCTTCTTCTAATTATGTCGACACCCTTTTAGAAAGGTTGCGCTATAGCTTCCAAAGAGCAAACGAATATAATGTAAAGGCTCGATTAAATCAGAAAAAGCAGTATGATAAAAGAGCCAAAATTTTTAATTATAAACCGGGCGATCGAGTTCTTTTAGATATTAGACAAGTAAAAAAGGGAGATAATAGAAAATTTACTTCCAAATTTAAAGGCCCATATAGAGTAATAAAAATCAGAGACAATCACACTGTAGAAATTGCTGATAGTTCTTTTAAACCACAGCTTGTTCATTGTAATCGTCTTAAGCCCTTATATGAAACTATGTTATGGACTGATGAACCAATGCCTAATATTATTCCTGCTGCTGATCCAAGAGAACGTTCACGTAAACATATCTCTACTCAAACAAATTTTGACGTAGAGAGCAGTGATGAAAATTATCGTTCAGACGACTCTTCAGATTCTGAACGCTCAGATTCAAGTTCTCTTTCTTCCTCCTCTTTATCTGTAGTTGATGATGATTTGAACGACATTTCAGTAGAAAATCCCGATTTTGATAACACTTCCTTAATTGATCCCGAAATTCTTGAACGAAACACTTCTCCCGTAATTATTCCACACCCTCCCCCATTGTCACCTGTTATAACAATTGTAAACGAAAAAGAAAATAATTTGAACCCACCTGAACTTCCACGTCTTCGATCACGATCTGCAATCAAGCCTAGATCGCGATTGATAATGGAAATCTAGTAAAAAAGAGAAAAAAATACCACCCCCAAATTCTAAATAAGTGAGAAAAATCCTGTCCAGACATGTGTCGCATGATAGGATAACATAAAAACAAAAGAAAGAATGTAAAAGGAATGAAATTCAAAGACAGAAAGGAGAAAAAATTTTTATTTATGTAAACTTTGTTGTCATCACCTGGCGAAATCGAGCAGATCGGTTCTGAAAATCAAAACAATTATATGTGTACGTGTCCTAAACCGGCCAACTCTCAAGTGAATAGTGGTGTCAAACGAGGCCGGTGTTCAAATCGACAAACGAACGAAAAACGTCGAGTGTACCGACAGTCGGTCCTTTTTTTTAAAAAAAAGGATGTGCGAGTTAAGTGAACCATATAACACAACAAAGTTTTATTTCCAGTTAATTTCGAGTGAAATTATTGGACAGTTTCGAAGAAATTCAAAAGAAAACTAATAAACACTCTGAGGGAAAAAAAATATAATCAAACGCAGTTAAAAAAAACACAAAAGAAATTTTAATAAAAAATTTTAATATAAAAACGACCGTGACACGGGCAGACATCAACCATTCAGTAAAAGAAAATCCACACACACAGTCATGGATTCAGAGCCAATTTCCGCCCTTTTGACTCTGGCCGAATGGGAGGAGTTGGAAAGAATAATTGAAGCTGTTGCATCTCGTCCGAATTTGGAGGCTGATTTATCAATCAGCGACTCCGACTACGAGGATTATCCCGACTCCCAAGCATCGACCGTGGACCTCACGATGCTAGACGACGCAACCCTCGACGAGCTGTACGTAAACCCCGATAGTCATCCGGCTTTGACGAGAGACGCAATGGACCAGGTTCATTGGGGAAAACACCGTGAAAATCTCGAACTACATCCGGGATCTGCAGCAGCCGGGTGGTGTAGGTGGAAGGGTTTGGACGCCGTTTGGAGAAACAATCCAACCGGAGCAGACTCAACTAGATGTTATATTACAGATAATGCAGTGCATAATGAAAATATTATGCATTGTCGTCTTCTCGTCTCTCTGTTTTCTTTATTTTAAATGAAAATTTGAAATTTAAAGAGGCAGAAGACGTACAAAAAAACCCCTTTTCTCGTCTTATTTCAATTTCTTTTATTTCTGAAGAAATCTTACTTTCTATCATTTCCCTATACAATTGTTACTTTCTCACCTTCTTGTATTTTCGTGTACCAAACGTTTTTCCACACTATTCCCTTATCAATGTTTTCTATAAAATGCCTCTCCTCTTGTTTAAATCATTCACTTCGATCCTGTTCATCATGGCCAACCGATCCGAAAACGACATGACTGAACCAGCCAAGAAAAAAATGCGATTGGAGTCATTCCTAGATGACTGCGTGGCCAGCATCCAGCCATCCCAGGCCATCCGACCATCAACGAAATACATCTGAACTTTGCTGCACTTTCCATCACCAACAAACTAAAGACAAGCGGCCGCGGAGTATTCGCATACTCTGGAGGGTGGTCAAAATCCTCTGCAACACTATCTTGGGGCCATGGCAGGCCGACATCTTGCAACAACGAGGAAAGATCCCCAGGAGCAGGACGCGGGAGTGGGCGTCAGCTGCTACGCTCCCCGCCTCGGTCAGAAAAATACGAAGTGGAGCCTGACTTGAGGAGCTCTACAAGCTCCGACGAAGGAGATCGAGCAAGAGCACCCACACCGGAGCGGTTTAAACGTTACTCGTTAAAAAGGACCTGGCCTAAACCAGCCGACCTTCTTCACAAGGAGGCGAAACTGGCGGCGTTGGAGGTAGAGGAGTTCAACCTCACCAGAATCTACGTAAACGACCAGAAGCAGCTTCAGGCCCAGTACGAACGAGAATTGGCAGAAATCCGGCGCCGCTACAACTAATAAGACAGAAGAAAGAAGAAAGAAAAAAAAAACAAACAAAAACAAATGTGTAATCTGTATTATCTAATGTGCTGTTTTACCTTTTTCCTTTTACCCTATTTTACCTTCAATCAAAAAAAAATATAAAACTAGTTACAAAAAGGCAATTGTTAATTAATTAAAAGTAAAAGCAAACAAAAAAAAACAAACAAACAAAAATGGTTTTTTCCTCCTTTCTTGAAATAAGCAGTCAAACAAAAAAAAAAGAACAAGCAACGAAAATGACAACAAAAAAAAAGAAAAACACAAAAATAAGCGTTGTCAGAGGAAATAAAAAACACAAATGAATATATATTCGATTAAAATATATCGTGTATTTGCATACAAAAAACCTATTATGGAAATTGGTGTATATAAAAACAAAAACCACCAGAAACAAAACAAAACAAACCATAACAAAAAACGAACGAAACATAAAACAATGAACTAGAGCTATATCTGCTGTTCTTGAAGCTATTCTTCATCCTTTTCACTCGTCTTGTTCTGTTTCACTGTTCACTATACACCTTTTTTCCCTTCTCTCTCACTGGTGTTCTTCAATATGTCTCTTCTTTCGCTGTTCGGACTCGACTGTCACTATTTTTGTTGAGCGACAGTGCGAAAGCCATGTTGCATTTCCGAGAATTACTTTCACCTACGTTTTCATTGCTCACACCTACCCATCTTATCCCTTCTCTTCCGTATTCTTTATCAATGTTTTCCTTCTCTCCGTATATATTTACCATTCTTCGACCTTCTCCTTTTTCCGTTGACCTACTTTTATTTTTCTCATATCGTCTCGTACCTTGTCGCAATCGATACGCTTGGCGATCGATGTCAACCAACAATCGGCGCGCTATTCGTACTTCTCCCTTTTAATGTTGATGTGTCCCCAACGCCCTCTATATGTTGCGCGCGGCAAAATATTAAATAAGTCCATTATTAATAACTTCCTTCTTGTACGCATATTTTTCCATGTTCACAAATTTATAATCTTCTTTTCCCGCTCATGTTTACTTTTATTTACCCCTGTAAATTATATGTATCTTTCGACTACCTTTTTCAGATCATGCTGTCGTTATTTTTCCTCAGCCTGATCGTATCCACGTCCGCTTTTGAAGTAACGCTGTGCGACTGCACCAAACACACTGGAATAGGGTTGCTAACCTTTTCTGATGGTGATTGTGAACCAGCCGCAAAAATCGGGAAAACTTGTGTCGAGTATCGCATCATGACTGACAAAAAAGCAGCTTATAATTTCCCTGGATTTATATGTTCTCGTTGGAGAAATACGAAACATATAACTGAAAATTTTCTGGGCCAATTAATTGTAGTTCCAGAACGCATCGCCATCGACACATCAGCTATCCAATGTGACATCATGCGTCAATCATTACGCTGCGGTGACAATGCCATGACAAATTCCGACAACAAATGGGTTTTCAACGACGAACCTGAAACCGTCGGTTATTGGCTCCGTTCGGTGACAGTCGAAAAAATAAACTGCGTATTCGAAGAAATCAGTCTGGCACACGAAGACGAAAGTGATTTTATTCATACACCTCTCGGTAAAGCTAACATTACTCATCGCTCGATTTCCCATAACCATATGACATTGTTTTGGATCGACACCTACCCAAACCTACCGAAATTGTCTTACGTGAACTTGAAAGTGGTGAAGGCTTGTGGTATGAGTCTTCAACCAAAGACAATATGATTTTACTGGACAAAGCAAATCAGGTTGACTTCCATGTGCAATGGTTGCCGAGATGTCAAAATGTGAAATGTGATAAAAATCAAAGTGAGTGGACAGTAGTCAACAATCATCATCTATTTGTCAAAAGAAAAGTGATTCAATTGGATGCCAAACAACAGTTTAAACCTCCACAAATACCACGTTCCGTAAATTACTGGGAGAATATCGAACTAATGAATACCCACCAAAATTATGCTATTCAATTGAATAGCATAATTTTGGTGTTCTCTCCCCTTCCCTGTCAGTCAACAACAATGTCGACGTCAATTCTGTATGAAGTGAAATCATATTCGTCTCTGATCGTTCCTTGCTGCAACAATGGCATCTGTTGGAAACAATTTGCCAGCTGAAGTGTTGAAATGGAGTTCGGAAGCCGTATTGGAAAAGCTACAGCTTGACCAATTCGACCAGTCTGTAATTGAAGCTTTCCAGAGTGAATAACGCCATTTGTATAATTCCTTTTCGTTAAAATGCTGCCTTATAACTTGGTAATCTTGATATACCTTTGTGCTAACTGATATTTATTTCTGATATTTTCATTTACAGGAGAAGCCATTGATGGTGAAAGCCTCATGGCCCTCACATCTGATGACTTGCGAGAAATGAATCTTAGATTGGGTCATAAAAAGAAAATCGAACTCATGATTCTGTCTCTGAAGGAGAAACTTCAAGGTGATAATGCTGTTCCAGGGTGTGGTGCTTCTAGTATTGCTTCCGTTCCTGCTTCTGTTCCAACACACCCAGTTCTGTCAAGCAACCCTGTTGCTACCTCAACGCAGTCTCAAGTTCTTCAAGTTAGTCAACGACAAGCCAACAATTCAAAGGTAATAATTTTTGTATGGAAATGTGCTGCATAATCTTACTCTTGAATACTGTATTTTTAGCCTGTGTTTGATGTTGTCAAAATGATAACATCAAACGACAGAGGAAAGGAGATTTATAATGACTATCTGGAGAGAGAAGATCATGGATCATGGGCTGTGCCATCCTGCAACGATGGTGAGTTTGAGAGATAATTTGAGTTCAACGATTTAGAATTAGGCTAGTAATTGTTATTCTTTTCTTTAGATTTTCTTCGTCTGCTAGTATTTTGCATTTTAACAATGCCTGAAATCAAGAAGATACGTCATAGCTCGGACGAAACGAAGATAAAACAGCTTTTGGTTTTCTTACCGGTAAATCATGTTTCTTTCCTTCTCAAATTCTTAGTCTAATATTGATTATTCTATAGGCTAATGAAGACATCGAGGATTTCGTAAAGAATCGGAGTCCAGCAGAACGCACAAATAACAAGCAGCTCTTTTTGCTGTGTTCAGGCTCGATGCAGGAAACTCTGTTTTCCAACCTGGTTATCGAGGATACCGTCATTCCCTGTGGCAACAATTCCACACAAGCATTCAACACCTTGTTTGCATCCTTTTTTGTTTTTCAAGTTCACTACCCTGTACTGTTGAAACCTCTTTTTAAACTGTTCGAAGAATGGGTATTTAAGATTAGAAAGTCGTTGTCGGCAACCAAAGCCGAGTTTATTTCTCTTCTCGAGTCGCCGAAATATTCATTTCAGACTGACTAATTTGTTCATCGATTGTAAGATTGTTAATCCTGTTTTAATGACGATCCTCTATGGTTGATTATTTGATTTTATTAATTCGCTTTTTGCTGATTCATCATTATGTTTTGAAGTCGATATTGATTAATGTTGTCTAATTATTACTATTACAATACATGAGTTGACTGATAAAGCATTTATTGGTTGGTATATTTTATAAATATTTTTCTATTCTGAAATTTTAAAAAAGAAACTTTGAAATCGGTGTGTGTCTAAAGTAGTCGGTAAGTGTGTAAGCCAAGTACCTCGCATACCTATGAAAGTACCGATGACACTTAGAATATAAGTACATACGGAACTAAGTAAGTATTAAATCGACACTTATAAGTGTCGATCTGCAAATCAAAACTTATAAGTGTCCATAAGTATACCCAATCCGATTTAGTGTGAATATTTAGCCGATCAAGCAGTCCGTCATGAAAATGACATTATCCGTCTCATTCAAAGTGTTCAGTGTGAGCAGCGACGCATCAAACATGCTCAAGCTGTTTCTACAGCTCAATATAATGGATGGCTAGCAGCTTCACAACTTGGTCTACGTAAATGTGTTAAACTAGCAGCCACTGGCAATACAGTTTCAGCAATCGAATGTGCTCCCATCAACGTAACATTTACTACAGAGATCACATCATGTGGTGCTCAGCCTCGGTACAAAAATTTTACAGTTAGTCGTACTGGATGGGAGCTGGCAGCTTATAAAGATTGCTACTGGACCAGTGGAACAGTTAAATTCAATGACCGTCCACACTCATATCGAAATTTTACTTGGCAACTAGTGGAGACATCTATAGTATGGCCTCAACGGGATCTGGCTAACGCTTTTCGTTATTCTGATGTTAAATTCTTCGATTATCAACAAAAGGCAAACCCAGCCTACGCAGACTCAATGACCAGCCCAATGGACATCATTGCCGATCTCACCTCATCAATCAATGAGCACACGGCAAAAGGTTCTCCACAGGATGTAGCCGTAGGCGCATCAAACGTCATAGTTGCTGCAGTAGAAAAATCTGCGTCATCTTTTTCCAATTGGCGCAACATTCTCGTATTTCTCGTATCAATTCCTATTTTAGCCGTAGCAATAACTTTTTTGATTGCTACTGATTGTTTCGGAATACCTCGCTCAATTAAATACTGTATTACATAAATCCCCAAACGTAACGATGAATCAAATAACTCTGATGATTCAGAGTGCGAGATGACTACTGTTTAGATTCCGTGACGTAATCTCATGGGGCCGGGAGCGATGTAACGGAACGTCCGCTTTTCCCGACTCTTTTGTGATCTTTATTCTACTCTTTTACTCTTGCTTCACTCTTATTTCCTTTTCTTATTTTAACGCAATGACTCTTTTATTTTGTGTTTACTATTCCCCTTTTAATACTAGATGGCGCATTCAGACTCCGTGTTTGAATCACCCGCCAATATTTTTCCACTTATATGTTATTCATTTAATTATCAGCAGATATTATCCATTTATAGTTTACCTCCCGAAAATATCTGCTTTTGCCTACTTTATTCCCAAAGGGACTGAACGAGACTAGACCCGTTTTTCTGCGTATTTCTCCCTATGTTGCGCGTGCACAATCAAAAAGTATAAAACCCCGACGCAAAAGCTATTCTGTACGCACTCTCACCCCGTCAACTCACTCACGTTTATTCAAGTCTTGTTCCTCATTTTATTTCCCTTTGCCGTAAATATTTTTATGTTTAAAAACTCCTCCGAAAGTTGAACGAGTTCCGCTCATCTTTACTCGAGCTTTCCCAAATTCTCCGAATTGCCTGACGCTCGAGCCGCTACCCGCTACCCGTTTTTATCCACCTTTCTTTTAAAGTAAATGTTTGCTTATTTTATTGTCTTGTATTTTAATAGAAGTGTTTATTTGTTATAAGATCTGTCTACTGTTGTAATAAATACACTGAGTAGTTTATACCCGCATTTGTTTTTGGTTTTAACTTTATACATGCATTGTGAGTAAATTCGCCTCATATAGTTAAGTTTATTTTCTCCGTATTGGTTTGACACAATGAACCCGTTGGGTCAACCTTTACAGTAACATATCTGGGCTCGTTAACTAATCGTTGCCATCTGCTCAAGAGATGAGGTGGGAGGTCAATTCGCACGAGCCCTATGTCAAAGTTAAGTGAGAACAGAAATATTCGCTCTTCTGTGTCTACAAGTCGCACTTGACACGCGAAGTAAATTTTAGAATACGAACAAACTAAAATGAGTGCTAAGAAGCCGAGTGATCTCCTTGACGATCTCGCAGAACGAATTAGCAGGGTGCACCGGGCCTGGGACGAGGCGGAATATCTGCGCTGCGAGGCTGAGCGAGCCGAAGAAGGTACGTGTCGGGAAATCTGTTGATTAGTTATCTCATACTTGATGTCGGTTTTTTTCATCGCTGATTTAGCCGTGCTGGTTGAACACCTTGCCCAAGGTGATAAACTATTCCGAGGGCGTCGAATTGTTGTGATGCCTCATCAGCTGGTGCGCGTCCGGCCGGGCAACATACTCCGAGTAAAACTACTACACGTTGTGTGTTCATTTTGTTGTTGTGCCCGAAAATTTTCTTTGTTTATCGGTTAATTCAATTTGGTTTCTTTCTTTCCCTTATCTTGTGAACTTTTTTATCCGCTTAACTATTTTTCTTATATTACAAAAAAACGGGTAAGGTGGTTTGACACAATGAATTCGTTGGGTCAGCCTTTACAGAAGCAATTGGAAATAGGTCTATACTCAAACATATTTTCATTAAACCCATTACATAATGGTTAAAAAATATATAAAATACGTAGATTACTGCACTTTTTCCGAGTTCCGTGTTTAACACGGCCCTTATGCGGAAATTACCTTCATTTAACCACCTATTAATACCAAACTATTATCCCCTTATCTATAATTTTTCAAATTTATAATGTTAGATAATAATGGAATTGTCTAAAAAAATTTTAGCAGGGATATTTCGTTCCATTAGAAATATTGCAGTTTAAATATTCCCAATTTCTAGGATTCACATCATTTTTTGGCCATTCAGTTGTAGTATTGACCATACCCGCTGCAGCACAAAGCGCCACTTTGTGGCCACCTGTTGCTGGGTGGCGTAATATACCCGCTGCAGCACAAAGTGGCCACCTAGTGCTGGGTGTGATCAATACCACAACTGCACGGCCTAAAAATGGTGTGAATCCTTAAAAAGGGAAAATATAAACAAATATTTCTAATGCAACGAAATTTTCCTGCTCAATATTTTTTTTTTTACAATTACATTGTTATCTTAACTTTATAAATTCAAAAACTTTTAGGGAAGGGGATAAAAGTTTGGTAGATATAGCTGATTAAATGAATGTGCTTTCTCCTTAAGGAAAAAGTGCAGTAAACTACGTTTTTTCTGTATTTTTTAACCATTATGTAATAGATTTTTATGAAATAAGTTGAAATGAGTATAGATTACACGTAGATGAACAAAGCTCATGAAGTAAAATTTCAATTTTATTAATCTTAATACCTCTTTTAATACATGAAAAACTACGACAAAATTAAAATTAAGTTTTAACAAGTTTCGGGTTGTAATTTTTGAGCAGGGTGTAGCTTCTCCAAAAAATTCGACATATTTTTTTAAAAAATCAGTGTACACGGAGTTCGAGATAAAAGCCCTGTTTTCGCTTTCTTTCTGCCACTACAATATTTCATTACCGGATACCGTCGTCGGTAATATTATAGCGATGGAATATTACCGTTATAAAAAAAACCATAATTATCTTGTTTGATTAACTACAGTTAACAAAACTTTGAACAATAACAGAACAAAATTACAAAAACAAGTTTTATTTAGCTCGTTAAATTTATAGCAAACTGAATAAATCTTGAAAGTAATTTGTTCTGTTAAAAGTTGCGAGATTTATTACTGACAATTATCCAAAAGAATTTTGTTGCGTCAAATTAAAACGTTAAGGGAAGTTGCAAGCTTGCAACTGTTTGCGTTGCTGGGTGTCAATTGACTGGCAAAAGGCCCCGCAAAACCAAAACGATAGGAGGTGAAGAACGGGCGATAAATATAGGCGTGGTATGTTTTCCATTTCGCAGATAGAAAACCTTTTGGTTCTGGGAAATGATTAGTTAAAACTATTTTCGAGAAAATTATTTTCTTAGAAAATTCTCACATTTTATCAGTGTTATATGCTATTTACCTCATCTATGTTTTTTTTTATATGCTTTAAATTCCTTGGATGTATTATTGTTTTGTTTTTCGTATATCCTGCTTCCAGGATTCAACATCTATTCAAGGTCGACTTGACTTCTTAGTATTTCTTTTGAAGAAAAGCTCGAATGCTGCCCTAGCTTTCTACAATACTTAAAAAACCTTGGGCTTGATATTATAACCTTGTATTGTAGTCGCATAAGTCTCTTGTATATAGCAAGTATAACTGTTCGTCGCAAAACTCAGCAGATAGTCAGGATTGCGCTCGGGATTGAGGAGTCATCTTAATTATTTATTGTTTTACTCAATTAATTGTTGCTGTTCGTGCGAGTGCACCCCTGTACCTGGTTCATGGTTTGACTATTTTGTTCGGTTTTGTATGTATTCAATAATAAATTTGTACGATCCGGCCATTTTATATGAAATATTTTTTTCCCCGTTACTTATTTTATTCAATACATCCTGCATTCAGCATTTACGAAAGTAATTTGAATATTCTGAGCATACAAAGACTTTGGAACTTGAAAGTGATATCTTTTCCTGATGGAGTCGTTATCTTGTTATCAGACAAAACAATAAAGCGAGAGCTGAAACATGGATCGTTCAAAGCTGACAAGGAAACAAAAAGCGAAAGAATTTTCCCGTTTCAGTACCTTCGTGTCGAAATTGTACGCCAGTTGACGCCAACTATAAGTCAAGATGACTTCACTGTGTCGTCGCCTGAATGGTCCGTTAGACGACCAGCATTTCACATGTAAATAATAACATCCTCGAAATAAAAACGAGTTCAAGAATAATCAATACTTTTCTCACTTTCAAATATTACAGGACACTTTTATCGAATGTGCAACTGCTGGTCGGAACTGTTTTCGCTGCTCACCGGTGGCAAACTGCGACCGCATCAACGTTTCATTTATTTTCTAATGATATTGATGTGCCTCTGCTATGGTCTCTTTCACGTATGGATTGCTCAGGAAAGAAATTGGATAATACCTTTGAATTATAATGTTGGTGCTACGACGAACGACAGAGACAATAGTCGAGGACCCGAACACAAAATTAGTATCGATGTGATCAATAAAACAATCCAGAAGAAGGACGATAATCATGACGTGGAATACTGGAATCCTTCATTCAGGATCTCGCTCCTAATGTGCCCTACGAGTTCTGGGTGCGTGAAAAGGCGAGAATTTCTAATAACAAAAACAAAATCAAAAATAAGTGCGCTTACTTTCCAAGCGTTTTCGATCTTCGATTCAATAACAAGTAAATTTTAAATGCACTCAAATTAGAGTCTCATACTATTAATAAAACAAAATTAAGGAATCAATTGTAATTTAGTTATTGGCAAACGCTTCGATCGTCGAATGGAACCTTCTATTTGTATGGGGCTTATCACGACAATCGGACGGCCGTCCAACAGCCGGTCATTCGAATTCTCGGAATGATAGACAGGATAGAGCCGACCGTGAAATCGCATTGCCTGTTGTGGTACGACATAGCTAAAGATCCTTTCGTCACGCCCATCGTCGAGTACAAGTATGTCTGGAACAAGAAATGGGGGAATTACAAACAAGGACTCCTTCAGCCGTACCTGATGACTTGTAATTTGCCAAAACAAGACGATTTGACCTCAAAGGGTTTCAATATTGATCAATTACCAGCCTCTGTATCCTTGACGGAAAAAAGATGCGAGCCACCCACAAACAACTTGCGCATCAACAACATCGTGCCGGCCTTAAAGAAACGATTCGCCGTCTGCGTCAAAGGACTCGATTTTCTGCAGGTGGACTTGAGCGTCCGTCTGGTCGAGTGGATCGAATTACTGGGATTACTAGGAGCTGACAAGATTTTCCTCTACGAACTGGAAGTCCATCCGAACATCTCCAGAGTCTTGAGATATTACCAGGAGACGGGCCGAGTGGATTCAACGCCCATTTCACTTCCGGGTGATCAGCCCAACCTTCCGGGATTGCGTCACTTGTATCCCAAATCGAAAATTATCAACAAGTGGCAGAACGAGGTGATTCCCTACAACGACTGTCTGTATCGCAATCTCTACAGCTACGATTACATCGCTCTGCTGGACACGGACGAAGTGATTGTGCCTCGTTTAGTGTCAACATGGAACGAGCTGATGGAAAACGTCTTGGCCGGAGTACCCTCAAACAAATCCCCGTCCTGGCGTCCTCGTACCATTTCCGCAATGTGTACTTTTGGGATGACGAGGAGCATTCGGACGTGTGGTACCCGGACATCCCTCGTCACATGCACATGCTCCAGCACGTTTACCGCAGTTACAATTACACCAAACCTGGGTCTTACGTCAAGTGTTTTCATGACGTTCAAAAGATCCTGACGTTGCACAATCACTTTCCATTTGCGTGCTTGGGTAAAGGCTGCTATTCGCATACTATTGATCCTAAAACGGCTCATTTGCAACACTACCGAGGCGACTGTCAACTGAAGAAGAACTGCGACGTGGATTTCAAGCAGCACCTGGTCAAAGATCCAATTATCTGGCGTTATAATGAAGATCTGATTGCTCGGGTCGATAACGTGCTCAAGGAAATTGGATTCCTCAAAGAAAGTGACATTGATAATCACAGGTGATCCAAAAAAACACATCTGTTATTTAAAAAATATAGAAATTATTTCAATACATTTAGGCTGAAACATATTTGTCACTAATTATGAAATGGAGTGATAATAAAAGTATTGCTATAATGATTAAGAAAAAATGTCGATATTTATTCTTAACCAAGCAATTCATGTTTTGCCCTCTATTTAAAAAAAATATAGTTATATCGATTTGAAAATAAAATTGTGTAGGATGCATTTACATTTTCATAAAAGCTGTGTATTATTTCCCTTCTGATACTGCACAAGTGCAATAAATTTAATGAGAAAATTTAATGAGACATTATTGAAACGTTGAGAATTTCCTCATATTGTTTAGTCCGTTGAATGATGATCGCCTGTGAAATCTGGTGGACAATTTGATGAGCCGATTCGGGTACTACCCGAGAAAATTCGCCATCATATAGGCACCTTGCCAAATGTCGGCAAACGTTAAATAAACCCTAAAAATGATGGATTAATATGCGAAATATTATAAAGTTTCCATTTCTTTGGTCGCTATTTATTATAACTAAATACATATATTTTTTTTAATTTTTGGATAACTGAAAAAAAAAACATAACCTGTTACGTCACAAAAAGCGTTGTAATTTGGCCCCCTGGCGTCGACGCCGTGTAATCAGTTAACTGGTTTATGCCGGTTTATGCCGGTTCATGCATACGACAATGCATAATACAATTTTACTGAAATTTGGAAATAAACCATTTAATAAATCAAAAATTTTTTTTACTGAACTATGTGCGTAAATAGCAGTTGTTTTCGCTTTAAATAACAAATGATTTAATTTGCCGTTGCTTTTGAACGAAATCTTGAATTACCTGACGTGGTATTGATTGAGATCGATTGAGATTTTGTTACTTGAGCAATCATGGAACCATTCATTAGTTTCTTACTTTTGCTTGTTGGCTTACTAAGCGCTTTAGTATCGGCTATTTCCGTATACGAAAAATATCAAGCTGCGAGTAAGCAACTCAAATCACCGGAATCAAACTTGATCAGCATCAACACTGATTCAAGAACTCCCAGAAAATCGAAGAGGAACCGGCGTAAGTGTACCCGTAACCAGAACTTTAAGCCTATTAGTCTAAACCGGAACAAACTGCAAGGATTTACTTCCGAAACCGACCGAATGAGTGCTGAGATTATCAAAACAGCAGATGATGGTAAAATTCCTTCGGCTACTGTCTCCACGGGCAACTGTAGTAATAAGATTCGTCACGATCCAAATTCGACGAACACTGTTACCAAGGGAATCACGAATAAGGCGAGCGTTAAGAAACCGGAAGTAGCTTCTTTGAATTCTTTGCCTTTACCTGATCAACCTGAAGATGATGGACTTACCACCACACTTTATTATATGGCACGTTCAGACGTTCGCCGAATTAAGGGCAAAGGTGGAAGACTCGTCAAGGCCCTTGAAAGAAAATATGGTGTCAAAATTGATGTCCCAGCACAAAACGCTGATGGAAACCTGATCATCTCTGAAGGGAATGAGGCAATTCGCCGGACTGTTGAAGCGGATATACGCGACCGAATGATAATGACGATTTCATTACCTTTTGTTGATCCGATTGTCTACGCTAAGATTCAGACACTCGTTGATGACGGCAAACTTCAAATTGTACATCAAACAACCGAAAGCGAGAAACGTTCCATCTGTTTTACCGGACTCGCTAAACACTGTAAAGAAATTCTGAATTTTTCAAATATGTCTCATTAAGTCTTTTCTTATTCATGTTGTCAGCTCTTTCTCTATTGCGTCATTCTTCTCTTCTTTCTTTCTTTTACCCTTCTCTCTTGGCTTGTGTGAATGAATGTGCGTGTGGATTATAGATGAATGTGTGTGTGAAGTTGTGTGTGATTGCGTAATTTGATTGAATGTCCTAATACAAAATTTTTAAAAAATTAAAATTATTCTAATGTCTTTTTATTCTATAACACCACAAAAGATTTAAAGATTATCACTTTTATTAAAAATTACTTGGAAAAATGATTCAATTTAAAAAAAAAAAAAAAAAAGATAGGGGAAAACAGTGATTATAGAAGACAGTGATTATATAGAATATAAGTAGCTATAAGTCTCGCCGAGTTGCATGTAGTGGGTCCTAATAGGAAGGTTGCATCCATTACTTGACGGATGAGCTTCGTCAACAGAATGGTCGCATTATCGGTTGTACCTACGTGGATAACCAGTGGGTGTTCGCAAGAGGGCGCCACGATCGTGAACATCCAAACGGAATTATTATTACTATTAATAGCGCTATTATTACTAATAATAACGTAGCGGTGAAACAGCTAAAGAATTTAGGTTTCGTCAATATAAGGACGCATTTTTTTTTATTTGTAGTATCTTTTGGGTAATGTATGTATGTTACCCAGTATAAGTGAGTTTACCCCGCTAGAAGCGATAAGGTGCTGAGTGAATTATTTTTCTGATTGTCAGCATCATCTATAGCCTAGCTCAGATTAGATAGATGATTAGATAGATAGATTAGAGAGATGGTCCGGCGTCCAGCTACCGGCATACTATATAGATAGTTAAAATTAATAAACAGTGTTTATTAATTCACACCTATGCTGCCCTCATAACCTTAAGGAATAATTTTTTTTTCTTAATAAATTGTGACCTAGTCCACCAACCAAAATTTATCGATTTGATTCAAAATTGACATTAAAAAATAAGCATTAAAAATAAAGATATTCTATTACTTATCTCAATTTGATTTCTACAAGTTCAACATCGATGTGCATCATTGATGCACGAGCTTAATATTTCTGCTTTATTTTTCTCAATAAAGACTGTAGCCTATACATACAATTAGGTTTATATAATTATTTAATTTTATTTGAATAAGCTTACGCGTTGAAAGTAGAAGCCCCTATTTTTGCAGTATATTGTAAAATGTTGTTTGGGTTTTACTCGATAGAGATGAAGTGGCAGAATCAGAGAGATTTGAAATCACAGCGAGATGTCATACAGATTCGGCGGACGAGGGTGACAGATTAACTTTTTTTTTTATAGCAGGAACCAAAAGCAATTAACGATTTTAAAATTTAATGGCTTACGGTAAATGTTGAAATTTTAGACAATATGCTCGCCTGCAATAAATTGGTGCTACTTCGCTATAAATTTTCAATATACGAAATAGCCTAAGTATTACAAAAATCGACAAAAATACCATTAAAAACAGTCTATTGTTTTTTGTCAGTGAAATAATTCCATTTATACAAATTATCTTTTATCATTTCTTGGAAGCATTCGAGCCTGGCTCAAATGTTAAAGCGTTTTTGATGCCTGTTAAAGCATTTTTCTATGTCTTTGATGGAATAGCAAAAATCTATGGATGAGATATTGAATGGATGAGTTAAGTTTGGTGTCCTAGGAGGCTAGGATCCTAGGACTATCGGAATATTCTCTAGTTCTCCTCGAGACATAATTTAAATTGAACGAAATACCGCGAAATACGGAAGCACCCCAATCAACAAAGGCACTACGGGAACTGCGGCTTCACGAACGAAACAAATTTTTTGCCGCCATTTTATAAATGTGAAATAGGGTTTTCCTCATAAATGTGCTGAATTGCCGAAATATTTAATTTTTATCATCAATTTTTTTTACTCTGGCTATATTGGTCCATCGCTATTGGCGCTATTGGTCGCATCTGCGCTCTCTTATGGTTGTGTCAAAGTCAAATCGCCAAGTGCACACGACAAAGCCCTGTCGCCATCATATGAAGGGCGTGGTTTCAGTCGGCTGCTTTCTTTTTTGTGTCTTGAGTTTATTATTTACATTGTAGAATAATTTGACTGTTTTACTCGTAGTCTAAGTAGTCACATACTGGTGAGGAGGTGAGAATTCATTTTACCAATTTACATTTTTTTTTGTTGGCAGCAGTGAAACGTTTAAATTCAAGTTACGCGGCTTTCAGGCTGTCCGAGGCTGTCATGTTTTGTGTGTTTTGAATCGGTTTACACGTTAGTTGAGTACACCATGAAGAAAACCTTATCGAATTTTGTCTACGATTTTCTCTTGATTTTCAATCTACAAAAATTGTCGCGATTTAAATCAGGGTGGATAAACATTAAACACATTTTAAAAATGGAATTCGGATTTTTCTTTTATTTTCAATTCAATTTCCTCTTTTCCTCGTCCCACAGATGGACTTGGATGTGAAAATAAAAGTTGGGTTGTGTGGTTGTGTGGCAATGAAATTCGTAAATAAATAAATGACTCTGTCTTGACTCATTTCTTATTTAAGTATTATTTCGTGAAATTTTGACGCAATTTCAACAATTTTTATTTTCTTTTTATTTATATTATTATATTTATATATTTTTTTTTAAATCTAAATCTGCCCATGAAATTTGGGTTTGTATTTTTCCTGTCTTTAATTTTAAAGATAACGAAACGAATTTTATTACACAAGTGCACAATTAACCTTAGTGGGAATAAAATAGGGAAACATTTTTTGGAAATTTGTTTCCTGGAAATGAATTACGCACAAATGAATTTTCTAGTCAGACTCGCATTTTGAAAATCTGAAAATCAATTTCAGTGTTTTGCTTCTCAAGTCTAAATTTTTAAAGATTATGACTTGAATATTTTATTGTATTTCTTTATGCCCGTTTACATCCACTGTTCAATTTTCAAATACCTTAGCTACTTTGGATTCAATTATATTTCATACCATTCCCCTATATATTTCACAATAACAAATTCATTCTTCATCAGTTACCGATCAGTTTTTGGATAATCAAAATAAAATCCTCAAAGAGACGCCACAATTTCCTCCTCCAACAGGAAACCCGTAAAATGGGTGTGGTGATTATTACTGTTTTCAGACAAAGACGGCCCTAGTCTCATCCAATCGATAATCACCCAATCTTGATCGCCTTTTTTTCAAGTTCAGCGTCGACTGGACGGTCAACGGACTATTTTGATTAGCGATGGTGTTTGACTCTGTGACATAACCCGTCCCGATTCGACCCCCGTTCAAATGAAGAATAACTCCTAAATGAACTTGAAACGATGATTCTGGAAATTCCGCATGTCCCGTGAATGAGAAAAAATAAATTCCTGGTTGCCGTGCCGTGAATTTTCCCGTTTGCAGATTCATGGCGTTTCCCTCGTTCACTCGCGCCAAATCGAAAGGAATTGGAATTCCAGTTGTGTTGAAATGAGAATTGCGCTGGACGTAGAAATAGACCGGCGCTGATTTGACGTCGGCGAATCCGATCCATTTTTGTTGGTCTGTCAAATAAAAAGAAAGAATTAGACTATCAAATCGAGTAAACCAGTAAAAAACACCTCGATACCATTTTGATTTGGGAAAAAGTCGCAGTAAACTATTTCCATCTTTTTCGATCCTTTGACGGAAAAGAATCCGCTCAGTTTATGTCCCATTCGCTGCAGATCAAAACATGACGTTGGCATTTGACCAATGTCAACGATTTCACTCGTCCTATCTGTTGAATTGTTATTTATTTATTGTTTTCGTAATATTATGAAATTTTTATTTATTTCACACCATTTAACATTTTGGTCAAATCCGCAACGGCCGATTTCGTGCCGCTCAATTCCGCCATCGTCGAGGCCAAATTTCTTGTTGTAGTTTCCAAATTGTTTGAAGTTTCTAAACAATTTCGTTGGAATTGGAAATGATGTGTGGAGCAATTTTTTTAACTTTTAAATGAAATCATTTCTGGACTTGCCTCTCAGATCTTTTTTCATATTTCCTTCGGCGACTTCTATTTCATGACCTAATCGCTGAATGTTCGCTACACAATCAAAGAAATCAATCAAATTTGGATTAAAATTTTAAAATATTTCATTCTAATTTCGGTTTATTTTTGAATTCAGTTGACAAATTTGTGAATTTTTGTTCAGTCGCTAAATTCAATGAAAAGGTATTTTGCATTACGATTGAGAATTTTTATAACAAAGCAAAAATACCATTCAATTTTTCCGATAAATTATTGACAGTTTTGCTTAATCCTGCCCTCGTTTTATCCAACTCTGTTTTGGTCTTTTCCAATTCCCGTCTAGTCTCTATGTAAAATCAAATCTTTTATTTTAGTGGCTTTTTTTGCCAATATCTTTTTCGATAAATAGAAAAATGAAATTAATCAAATTTCGTAAACAGAAACAAAATATTTTTAATAAGTTTCTGAGCCGTTAAATTAAAAAATTTAAGAAATTTAAAAAAAAATGAAAATTTAACCTTTAAGTTCTGATTTCAATTTGTTTTTCGCTTCCATCCATTCCTCTTTCACGGCAGTAACAGAATCTATAGAAATCCCCAAAAAATGGAAATTCACGGACGTTAAATAGTAAAACAAATATTAATTAATTTTGGCTGAAAACATTTAAGGGCCTACCTTTAAATTCCATTGTTAATTTCTTCAACATCAGATTCTCCCCCTCGTTCCTCCCATACAATTCCTTAAATGTATAATAAATTGTAAATAAATAAAATAAATTTCAGTTGAAACTGTTTAATTTGTTAATTTGTTTAATTTGGAACGACGCCAGTAAAGAAATTCAAGACCTGAATGCCTTCAATGTCGTCCTTGTCTTATTTGAAATCAGAACTGTAACTGTAATATGGATACATGACAGCCGTTAGCAGATTTGAATGGTTCAGTCCCAAAGAGTGGCCAAACTCGTGAGTTGCTATTTGGAACAAATTCACCCCTGTGCGGATGAATAGAATTTGGAAATCTATTTTGATTGATTCGTACATCACATAAAATTATAAAATGACGTTTATTACCTTTATCAGAGTTGATTTTCCATGGTTGGTTTTCGTCAAAATGAACATTACCTCCGTTATCTGGATAGGTAGCGTGAGCGTAAGCGTCTTCGCCCAGATAATTATTGAACGATGGGCAATTACCATGTTCCCCAGTTACAAAACTGAATGAAATTTATAAATAATTAAAGGGGAAATAGACAAATAGTTTATCATGAAAAAAAATGTGAATATGAATTATTTGCAGTTAATCGGCTTACAGGATGTCAATGTCAGCGTTATCCGATTCATTATTTTGATGAACAAAGGTCAAATCGGTCACATCCGCCCACATTTGAAAGGCTCTGGCGATTTCACGATCGACGTTCGATTTGTTCATTTTCCTCGAATATTTGCTAATTTTGTAAGTCAATTGTTTCTTGGGCCAACGACTTCCTGTAACAAATATCCCAATAATAATCATCTGCAAATTAACTTAACTTAAATAATTTTGTGCTTCGTATTCTTGCCTTGAATGGCGAATCGTTTCATTCGATTGGAAGAAACAGGAAGAACTCGATCCGGGACTTCACAACGCGGTGTATTCATCAATTTTAATGTCGCCGCATCAAGTTTACCTAAATTGAATAAAATTCTTAATTTTTTAAAAAATATTTAAATTCTTAATTTAGACACTAGTAAATGAGTCTGATATAATAAATATATAGAAACTATAAATAAAAACCATTCGTTTTTAAGTATGTACGTAATATTATTATACCCGTTATTTTCAATCCACCAAAGGATTGAAAATCTTTGATTGTTTTAATTGAAAGAATTGATGAGTAGGGAAGAATTCTGATATCCAGGGTTCAAATAACCAAATCTCGAAAGATATTTCTTTTGATATAGAGACATAATTAAATAATTTGGAAACGGGAAACTAATTTAAATGACAAGATTTACCATTGCTTGGTCGATGTTAGTGACTGGAGCAGAGTCGCCACGATAATAAATCGTCAACAAGTAAAACATAAGATTTAATGTCGTCGAGATTACACGCAACATTTTGAAGGAATTTACAATTTTCAAAGCCATTTCTTTCCTGTAAACGATTGTCTTTGTCAGAGTTGAGTGATGCGGATCTTTTCGGTGAGAAACAAAGTTGGCAACTAATGGGAAAATTAGTCAGTGGTTGCTGGTTTTTATTCAGGGGGACGAACTGCTGCGTGTTTTTGTCCTCGATTTATTGGATTAGACAATAAAGAAGAAAATTTTACGAGAAGAAATGTCATCGAACAAATAAACAGCAGCAGATTTTTATTGTTTCATCGTAATTTTGTAATTTTATGGAATTTTTCTTTATTAAACAATTAAACTTGTAGTTAACTTTTATTAACTTTTATCACCAAATTATAAATAGATTAGCTCTTTGTTTGTCTGTTTCTGTTTTTGAATTTATAAATAATCAGCGTCCCAACAAACGCGGACAGAGCGGACGTCACACAATTGAGGCGACTTATTGTACAGATAAGATTTCCTTTTCCTTCCATAACGTTATCATCTGCCAGATTCCTTTTTTAAATGGTGCTCTGTGTTTAAGTGAATCAAACGATTCTGCAAAACATAAATTTAAACAAATCTTGTCTGATGTGTTAGAATTTAAGACGACGATTTTATAAGACGATGTTTGCTTCCTGTTTTTAGTATTTTTTTTTTTAAATTTCGCTTTTGCTTTTGCCAAATTTGCGTTTTAAATAATTTCAAACAAATTGTGTTTGATGCTGGAATTTAAACGATTTTGCAGCCCAGCAAAACAACAGCAAGTGGACTATCGTCTCTATGCTGCCCAGTCATCAAAATATGTCGTAAACACGTAAGCCTGGCGAATCGTAATAAAACATTGAACAAGAAGATGAAGAAAAACAAATCATGTATCTTGCTATGCTGCTGGTAGGCCCTATTGCTGACAAAATTGCTCTTTAGAGCACAAAGTAAATTTTGTTTTAAACATTTGTTTGTCTCATTGGCCTAATTTTGGTCTCATTGTCTCTTTCTCATTGTCAAGAACATGGGTCCAGTGGCAGCCCCAACCCTGTGTTATACATTTAAATGTTTAACTTCAAGCAAAGATATTTGGGTTTTACTCGTTGGAACTTGCAGTTAATTTCCCATTGCACCAAAGAGAGTGACTCTACATGCATCAATTGTAGGTAAATTTGTTTGTTTTTCTAGTGCCAAGTAGTTAGTATTTTCATTCAATAGAATCCTGTCCTGTTGTTCCCTTTTCCTCGGCCTCGTAACATCGACATTTTATTGCGGACCTGCCAACGGTGAGTTTCTCTTTACATTTTATTCTGTCTCATGAAATTATCTCTGCCATCGATGATTGTTGTACTCCCTAAATCCTCATTTTATTTTATTGTGTGGACGCGGCATTAAATTCTTTAATATTTAATTTAACAGAATCCTGGGTCTGTTCGGACTTCGGACTAGCCCTTTTCTCGGCGTGATCGACATTTTTATTGCGGGTCTGCCAAAGATGAGTTTCTACTGAAGTTTTATTCTGACCACTTCCATTATTGATCGTCTTTTGTTCACTTCGACGTATTTTTTGCAGATTAAATGACATTTTGGAATCGATTCTTTGGTAATGTCCTGTGAATCTTCCCCTTTGTGTTTCTCCTTTACCCCGACGGTTCTCGTGTACATCCATGCGAGTGTGGACGTCATTCCTTCCTCTCCCCACCTGTGATCCTGGCAACTCACGAAGCCCGTCCAGTCCGTTCGTCTGCAAGTCGTCCAGTCGTCCGTCCACCTTTTTCTGCTGAGAGACGTCGATGTTTCGCTGTGCCGATTCGTCCACAAAGGTAGGAAGGATCACATTTAAAATAACTGCATGCTCTTTTATCGATTGAGAGAAACTTTGCGTTTGCCCATGTTATGTTATGCCCATATTTTTAGTATTTCTAAATATTTTCAACAAATTCTAAATAGCTAAAGCCTGCCCAAACTGTCGCCATTCCGCAATACTTTAAATTTTCACCGTTCAACTATATAATAGAAGCTAAATTATTCAGATGGATATTTCTTTATTCAGTTTGATTATCAAATTTTTCATTTGTTGTTTAATCAACCGACCGTTTAGCTTTAGATTTTCTATGTATTTTTAATCTACGACGAATCAGGGCAAATTTTTTTTATCAAATTTTTTTCTTTCTTTCCTTTTTTCAATTCAATTTCTTTTTTAATTTTCTTTTCCAACGGGCGGACTTGGCTGTGGGAATGAAGTACGTAGATAAAAAAATGACTCGTCTTTTTTGGCAATTTTTTAAATAATTATATTTGTAAATCTGGAAATTAATTTGGGTTTTTCATTTTCCTGCCTTTAGGTTTTTAAGATAACGGCTCGAATTTTGCTACACAAATGCACAACCTTAGTTGGATTAATACAGCGAAAATTTTTCAAAAATGTCTTCCCTGAAATAAATTACGCGCCAATGAATTTTCTAGTCTGATTCACATTTTGTACTGTAAATCTGACAATCACTTTCGGTTTTTTCACTTCTCACGTTCACATTTTTTAAGATAAAGATATGCAAATTTTATTGTGTATTATCACTGTCCGTTGACATCCACAGTTAAATATTCGTCGAAAAATACCCACTCCTTCAAATTTTAAAAAATTCAAACATTTAGAAAAAGGTTTTAATAATAATTAATTAATAATTTTACGAAAAAAATTGTACCTTCCCTAAAGGCGTTCAGCTCTTTCGCCAATTTGGCTTCGAAAGTTTTCCAATAATTCTTGTTTCGCTTCTGCAAATCAAATACGTAAAATATTGTACTGTTTTCCTGTTAATTCTTATCGGCCATTCAATACCTTCTAATTGTTTCGAGAAGTCTTCTTGGGTTATTCCTACTCCACTACTGAAACAAGTGTCTAAAATTTAAATTAAAAATTGACAGCCACCGTACCATCGTCTTACTTTGGTTTGTAATCAAGTCGCAAATGTTCAAATTGTTTGGGGTTAACGCGCATTTGAGTCTTCATTTTATCACAATCTTGCTTTGTCGGGCAAGTCAAACTAAAGCCGAGTTTTCTGCTTATCCGTTGGAAATGTTTGCTATTCATTAGTCAATGAGAAATCGACAAATTGCACTTTGCTGGTCAGCCTGACGCTGTCGAAAGGATAGACTTGCACTTGATTTGGTTCGACTTCTTCGTTGAGAACCTGAGTCAAGTGCTGTCTGCTCGTGCTCGTCACTTTTTCTGTGACATTTTAATTCCAAATTGCTGAGTCAAATGCTGGGCCACTTTATCTTTGACAGTTTGATTCCAAATTCATCTCTATGAATAAGTGGCGTCGTATAAGTGTTGCCAAAGATGTGTCCGGATGACTACTGAAGGTTAAATCTATTTTCAAAAAGGTTTTCCACGAGTTTTCATGTCATTATCATCACGGCGCCAGTCGCCAGCCGTCGGCAAACAGGGCCTCAGAAGGAAATTGTCCCCAGCCAAAGCTGCACGTATTGCTTGGTTAAGTCAACGACCATCGTCAGTAGGTTATTATACTCAATTTTTCTTGTAATTCAAGTTACAGGCAGTAAATAAACCCAACGGTTTTTTTTTTACATTTTGGCTATGTGATTGCCGTAAATGGCATTTGACCTAGACTAAATAAACAAAATCCGCTTTTACTATGCGCGTTGGAATACTGTTACGTTTTACGTAGAGGCTTTTTCTGCGTTGGCACTTCTGGTAAATAGGTGAACGTGAGCGCATAAATTACGTTTTTCGATTCTCCAATTTTTATTTCCTAGACCTAAATCGATCAATTCAAATGTGATGTCATCGTGAAGAAACAATACCAGTCACATCGTAGTCGGTGCGTGAATACGCCAGTGGCTGCATTCATGGTGCATTCATGGTGCCTTTCCGGTGTTGAAAACGGGACCATCGGAACGGCAATGGAGTCGCTTTCCGTCGAGAAAGGTGCGCTCCTTTGAGCGGAGAAGTAGACGGGAGATGATGGATGAACTTTGCCTTGAATTTGGGATTAAGTGTCGAGGTGAACATTTGTTGTTTGAAAATGAAAAAGAAACGAATTGCTTTATATTGTGTCTTTTTTTTGTTTTGGCAGAAAGATTGTTTCTAGAATGATTGGTTTCCGCCCATACCAAAGTGATGTGGGAACCTTCTATGACGGCCAGCCAGTGGTTCGGCAACGCCAACATTCCACCAAAGCGGATGGATCTCAAGCCAAACGACATGGAAACGCGTAAGTCATTCGATTTTGCCGCTCCTCCCCACCATCAAATCAGAGTGCAGAAAATCACCGCTGACAATAATTACCCATTTGTATGCCTATTCTTCTTCTCCACGTCGTTTGGTTTCAAGTTTGTAGGCTCAGTCGAGTGACACAGTCAGAATCGACGGCTCCTCCCATCATCAAGCCGATCGTATCTGTAACCAACGGCTTCGGCCAGCATCAGTGGCGGCGCAAAAGAGTGTGAAAAACAAAAACGATTTCCAACGAAATCCCCTTTTGTATTCGTTGTTTTTTTTCTCTTCCGTCGTATGTAGCGGTCAAAGCCTAGCTCCTTAGGGTGTATCATTTGCCCCCTTCTTTTTTTATTTGCACTCCACAAAGAGCTGTATTAATTAAACCATGTGGTAAGATATTTTTACAATACCCTTTTTTAATTTCTATATTATGGGGTGCTAAAATGCGAAAACCTCAAAAATGTGTTATTTTTTATATAAAAAAGGTTTCTCAGTAAAATTCGTTTTGGCAGTTCATGGGTTGTATGTAAGCCCGTGCACTACACCATTTTTAAGTTTACTGACATTAAAAAAGGTGATTCAATTCCAATCGATATTTTAAGATGACCTATAGCCTATCTAAGTACAGGGTGGAATATTTACAAAGGAATAATCTGTCATTTATCACTTATTACTGATGATTGTCTATGAATGGAACGAATGAAAGTTCTATGGATTTTGGTCACATGCTTTTCCCTTTTTTATTTATCAAATTATGAAGATCTGGTCGTCCAAAATTTAAAAAAAATGTTGGTCTGGCAATCGCATTTCATTGAATGGATTGAAAAGAAGCGGGCAATATTTGAGGGACTCAAATATATGTTATAGTAATTTTCTCTGAAACCTGAAACCGTGACTGCGTGCGTGCTCCATTCACTGAACACTTAACTTCGCTGAAGGTAGTACGAAGCGGACTCTGCGGATTCGTTTTCACTCCGGGATTTGATCAACACGTAGACGAATTTTTATGATAAGAAAAGACGTTGTGTTCTGGGTTTTTCCCCTGTTGCGAAATGTAAAAATATTTTACGATGGCTGACATATCGACTAACTTACATCGATTTTTACTAATTTTACTCGTTATTGATCTGTCAATTAAAACCATCGGCTATATATATATTTTTTAAACTTGGACCCAGCAAGAAATGGAACGAATATTGATTAATAATTCGATGCAGAAGCCGCTGAGTCTCTGACTGTACTTAATTGTTGATTTTTTCATGAACAATCAGGGTATCAAATTGCTTCTTATAACCAACTTTGATGAATAATATCTACATTTCTAATAACAACTGACAACTTGATACAGTCTTTGCATTTTGATTTATTATTTTATTAAAGCTTAATAATTGGCAGTGTACTTTTTCCGCCCTAACTTTCCTCAAATTTTGGACGCTCGGGCGAAGCGGATTCATCCCAACTTGCTCTTTAAAGTCTTTATATTTTATGAAGACATGAAAAAGCGGAAAAAAAGTAAAACATATTTCTATTAGTTATTGTCAATTTCCAAATAGGGAAAATAATATTTTCATCAGAACGCGAAAGACATTATTACAGAAGCATTGAAGTCGGTTGAAGTCGAAAAGGTGGTCCGTCCTGTAAAACATGTTAGAGACGTGCAAACTCGAACAAACCGACAATTTCTGAAATTTAACGAAAATTAATGAAATAAAGGTAAAAACGTTTAAACCGTCGCATCGCATCGATGCAAATGTTGAGCCGGACTTGGCAGAAAAATGCCTTGGGGGATTCGAAAAGGAGCTTTAAACGCAAGACGAGTTATTGCTATTTTTTTTTTCCTTTTTTATGCACTTATACAAAAATATACTATTGGCATATCCTACGGCTGCAAATTTTTGTGGAATAAAGAAAAAATAAAATTTACATACCGGTCGAGTCTTAAGATATGTTTTAATATCTAACAATTTCTAGTGAAATAAAATCGCAAAAATAAAATCAATATATAAAATTTATCTAACACTCTTTCGCTCTTTGATTCACAAAGTTGTGTAGTAGAATCATAAATTTCAAATAATGCGACAACAACGGTTTTGCGTCGTCATTTTTTCTTCGAATTTTTCATATTTTTTTTTCGCTCGACGTCCATTCCACTCGATGTGTCTAAAATGAAAAGAAAAACATACGCCTATCAGGATTTCCCTAGTCTACAATCACATTCCAACACCCTTATCAGTTTTATGTTCAGTTTTTTTGCTTGTTCAATGTCAAACCGGTCAAACTGACAATGAAACAAATTGCGCAAAATCCTGCGGGTTCTTATGGGGTCCCTCCCCAAACTGTTTCATTTGTTTTTTTACCAAAAATATTTCTATTCCTTTCTTAAATAAAAGGCGTTGTTTTTCTTATTTTTTAGTAATTTCTTTCGATCACCTTGCAAATACCAAATAAAGACAGGCTAGCGCCAAATAGGCCTACGCACGGCGATTTAATTAACTTAGTTGATTTACTTGATCGATCAGGTAAAGTTCAGTTACCACCAACACCCTTGAACATATCGAAACATTTCTGAATCGGTAATTCTAATTCACATATACGTAATACACTAATACGTATGTTGCTTACCATAGGTGTTTGTCCTCATTTGTCTGTTTCAGAGGTTTAAGAAAATGTTTTAATAAAAGGCTATTTATAATTTAATTTCTTTTCGACGCTGAATGAGGGTCGTTGATAAAAAAAAAATAACATTCTGCGAGATTAAATCTTATGAGGAAATTCTATTTCAGGTGGTTTTGATACTACTCGGATAATGAGGACAACTCACTTTTTACTAACGCTTTCAATCCCCGTGTAGTTTGTAACATGAATAACTTGGGATGCACACAATCCTTATATTTCTAGATCGATTGAAAAGTGTAACTCAATAAGTCCCAAGAAGTGAAGAAAAAGGAAGAGGAGAACTTTCATAAAGAAAAAGAAAAACTGCTGATCCCTAATATTGAATTCCCATTGGTATCTGTACGATTCGGCCAAAAGTTTTGGCCGAATCAAACCATTTTTTTTTATTGGATTCGGCCACTGGCCGAATAATACATTTTTTTTTGTTGGATTTCGGCCACTGGCCGAATCATACAATTTCAAAATATTGTATTCGGCCATCAAATTTTTTTTTAATATTTTTTCGGCCACGTTTTTTAAAAAATATGATTCGGCCAAAAAATAAAACATACGATTCGGCCAAAAGAATTTTGTGTTTGGCGATTTCCGATGAAAAAAAGCTGGGAAACTAGAAAAATTATATATGCGATTTCTTTGGTACATATCTATTATTTTTTCCCTTTTTCCCTTCAGATCCGAGTCTTCACCACTAAAATCACACTACTAATATCTCACCCACTAATATCTTGCTTTGTAAATTAAGACTAAAAGTTCCCCTGGTTGAATGAAGTATTCAGAATTTTTAATTATGGCATTACAAAAATACTTTAAAGACTCTCTCGTTTTTTAGTTTTTTCCCTTTGAAAATATAAGCCAAGAAGCGATTCACAATTAACTTTAGTTGGCCTTAGAAATTAGAATGGGAAAAAGCTTGAAATCACGTGAAATTTAAATATTTTTGAAATGCCGAATAGAAAGCATTGAAATATCTTATATAATTAATTCAAAAGGGAATGTTTAATCTTAATTTACAAACCAAGACAGGGATATATGTTGTTAGTTTAGTAGGGCGGAAAATAAAATGTGGGTCTATAACGTAAACGTTTTAAAAATCGTATAACGTAACATCACTAGTGATCGTCTAATAAGAAGAGTTGGACTTGGCCGAATCATACAAATTTCTTATACGATTCGGCCAATGTCCGAATTCAACAATTTGAGAAATAGAAAAAACTTTTGTATTTTGGCCGAAAAATATCTGCTGGCCGAATAAAAAAGGCTGGCCGAATCATACAAAATTTAATGTTGCATTCGGCCAGTGGCCGAAAAATATAAAATTTAATGTTGCATTCGGCCAGTGGCCGAATCATATAAATTCTTTTTATTGCATTCGGCCAATTTGTTTTTGGCCGAATCGTGCTGTATTCTTCCATTCCATAAGATCAAGCGACTGCTTCAGCATTCACTGAAAATTTTAACTTTACTGAAGGCTTAGCACGAAGCGAACCTGCTGATGTATTCGTTCTCCGGAATCGGGTCGACAAGTGTGATGGGTCAGCCTCGGGGTCGGCACCTTCCACAAATGCGGTATAATATCGCGCGACTGACTAATATCGATTTTTGATGTGTCACTTGAAACCATTGGCTATAATATATTTTTTAAGGAACAATTTGGATCAAAGAAATGGTTTTGATGTTGAATAATAATTGCGATGGGGTGAGAACTCGCTAAACGAAAGCCGCTGAACGTACGAGCTGCGTTTCTTTAGACATATTATTAATATTGAAATGTGAATATATTCGTAATATTTAGGCGACGAATTGAAACTTATTTTTGTAAATGCTAATTCACTAATTGACTGATTCTATGCAGAAACTTAATTAGTTTGATCAGTTAATATTGCCGGATTTAGCCTCAGATTTAACTTCCGTGTTGCTCATAAGTATACTGCGCACGACCATAACGGTTTTCTCATTTTTCTACTGAATAGGTATTTTTTACAATTTTTTCTAGTTCACAACAGAAAATAATAAAAAGACAATAGCTTGCTGCTTGCGCTTAAACATTTCTCCTGTTACTAACTGTGTGCAGCACAAAAGAATATAGCCTACACAAATAAAAAGATTAATTTTTAAATATTATTACGAAAGATGTAATTTTTGTTTCCTTTTACCGTCATCACAAACTCATGAAGATGCAAGGATTCCGTGATGAGAATCTGGAAAACTTATCTGATTTGTTCATGAAAGATTACGGTGAGTAATTTGTCTATATTACGCTATCACGAGTTGACAAAATATCGGATAACAGTAATATACTAATAATATCTTTATTGCTGTTTGGGTTCGAATAGATGGGAGGCTAGCACCTATTAGTATAGCCAACAGTTTTTTAGCAAAGTTGGAAGGTATTATTCTCCCTACCCCCCGCAACCCAAGGATCAGCCTTACAGGCCGGTGTAGGCTACCCAGAAGTCGTCCTTGAATCCAGTAATTTATAATAATACATAGCTTACACTTACGTAATGACTATTAATATTGATGGAATTTTTCTAGGAAAATACTGAATTATGAAGAAATTTTGATTTCCTAGAACAAAAACGTTTGTTAAAGAAAGAAAAATGGAAACATAGATAACTAGATAATCTATCTAACAGAACATGATTCGCCTATTTAAAGGCGCCCTTTAAGATATTTAGCGCTCAGTCATTTGATATACGTTGCTGCGCATACAGCTGCAGATATATAACAACGACCAATCATAACTTAAAATAACTAATTAATTATAACTTAAAATTAACCTTAATTTGAACGAACATAACAAATCTCAAGATTTATTCAGTACGTTATAATTTGACGGACTCAGCAAATTTTGTTAATATGATATTGTTCTGTTCAAATTTTGGTCGTCTGGTTATTTTAATTATTATATACGATAATATCCCTCACTTATTATTATTGGTTAAAGATCTGAAAGATTCAGACTGGGAACGCTTCTTGCCAATACCGACACTAACACAATCAACCAAAGAATAGAATAAAATCAAACCATCAGTGCAAAGAGAGAAGAGAACGAAAATGTAAGCGAAAGAAATTTGCTGGTCCGGAAACGGTTCTAGTAAAAAAGGAACTATGCGGTTCACACCGGGGTGCACAATGGGCCGGGTAAAAAAAGAACACGGTACATACCGGGTACAAAAACTTTGCGGGTCTAAACCGAACCGGATAAAAAATCCCAAAAATTAAATAGGACAGTCGGTATCAAAATACCCCGATTCCTACTATCTGTCATACCACCAATTGTCTGACAGTATTAAAATAATTATGTATACCGAATTATGTATTAAAATTAATAAATTATGTATGCTGTATCCTTTACTCTTACTTCTCATCGGTAAGGGTATAATGACTTCGTTCGATGCTACAGATAAATTGATGAAATCATTGGGATCGGCATTGGAAACGTTCACCAGTATACATATTAAGGATTAATCTGGAGTCGAACGTCGTCCGATTTTGGGTTCATAATATCACACATCACTCTGGTGACATCTTCGTTTGGGGTCCAGAACTAAGGAATGAAGTGTGACGGGCGTACTAGTTCGGTCAGAATAGCATTTTTACCTAAAACTAATTGCTCGGTTTAGTTTTTTTCATGAGCTGTATTGATATCAACCCTAATTATGTTCTCCTAAAACCCTCCCGCGAAATTTTAATATTACTATGATCAATTTTAATTATGAAATTTATGTTTTTTTTTGCTAATGTAATTTATTCTGATTAAATATAAAAATATTGAAATTTTAACAAATGAGCTTTGTTTATTATTAATTGGTCTAGATGCATGCCAAATTTCATTTCCAAAACTTGTTAAATGATGAAACCCCCCACGAAAAATGAGTTGCGTCTCCCTTTTTACTGCCCAAAAACCGCTTCCGTGTTTAACACAGAGCTTACGGGGAAATGGCTTTAGCGAAAATCGCTGCCGTTAGTTACCTATAATCCCCTCCTCTTCCGTTTTTGTATTATTTTAAAGAGCATATTCTCTTCTACAAACACAGTAAAAGATTTTCGGGAGGGGGTATTAGTTTTTAAGTTATTAGATTTTATATAGAGTGGTTCGAGGTTGCCATCTTGGCAATGGTATTTCTGTACACGTAGTGCAGCCACAACTGAAAAGCATTGGCATTTGTATAGAAAGAGTGGCAAGCCATAAAGGAGGAATGGAGGAGGCAACAACTCAAGGAAATGTTTGGGGGCGATGTTGGTTTTGCCTCAGGCATAGTTACGCCTCCTTCATTCCTCCTTCATGCCTTGCACTCTTTCTATACAAATGCCAATGCTTTTCAGTTGTGGCTGCACTACGTGTACAGAAATACCATGCCAAGATGGCAACCTCGAACCACTCTATACAGCCCATATTTCCTGAAATTTTCTAAATCCCGTATTAGTTTCCCTTCACAACCCGCATTGAGCGACGGCGCTACATTTGGTATTCTCTTATTAGGAAAGTGAAGCGCCACGTCGCTCAATGCGGGGAATGAAACAAAACACGGCTATGAGAAAATTTCAGGAAATATGGGCTGTATATAAAATCTAAAACCCCCTCCCGAAAATCTTTTACTGTGTTTGTAGAAGAGAATATGCTCTTTAAAATAAGACAAAAACGGAAGAGGAGTGGATTACAGGTAATTAACGGCAGCGATTTTCGCTAAAAGCCATTTCCCCGTAAGCTCTGTGTTAAACACGGAAGCGGTTTTTGGGCAGTTAAAAGGGAGACGCAACTCATTTTTCGTGGGGGGTTTTCATCATTAAACAAGTTATGGAAATGAAATTTGGCATGCATCTAGAACAATTAATAATAAACAAAGCTCATTTGTAAAAATTTCAATATTTTTATATTTAATCAGAATAAATTACATTAGAAAAAAACATAAATTTTCATAATTAAAATTAATCATAGTAAATATTAAAATTTCGCGGGAAGGTTTTAGGAGAACATAATTAGGGTTGATATCAATACAAACTCATGAAAACAACTAAACCGAGCAATCAGTTTTAGGTTAGATAGGGATTTTTTGCTATTCTGACCGGACTATACCGTTAAAAAGACCTTTTCGTGGATTAATGTTGTCTTGCAAGTATGCAGGAGCACCTTCGTACGAAAACACCGGGGAACTGCGTGTAGTCGTTGTAGATGAAGTTGGTGCCGTCCACGGTAATACTATGAGCGACGATTCCGGTTTATTGGTTCTTCTTCCACAAATTTTGGGACAAACCGTTCTGTCGTGCGAGAAGTTTCGATTGTTGTTCGTTGATTCGGCAACGTTCCTTGTTACTATGGTGGCACGGCCCATTCGGGATCTTGTTGGTATGTCGTTTCCGGATAGCGCTTTCAAAAATCCCTAAGGATCGACGTGGGGCAGGAGTGTCGGGACGTCGGTCTGAGTTGGGCTAATAATTTGGCGTATTTTGCATCCCCCACAGCTCTCATTTGTTCCGGTCAGTTCTATTTTTTTGGCTGTAAAGAAAATATCGATTCCAGTTGAGCGGGGACCTGTCACGATTTTGTCGGGATCAATGGACACTTTTCCGTTAAGTTGATTGAGGGCAGCAGCACACAAACGTGTCGGCTGGACGGACGAGAGGCAGCTGGAAGAAATCCACCCGTAGCTACAATAGCCAAATCGCCAAACGCATAATCGTTTACATGATGTGTTGCATCTTTTTGTTGACGTGAGCGAATAATCTTGGCCCGACGTTAGAAATTTTATCGATGAGCATTGAGCAGTAAGGCGATGGTTTTCAACTTGTGGTCTTTCTTTGAGAATGCTTAAAGTTTTGGCAGTTTGTTTTTCTAGAAATCTATCGCCACTGTGCGTGAAGGAATGCAACAGAAATTGCGAATGGTTCTCCATCGGGCGAGTTACTTGCAGCTCCCGTAGAGGCAATACATCCTAGAGTGAAATTGAATTTTGTAGCGATTTCTTTTATTGAATTTTGCAAGAAACGATTTTTCCTGTTCCTCGTCCTCCGTGAAGAATGATCCGCAATTGAGTCGGTTTTGTTCCCATGCCGTCTTTTTGAAGACCAAAGCATTAGAAGTCCTAGCGGATCTCCTCACATATGGCTCTTTGATTAGTGTTAAGCTTGTCAAAAAGCGTCCGTTGCTTCGCAATCTTCTTTTTTCCCCTGTTGGTGCATGTCGGAGGAACGATTCTGGGGTGTTTTCAGAAATGATTGTGGTCGGGACATCTTCGCATTTCAATTTGTCCACCATTTCGTTCATGTCGACATGTAATTGGTCATCGTCTTTTCGGATAGAACGGATTAAACCAACGACTCGAAATAGCTAATAAAGGCTCCCAAGCAAAGAAATGGATTATATTCATTTCTTTGATAAACTAATAGCTTGGGTCTAACTGATTGACGAGTGTGTTGCTAGTTCTCATATTCGAACCATGATGACTGGGGATCACGGCCTGGCGGCAGCACTGGAAGAACAAACTGTGTATTGGTTTTCAAGTCGTAGGATGGTGTGCCATTCTATTAATCGATCACCAACATAGCGGAAGAATCTTGAATTATTGAATCTGAATGATCCAAGAGGGCAACCTGTGTTGGATGGAATCGGGTAGACCCCAATCACAGTAGTTTCTTTTAGTAGTCCAAAGCTCGAAGATGGAATTTCTCCTTTCCATGTTCCAAATCCAAACTTTACTTAACCTAACTTTTTTTCCGCAGCTACCTGCCCAACCTACAACACTACCCTCCCCAACCGTTTCAGCAAATTCAACAAAACCCTCAGGCAAACTCAACAACCACCAGTACACCCACAGCAAAAGCTCGGCCGTTTCAGCAACCCCCCTTTTTTTCAGCAACCACCACAGGTGAAATTTTCCCGCAACAAGGTCAAATTTATCGCCCTCAGCAACAGACTGGTATGAGATGCACTAATTGTGGCCTTACAAATAACAACATTGAAATGTGCTTTCGTATACAAACGGCAGGCTTTAGATACAAATGTTTTGGTTTTATTGCAAAATGCCGGGCCATAGGTCAAATGTCTGGTGTACATAGACCGAATATAATTCGGCCAGCGCAAACTGAACTCAAATCAGGGAAACGCTTAGGGGTCGACTGTAATAGTTCATTCGGATATAGGCCTCAATGGAAAACTAATTGAATAAAATTGCCAAGTTCATCTGTAGGCTATATTTGAACTCCACAAAGTACTTTACATTGAGTGATAATAACTACAAATTTAATTGTGTAATACAATATTTGAAACAGTATACCATTTGAAATGACAACAGCGTCAAATTATTATGGACTATAACCTGATGAGAGGCCCATGAACATTTTCAAACAAATTCACCGAGAATGAAATGGCAGACAATGTAGACAAGATAAGAGTTACATTCAAGTTTTTGGGAACCATTTCATAACAATCTTCATTTTTGTGCAGTATGCAGAAATTAAAGAGAAGGATGTTTGCGACAATCTGAAAGATGATCGCGTCGGCAACCTACACACCAAGGTAAAGGTTTGGAAAAACAAAAACGTTTAAAACAAAAAGACTGAAATTCATAACTAGAGTTAAAATCCATAAGCTTCGTAGTAGAGAGGAAAGAGGCTGAAAACACTGCTAAAGACCTAAATAACAGATGGTATGCTGGTAGAACCCATGAATGCTGCATTATTCCCTGTGACCGATTTACGTGAAGCTTTGCTGTCGTCTACACGAACCACGTAGTAGGTTTTCGAAACTAACACCAGATGTTCTTTGAGTTACTTGTCATCAAACAATTTTTGGTGGAGTTCAAACAATCACTAAATTCGAGCAACGTATGATTCGCAACTCCCTTCAACAGCACATGAATTCTAATACAACAACCCAATTGTTTTAACAACACGGATCTCATTAATATTCATAGCATTCGGGGTATTAAACACTTGGGCGAATTTGATTACAAATTTATTTTACTCAATTAACCTTTTTTTGAGAAAGCATTGCAAATAAAAAAAACGAAAAGGAACAATAAAACATTATCTTCTTAGACAACACACTACACAATCAAACTCACTACATAGAAACTCTACACTTCACTAACCAATCCTTCCAAAGAAAACAGGCTTGCCAAATAACTTAAACAACTTGTTTCACGCTTGTCCGCAACCCGTTTGTTGAAGGATTCGGCGTTTTTCTGCCGTTTCCAGATTTCACAGAGGTTTCAATTCATCTATTTTTTTCGTAAGCTTGGCAAGTTTCCCGAGACACACTCCGTTTTAAAGTAAAGCCAGAAATAGAACTACACACACAAAAAAAGTGAAAGCAATACAAATGGCAATGTTTTGCCAAAAATCAAAATTCTTAATACTGGCGTTATACAACTCTTTTCGATAAGAAGGTTAAAGTTGAAATTGGCCACAGAATTAAGTTGGCGCTTTAAGATATACTCTTCCAAGATCCGACATAATGTTAACTGGCGCAAGCAGGAGCAGCAACCAGCACCATTACGGGTAAATAAAACCCCCAGGAAAATGAACAAAAAGAGACGCTTGCCATCTACAAAAGACAAAAAAAAAAACAGGAGGCTGTTACACCACGAAAAATTCTTAAATAAAACATTTACTAGATCAAGATTTTCGATTTACCTTGGCTGTCTTTGGCATCGCAAACTGGTAAGAGACAAAAAGAACTACGAAACACAAAACGCACTGCACACCACGACAAGTTAATGTAGAAATAAGCCAATATTATAACCACCTATCTCAAATACCCACTTCCCCTATGAACACACACAACAACAAGGTAAGGACGCCTAAGAAATTGACACACCTTCCACGAAAAAAAACTTGGTTTTCAAGGATTTCACAATTAGAATTATAAAAGATTCTCCATTGCTAGACCAAAAACAACCGATCTGTTTCTTCCGAAGTTTCACATATTCCCCACCATACTTATTCATTACAAGATCATTTCCCTAGAATTCCCTTCATCCATTCAACCTTCATCCTCGCATTCCACCGCACCCTTCTCCCACCAAATTAAAAAGGAATAACCCCCCTTTTAAATAAACATGTCCATGTCACATAGTAGGCATAATAGTCACATAAAGCACCATCAAACCAACATTGATAACACATCAATAATTATTTTCCTAGAAATTTATCTCCACAGCTTTTTCACATACATCTGGTTAGAATTTCATCAGCTATTTTTTCTCAGTATGACTCAGAAGGTGTAGTATATGCAAACCAAAATTTTACCCTCTTTTTTTATCTCACACTATCCTATACACAGTATAACATTTCGTCACCAACGTAGACTATCTTTTGAAAAAAACATTTATTCACAATATTCTTTACAAAATATTAAACAATATCAGTCTTCTATTCTTTCTTGCAAAGAATAGTCATCGATTCCAGGTGCGGATCCGCAAAATTTGAATATATCATATTTTATCGTTTTCCCTTACAATCGACTTTATAACGTATGTAGCAAATAATTATTTTCTTATACCAATATTTAAAAAAGAAAAAATAACAAAATAATGGTTAATTTTTCCAACAGATTTCATTGAATCACCTATCATGCAAGCAAATCCACTGTTGAACAATGTTCTGTAGGAAAACGTGTTAATTTCGCCATGCTTTTTATCGCGCTACGTGAAAGAGAATTTCGACTTACACTCATTAGACGATTTGGACGAAGATACTCGTTTAACAATTCACTTCAGAACGAATTGAAGCCATTCCATCAATATGTGCACATCATAAAGCAGCATATACAACGCGATTTACAAAATTAAAACAAAGCAAAAAATGTGACCAAATCCTTTCGATACGCATTTGAAAACAAAAAAGACACTTGGTGTAAAAATTAGTCCACCTTGCATTATGTATCAAACTAGATGCAACACAACACAAATTCCACGTCCTATCCCAGGACAACATTTATGTTTGAATTGTTTTCAACCAATTAGAATTGCTTACTCTCAATACCAATGAAATAGAACAACCTTCTGTACCTAATCTACAATCTGATGTGAGTGATGTCACGAATATCTCTTTGGTAATTTTTCCCCTGTTTTTTAAAATAGAAATCTTTTTTGTTTCTATTACAATTTTATCATCTTTTCTCATCTTATTTATTTTCATACCATTTTCAATTTACAGTCTCATATGAAACAAAATTCTCCAACTAGAGTATCAATTACCAAATCATCTTTACGACATCAGAATTCAGTTCCCAATACCAAAAGACATGAAAATATTGAAATGGTTGAGGTATTCTTATTTTCTTCTAATCGCTATATAATCAATAGGTGTGTTACCATTTTAAATATTCAATTCTATAGTTACCAAATGAAGTTGAAATTACCAACAAACTAAAAGCAAAAGAAAAACAATCAAAAGAAAAGAAAAAAAGAATATAAAAAAAAATACTTAGAAAAAGCGAAAAAAAGAAAAAAGAAATGAATACATTCCTTTGAACAATCACAACGAAATCCTGGTCTACCGACATGAAGTATTCTCCTTCAAGTGAACAAATGGAGAACGCCAGAAACCAACATCGTTGCAGCACTGATGACTCTCGTCACCAACACCGGACTAGGTCGCTTTTTCCGATATTCCACACTAATCGACAATTGGCAAGAAGCAGCCAGTCTCGATTCAACAACACCTCCTCCTCAATACATTGCCAATCTCATCAATGACATAACTCATAATGTGACGGAAGCCGATATGGGTCGCATCGTCGATGAATTCCAGCAGTCCCTGGAACATCGAAGCTCAACTGTTTGCTTGCGCTAGTTGCGGTATCAAGGCATTTGAAATGGGAGCCGATCAATCGTGCTCCCTTTCTATCGATGAATTGGATAGTTGGATAATGGTCAGATTCGGATAGGGACGATTTGCTCACCATCCCAATAAAATTTCAGGTAAAAAGCCCCTCTTATATTTCCATTGTTTGTATCAAATTAATCATGAAATATTCATTTGTAATGTCATTAGATCAATGGCTAGCTACTACCAGTCAACAACCAACCGGGCAATTTTACCATCTACACCGTGAATTCTTAAAACAGGAACCAACTCCTTCTTCGGATTCTCCAGTCTTGGAACACGCCACACTTTGTCTATGTTGCTATCGAGGCAGCACTCACGGTTAAAAAAAATCCCTGTATTATCTCCTCTCGCAGCAGCGGGTATCGATTTCGGAAACAGACGATCGAATCAATTTGCCCAAACTCACATTGGCGGAAGAATACGTTATCGCTACTGCACGATTATTCGTGTTAATCATCAAACTAGCCGGTTATCAGCATGCAGAACGTCAAAGTGGCAAACTAGGACACGCTAAGTTTTCCCTCTCAATACGGCAAAGAACTGGAAAAGATGAACTTCAAAAAGCTCACGATCAACAACACCGGGAATTTTTCCATGCTTAGAGAATCTTTACGACACTCTCAGCAATCGCTTTTTGGGTGGGATCCGATTTGCAGTGGGCGGAATTAGTGGCCAACAAATCACAGCGGCTTAAAAGCCTGCAATTCTCGCTACCTTGACATCATCATCGATCAACTCGGACAGAAATGGAAGCAACTCTAGAATCCATCCCCGATGAATTGATTCGTAGAGCTACCGTCGTCGGCGACGAATCAGAGATCCAAATTTGATCGACTCGTTCATCAGCAAGCACAAACGCCAGACACTATGAACGATATTAACAGCGACGATGAACTGCGCGATGATCCACTAACTTACCCCATGTCTTTACTAACAAAATCTGGATGCCCCGAACAGCAAACCACTTCAGCTTCAGCAACAGCTTTAACAAGTAATATACTTATATATAATAGCAAAACTCCATTGTACACAGCAGCTAAACTTCTACTTTTCGTTGATTAATGCAGGTATCGCCAAATCTGTAGAAGATGTTATTAACGTCCGAGCGCGTGAAAAAATCAAGTGAAACATTTCCAACAGCAGATGACACAGAAGAAAACATCCGAACACAATGATCACTGTATCGACATAGAGCAGAGTACAGAACCTCTCAACGAGTTCGAACAAAATGATCATCTACTTTACTCTCATTTCCTCATCTGTTTCCTTTGGGTAAAGGACTCAGACGCACTGGAGCGTCCCCCCAAAAGATGTATATCATATGGAGAATCAATGGCATGGCAAATTCGCCAAATGCTTGCGTTTCCCAATTTCTGCTCTTGAATCAATTGCAGCGTCACTCAGCAGCCAGAGCCGTCAAAGCAAGCGTCCTTTCCAACACCGTTTCGATGACAAAATTCAGCGAAATGATCTCAGATCCATCATTCATCGCCAAACTAGAGCACGCCAAAAATCATGCGAATGCCGCCGAATCCAAAGCTCTTCTCGCAAAAATGACGCCACACATTTCTCTAGTGAATCGTAAAGTTCCATACAGTACGGCTGAGAGAACGGCTGCAGTAGGCCATCTTATGAACATGGTGCGTTATTACGGCGCTCCCAGTATTTTTAACACCATATCGCTAGACGATGTCCATGGAATGCTCAACATTCGTTTAACATTGAACATGAAAGACAACTTGACCTTTCCCGCAACAAAAGAAGGATTTGCCGAAGCCATGCGTCGCCAAGAACCAGAGTTCCAGGCCATCCCCATCCACCCATCCGCTCTAAGAATACTGCTCGCCGAAGGCCCGGCTTTCACCGCCAACATGTACTACAAAATTTCAATGGCAGTCTTCATCCACTTGTTCGGAACGCCACCCGACTGCTCAGGAAAAAAGAAAAGTGTTCCACTACCTACCCGAAAACCAGGAGTATTTGGAGCACCGATAGCCGCATTCGGACGCACAGAAGAGCAAGCGAGAGGCTCCCTACACATGCATAGTCTTTTTTGGGGAGGATTGACACCGTCTTTACTTCAAGCGGTTGGAGGAATTCCAGTGATAGCTAAACACATTTCCAGCGCCCTCGATCGAATTCTCATGGCTCAACTACAACCCCACATTCACATTCGTCATCTGCTAAGAGATCTACATAATGAATCTCCAGCTCACGCCACGCTCTTCAAATCCAACAATCCTATGACAGCGAAATCGCTCTTCATCAAAGATTTCCAACGAACGGTCGATTTGAGCAACGTCCATCAACATGGACCGTCGTGCTTCAAAACCAAAACCGGCAAAAGATGTTGCCGATTTGGACGACCAGCACCTTTGCGAAATGAAACTGGCGTAGAACAAATTGTCTCAGTGAAACCTGATGATAAAAAGCCCGATATTTCTTTCGATGTCTTGGAAAGCATCACTCCGCCAGCGGAAACGACCACTACTCATCGCGACTATTCGAAAATTCCAGTAGTGGCACGTGACAACCGAATGATCATGTACTACCTCAAAAGACCTCCAATACTACAAATTCGATCAGATACTTTTGCAAAGAACAATCCTCTTGTTCCAAGATTAATTCTTTCCAACGAAATGCAAAAGGAATTCAACGACCTACCAACATCGGACCAAGAAAAACTCAACAAAGCTCTAGTAGGAAGAAACGGACTCGTGGTTGAGTACAGTCCCGTTCAATCGGCGGTCGTTGGATGCAACACCAACGCTAGTCTCTTGGGAAGTGATGCCCAAACCAAAGCCGCCCTGTGCTACGTCCTGAAATATGTCACAAAACCACCGGCGGAACTAGCTCATTCATTATCTCTTCTTCACCACGCCAGAAGAACGATCGAGCTCCATCCATCCAAAGCGGCAGACACCGGATCCGTCATCCGCACAGGCATGCACTACCTCAACAGAATAGTCAACCAACTCAACGGAGCCATCGAAATTTCAGCTCCAATGGCGGCGGTAGCCATTCAAGGTATGCCGGCCGAATTGTGTTCCGATAGTTTCTGGGTAGCTTACATTACAGCGGCCATCGCTTACGCCAAACATCATCCCGAAACAGTCGGTCTGAGCAACAAAGGCACGTCTGACGAATTTGATGATGTCGACGCAAACAACTCATCGATGGATGAATTGGAAAAAGATAATCTAAGCGACGAACGCATCATTATGGAGGAAGACAATGATATCTTAAACAGTGAAGAATTCGCGACCGACCAAGTGCTCTCCCATGACAAAGAAATCCCAATCGACACCACTTTGCAAGCTGAAGATCACGAAGACATCGTTGTCAACAACGACAATTCCGAAATTGAACCAACACTCGATGAATTCTTCAGCCAAACGGAACCTATGATACTATCTCCCGAAGAACAACATCGACTAACAACGCAGTCAGACGAAGGTGTCATTTCAACAGCGACTATTTACGTTGCCGACAAAAAAATAGTAGCTGTACCTCAACACCTACACTACGCTTTCAGAGGTCCTCACTTGAGCATCTTAAGTCTATTTGAATATGTTGCTCTGATCGATGTCGTTCCCAAACATTGGGAAAAAGCATCGACTGACAAAACCGGAGATGAACCGGACACAGGAGGTCGAGCATTCAACGCTACTTTCACTTTTATGCCAACTCATCCTCTACACGGTAAATAAACAAACAATTATTTTTCCCGTTGCAAAATAAAACCTCGCCTAAATTTACATATTTCGTTTACAGAAACTCACGTTCAAAGGATCCGCTCAAAAACGAAAATCCCCGTTTTGATAGGACCCCCTCCACAGCCGCCCACGTCTAAACCTGCGCAAATGACGACAGCTTGGATAGCTCAGGCGCGCAAATTTGCAGACTACTTCCTGACACTTTACCGTCCATGGAACACTCAAACCAGCGATGGCGGAACATTACCAGGCTCAACAATGTGGAACGATCTTTGCCACTACATGAACACACTGGATCACGGTGAACACAATCAACACCAACCCTCCTTTCTAGATCGAATTCGTTGCAAATGGATTACAAACGCTGCTCACGGACTCCGCATCGCTGGCGAGGACCGAACAGCAGCCAGCAAGTATCGCTGCCAATGTGCCACTGTATGGAACACGAAAGACGGCAGCGAATCCCTACGCTCCACTTTACAACCCGAAGAAGGAGTAGCGCTTCTGTCAAACGAAGTTCGAATACAAGAAGCGATAGCCGCAACCGCAGCCCAAGAAAACATCAACATCTTGCGCGATAAAGCATCCGCCGATGATTTGCTGGAGAGAGCCAATCACTCTCACTTGGAATACTATCAAGCTACGGAATTCGCGCTACGACGCCTCTTTCAACCGACCGAACAACAGAAAGCTGCACCCTATACCATATCCTCTGCCAATCAACTACTGCGATCGAATGAAGACAACAGCAATATCAACAACATCTTGGTGCAATTGCGAGCAGACATAATTCACCCGCCGTGTATCGACGACAACGACGATACCATCGTTCCCGGACCTTGGACCACCACCAAAGACGTACCAGAAGGAACGAGACTTTCGGATAAACTGAATCCGAATCAAAAAATCATTTGGAATATGGCAAACTACTACTTTGACAAATTAAGAAAATTCAAAGACGGTCAACTTGCTAAACCGAAACCCTTTCATCTGTTGATACACGGAGGACCGGGAACTGGAAAATCATTCCTAGCCGAATGCATTCAAGAAAGCGCCACCGAACACAAGTTCACCATTGCTTGCGTCGCTCCAACTGGCATCGCAGCCAGTAACTTACCGAACGGAAGAACGATGCACAATTTCGCTTCCGTTCCCATGTTCCACGACACCCGCATCTTTCTACCCAAACTGAATGCCCTCAAATTGACTACAATTCAAGAACGCGCTCAGCACGAAACGATGGCGTGCAAAATTATTGACGAAATTTCATTCGTAGGCCCGGAAATGTTCGCTCAAGACGAAATCCGCATGAAACAGATAATGAACAGCGATGAAATGTTCGGCGGCGTGGCCATCATCATTATGGGAGATTTCAATCAACTACCTCCAGTAGCTCCAGCAGAATCGTTGTATGCAGCCCTTCTGAAATCCATCAACATCAAAGCTCCAGCCAAAGCCAACTCCACGTCTACGGGACCCAACACGCAGGGCGCCCGTTTATTCGGACAATTCCGAAAAATTGAACTTACGCAACAAATGCGAGCCCAGAACGATCCCGATCACATCGAATTCCTCAGAAAACTGCGATCCGCTTCAGCCGATCCAAAAACAAGATATATGGACACCATCAACCGACTGAAAATCATCTCCCGAAACGACGTTGATCGCGATCCCACTTGGATGAACGCACCCATTGTGGTGACCAGTAATCAAGAACGATATCGCATCAACGAGCACCAGTCGCTCATGCTTGCCAAGAAACAAAGCTGTCCCAGAATAATTTGGTTTCAACCCATCCTCGGCATCGTGGCCAATGGCCTCAATCAAATTCAAACAAACTACCTTTACGCAACATGTCCACAATTCAGAGGCATTTTCGTCGCAGGTGCACCCGGTTTCTTGATGTCTAACATCAACCCAAAACGCGGTTTAACAAATGGCACTCCAGTCACCTTTCACTCGTTAGTACTCGACCCAAGAGAAGACCGTGAACGACTGCTAACCGCCATGATGCAGGGCAATACGGAAGACATCAGCTTGCAATACAATCCGCTTCACATCTTGGTCAAAATCACCAACGCCAATCCCACCGATTTCATCGGTATGACAGCAGTAGAAGGTGAAGTCGTCATTCCTCTTTCGCAAACGCACACCAGCAAATTATTCCCCATCACTGTACCGGGAAAACTCAACAAAATAAAGCTCCAAACCACGTCACACGAAATCGATTTAGGATTTTCCGTGACCCTCCACAAAATACAGGGACAAACCTGTTCAAAACTTATTGTCGATCTAAATCATCGACCGTTTATGCCACAAGTGACGTTTCCTGGACTCTACGTGGCCGTATCTCGCGTTCGACGAGGTGAAGACCTCAGAATCATGCCTATTCAACCGAGTAGCATAAATTTGAAATTCCTCAACACACTGCAACCCTCCAAAAACTCATCACTTGGATGAACGGATACAACGTGCATGGAGATTGGGATGCCAGACTGATACCGTCCGAACTACTCGACACGCCGTTAACTACTAAACGCAAAAAACAGATACTCAAAAAAAGTATTTCAAAATAGCGAATCAAATTCGATTAATTTCATCGCAAACCAATTCTATTTTTCTATTTACAGAACCTCCTTCGAAAAGCACTAAAACAAAAAAGGCGCCAGCCCCACCGAAAAAAACGAAAACGCAAAACACCGTCAACGAAGGCGCATCCACTTCCACCCAACCAACAGCCCCATTACCGCACACTTCTACTACGTCTTCCATTGAGATGGAATTTCCTACCCAGAGATTTGACACAACTGCGGAAAGAAACAACGTAGACGATACTTCTCTATCTCGAGTCATCATCACCAGACCTATTAGACGCAGCGATTCAACATCTACCGATTCTACATCATCACTTTACAGCACATTCAATATCAGACATCTTTCTTCGGTTACTCATTACTCTTTATTCTTATTCTATGTTTTCTCACTTTCATTGGAATAATAATCTACTTCAAGTTTAAACTAAAGAAATAGCATACTCTACCCATTTTAAACTCATATTAAGAACGCTCACTATTGTATGTATAAACAATTTTCCTTCTCATAAAATGAATCAATATATCAATATAACCATTTGAATAACATCCTCATTTACGAAACATTCATTCCATCCGTATTACAACCGATTACAGCAAACACTTAAAACAATTTGACATTCATTTTTTTTTTTAACTTTAAATTATTTTTAAATTAAAATACTTAAAAGACGATTAAAAATCTCGAAGGCGCCACGAAGGGGCTTGATTTCTAAAAAACCTAGACTTATAGCGCAGATTACATCTTTCAGTAAAAATTCAGCACCGCGTCTTCCTATAAAAATGTATGATGTCCCGTTTAATGCATTATTTGATACTGGCGCGGCAAGAAGCCTGCCCCATGTATCGGAACAAATTAATTTGTCTGACAAAACGAAGAGTTTGTCTAGTCATCAATTAATTTGTACCGAATCAGATGTTGACCTACAGTACCCACCAAGCTATTAAGAACACCCCTCGAAGTTTTTTTGCTCAAAAAACGGGGTCCGGCTGACGGCTTAACCTTGGGGGATAGGCAGAATTCCCCCTTTTTCAGAATTTTTTGGATCGAAAACTTCGAGGGATAGGGAGGTGGTTTTAAAAAATTCCTTAAAATTATGAAAACACTTTAATATTATAAAATAAATGTTAATTTATCTTTGAGTGCAAACCAGGTTTCGCTATCATAAAAAGCCGGCTTTAACACTGCGCTTATGGTAGGAAAAGGGGTGTTCTTAATTTGTGAACGAGGGTGCAGGGACTTTGGGTTAAGTCGTACAACAAAGTCAAGTGTGTATGATTTGTAGATCGACTTTTCGTCTGATCGGGAAAAAAAGAAAAAAAATTCTATCCCCAGCCGTTAAAAAGTTACGCGAGTTGCAATGAGACACGTAGCGCCATAAGAATACACGCAAAACGAGGGGGGTGTTCTTAATAGCTTGGTGGGTACTGTATATGATATTCATAACAAGCCATTGCTTACAAAAGGGATCATTACCCTACCAATCATATATGGCAACCATGTATTACATCAGGAATTTATCGTAACAAACGGTATTTCTGAGTCATGTGTCCTTGGTCAGGATGCTGCTATCAAACATGAATTTATTTTTGATGGCGGCAAAAAGACTATATTTTTGTCACGTGATCAACCAGTGGATCTATTGGTTGCTCATCACGAGACACATGTACAGAAAGAAGTTTCCAAAACATTGATGACCTTGTTCAAAAATGTTAGGATGGCCCCCCTCACCTCTCAGGTAGTGGAGGCAGAGATTCAAGGGCATTCCGATGTGATATCCCCCTTCTCGCTCTTTCTCTTTTCGCAAAGCGTAAATTTGCCGGAGGGCATTGTCATACAAGACCTTATTAACGAATGTAATGAAGAAGGAAAATATTTGATAGAAATAGAAAATAAAAATAATGTATCTGTACTGCTCCCTAGGAAATGTCTTCTCGGAAATATAGAATTCTCTTGCATGATGGTGGGAAAAGTTTCCACCAACTAGCAAGTGGCCGATGCGCAAGAAGATGACATAACTATAGTAGAACCCATTTCTGATTTAAATGTAGATGCTGAATTTATAAAACCAATTACTGATTTACTGCATGATTTTCCAAATCTTTTCGCGACGGAAAATTCTGAACTAGGTAGCACGGGATTAATTAAACATTCTATTGACACCCAAGGAAAAGGGCCTATACGACTTCGCCCATATCGGACAGGTAGAAAACAAAAGGAAGAATAAGAGAGACAGATTAAAGAAATGATGGCGACAAATGTTATTCAACATTCCACTTCTCCGTGGGCAGCCCCTGTTATATTAGGAGAAAAGAGAAGTGGAGAGCTTAGATTTTGTATTGATTATCGTAAATTAAATAGTTTAACAAAAAAGATTCTTTTCTACCCCTTTTCTCTCCTACCCCGCATAGACAGTACGTTAGACAGAATGTATGGAAAGAAATGTTTCACCACACTTGACCTTGCTTCAGGCTATTGGCAGATCGAGTTGGATGACCCGTCAAAAGAAAAAACCGCCTTTATTGTAGAAAATAACCTTTATGAATTTATTCGAATGCCGTTTGGGTTATGTAATGTGCCGGCCACTTTTTAAAGAGTTGTAACAGAAAAGCACTGTTAGCCTAGTAGCATAGGGCAACCAAGCGGGATTGTTGCATCATCTAGCCGTAGGCTGGATGAGCGCTCATGAACGTTGGCCACTCCCTCCCTCTTCCTACAATATTGCACCTGTTCCACCTGCTAATCTGTTACACTCCGCCCACTTCCGTTAGTTATAAATCTTGCGTCCTAAACGCATAATTCTTTTCCGTGCACCCCTTGTTTTTCCTACCCTTTAGGTGAGTTGACAGAACTGTCAACTCACTCGGGGGTGGCTTTTACACAGCCTCCTTTTCCCTATCGTTTTCTTTATTCGGGTCACAGCCCGACTCTTTTCATATAAAAGTGTGTGACGTTTGCTCCTTCTTCAGTCTTCAATTTGCATCCGTTAGTCTCTTTTTGTGTGTCCTCTGAGTCTCTATTTTTTCTCAGTCTTATTCTTTGTTAGTGTTCGTTACGGCCTCTTAGGCCTACACTCTTAGTGAATTGGTATGTGCCCCCATTTTAATTATTCTTATTAGTATTGTTTTGTCTTATTGTCTTTCCCTATCGATTGTTTCCCCTTCTGACACGTCTACAATAAAAGAGACATCTCGACCAAAGCGCATTTTATTTATTTATTAAAGTAAGAAACAAGATGCACCCTCGGTGCAATCTCTTACATCTGGTGGCAGCGGCGCGCGAATGCGGTCAGAATGTCATTGAGTAGACGGGCCAGTTGGGACTCGATCGCTTTGGAAAAAGAGGTGCCTGTGCAACGCAGTAGTTCAGAATCTGACTTGGAGATTCTAACAAACAAACGTAACTTTCCCCCTGTTCCTGTTAATAAAAGTAAATTGTCTCTATTTATTAAGATTGTGCCGCATAAATATTCCACTCGTTCTCAAGTTGACTTAAAACAAGCTAAATTGTTGGAGATCGGTGAACCGAACCCACAGGCTATTGGTAAAAGCCGTCTTGGTGGGATAGGACAAAGTCATTTGTTTCCAATACTCCATCCTTTCTTGCTCGTATTTCCAGCTTTCGACAATCGGCTGATTCGGCCAGCGAGTCAGACGTAAGCTCTCACACTTCAGATTGGGCTGGAATTCTTCCGTTCTTCCTTCCTGTAGTTCTTACTCCCTTACTTCCGGCATATTTTTCTGAGCCACCGTACACGTCTTCGCCCATTTTTTGCGGCGGGGCGGCCGAGGAATTTTTATCCGATGCGCCTAGTGTGAGGTGACGGTGATCATCCGTCTGTGCCCTGGCTGGTTCCCATATAGACAGTGTGCACAGATCTCAGCGTCCAGATGAGTCCAATCAGACGGTCGTATTATTTGAACCAGTTGATTCAACGGGCACTCGAGCCTTGCCGACCGATTTTCGGCCGCAACCCAAGCGTTCGATTTCCTATAGAATCAAGAACGCTGAGGACCAACTTGTGGACTCTTCAGAAAGATCTGTCCGACTACCAGAATACGGAACTGGAATGAGGCATCCGGCGTACAGCTCGTGGTGGCTCAAACGAATATCTCGTCCTTTCTTCACCGCTCCTTTTCACTCGTCTTTCCATCACATTCCAACGTCTTGGAGAGTGGCGCTCCAATCTCTAACACACGTGATAACACATCCGGAGTTTTCCTCGAAAAAGTGTCGCCTGCCGAGCGAGAGAACTCTGAAAAACTTTCTTTGTCCATCTCAGCCTTTATCTCGGGAGGGAAATACAGGAGCATATCCTAAACATCCTTTTCCTAGCGGAAGCGAACCGCATGATCGATTCATTTTGATTCGGAAGCCAGTAATCCAACTTCATCAATATCCACGGACAGGTTTTCACGCATCGACAGTCTCCACGGCCTTCTGAGGACGTCTTTCGGGAGATCTCATAGACTAGCATTTGTCTGCGGCAGGGAAAATCGTACTTGCTCCAGCTTCCGGAGACGATCAAGACAGTAGAAGCTCTCTCTGACAGTCAAGGGAGTGTCAAGTTCTCACTTCGATCCCCTTCCTGTTTCAACTGTGGAAGGTTTGCACAACAAATCCATATTTTCCACCGTGTCTGGCATTAGTAGCCCGGCTCGAGACCGTAAAACTGCGCAGTTATTCGAACAAGTAAGACCGCCTTCTCCAATCGACGCAAAACGTCGTCATTCAAGCCAGACCCCCAACTCACTTTCCAATATTTTCATTACCCGACCATCGTCGAGTCACCGGTGATTCAACACCAGGCGACACCAGTCAAACCCAACCGTTTCAACAGGCTCCTCACAAACAGCCGAGCCAGCCAATCTACACCGAACTAACAGTAGTAAGCAACGACCACCCGTCTCGTTCTATATCCCCTTCGACTCCACCGGCAACAGTCAGCGAGCCCGTAGATCAGGAACCTCCACCGCTACCATCGGCCAAACCGACAAGTACCGCGACTAGTACCCACTCAAAGCAATCAAAGAAAACAACGTCGCCCAGTACGCAGAGAGCCGCCAGCTCCGACCTCAGGACTCTGCACAGCCTCTTCTCAGACCACCTGGTTAGAAAGCCCAGTTGTTCAACATCCATCAGTCAACTCGTCGATATTTGGGACAATAAACCAGCAGAGGACTGGGATAACTTGTCGGGAAGCTCCGATCCGCAAACGAATTCCGTTGCCCCCCCCCCCCCCCCCCCCCCCCCCCCCCCCCCCCCCCCCCATCCCCCCCCCCCCGCACGCAACAGCTGGCACTGATCGCTCGTCAGTATACCGCTCTCTTCAACACAGCATTGGAAAAACTAGAAAAACGAAGTTGCTCAGGGATCAAATTAAAAAATGGATTCTTTTCTCAGCAAGCCGCAGTCTCTCAAATAATGACGCTCACTGATATACAGGGCATACACAAGGGTAATCGTGCGGTCACTATGTTGTTACATACTTCCATTTTTTAGTGGAGGCCCAGCTATGCGTTCTGATCAGTGGATAAAATTATTTGATAACATAGTGGCCTGTCAAACTGGACTGATGAGGAAATTGTCAACTATGTTAGTACAAAGTTGACGGGTGCTGCGAACGAAATGCTTCAAAACATTTTAGACAGTGTTACAAGAGAGTATGGGGTAATCAAAAAACTGCTGCAAGGACAGAATTCATGGAAAGAAAACAAAGATTATTTTCAGTCGCAGCTAGAGAAATTAAACGTCAACCAGGAGAGAATATAATGCGTACGGATTTCGATTAAAGAATCTTTTTGAGCATGGGCTATCCGAAAACTGCTATCTCCTACACGAGCAGAGGAGGCTAATCGTCTCGAGATGTTGCGACAAAATTGTTTGACGGGACTAGACGGCCCTTTAAAAAACAAAGTTCGTTACAAGGAATTTAAAGACTTCGAAGAGCTCGTACGAGAAACAGACAAATACGATAATCGGTACCAGGCTGAAAAAGAGGAAAGCAGTAAGCGAGCTTTTTTTCAACGCCGTCACTTTCAACTGTGACTCCGTCAGAGTCTCAATTACTTTGGTCGGCTATCGACAAACATCCGGCATAAACAATCAGAAACAGTTGGAGCAATTGCTTCAACCAAAGTTGCGGAGGCCGGGCCACCAAGCTCTGTGAGCGGTTTTGACATGTTGGCTAAGCGGTTTGACGAGGGTAATCAATGCGTTGAATAACGTACGACAGCCAATTCAACGCCCTCCTAAGCAGCCATCAGTGCCTGCTCAACCATTCGCAGCTCCGAATTTCCAGGTAGCTTATCAGCCGCCTCCCCAAAGCTCGGCTTTTCAGCCTCTTTCAGAATAACCCAACTTTTGACCACATATATCGTCCTCCTACTTCTGCGCCTCTTTTCCAACAAGTGCCCGCTTTTCGCCCCCAAACTAGGCCTCCAGCTTCCGCCTATAAGTTGTAACTTTTGTGGGCGCAGAGGTCATTATGAAACCAATGCCGGAAAAAAGAAGCAGCACGCCGCTGCTGCAACGGCACAAGCTCCTTCTGCACAAAATGAAACGTGGACCGTATGATAACATGCCACACTTGCGGAGTGGTCGGGCATTTATCGACTACCTGTCCAAATGGGGTGTAATATACCTGGCCCTTTGCACGGACAGGAAAACGCGTAGACACCAACTGTGGCTTTGGGTCAGTTGGCAGGGAAGCTTCGGAAATAAACAAAACCCAGAAAGTAGCTTATGTAACTCAACTTAATAATACCGCAGCACCACGGAGTAATGATTCAGATAGGTCCGAATGAAATAGAAGCCCTCTTCGATACAGGGGCAGCAAGAAGTCTACTACATAAAAAAGTATATCGGTAAATCCCATCAAATATGCAGCTGGCCAGCGCAGAGACCACGGTAGCATTGTTTGACGTCCAAAATAAACAGTTAAGCAATTTAGGGAAAGTCACGTTAAACGTCAAATATGGAAATAAAATTTTAAAGCAGGAATTTATAATTACAAACGGGATAACGGAAATGTGCATCTTTGGTATCGATGCGATCTTCCAGCATGAGTTTGTGTTATGCGGAAAGACAAAAGCCATCTTTATCGCAGGTCAAGAGGAAGAGAAGCCACCCCCTTGCTATGGAAATAGGGAAATGCAAACGGTGGAAATGGAAAGGATTCCTCCTTTCACTTCTCGTTTCGTTAGGGCCAGAATAAGTGGGGCGGGACTATTCACTTCTGGGTGGGGTTTCCGTTTATCTTTAGTCCGGCAAAATCATCGACGGAATCGTCAGGAATCAGCAACTTTCAACCCAGTGCGTTTGTCAAAGCATGCTGATTCAGAGGTAAACAGCCTTCAAAACCAGCGCGTTGTCAAGGCATGCAGATTTAGGGGAAAGCAACTTTCAACCCAGCGCGTTGTCAAAGCATGCTAATGGGAGGGTAGGCAACCTTCAACCTAATAAGTTGTCAAGGCATGCTAAGTTTCGGGTAGGCAACCTTCAACCTAATAAGTTGTCAAGGCATGCTAGTTCAGGGGTAAGCAACCTTCAACCCAGCGAGTTGTCAAGGCATGCTAATTTAAAGAAAATGGGGGGTGGGACAGCGACCTTCAACATGACATGTTGTCAAGGCACGCAATTATTGAGAAAGTTTTGACGTAACACGTGACGACGGAATCTATCATATACTCGTGAAAAATGCTGTGCGAAAAGATCTTATTTTTTAAAAAGGTTGCACACTCGGTACAATTGAAATCGGTTGCCGAATTATTGGCGCACTCAAGGAGGGTGTTGCTCCGGAACCAGTTCTTAAAAAAGAAGATGGTCCACAGCAACTGGACGCTTCTTCAATCGAGATCGCTCTCATGTCGGTGGACGAAACAGTTTCGCCCTGGAATGAGAAAACTACTTACTGATTATTCCCACCTGTTTAAAAAAGGCGACCGTCTCGGTTGCACGAGTGTTATAAAACACCATATTAACACTCAAGGGAGAGGCCCTATCAGACTACGACCCTATCGGACTGCTAGGAGACACGAGGAGGAATTACAGCGTCAAATCCAAACGTTGTTAGATCTTGACGTCATTGAATTCTCAGTTTCCCCTTGGGCAGCTCCAGTCGTTTTGGTCATGAAGAAAGATGGAACTTTAAGACTTTGTATTGATTTTCGAAAGCTAAATGACATCACTTTAAAAGATTTTTTTCCACTCCCAAGGATTGATGATACTCTAAATAAATTAAATGGAGCCAAATTCTTTAGGGTATTGGCAAATTGAATTGTATGAGGCCTCGAAAGAAAGAAACTTGTTCATAGTAGAGGATAATCTTTTTCAGTTTAAACGAATGGCGATGGGAATTTGCAACGCCCCCGCCACATTCCAGCGCACAATGAACTTTGTCCTGAGAGACGTCTTAGGAAAGAAAGCTTTAGTTTACTTAGAAGACATTATTATTTACTCGAAGACTTGGGAAGATCATTTAAGGGATTTAAGAGAAGTATTTGCACTCCTAAAGAAAGCAAATTTTAAACTAAAACTCAAAAAATGCCAGTTTTTAAGACAAGAAGTTAATTATTTGGGCTTTATCATTACACAAGATGGTATAGCCCCAGATGCCAGATCCGCAGAAAATTAAAAAAAATTAAAGATTAACCTATTCCTACAACAGCTGATGAAGTACGTTCATTTCTGGGTTAACAGGCTATTATAGACGATTTATTCCTGACTTTGGAAAAGTAGCAAAATCGCAAAAGACGCAGAAAGCTGCCATTAAAAGAACCATTTCAATGGACAGAACACAGAAGATGATCAAAAGGCTTTTGAATATTTAAGAACATGTCTCATTACAAAGCCTATATTAGCCTACCCCGATTTTCAAAAAGAGTTTCTCCTTTTTACCGATGCCTGCAACTATGGTATTGGAGCTGTGCTGCCAGGTACAGAATGGGAAAGAGGTAGTTATCTCTTATTTTAGTCGACAACTACAGAAATCAGAAACAAACTACCCAACTATAGAGAAAGAAGCGTTAGCAGTAGTAGAAGCGATCAGGCATTTCAAATACTACCTGCTTGACCGTCCTTTTACGGTTCTAAGCGACCATGCCCCATTACAGTGGTTAAAAACGTTTAAGGATACAAATGGTCGGCTCGGAAGATGGGCTGTGGAACTAGGGAGTCTAAACTATGTCATTCGATACAAACCGGGAAGATACATCAAAACGCGGACTGTCTATCCCGAATTAAGATCGCGCATATTCATGCGAGTGACGAGATCAAAGAAAATATGCATCGAACAGGCAAAAGACCCGTTGTGCATACATATCAGAAATTTTCTAGATAAAGGAGAGCTTTCCGCAGCTCATACAGAAAACTGGCCTATTTGGGCAAAAGAAATCGAATTTTACGAGGTGAGGGAAGGAGTTCTTTACAGAAAAGAAATGCCTACAGCAAAAAGAAAGAAAGGGAGAGTGCTCATTCAGGTAGTCGTACCTCTTTCCCTCCGGCCCTTAGTTATGAAACATTTACACGACGACCCTATGGCAGGCCACCTCGCATACTATAGAACATATATGAGAGTCAAGCACAACTATTACTGGCCTACTATGAGGGAGGATATTCAAAATTACTGTAAAGTTTGCCAGCTTTGTTTGGAAAACACTAAGTCTACCTTACGTGCCTTTTTACATCCCCTAGAACTAGCCCAAGCGCCTTTTGATGTAGTGGGTATGGATTTTATGGAACTTTTAAACCACCTTCAACGCATGGAAACAAATACATTATGGTGGTCACTGACTACTTTTCTAAATATGTAGAAGTTGCCGCTTTGCCGGACCAAACTGCAGAAACAACAGCAGATACATTTTTACAAATGGTCGTTCGCCGACACGGCATGCCGAAAGCCATAGTATCCGACAGAGGCTCAAACTTTACATCAAAAATATTTAAAAGTCTTTGCGAAAAACTCGGCATGAAGCAAAAATTCTCTACAGCTTATCATCCTGCTACTAACGGAGAAACTGAACGCTTCAACCGAACTCTCACAATGATGTAAAGAAAAGAATTAGAGGATACTCAACATGAAGACTGGGAGGATATGCTAGACGATGTATGTTTTGCCTATCATACCTCCATTCACTCTTCTACACAAGAAACCCCATTCTTTTTACTATATGGTAGAGATCCCAACATTCCCATTCATAATTTTCTGGATGCGATTCCACGATCTACATTTTTGGCATCCGATTTTGTAAGTCTACGCATGGAATCACTGCGTGTAGCTTTTCAACAAGCAAGAGAAGAAAATACAAAAGCTAGAGAACAACAAAGAGCGCAAAATAACAAGAGGGCTAAGGTTTTTCAATATCAGGTAGGCGACAGAGTTCTTCTGGATATTAAAGTCAGGCCAGAAAATACAAGCAGAAAGTTTGTTTCTAAATATCGTGGGCCCTATAGAGTGTCCAAAATTTACGACAACGCTACGATGGATATCTCAAACAATGCTAAAAATAAAAAAGAGTCCATGTCAACCGTCTGCGCCCTCTTTACGACACCATGGTATGGAGAGATGAATTTTGCCCTGAGTTAAAAGATCCCACACAAATCCCCCAAACACCCACTTCACCAGAAATAGAGAAGCTCTGTGACTCTGTGTTGGCTGGTACAAACAACGTATCACCAACACAGGAAGACAGTGGGGAATCTTCACCTCATCAACATGTAGAGGTGGAAGAGCAAATCGTACCGTCAACCGATGGCCCTATCAACAATCAGCTACCTGCGCTCCCTAACAGTCAGCCGTTGCGAGAAGAGTCTAAGGAAGAACCGCCTCAACAACAGCTGCTGTTTACAAGAGAGAGACGTATCCCTAAAGCAAGGAGACGTCTCATCGAAGAAATATAGTAAACACTTTATTTATTTATTTATTTTTCCCCTGTAGTTATTTTATATCTCTGTTTCCATCCGGTTAGTGGACGTGCGACACTGGCTGTACAACTCTTTTATTTTTTTTTTCTCAACGCTTGCCTAGCTGAATTGGTTCTTGACATTATTTCTCTGTTAGAGGGCAATATCTTTCATTAAAAAAAATCTACTATACAAATTTCTATCCAAAAGAAAGATATTAAATTCTCTAACACGGAAGTTCAGACAGAGATTTTTCTCACTGGCGAGACTCAAACAAGCTTAAAGTTAAATTAATTAGAAATTCGGGGGGCCCACTATGCGTCTCTGACCAGTAGAAGGGGGCGATCCCTTTAAAAGGGGGACCAGGTCGTTTAACGGCCCACTTCTCTTTCGTCAGTCAACAACAGTTACGCATCGGTGAGTCCAATTTCTTTATAAAAACACTCAATTAGTAAAATGTCACAAAAGCAATCCTCTTCCACCACTTTGTCAAGTGACAAAATGGCATCCGTTTTTGGGAAAGGAGTCGTCACCTTGCGTGTCGTAAACACCAAAATGGACACTCCAATTCCGCCAAAGCTGCTATTCACGGTAACAGAGTTGCGTCAACATCTTGAGAATCGTCCGGTCGTGACTTGGCTAGTGAAAGAGCATGAAAATGTTACAAACTTTACCACACAGCGTTACAACCTCATTAATAAAATAATGGGGTGGAACAACGACGCTGGAAGTGGAAGACAAAGTCATAGTGACGATACTCTTTCAGTGCTATATGAAAGCAGTATCTATGACGAACAGTGTGCGTCTGACACCGGTGGATCATGTGTATCAACATCATCACGTTCTGTCTGGAGTGCGGAGGCAAAAACGGGCACCAGCCGTCCTCCATCGGAGACAGAGAGGCAAGAGAAACAACAAGAGGCAGAAGAAGTACAAAAAAAACTCTTTTCTCGTCTTATTTCAATTTCTTTTATTCTGAAGAATCTTACTTTCTACCATTCCCCTAAAAAATTGTTTCTTTTCTCACCTCCTTGTATTTTTCGTATAACAAACGTTTTTTCACACCATTCCCTCTATCAATGTTCCCTATAAAATGCCTCTCCTCTCGTTTAAATAATTCACTTCGATCCTGCTCATCAACATGGTTGAACCCAACGCAAAAAAATCCCGGTTGGAGTCCTTCCTAGACAGCTGCGTAGCCAGCATCCAACCAACAACCATCGTCCGGCCCTAGCGAAGTCAAACCTTGACTTCGCTGGCCTCTCAATTGCTGAAAAAACTAAAAACAAGCGGCCGCGGAGTGTTCGGCGACTCCGGAGGATGGTCATCATCCCCTTCGACGTTATCATGGGGCCATGGCAGGGCCAACATATTTCGACCACCACGATAGGACTCCAGGAACTTTAGGACGCGGGAGTGGTCTGCTGCTACGCTCTTCGCCACCATCGGAGCAGTTTGAAGTTGAGCCGGATTTGAGGAGCTCTACGAGCTCCGACATCGAAGATCGAGCCGATTTAAAAGATATTCATTGAAGAGGACCTGGCCTCAACCAGCCGATCTTCTTTACAAGGAAGCGAAACTGGCGGTGTTGGAGGTGGTGGAGTTCAACCTCACCAGAATCTACATCAAACGACCAGAAGCAGCTTCAGGCCCAGTACGAACGAGAATTGGCGGAAATCCGGAGCCGTTACAACTAGTAAAACAGAAGAAAGAAAAAAAAAACCAAACAAATGTTAACTCTGTATCACATAATGTGCTGTTTCACCTTTTCCTTTTTTCCCTATTTTACCTTCAATCAAAAAAAAAATAAAATTAGTTTCCAGAATTACTTTCCCCTATCCTTTCGTTGTTCACACTTACCCACAACATCCCTTCTCTTCCGGTTCATTGGGACAACACCGTCAAAATTTCCAACTACATTCGGGATCTTCAGCAGCCGGGTGGTGTAGGTGAAAGAGTTTGGACGTCATTTTCAAAAACAATTCAACCGGAACAAACTCAACTTGACGTTGTTGTTGAAATATTGCAGTGCATAATCAAAATATAATGCATTGTTGTATTTGAATCCCTCTGTTTTCTTTATTTCAAATAAACCTTGAAATCAAAGAAACGGAGTGGTGGAAAAACAAACCCTCTTTTTCTCGTCTTTTACTCTTTAGTTCGATATTTTCCTTTTATTTCTTAAGAAATCCTGCTTTTTCACCTTATGTTTTCCCTAAACAATTGTTTTCTCACCTTTCAAAAAAAAATTGTTTTCGTTTAGCTGACGTTTTCCACATCTCCTCTACCAAAATTTCCCTATAAATTGTTCCTCCTTTTGCTATTACTATTCACTTCAAGCCTGCTCATCAGTCAAAATGGCCAACCATGAATCCGATGACGAGTGGTGGGGCACAACCGACGACGAAAAAAGTAAACTGGACCACTTTGCCAACGACTGTGTGACCAGTACCACACAATCAACGACCAACAACGAGGACATCGACTGGGAAGCAGCCTCGTCAACGGCAGCCTTCACCAGGCCGCTCACGTCAACACCGACCGGCTTAGGACGTGGGGTCCTACAACGACCAGAAACCCCAGGTAGAATCCCAAGTCGTGGAAGAGGTTTGCTCTTCACGTGGGATACGCCGTCTCCCACCCCGGAGTATTCGACGACATCGATCCCTGGGAGAGAGAGGTGAAAAGCACCGACAACGACAACAGCTGGGAGAACCTGGCAAGTAGGCGGGAGACTACCACCCCGACTCAACTGGATCTCTGCGACCGAATCCAGCGGGAACACGAGGCCAACATCCGGGCCACCCGACTTTCGGAATGGGAGAGGGAGAGGTACCGGGCCACCCAGTGGTACATTATGGAGCTGGAGCTCCTGCGAAAGCGGTACAACGGAAAGCTGGGAGCCATTCGTCGCTGGTTCGAGGACAGCGAAACATTCTCCGATTGAACAAGAAAACAAATTTTTTTTTACATTTTTTTGTGTTCATTCCTTTTATGTCCGATAATGTTTGTTCATCGGCAATTCCCTTCTTTCCCTTATCTTGTAGCCTTTTTACTTTACTGTTTACTTATATTACAAAAAAAAATTTTGGTTAAATTCTTTGTAGCAAACATAAAACAAAAAGAAAACTAAATAAACAAAAAAAAACAAACTAAAGTAGAAAGACTTCACGTTGGATACACCGTCTCCCACCCCGGGAGTATTCGACGACACCGATCCCTGGGAGAGGGACGTGACAAACACCGACAACGTCAACAGCTGGGAAAACCTCGCAAGTAGGCGGGAGACTCCCATCCCGGCTCAACTGGATCCCTGCGACCGAATCGAGCAGGAGCACGAGGCCAACATCCGGGCCAACCGATTTTCGGAATGGGAGAAGGCGAAGTACCACGCCCTCCAATGGTGCGTCATGGAGCTGGAGCTCCTGCAGAAGCAGTATGACACGAAGCTGTAACCACAATATAATTGGAAAGGTACACTCTCGCGCTATCCCAGTCTCTTGGAAGGAACGGCACGTTTTTAGTACAGGGTCCCAAGATTCCCCGCCAGTTTCGCTAGTATCGGAGGCCCATCGCCTCTCGGGGGTATAGTAAAAATTTGTGTTTTTCGTTCATAATTCAGAAAATTACCGACCAATTCGTCCAGAAATGGAATGAATTTAAACTTTATTTAATTCCCTATCCTAAGATACCCAATTTATCTAGTTTAGAAAACCTTTTTATTGTTAAATTTACGATTGAAAATCGCTATTTTTCGAAAATTGCGCCTTTTGCAACATTGCCTATTTTTCAATATCACGTTTGTAATCTCTACTAGTGATAAAAACTTCGTGTAAAATATATCACGCTGTATATTTAACATCAGCCAGAATTATAAAACACGCCTTATCACGAAGTCACTGGGTTTCGAGAAGAAAACCGGGATATTGAGAAATTGGCAATGTTGCAAAAGGCGCAATTTTCGAAAAATAGCGATTTTCAATCGTAAATTTAACAATAAAAAAGTTTCCTAAACTAGATAAATTGGGTATCTTAGGATAGGGAATTAAATAAAGTTTAAATTCATTCCATTTCTGGACGAATTGGTCGGTAATTTTCAGAATTATGAACGAAAAACACCAATTTTTACTATACCCCCGAGAGGCGATGGGCCTCCGAAACTAGCGAAACTGGCGGGGAATCTTGGGACCCTGTACTAAAAACGTGCCGGTCTTGGGGATACCCGAGAGTGTACCTTTCCTATTATATCGTGCTGTAACCTTCGTCGCTGGTTTGAGGACACCGAGACATTTTCCGATTAAAACGAGATTTTTTTTGTTTTTTGTTTTTTGTTTTTTACATTTTGTGTGTCCTTTTTTTGTTATGACCAAATACATTCCTTTGTTAATCGGTATTTCAATTGTTAAACGGCGCTTATGGGGAAATCATCTTCATTTAACCACCTATATAAATACAAAACTATTATCACCTTATCTATAATTTTTTTAATTTATAAAGTTAAGATAATAATGGAATTGTCTACAAAAAAATTTAGCAGGGACATTTCGTTCCATTAGAAATTTGGTTTAAATATTCCCCATTTCTGGGATTCACAACATCTTCAGTTGTAGTATTGATCACACCCACTGCAGCACAAAGCGCCACTTTGTGGCACCAAAGTGGCCACCTGGTGCTGGGTGTGAATAATACCACAACTGCACGACCTAAAATTGGTGTGAATCCTTAAAAAAGGGAAAATATAAACAAATATTTCTAATGCAACGAAATGTCCTTACTCAATATTTTTTTTTACAATTACATTTATCTTAACTTTATAAATTCAAAAACTTTCAGGGAAGGGGATAAAAGTTTGGTAGATGTAGCTGGTTAAATGAATGTAAGGTCGTAAGGAAAAAAGTGCAGTAAACCCCGTTTTTTCTGTATTTTTTAACCATTATGTAATAGATTTTTATTAAATAAGTTGAAATGAGTATAGATTACACGTAGATGAACAAAGCTCATGAAGTAAAATTTCAATTTTATTAATCTTAATACCTCTTTTAATACATGAAAAACTACGAAAAATTGAAAATTAAGATCTAACAAGTTTCGGGTTGTAGTTTTAGAGCAGGGTGTATGGCTTCTCCAATACGTATTTTTTAAAAATTCAGTTTGCACGTAGTTCAAGATAAAAGCCCTGTTTTCGCTATCTTTTTGCCACTACAATATTTCATTACCGGATTCCGTCGTCGGTCATATTATAGCGATGGACTATTACCGTTATTCAAAAAACCATCATAGTTTAGCTTGTTTGATTAACTACAGTTAACAAAACTTTGAACAATAACAGAACAAAATTACAAAAACAAAGTTTTATTTAGCTCGTTAAATTTATAACAAACTGAATAAATCTTGAAAGTAATTTGTTATGTTAAAAGTTGCGAGATTTATTACTGACAATTATCCAAAAGAATTTTGTTGCGTCAAATTAAAACGTTAAGGTAGGCTGCAATCTTTCAACTATTTGCGTTGCTGGGTGTCAATTGAGTGAATTGACTGGCAAAAGGCCCCGCAAAACCAAAACGATAGGAGGTGAAGAACGGGCGGTAAATATAGGCGTGGTATGTTTTCCATTTCGCAGATAGAAAACCTTTTGGTTCTGAGAAATGATTAGTTAAAACTGTTTTTGAGAAAATTATTTTCTTAGAAAATTCTGACATTTTATCAGTGTGATACTGTGATATGCTATTTAACTAATCTATGTTTTTTTTTTATATGCTTTAATTTCCTTGGATCTATTATTGTTTTGTTTTTCCTGTATCCTGCTTCCAGGATTCAACGTCTATTCAAGGTCGACTTGACTTCTTAGTATTTCTTCTGAAGAAAAGCTCGAATGCTGCCCTAGCTTTCTACAATAATTAAAAAACCTTGGGCTATATATCATAACCTTGCATAGTAGTCGCTTAAGTCTCTTGTATATAGCTAGTATAACTGTTCGTCGCAAAACTCAGCAGATAGTCAGGATTGGGCTCGGGATTGAGGAGTTATCTTAATTATTAATTGTCCTATACTCAATTAATTGTTGCTGTTCGTGCGAGTGTATTTACCCTGAACCTGCATGGTTCATGGTTTGACTATTTTGTTTGGTTTTGACTTTTGAATGTATTCAATAATAAATTTGTTCGGCGATCTGGCCATTTTGTATTAAATATTTTTTTCCCCGTTACTTATTGTAGTGTTTTTATTATTACTAATAATAGAGTAGCGGGGAAACAGCTAAAGAATTTGGGTTTCGTCAAACTAAGGATTCAGCATTTTTTGAAATTGGTAATAGTATCTTATGGGTAATGTATGTTACCCACCCAGTAAGTGAGTTTGTACCCGCTAGTAAGGTGAGTGAATTATTTTTTCTGATTGTCAGCATCTAGCCTAGCTCAGATGCGCTCAGATGAGATGGTCCGGCGTCCAGCTACCGGCATACTAGTTACTAGTATATAGATAGTTAAAATTAATAAACAGTGTTGATTATTTAATTCACACCTATGATGCCTCATAACCTTAAGGAATCATTTTTCTGTTAATAAATTGTGACCTAATCCACCAACCACAAATTTATCGATTTGATTCAAAATCGACATTAAAAATGAAGCATGAAAAATAATGATTTTGTATTGCTTATAGTTCTCAATTTATCTTCTACATATTCAACATCGATGCGCATTGATGCACGAGCTTGACAATTCTGCTTTATTTTTCTCAATAAAGACTTTATAGATATAATTTTGGTTGAATAAGCTTATATACACGTTGAAAGTATTAGAAGCCCCTATTTTTGCAGTATATTTTAAAATGTTGTACTTGGGTTTTACTCGATAGAAATAATGCAGTGGCAGAATCAGAGAAATTTGAAATCTCAACGAGATGTCATATTACAGATTTGTCGGACGAGGGCCGGTGACAGCTTAACTTTTTTTTTCAGCAGAAACCAAAAGCAATTAGCGATTTTAAAATTTAATGACATACGGTAAATGTTCAAATTTTAGACAATATGCTCGCCAGCAATAAATTGGTGCTACTGTGCTACATATCCGTGTTACTGATGTTGACCACAGGCTGATACCCGGCTGATACTCTGCTGTGGTGATGTTAATAGGCTAATTCCGCTAATACTATTGCTGGTAAAAATCTAAATACAGTAAAGTAATGCGATTATACTATTTTCAATAGCCTACGAAATAAGTATTAAAAAAATACCATTAAAAACAGTGTATTGTTTTTTGCCAGTGAAATAATTCCATTTATACAAAAAAATTTATCATTTCTTGAAAGCGAGCCTGGCTAAAATGTCCAACAGATATTCTGATTTTCGAGCATTTTTCTATCATCCCTTTGATGGAATGGCACCATCTAGGATGAAATTTTGAATGGAAGAGTTAAGTTTTGTGTCCTAAAGGCTATAGGATTCTATGACTTTTGGAATATTATTCTCTGGTTTTCCCCGAGACATATTTAAATTTAACGAAATACGGAACCATTCAATCGAACACAACGGCACGTCGGGAACTGCGGCTTCACGAACGGAACGATTTTTTTACCGGCATTTTATAAATGTGGAATAAGGTTATGCAATCCTCGTAAATGTGAATTGCCGAATCATTTAATTTTTCATACATTTTTTTTGCTCTGGCTATTGGTCCATCGTTATTGGTGCTAGTGGTTGAATCTGCGCTCTGTTATGGTTGTGTCAAGTTGCGAAGTACACATGACAGAGCCCTGTCGCCGTCATACACATACAGAGGGCGTGGTTTCAGTCGTCTTTTTTGTGTCTTGAGGTTATTTACATTGCACGTAGAATTTGACGATTTTACTATTTACTCGTAGTGACGTAGTCTATGTCTAAGTAGTCAATAGTCACATACTGGCGAGGAGATGAGAATCGGTAAGAATTCATTTTTTAAAAACAATTTACATTTCTTTTTGTTGGCTGCAGTGAAACGTTTAAATTCAAATTACGCGGCATTCAGGCTGTCATCTTTTGTGTGTTTTGAATCGTTTTACACGTCAGTTGTGTAATGTGAATACGGCAATACGCACCTGCCATTGTGCAAGAGTGTATAAGAGCTATAGTGTCGTTGCTTCGAAATATATTTTCATTTAACGTTGTCTGCATGGTTTCGTTCTCATAGTGACGATTGAAAAATGTCGTGGAGATTTAAAGCTTCCAAATACAAGAATGTTGCACCAAAGGTGCCCAAACCTGACGAGTGTCAGAGATCTAGCTGCATTGGTTCCTATCAAATCAATGGACAGGTCATCAAGACCTCAGCATCATTCATGGCCTTAAATGCTGATGTAGCAAGTGAGAAATTTAGATTCTTTCAATCAATGTTTTGAGTGACTGATTTGTTGATTTGTCTGTAGGAAGGAACTTGTACGTCTTTCCATTGAATGACACAGGAAGAAAGCCCAAAAATAATCCACTCCATTCATGCTGATTCTGATTGATGATTATTGTTTTGGACCCTAAAGCTTATTGGTTAGCCATTGGGGGCGCTAATCATTCCAATAACCGCGAATCTGTAATCACCTGGCTCGGGGCTTCTAATCGTTTCCTCACTTCCGGTTTCTATTTGGTAATATTTATAAATAAGAGAAATCTATTTATTGTTTTGTGATTTATTCCGTTTGAAAATTTGTCAGTACACTTATATAGGCTGGAACTCCCGCTCTTTGATGCCGATACTCAAATAATATCGCTGGCCGGAAAAGACGATAACACTGTCGGCTTCCAAGAAGTGAGCGAACGGGATCCCATCATTGCCAGCTTTGAGGTTCTACAGCCGTTAACCTAAGCTGTCGTTCCCGTTTCTTATATTGTCTCACGCAAGGTATACATCTATAAATCGAACCAAAATTAGTATTATTAGTTTTATACCTTTTATTTATTTTTTAATATCTTTTTTTTTAATCGTACCGAGAGATTCATGCCGATTTGTTCCGATAACAGCCAACTCGGAAGCGTTGATTTACCCTAGTCAGTGAATAACTGGGGCCAACGCCACAGTCGAGAAAGTACTTCTAGATCCAATCCGTTGGCAAGGGAAAAATCTCCATGTAATATTAATAACTTATAGTTGTTACACGGAAAATGATAATGAGATACGTATTAATGATTTCTTGTTTTTTTTTTTCATCATTCTCGTGGGAGTGTAGATCATCCGGGGCCCTTTGAGCCAACGCAAATAGGTCAAAGTGGTCATGACAGCGATTGGAACCCATAATTGTCGAGGTGAACATTTGTTGTTTGAAAATGAAAAAGAAACAAATTGCTTTATTTTGTGTCTTTATTTGTTTTGCAGAAAGTTTGTTTCAATGATGATTTGTTTCCGCCCACCAAAGTGTTGTGGGATTGTGGGAACCATCTATGACGGCCAGCCAGTGGTTCGGCGGCGCCAAAATTCCACCAAAACGGATGGATCTCAAGCCAAACGACATGGAAACGCGTAAGTCTGGTGGTACGGTGGTCGCGTAATTTTTGCTCTCCTCTCACCATCAATTCAGAGCGCAGAAAATCACTACTGGCAATAAATACCCATTTGTATGCCTATTTCCTCTCCACGTCGTTTAGTTTCGAGTTTAAAGAATCAGTCGATGACACAGTTTCAATCAGAGTCGACGGCTCCACCCATCATCTAGCTGATCGTATCGGACACCAAAAGCGCCGGCGGCATCGGTGGCGGCCCAAAGAGTGTGAAATAGGATCTCTGGCAATTCCACGAAATCCCCATTTGTATTTGTTTCTCTTCCGTCGTATGTAGCGGTTAAAGTCTCTATGGTGTATCATTTGCCCACTTCTTTTTTCCTTTGCACTCCACAATGAGTTGTGAACCATGTGGTAAGATATTTTAACAATACCCTTTTTTTATGTAAAGGGATACTATGATGCGGAAAACTAAAAAATGTGTTATTTTTCAAATAAAATTGTATCATAAGAAATTTGTTTTGGCAGTTCATGGGTTATGTAAGTCCGTGCACTACACAATTTCTAAGTTTTTACTGACATTAAAAGGGTGCTTCAATTCCAATTTCCAATTGATATTTTAAGATGACCTATCGCCTATCTAAGTTCAGGGTGATATATTTATAAAGGAATCTGTCATTATCACTTACTAATGATTGTCTATGAATGGAACGAATGAAATTTCTATGAATATTTGGCCAATTGCGTTTCACATATTTATTTATCAAATTATGAAGATCTGGTCGCCCAGAATTTAAAAAAAACATTTTGTCTGGCAATCCCTTTTTATTGGATGGATTTAAAAGAAGCAGGCACGATATTGGTGGGTTTCAAATATATGTTATTATCATTTTTCTCTTAAACCTGAAACCGTGACTGCTCCATTCACTGAACACTTAACTTTGCTGAAGGCTTAGTACGAAGCGAACTCTGCGGATTCGTTTTCACTCCGGGATTTGGTCAACACGTAGACGAATTTTTATGATAAGAAAAGTCGTTGTGTTCTTTGTTGTTTTACCTGTTGCGAAATGTGAAAATATCGTACGATGGCTGACTTATCGACTAACTTATATATCGGTTTTTGATCTGACAATCAAAACCATAGGCTACATTTTTTTTTAGGAATAACTTGGACCCGAGAAAAGGTTCGAATTATCATATTGATTTGTAATTTGATGCAGAAGCCACTGAGTCGCTGACTGTACTTTGTTGATTTTTTCCTGAACAATCAGGTTATCAAATTGCTTCTAATAAAAACACCTTTGAATAATGTCTATATTTCTAATAACAGCTGACAACTTTATACAGTTTTTTGCATTCGATTTATTAAAGCTTAATAATTTGCAGTGTACTTTTCCGCCCTCACTTTCCTCATGTTTTTGGACGCTTGGGCGAAACGGATTCATCCCAACTTGCTCTTTATATTTTATGAAGATATGAAAAAAGCGGAAAAAAGTAAAACATATTTCTATATAGTTATTGTTAATTTCCAAATAGGCAAAATAATATTTACGTCAGAAAGCGAATGGAAATTATTAGGTTACAGAAGCGTTGTAGTCGAAAATTCGGTTGAAAAGGTGGTCCGTCTTCTAAACCATGTTAGAGACGTGCAAACTCAAACAAACAGTTACCAATTTTCTGAAATTCAATAATGAAATAATGGTAAAACGTTCAACCGTCGCATCGCATCGATGCGACGGTTGAACCGAACTTTGCAGAAACTGACTTGGAGATTCGAAATGGAGCTTTAACAGCAAGATTAAACGAAAGATGAGTTATTTAAAATGCTATTTGTCTTTCTTTTTTGGATGCACTTCTACGAAATATTTGTATATCCTTGGGCTGCAAATTTTTGCAGGATAAAGAAAAAATAAAAAAAAAACATACCGGTCGAGTCTCAAGATATGTATTAACATCTAACAATTTCTATTGAAATAAAATCGCAAAAATAAAATCAATATATAAAATTTATCTAACACTCTTTGCTCTTTGATTCACAAAGTTGTGTATAGCAGAAAGTAGAATTATAAATTTCTAATAACACGGCAACAACGGTTTTGCGTCGTCATTTTTTCTCCGAATTTTTCATATATTTTTTCGCTCGACGTCTATTCCACTCGACGTGTCTAGAATGAAAAGAAAAAAACAAACGCCCATCAGAATTTCCCTAGTCTACAATTACATTCCAACACTCTTATCAGTCTCATGTAAAGTTTTTTTTGCTTGTTCCATGTCAAACCGGTCAAACTGACAATGAAACAAAATTGCGCAAAATCCTATGGGATCGCAAACTGTTTTTACGAAGTAATTGAAATATTTAGATTTATTTTTTTTTGTCGATTCTTTTGTTTAAAATAAATGGCGTTGTTTTCTTTCTTTTAGTCATTTATTTCATTCACCTTGCAAATACCAAATAAAGACAGGCTAGCGCCGAATAGGCCTACGCACGACGATTTATTTAACTCATAGTTAATTTACTTGATCGATCAGGTAAAGTTCAACGCTGAATGATGGTCGTTGATAAAAAAAATCACATCCGGCGAGATTAAATCTTATCAGGAAATTTTATTTCAGGTAGTTTTGATACTACTCGGATAATAACAAGGACAACTCACTTTACTACACAACGCCTTCAATCGCAGTGTAGTTAGTAACATCATCTTGGATGAACACAATCCTTATATTTCTATATCGTCGATTTAAAGTGTATAACTTACAGTATATGTCCCAATAAATCGAGAAAATGCAATAGGAGAACTTTGATAAATAAAAATAAAACTGATACCCAAATTTTGAAATCGTTGGATTCGTTCTCTGGAATTGGGTCGACAAGTGTGATGGGTCGGCACCTTCCACAAATGCGGTAATATCGTGCGAGTGACTAATATCGATTTTTGATGTGTCACTTAAAACCTTGGCTATGATATATATTATATTTTTGAAGGAACAATTTGGATCAAAGAAATGGTTTCGATGTTGAATAATAATTGCGATGGAGAACTCGCTAAACGAAGGCCGCTGACCGTACGAGCTCCGTTTCTTTAGACATATTATTTTAAAATATTGAAATGTGAATATAGTCGTAACATTTAGACGATGAATTGAAACTTATTTTTGTAAATGCTAATTCACTAATTCAATGCAGAAACTTAATTAGTTCGATTAGTTACTGGCGGATTTACCGTCGGATTTAACTTCCGTGTTGTTCATAAGTATTGCGCACGACCATAACGGTTTTCTAATTTTTTTTAATTGAATAGGTATTTTTTACAATTTTTACTAGTTCACAACAGAAAATAATAAAAAGACAATAGCTTCCTGCTTGCGCTTAAACATTTCTCCTGTTGTTACTAACTGTGTGCACAAAAGAATATAAACAAATAAAAAATATTATTACGAAAGATGTGATATGTTTGTTTCATTTTACCACCATCACAAACTCATGAAGATGCAAGGATTCCGTGAAGAGAATCTGGAAAACTTGTCTGATTTGTTCATGAAAGATTACGGTGAGTAATTTGCTCTATAAGCTATCACGAGTTAACAAAATATCGGATAACAGCAGTAATATACTGATAATATCTTTAATGTGTGGGTTCGAATAGATGGGAGGCTATATATAGCACCTATTAGTATAGCCAACAGTTTTCAGCAAAGTAGGAAGGTATTATCCTCCCTACCCCCGCTCCCATGTATCAGATTTTACAGGTTGTGTAGGCTACCCAGAAGTCGTCCTTGAATCCATTTATTTATAGTAATACATATAGCTTATACGCTTACCTAATGACTATTTAATATTGATGAAATTTTTCTAGAAAAATACTGAATTATGATGAAATTTTGATTTCCTAGAAGAAAAACAGTTTATTGAAGAAAGAAAATGGGAAACATAGATAACCTATCTCAGAACAGGATTCGCCTATTTAAAGGCGCCCTTTAAGATATTTAGCGCTCAGTCAGTTAATATACGTTGCAGCGCAAACAGCTGCAGATATACAACAACAACAAATCATAACTTCAACTAACTATTCTTAACCTTAATTTGAACGAACATAACATATCACAAGATTTATTCAGTTCGTTATAACTATGACGGACTCAGCAAATTTTGTTATTATGATATTGTTCTGTTCAAATTTTGGTCGTCTGGTTATTTTAATTATTATATCCCTCACTTATTATTGGTTAAAGATCTGAAAGATTCAGACTGGGAACGCTTCTTGCCAATACCGACACTAACACAATCAACCAAAGAATAGAATAAAATTAAACCATCAGTGCAAAAGAGAGAAGAGAACGAATATGTAAGCGAAAGAAATTTGCTGGGCCGGAAACGGTTCTAGTAAAAAGGAACTATGCGGTTCACACCGGGTGAACCATGGGCCGGGTAAAAAAAGAACACGGTACACACCGGGTCAAAATACTTTGCGGGTCTAAGCCGAACCGAATAAAAAGTCCCCATAAATTAAACAGGACAGTTGGTATCAAAATACCCCGATTTCTGCTATCTGTCATAACACCAATTGTCTGACAGTATTAAAAACATGCTAAACAGAACAGTTCATATGTAACAAATAAGGCCGCCGCTTGACTAATGAGTCAAAAGGATAGACAGTGCCAAAATACTATGATTCCTGTTATCTGCCATACCCACCATGGTCTGACAGTATAAAAAACATGATAAGCGGAACACACAATGCGTAAAAAATAAGGCCGCCGCTTGGCTAGCTTTCTTTAATTAAACACTCTGTGACGACGTCGGCACACAATGTGCCCGAAAGAGGGATTCCACAAACCACTAATTTATAATCGTATTATACTAGCCATTTTTCAATTCTTTAGGATTTTTCAAAGCTAGTAAATGATCTAAATTTTTCTTTTTCCGGTGAAGAGGAAGGAGTCGCAAATCTTCCGATCGTCGAACACGGCGTGAAATGGCCACGTAAAATGTAGCAAATGTCACTTGAGGTTGAAAAGGTCTCTCGTTCAAGTCAACTACGAGTTTGTTGCATGTTAGACCTTGGATTTTATGGAACGTGATTGCGAAGTCCATTTCGAATCCGCGAATTTTTTTCGCTTTTAAAATCATGGGTTTTCTAAAAGGAACACTAACGCTGTATCCTTTACTCCCACTGCTCATCGGTAAGGGTATAATGACTTCGTTCGATGCTACAGATAAATTGATGAAATCATTGGGTTCGGCATTGGAAACTTTTCACCAGTACATATAAAAGATTAATCTGGAGTCAAACGTATCGTCCGATTGCGGGTTCATAATATCACACATCACTCTGGTGACATCTTCGTTGGGGTCCAGAACTAAGGAATGTAGAGTGACGGGCGTACCGTTAGAAAGGCCTTTTCGTGGATTGATGTTGTCTTGCAAGTATGCAGGAGCACCTTTCACTAAAACACCGGTGAACTGCGTGCAGTTGCTAAAGATGAAGTTGGTGTCCACGGCAAGACTATGAGCGACGATTCCGTTTATTGGTTTGTCCCACAAAATTCTGGGACAACCGTTCTGTCGTGCGAGAAGTTTCGATTGTTGTTCGTTGATTCGGTAACGTTCCTCCTTACTAGTAACTACGATGGTGGCACGGGTCCATTCGGGGTCTTGTTGGATGTTGTTTTCGGATAGCGCTTTCAAAATCTCTAAGGATCGACGTGGGACAGGAGTGTCGGACGTTGTTCTGAGTTGGGCTAATAATTCGGCGTGCTTTGCATCCTCTACAGCTCTCATTTGTTCCGTCAGTTCAATTTTTTTGAACATAACGAAAATATCGATTCCAGTTTAGTGGGGACCTGTCATGATTTTGTCGGGATCGATGGGCACTTTTCCGTTAAGTTGATTGAGGGCTGCAGCACACAACGTTTCGGCTGGACGGACAGGAGGCAGCTGGAAGAAATCACCCATAGCTACAATAGCCAAATCGCCAAAGGGATCATCGTTTTCCATGATGTGTTGCATCTTTGTGTTGACGTGAGCGAATAATCTTGGCCCGACGTTAGAAATTTCATCGATGAGCATTGAGCAGTAAGGCGATGGTTTCAACTTGTGGTCTTTCTTTGAGAATGCTTAAAGTTTTGGCAGTTTGTTTTTCTAGAAATCTATCGCCACTGTGGCGGGCGGCCACGGCGTCGAAGGCCTATTAAAAAAAAAAGAAAGAAAACAACGGCTAACTAGGCCTACTAGGCCAAACAAACGATAAGCCTTGGCGAATAGGCGCCGGTGGTGATAATTAACATTCATAGCTGGTCAGAAGAGACGCAGGCTAAGAATGTATTACACCACCACCGACACATGCAGATAAAAAGAAAGAGAATAAAGTAAAAACAAAATATACAGGCAAAGAAAAAAGAAAAAATACCGCACCGGCGGTGGATCATAGGAAAACAAAAACAAAACACAAGCAAAAAACCAGTTCCGAACGAAGGGAGAAAAACAAAAAAAAAGTAAACGAAACGGTTCGGAAAAAAAACGGACTACGGTTCACGCGGGTCTAAAATAGACCAGGAAAAAAGGGGAAAAAAACGAACCGTAGGCCGAACCGATCCAGTTAAAAAGCATGCACAAAATCTAAAGAGGACAGCAGTATCCGAAATACTCTGGCTCCACTTATCTGTCAGACCCACCTTGGTCTGACAGTACTAAAAACAGGTTAAACAGAACAGGCAATAATATGCGTTAAGTCGGGCCGCCGCAAGGCTAACGAGCCAAACTACTGAGCCGTTCTTAAAACGCACATTCTGATTTCTATTATCTGCTGACGACCAAGTCGAGCAGTCTCTTAATAAAGCCTTATTAACTAGGGAACTACCACTTACCTTAAGAAAGGAATAAGAAGAATCCAAAAAAAATAAATAAACAAAATAAACAAAAACACAGAGAAACGACACAAAACTTTTGTTAAAAGGAGCTGCGTAAAACAGCCACACAATCACAGAAGAAGTAGTTAAGCACTGAAAGAAAGGTTGAATACGTTTCAGGGCCGTCGAAAATATATGACGAGTTGGAACGACCTGATCGACCTTGCGCAACGGAAAAACAAGGGCACTCGCACTGTGCTGTTGTTAGCCTAAGGCGAAAAAAGAAAGAAATAGGAAGAATAGAGAAAGAACAGAGAGAATGAAAGGATGAAAGAATTTTTGGTTACTCGTTTTCGCTAGTTAGCCTCGGGCTAATAAAAGAGATAAGGAAATAATGAAGAAATAGCAATGTCCAATGTTTCGCGTCAGTTACCTAGGCTAAGTGAATGAAGGAAAGATGATGAAATGAATGAACTTTTTAATAATCATTACTATAATTAACCACATACTACTGTTAGAATACCTCCATTTTTTTTTTCTCACAGTCCTCGTAATTCAGGTAGCAAAATGTATATTATAAAACTATGAATCGACATCATGGAGTGAAAATAAAAAATAATAATAATATTGACTTGGAAGGGATTCGAACCATACAATCCGGCATGCCAGCCGGGTGGTTTGGCCACTAGAACAAGTATCATTTGATAACATTATAATTAAATTAGAAGACTATTTGTTTTAAGGACTTTTATGATTTTACGATGCCAACCAATTTACTACTCAATACTGCGCTAGTCAGCCGCAGGCTAATTAAGCGTAGGTAAATGACGAAGTGAATCACGGATAACTGTTGCGCTAGTCAGACACGGGCTAACCAAAGCATGGACAAATAATGAATGGAATTTTCATAAACTTTGCGCTAACCAACCGTGAGCTGACTAAGCACAGGTATAGAATAAATATTGAAGGGGATTTTTTAAATATAAAATGTGCACTTATCAGCGTTGAAACTTTAAAAAAAAAAAAAAAAAATATATTATTTTTAATTCTGCGCTAGTCAGCCACGGGCTAACTAAGCGCAAATATAAGACGAAGGGAATTATTATTAATTATGCACTAATCAGCCGTGGGCTAACTAAGCGCAAGTAAAAGACGAATTGAATTATTAATTAATTGTGCGCTAATTAGCCGCGGGCTGAATAAGCGTGGGTAAATTCTGAACTTAATTTTTTATTAATTCTGCTCAAATCAGCCTGTTGTTGAGCCGTTCGCATAATGCGTCCGGAAGATAGGTCTCTTTTCTTTGTTTTTTTCTTTGTCCATCGATAAACCACATTCTATTTTTTTCTAGCTATTAAAAAATCAATTTTGTCCGTAATATAAAAAGTATTTTATGAGCGAAACGTATGAACAAAATGTGAAAATCGTTCCAAAAACAATCAATCTGCATTATTCTACAGTTATTTCACATTAGCACTCCTAGCTGGTCTACAGACTGCTTGGGCCATTACAGCCACAGTATGCAACTGTAGTAGCCCAGAAATGAGGGGATTTCTCGACTTCGACGACGAGCTTGCTAGGATCGGAAGATCCATCCCCCCCCCCCCCTTGCCTGTAAATTTCACCCTATACTCCCATTTACCTGAAGTAAAGAGATTCCCGGGTCATGTATGTAGCATGTGGCTCGCACATAGGTCAGTTTTTACTGACCTTTTTGGGGTGGCACCACCCTACACAAACAAAACGTTCGGTTACGCCCTCGGCAACGAAATGTGAGGAAATGAAAGACATGAGGAAATGCGGAGGAAACACCATGTTTCCAGCGGGGAAAAATAAATTTATCTTTGATGTATATCCGAATGCCCAGCCTGTATGGCTTCGAAATATTAAAGAAGTAATGCTTAACTGCAAAATTGAAGAAGTAGCGCTCGAAAGCGAGTGTGATAATTGTACAATTAATTCGCCACTAGGTACTTTAGAGTTCCCCTACAATGGATCGGTGACGATGAATTTCCAAACACTGATTTGGAAAGACGCATACAAGGAAAAAAAACCTTGTGAACTTAAAGTAGTGGGTAAAAGAATGAATCAGGGTTTTTTATATGGAACAAATGATGCGCACATCAAACGGCTACAGGACAAAGTGAGCCAGACTGACTATCTCATCAACACTTCCATGCCTTTGGAATTTTGCAATAAACCTGGCTTGTTGAGCATTGATGGAATGGACAAAATTATTGTTCAGCTCCATATGCTTCCTCTAATTAAAGGATTGCCAGAAAACAAAACAGAAATCCAAAAACCAGGGACCCAATTTTACAATATTACTGACACAACGAAACCCCAAAATAAAACAAAAGAAGACAAGGCTCCTGATGTATTGGCAGCCGAAATTGCAGCAGCCGCCCACACACAATATACCAGGGATCTGGCAGTTGACATGGCGAACAAACTCGTAATAGAGGTCAGACGTCTACAGTGCGAGAGTCGCAGAGCAGCCCATAACAGCATTATGATGAGCGCAAAATACAGCGGTTGGTACGCAGCTACACTGCTCAACCTTCCGATCTGCTCCAAATTAATTATTTGGGGGAACAAGTCCAATTACAAAAATGTGCCCCACAAAACGTAACTTTTTCAGTTGGAGAAACCGTTTGTGGATTTCAACCAATCTATTTAAATTCCACCATGGCAACAAACGGATGGGAATTGGTTCCGTTCACGAACTGCTACTGGCCCACTCATTATGTCAACTTTAATTGAAAAACGCATGCATTTCAGAATGACGACTGGGTCCGAGTGCTCCCAATAGTTTCAGTGCAAGGCAGACAGTTAGTGGGAAAAAACAAATACGAAGCCGACAATTCTTTACAAAACATTTTGCAAATGAACACAGTGATGGGAAACAGCCCAATCAGTGACTCGTCAGTGATGGCGGACATCTTAGCAACGATTCACGAGCACAACGCCGTTGACAACTCGCGGGAACTGTTGACATCGAATGTCTTAATTCACCATAGTGATGCCCCTCACGTTGATTTTGTGGCCAAAATGGGAGGATGGTTAAAAATTTTTGGAGCAGTATCAGGATTCGGTATGATTTCAGTCTTCGCAGTAAGATTTTGTGGAATCGGGAGTCTCTTACTCAAAGCCTTTCCCATCCTATCAAAACTCCTCAAATTAACCTGTTGTAAAAAGTCCCAGCTGGCCATCCAAGCAGAACCAGCCATCCCTCTTCTACCACTCCAAATCGTCGTACCACAACGGGAATCATATTCATCCCGTTCCACAGCATCTCAGCGGTCAACCGGCCCACCACGGCGACAGAAGCCGAGACAGCAACAAGCAATTCGTAATAATAGACCAGAAGATGATGAGTTTTCCCCAAGACGACCAAGGAGAGAACCAAGAATTGTCTAGAAAAATAATTTTGCACAAGTGCACCTTTCCATTTTTAACACAATTTAAACTTTTTCTTTTTCTCTTCCCTCACTGTGCGACGCAGTGAATTAATTTTTTTTCACTCTCTATCAATAATACCTTGTGCTCTTATGTCTTGTAAATTAAAACCACATGTTCCCCAACATTTACACACTTTCACTCCAAAACACATCATTTCATTTCTTTCCATTAATGATTTTTTTCCCATAATAAGTTAGTATACCATTCTATAGCACTTCAATTAGACTTTTATCAGTATGGTTAACATTTTCTCAAGGAAAGCAAAGAAACGAACAAAAAAAAAATAGTATATAGTATTAGAAAAGACGATCAATCAAGGCTTATTGGAGTAATGATTTCCAAAAGAAATGCCCGCGAGCGAATCAACTAGAGAGCCTCGATGTATGGAAAATTGTATCCAAATCGGTGTCTTTAGTCGTGAGCGAGGAATTCACATTCTTTGATGTTCTACATACCTGAGCCGAGAGTGATTGTTGCGGGACGCAACAAAATGGGAGGGGGAGTGATGTAAGGATTCGCCAACTTCAAGTAGCAACAAGAGTAGTGACGTATACACGTTACTCGTGCTATGAAAGATGGTTCACTTATATTAACCCTTGCCAATTAGAAAGTTCTAGAAAAACATCTGGAAACGTTAAACTAGTTAATTGAACGAAGGAAAACAGGAAATCACGTGCAGAAAATAGACTAGTAAAACCACGGAGAATATTGTTAACTTTGACCCTATGATATAGCTGTTCATACGCTGAGCAGATTAGCAAAAGTAATAAATAAGACTAACAAATAGATAAAACCCGCACTTGTTACTTTCTCTTGCTCTCGTAAAGACAACCCTACATCTTCTCTAAAAACCATCATTCTTCACTTCACTTCATTTTCTCTATTTTTGCAACTTTATTCTACATTGTGCTAACCAACTACCCTTCCCATCGACCAGACTTTCTGAATTGACTGTATCAACCTTCATAAAATTCCTTCAGCTCTACACTTGAAATACAATGCGGTAAATTCTTAATTCGTCTATAATTATATTTTGCATGCTAATAGTATAAGCGCTACACGCACGCGCACAAAACTATTACATTTGTAATCATGTCGCAAATGTTCAAATTGTTTGGGGTTAACGCGCATTTGAGTCTTCATTTGATCGCAATCTTGCTTTGTCGGGCAAGTCAAACTAAAGCCGAGTTTCTGCTTATCCGTTGGAAATGTTTGCTATTCATTAGTCAATAAGAAATCGACAGATTGCACTTTGCTGGTCAGCCTGACGCTGTCGAAAGGATAGACTTGCACTTGATTGGGTTCGACTTCTTCGTTGAGAACCTGAGTCAAGTGCTGGGCCACTTTATCTGTGACATTTTAATTCCAAATTGCTGAGTCAAATGCTGGGCCACTTTATCTTTGACAGTTTGATTCCAAATTGTAAAAGTTAACCTTAGAATTCCCTGAGTTGGGTTTGTTGGATTAGCAACAGGAACGACGGTCAGGGGATCGAGCAGAGCAATTGGCGTATAGAAATAGATTTTCTTGTAGTTTAAAGTTTTTTGAAGACTATGTCGTAGATATTAACACAAACTTGTCGGTATTGCATTGAGGAAACTTTAATCGGCGGTCGATTGTCGTCGTGAGCCCAAAATGAGGCGGAATCGGTTAAAGGATCAGATGATTTCAATTCTGAAGAAGATAAGAAGCCATTCGTAAAAAGAATCAACGAAATTACCAGTTTCCATGACAACAAAATAAGACTCATCTGTGAATGACATGAGCAAATGTCAATGAACAAAAAACAATTTTTAGCTGAAGATTTGTACTTTGAGATGAATTTTACCTTTTGAATTTGAAACCTGTTGCAGTTGCGTCGTATAAGTGTTGCCAAAGATGTGTCCGGATGACCACTGAAAATTAAATCTATTTTCACGAAGGTTTTCATGTCATCATCATCACGGTGTCAGTTGCCAGCCGTCGGCAACAGGGCCTCAGAAGGAAATTGTCCCATCCAAAGCTGCACGTATTGCTTGCCTAAGTCAACGACCATCGTCAGTAGGTTATTATATACTGAATTTTTCTTGTAATTCAAGTTACAGGCAGTAAATAAACCCAACGGTTTTTTTTTTTTACATTTTGGCTATGTGATTGCCGTAAATGGCATTTGACCTAGACTAAATAAACAAAATCCGCTTTTACTATGCGCGTTGGAATATAGCTACTGTTATGTTTTACGTAGAGGCTTTTTTCTGCGTTGGCTCTTCTGGTAAATAGGTGAACGTGAGCGCATAAATTACGTTTTTTTCGATTCTTCAATTTTTATTTCCGTGACCTAAATCGATCAATTCAAATGTGATGTCATCGTGAAGAACAATACCAGTCACATCGTAGTCGGTGCGTGAATACGCCAGTGGCTGCGTTCATGGTGCATTTCCGGTGTTGAGTACGGGACCATCGAACGGCAATGGAGTCGCTTTCGTCGAGAAAGGTGCGCTCCTTTGAGCGGAGAAGTAGATGGGAGATGATGGATGAACTTTGCCTTGAATTTGGGATTCAAGTTGATCTCAAATGGGTTTTTTGGTTATTCTTTTTAAAATATTGAAACCTTTAAAAGAAAACAACAAACGCCAAAGTTTAAATAGCCAAAACTGTTTGTGTGTAGTCTTCTATTTTTTGAAGTCGTTTTCCTTCATCGCTCCTTTTTTTTCTCTTCTACAACGTTTTTTTATCTTTGAATTTGACGTGTAAACTTATTTCCCGTTTTTTCTATCTTCAACTATTTCACTCGACCTCCTGTCTGTTGAAAGAAAAATTCTTTTATTCTTTTTATTATTTTATTTGTCATTTTCACTGTCCGTCGGTTAAGTCGTTGGCAAAGGAAAAAATCTCCATGTAATAATAACTTATAGTTGTTACACGGAAAATGATAATGAAATACGTAATAATTTCTTGTTTTTTTCTCCTCATTCTCGTGGGAGTGTAGATCATCCCGGGCTCTTTGAGCCAACGCAAATAGGTCAAAGTGGTTATGAGAGTGCTTGGAAGTTGGAACCCATATTAAGTGTCGAGGTGAACATTTGTTGTTTGAAAATGAAAAAGAAACAAATTGCTTTATTTTGTGTCTTTTTTGTTTTGCAGAAAGATCGTTTCCTAGGATAATTTGTTTCTGTTCACCAAAGTGTTGTGGGAACCGTACATGACTGCCAGCCAGTGTTTTTTCAGCGCCAACATTCCACCAAACCAAAGCGGATGGATCTCATGCCAAATGACATGGAAATAACACGTAAGTCATCATTCGATTTTGCCCTCCTCCCAACCATGAAATCCGATCAAATCAGAGTGGAGAAAATCACCACTGGCAATGAATACCCATTGATATGCCTATTTCCTTCTTGACGTCGTTTAGTTTCGAGTTTAAAGGCTCAGTCGATAACACAGTCAGAGTCGACGACTCCTCCCATCATCAAGCCGATCGTATCTGTAACCAACGGCGGCGGCGGCATCAGTGGCGGCGCAAAAGAGTGTGAAAAACAAAAACGATTCCTAGCAATTCCAACGAAATCCCTTTTGTATTCGTTGTTTTTTTTTTCTCTTCCGTCGTATGTAGCGGTCAAAGCCTCCTTAGGGTGTATCATTTGCCCCCTTCTTTTTTCATTTGCACTCCACAATGAGTTGTAAACCATGTGGTAAGATATTTTAACAAATAACAATACCCTTTTTTAATTTTTATATTAAGGGGTGCTGAAATGCGGAAACCTAAAAAATGTGTTATTAAATAAAAATGTTTCACAGTAAAATTCGTTTTGGCAGTTCATGGGTTATATGTAAGTCGGTGCACTACACAATTTTTAAGTTTTTACTGACATTAAAACAGTGCTACAATTCTAATTGATTATTAAGATGACCTATCGCCTATCTAAGTACTGGGTGAAATATTTATAAAGGAATTTTTCATTTATTATACTTACTGATTATCTATGAATGGAACGAATGAAAGTTCTATGAATATTTGGTCATATGCTTTTCACATATTTATTTATCAAATTATGGAGATCTGGTCGCCCAGAATTAAAAAAAAAAATGTTGGTCTGGCAATCGCATTTTATTGGATTGATTTAAAAGAAGCGGGCAATATTTGAGGGATTCAAATTTATATTATGATCATTTTTCCCTGAAACCTGAAACCGTGACTACTCCATTCACTGAACACTTTTAACTTCGCTGAAGGCCTAGTACGAAGCGAACTCTACGGATTCGTTTTCACTCCGGAATTTGGTCAATACGTAAAAGAATATTTATGATAAGAAAATAGTAAAATACGTAGTCTTCTGGCTTGTTCGCTGTTGAAATGTGAAAATAATGTACGATGGCTGACTTATCGACTAACTTATATCAATTTTTACTAATTTAACTCGTTATTGATCTGTCAATTAAAACCATAGGCTCTATTTTTTTTAAGGAATAACTTGGACCCAAGAAAAGGTTCGAATCATATTGATTAATAATTCGACGCAGAAGCCGCTAAGTCGCTGACTGTGCGACAGTATATGGGCGGTATATGGAAACCTTGAAGACTTTGTTGATTTTTTCATGAACAATCAGGGTATCAAATTGCTTTCTTATAACCACATTTGAATAATGTCTACATTTCTAATAAAATACATTCTAAATAAAATCGCAAAAATAAAATCGATATAAAAAATGTATCTAACACTCTTCGCTCTTTGATTCACAAAGTTGAGTAGTAGAATTATAAATTTCTAATAACACGGCAACAACGGTTTTGAGTCGTCATATTTTTTCTCCGAATTTTTTATACATTTTTTCGCTCTCTAGATTCTAGAATGAAAAAAAAAAAAAACATACGCCCATCAGGATTTCCCTAGTCTACAATCACATTTAGCTAGTCTTAAGTGGTACAGTTTTTTTTGCTTGTTCAATGTCAAACCGGTCAAACTGACAATGAAACAAAATTGCGCAAAGTCCTATGGGATCGCGCATGGGATCTTTTGTGGTCCCTCCCCAAACTGTTTTTATACCAAGTATTTGAAATATTTCAATTTCTGCTTTTTTTGTCGATCCTTTTGTTTAAAATAAATGGCGTTGTTTTTCTTTCTTCTAGTCATTTCTTTCGATCACCTTGAAAATACCAAATAGAGACAGGAAGACAGGCAAGCACCGTATAGGCCTACGCACGGCGATTTATTTAACTTAGTTAATTTACTTGATCGATCAGGTAAAGTTCAGTTGCCACCAACACCCATGAACAAATTGAAATATTCCTGAATCGGTAATTCTAATTCACATATACGTAATACGTAATTACGTATATTGCTTATTCCATAGGTGTTTGTCCGCATTTGTCTGTTTCAGAGGTTTAAGAAAATGTTTCAATAAAAAGCTATTTATAATTTAATTGCTTTTTGACGCTGAATGATGGTCGTTGATAAAAAAAATCACATTCCGCAAGATTAAATCTTACGAAGAAATTTTATTTCAGGTGGTTTTGATACTACTCGGATAATGAGGACAACTCACTTTACTACACAACGCTTTCAATCGCAGTGTAGTTTGTAACATCATCTTGGATGCACACAATCCTTATATTTCTAGATCGATTATAAAGAAAAAGAAAAACTGCTGATCCCTAATTTTGAATTCCATTCCATTAGATCAAGACTGCTCCATTGAACTGATTCACTGAAAATGTTATCTTTGCTGAAGGCTTATAGCACGAAGTGAACCTGATGGATTCGTTCTCCGGAATTGGGTCGACAAGTGTGATGGGTCGACACCTTCCACAAATGCGGTAATATCGTGTGACTGACTAATATCGATTTTTGATGTGTCACTTAAAACCTTGGCTATGTTATATATTATATTTTTTAAGGAACAATTTGGACCAAAGAAATGGTTTCGATGTTGAATAATATTTGCGATGGAGAACTCGCTAAACGAAAGCCGCTGACCGTACGAGCTGCGTTTCTTTAGACATATTATTTTAAAATATTGAAATGTGAATATAGTCGTAACATTTAGACGATGAATTGAAACTTATTTTTGTAAATGCTAATTCACTAATTCAATGCAGAAACTTAATTAGTTCGATTAGTTACTGGCGGATTTAACGTCGGATTTAACTTCCGTGTTGTTCATAAGTATTGCGCACGACCATAACAATTTTCTAATTTTTTTTAATTGAATAGGTATTTTTTACAATTTTTATTACCGTAGTTCACAACAGAAAATAATAAAAAAACAATAGCTTCCTGCTTGCGCTTAAACATTTCTCCTCTTGTTACTAACTATGTGCACAAAATAATACACACAAATAAAAAAGATTATTTTTTAAATATTATTACGAAAGATGTGATATGTTTGTTTCATTTTACCGTCATCCCAAACTCATGAAGATGCAAGGATTCCGTGATGAGAATCTGAAAAATTTGTCTGATTTGTTCATGAAAGATTACGGTGAGTAATTTGCTCTATAAGCTATCACGAGTTAACAAAATATCGGATAACAGCAGTAATCTACTGATAATATCTTTAATGTGTGGGTTCGAATAGATGGGAGGCTATAAAGCACCTATTAGTATAGCCAACAGTTTTCAGCAAAGTAGGAAGGTATTATTCTCCCTGCCCCCGCTCCCATGTATCAGATTTTACAGGTTGTGTAGGCTACCCAGAAGTCGTCCTTGAATCCATTTATTTTATAATAATATATATAGCTTATACGCTTACCTAATGACTATTTAATATTGATGAAATTTTTCTAGGAAAATACTGAATTACGATGAAATTTTGATTTCCTAGAAGAAAAACAGTTTGTTGAAGAAAGAAAATGGGAAACATAGAGAACGAGAAAACCTATCTACAGAACAGGATTCGCCTATTTAAAGGCGCCCTTTCGGATATTTAGCGCTCAGTCAGGTCTTTCAAAGCTAGTAAATGATCTAAATTTTTCCTTTTCCGGTGAAGAGGAAGGAGTCGCAAATCTTCCGATCGTCGAACACGGCGTGAAATGGCCACGTAAAATGTAGCAAATGTCATTTGAGGTTGAAAAGGTCTCTCGTTCAAGTCAACTACGAGTTTGTTGCATGTTAGACTTTGGATTTTATGGAACGTGATTGCGAAGTTCATTTCGAATCCGTGAATTTTTTTCGCTTTTAAAATCATGGGTTTTCTAAAAGGAACACTAACGCTGTATCCTTTACTCCCACTGCTCATCGGTAAGGGTATATAATGACTTCGTTCGCTGCTACAGATAAATTGATGAAATCATTGGGATCGGCATTGGAAACTTTTCACCAGTACATATAAAGGATAATCTGGAGTCAAACGTCGTCCGATTGCGGGTTCATAATATCACACATCACTCTGGTGACATCTTCGTTGGGGTCCAGAACTAAGAAATGAAGTGTGACGGCCGTATCGTTGGAAAGGCCTTTTCGTGGATTGATGTTGTCTTGCAAGTATGCAGGAGCACCTTTCACGAAAACACCGGTGAACGTCGTGTAGTTGTTGTAGATGAAGTTGGTCTCGTCCGCGTTAAGACTATGAGCGACGATTCCATTTATTGGTTTGTCCCACAAAAGAGCACCTTTCACGAAAACACCGGTGAACGTCGTGTAGTTGTTGTAGATGAAGTTGGTCTCGTCCGCGGTAAGACTATGAGCGACGATTCCATTTATTGGTTTGTCCCACAAAATTCTGGGACAACCATTCTGTCGTGCTAGAAGTTTCGATTGTTGTTCGTTGATTCGGTGACGTTCCTCGTTACTTGTAACTACGGTGGTGGCACGGGTCCATTCGGGGTCTTGTTGGATGTCGTTTTCGGATAGCGCTTTCAAAATCTCTAAGGATCGACGTGGGACAGGAGTGTCGGACGTCGTTCTGAGTTGGGCTAATAATTCGGCGTGCTTTGCATCCCCTACAGCTCTCATTTGTTCCGTCAATTCTATTTTTTTGAACATGACGAAAATATCGATTCCAGTTTAGCGGGGACCTGTCATGATTTTGTCGGGATCGATGGACACTTTTCCATTAAGTTGATTGAGGGCTGCAACACACAATGTTTCGGCAGGACGGACGGGAGGCAGCTGGAAGAAATCACCCGTAGCTACTGCACAATAGCCAAATCGCCAAACGCATAATCGTTTTCCATGATGTGTTGCATCTTTGTGTTGACGTGAGCGAATAATATTGGCCCGACGTTAGAAACTTCATCGATGAGCATTGAGCAGTAAGGCGATGGTTTCAACTTGTGCTCTTTCTTTGAGAATGCTTAAAGTTTTGGCAGTTGGTTTTTCTAGAAATATATCGCCACTGTGCGTGAAGGGAATGCAACAGAAATTGTGAATGGTTCTTTCAGCGGGTAAGTTATACTTGCAGCTATTCCCGTAGAGGCCATACATCCTAGAGTGAAATTGAATTTTGTAGTGATTTCTTTTATGAATTTTGCAAGAAACGATTTTTCTGTTCCTGGTCCTCCGTGAAGAATGATCATCAATTGAGTCAGTTTTGTTCCCATTCCGTCTTTTTCAAGACTTAAACATAAAAAGTACTAGTGGATCTCCTCACATACGGCTCTTTGATTAGTGTTAAGCTTGCCAAATAGCGTCGTTGCTTCGCGATCTTCATTTTCCCATGTTGGTGAATGACGGAGATTCTGGGAGGTTGTCAGAAATTGTTATGGTCGAGAAATCTTCCCATTTCAATTTTTCCACCATTTCGTTCATGTTGACATCTATTTGGTCGTCGTCTTTTCGGATAATTTTTCTCGCTTGACGCAAATCCACATGAACCTTTTTTCCAGAACTTGAATCATATTGTTACACTGGGGATTGGATAACTGGAGTGTAAAACGAATTTATTTTAATCTTACTTCATTTCGTACAGTACAAGAGTCCGAGCCTCAGCAACACTACATCGCTCATTTATAATGTTCACAAGCAAGGTCAACAGGCCGAGTGCTTTTGTTCTCGCTCGCTATCTTTCTACGAAGTAAAGAACGACCCCCTTTCTGCTTACTACTAAGCAAGGTAGAATGTACTAGTCCATTCGCCCTTGCTTGTCCCCATGAGTAATCGCTGTCACGTGTGACAGATCCCCCTCCGTGAAGGCGGTCGCCACGACCGCCTGATAGAAAATAAATCCCGACTAATAGTAACCCAAAAAGGCCAAAAACAAAAAAAAACACTAGAATATACAAAAGGGAAAAAGAACCCGAAAATTAAAAATTTAAAAAGAACACAAAAACCTATACAAAAAATTGTGTGAAACCTCTGCCACCTGTTCCAGGTTCGGGAGGAAGTGGGGTGGCTTGTATCTGCAAACTTTCTACTGCTCTTTGCAGTTCTTTTATGGCTTTCCACAATTCTGTACCCGCCGCAGTTGATGCTGGTTTCGGATAAGTCCTAATAAAATCAATCGGAACATCCATCACCCTATTTGCCGTCACCCCAAGCAACGCATCCAGCCAGTTGCGTTTATTAGCCAAGAGTTTGGTATCAATGAACCGTTTTGCTGCCTCCAAAAATGCTTCACTTGTCTTCGATTGTAACGAATACAATTTCTGGACTAATGAGGGCCGTAATCCCTCAAAAAGGTAGTCCACTTTAGTTTCTTCTGCCATTGTTGAGTCCACCACCCTACATAGATCAATAATATCGTATTTATAATTGGTGATTGGTTCCTCGATACATTGTACCCTGTTCCGTAATCGAGTCTCCTGAAACAGCTTATTGTAATTCTGCTGTTGAATCTTATTAAGAACAGTGTTCTTACTCCTGTTTTGGCCAGAATATTTGCTCCGTTGGGCCCAGCACCCGCTTGAAAGGCTACATCCCGCCATTTCCTTGGAAGTGTGGAGCATAGATACCACTTCCTTGCCGTTCCGTCCAAATACATATAAAAATTCGCTCGCAGTTCCTTGTCACCCCACTGGTTGTACGCGCCCGTTGACTCGTAACGCTGAGCCATTTGAACGCGTCATCTTCCGGGGTCGCTTTAAATACTTTTGGACTCAAAAATTCTAATTGCTGAGGCATAATGCCAGTACCTGAATCAGTATCTGCCTGGAACAAGAAAAATCGAGGGATTCTTTCATTATACCGACCAATCTACGACCTGCAAACTATCCTGAGCTGCAAACATTACTCAACGATTAGAGAATTTTTCACCCGGTTCCACCAATTAACGAGCCAGATCGACATAGACCACTACTCAATCCTTCCACCACAATTAGGAGCGAGACTACTGCGCCTTCTGGTGCTCATAATTGTACACAAGCAACATTGTAACATTGTAACAAGCAATTCTTCTTGCTGTTTCTCTTTTCTCAAAGCGTAAATTTTCCGGAGGGCATTGTCATACAAGACTTTATTAACGAATGTAATAAAGAAGGAAAATATTTGATAGAAATAGAAAATTTAAAAAAAATGTATCTGTACTGCTCCCTAGGAAATGTCTTCTCAGAAATATAGAATTCTCTTGCATGATGGTGGGAAAAGTTTCCACCAACTGGCAAGTTGCCGATGCGCAAGATGATGACATAACTATAGTAGAACCAATTTCTGATTTCAATGAAGATGCTGAATTAAAAAAACCAATTACTGATTTGCTGCATAAATTTCCAAATCTTTTCGCGACGGAAAATTCTGAACTAGGTTGTACGGGATTAATTAAACATTCTATTGACACCCAAGGAAAAGGGCCTATACGACTTCGCCCATATCGGACAGGTAGAAAACAAAAGGAAGAATTAGAGAGGCAAATTAAAGGAATGATGGCTACAAATGTTATTCGACATTCACTTCTTCGTGGGCAGTGCCTGTTATATTAGTAGAAAAGAAAAGCGGGGAGCTTAGATTTTGCATTGCTCATCGTAAATTAAATAGTTTAACAAAAAAAGATTCTTTTCCCCTCCCCCGCATAGACAGACTTTATGGAAAGAAATTTTTCACCACACTCGACCTCGCTTCAGGCTATTGGCAGATCGAGTTAGATGACCCGTCAAAAGAAAAAACCGCCTTTATTGTAGAGAATAACCTTTATGAATTGATTTGAATGCCCTTCGGTCTATGTAATGCGCCAGCTACTTTTCAAAGAGCAATGAATTATATTCTGATTGACGTCTCGGGAAGTAAAGCTTTTGGATTACGTTATTATTTTTTCCGAAATTTTTGAAGATCACTTTATAGATATTGAAGAAGTTTTTACATTGATTCAAATGCGGGTTTAAAATTAAAATGAAAGAAATGCCAATTTCTGAAAAAATCTGTACAGAATCTTGGTCATATTATTTCGAGAGACGGAATAGGGCCGGATCCAAAAACAATAGAAAAAATTGCAAATTATAAAAAGCCGATTTCTGCTGATGAAGTACGATCATTTTTAGGCCTAGCTGGTTACTATAGGTGCTTTATTCCAAATTTTGGGTCAATAGCACAGCTTTTGACGGCAAAAAACTCATAAAGATGTAGTAAAAAATAAATTTATTTGGATAGATATTGACCAGAAAGCACTTGATTTCTTCGTACTTATCTTATCATATCTCCACTGTTGGCTTATCCAGATTTTAACCTTGAATTTTTATTATTTACTGATGCTTGTGATTACGGAATAGGCTCTGTTTTGTCACAAATGCAAGAAGGTGTAGAAAAACCAATTGCTTATGCTAGTAAACAGCTAAAACCGGCGGAAATACGCCACTGTAGAGAAAGAAGCATTAGCCGTCATATTTTAAATTAAACATTTTCGTCACTACCTGCTCTACAAACCTTTTACCGTCATAAGTGACCCCCGTCCATTGCAGGAGATTATGAAGATGGGCTATTTTACTCGCAGGTACAAACTAAGAAATAAAAAATAGGCTTGGTCGTATACACCAAAACGCTGATTGTCTTTCACGCCTTCACCTTTCTTCCATTCAAACTGAAAATTCAGATATCGATAATTAAGCCAGCCAAGCGGCTGATCCCCTTTGTAAATCGATTATTAATTATCTAGATAATGGATTTCTCCCTGTAGAATGTGCGAAAAAGATGCCGATTTGGGCAAAAGAAATTGAGCTATATCAGCTACTAAATAAGGTACTATATAGCATCGATTTGCCGACGGCAAAAAGTAGAAGAAATATTCCTAGCCAACAAGTTGTTCTCCCTCTTACTCTTAGGCCTACTGTATTAAAAGAATTTCATGATAGTCCTTTATTGGGAGGCCATTTAGCATTTTTACGTACATATTTGATAATAATTATTGGCCTACAATGTTAGCAGACATAAAAGAATATTGTAAAGCTTGTGTAGTATGTACTGCTAACACAAAATCAAATTTACGGGCCCATTTATTTCCTCGCGATTTAGCAAAAGCTCCTTTTCAAGTAATTGGTATTGACTTTCTTTGGCCAATTAGTCCTGTTTCTCCTAAGGGAAATAATTGTATTGTATTTGTGTGATAACTGATTATTTTACTAAATTCGTAATTGCTGTTGCTCTACCTGATCATACAGCTCAAACAACGGCCGAATGTATTTACAAAGAAGTTGCTTTAATGCATGGCCCGCCTTTGGCGATGGAGTCTGATAGAGGTACAAATTTACATCAAAATTGTTTCGTTATTTTTGTAAAAAGCTGAATATTGAGCAACGTTTTACTACGGCTTATAATCTAGCCAGTAATGGAGAAACTGAGCGATTTAACCGTACAATGACTACAATGCTGCGAAAAGAGCTGGTGGATGGCCATCATGATGATTGGGAGGATGTTTGGGGAGAAGTATTTTTGCATATCGCTCATCCATTCATTCTTCCACTAATGAGTCTCTAAAATTTTGGAGGCTGTTCCAGACCCAGTTCCTTCTTCTAATTATGTGGACACCCTTTTAAAAAGGTTGCGCTATAGCTTCCAAATAGCAAACGAATATAATGTAAAGGCTCGATTAAATCAGAAAAAGCAGTATGATAAAAGAGCCAAAATTTTTACTTATAAACCTGGCGATCGAGTTCTTTTAGATATTAGACAAGTAAAAAAGGGAGATAATAGAAAATTTATTCCAAATTTAAAGGTCCATATAGAGTAATAAAAATAAGAGACAATCACACTGTCGAAATTGCTGATAGTTCTTTCAAACCACAACTTGTTCATTGTAATCGTCTTTAGCCCTTATATGAAACTATGTTGTGGACTGATGAACCAATGCCTAATGTTATTCCTGCTGCTGATCCAAGAGAACGTTCACGTAAACATATTTCTACTCAAACAAATTTTGATGTAGAAAGTAGTGATGAAACTGGTCGTTCAGACGACTCTTCAGATTCTGAACGCTCAGATTAAAGTTCCTTTACTTCCTCCTCTTTATCTGTAGTTGATGACCATTTGAATGACATTTCAATAGAAATTCCCGATTTTGATAATACTTCCTTAATTGATCCCGAAATTCTTGAACGAAACATTTCTCCCGTAATTATTCCACACCCTCCCCCATTGTCACCTATTATAACAATTGTAAACGAAAAAGAAAATAATTTGATCCCTTCTGAACTTCCACGTCTTCAAAAACGATCTGCAATCAAGCCTAGATCGCGATTGATAATGGAAATCTGGTAAAAGAAAAAAAAAATCGATTCCAAATTCTGAATAAGTGAGAAAAATCTTCTCCAGACATGTGTCGCATGATATGATAACAAAAAAAAGAGAATGTGAAGAGAATGAAATTCCAAAAAAAGAAAAATATAGTTATTTAAACTGTGTGTCATCACCTGGTGAAATCGAGCAAATCGGTTCTGAAAATCAAAACAATTATGTGTTTACGTGTCCCAAACCGGCCAACTCTCAAGTGAAAAGTGGTGTCAAACGATGCCGGTGTTCAAATCGACAAACGAACAAAAATCGTTGAGTGTACCGAAAGTCGGCCTTTTTATCAAAAAGGATATGCTATTCAAGTGAACTATATAACACACCAATATTTTTTTCCAGTTAATTTTGAGTAAAACCAATGAATGTTTAAGAAAAAATACAAAAACTAAATACTCTGAAAAACAAATTGAACACAATTAAATCACAAAGGAAATTTTAATAAATTATGATATAAAAGGACCGTGAAACGGGCAGTGTTCAACCATTCAATTTAAAGTAAACCCCGAAAGGAGTAATGGATTCTGAGCCAATTTCCTCCTTATTGACGTTGGCCGAATGGGAGGAGTTGGAACGAATTATCGAAGCTGTGGCATCTCAGCCGAATCTGGAGGCTGATTTATCAATCAGCGAGTCAGATTACGAGGACTACCCCGATTCGCAAGCTTCAACTGTCGACCTCACGATGTTGGACGACACCACCCTCGACGACCTATACGTCAATCTCGACAGCCATCCAGCTTTGACAAGAGACCCAATGGATCAAGTTTATTGGGGAAACACCGTGTGAATTTCCAACTACATTCGGGATCTTCAGCAGCCGGATGGTGTAGGTGAAAGAGTTTGGACGCCGTTTGAAGAAACAATCCAACCGGAGCAGACTCAACTGGACGTTCTATTGCAAATAATGCAGTGCATAATGAAAATATTATGCATTTTCGTGTTTGCATCTCTCTGTTTTCTTTATTTTAAATGAAAATTTGAAATTAAAGAAGCAGAAGAAGTAAAAAAAACTCTTTTCTCGTCTTATTTCGATTATTAATTCTGAAGAAATCCTACTTTCTACCATTTCCCTGAACAATTGTTTCTTTTCTCACCTCCTTGTATTTTTGTGTACTAAACGTTTTTCCACACTATTCCCTCTATCAATGTTTCCTATAAAATGCCTCTCCTTTCGTTTAAATAATTCACTTCGATCCTACTCGTCAATCATCTTGGCCAGCCGATCCGACGACGAGATGGCTAAACCAAACACCAAAAGAATCCGGTTGGATTCTTTCCTAAACAACTGCTTGGCCAGCATCCAGCCATCAAACATCATCCAGCCGTCCAGCCCTATCGAAGCCGACCTAGACTTCGCTGGACTCACAATTACAAAACAACTTAAAACGAGCGAACGTGGAGTGTTCGCCGACTCAGGAAGTGGGTCATCATCCTCTTTGACGTTGTCTTGGGGCCATGGCAGGCCCACATCTTTCGAACAACACGAAAGATCTCCAGTAGCTTCTGGACGCGGGAGTGGCCGTCTGCTGCTACACTTTTTGCCATCACCACCGGAGCAGTTTGAAGTGGAGTCTGATGCGAGAAGCTCTAGGAGCTCAGACAACGAAAATCAAGCAAGAGCCCCCACACCGGAGAGATTCAACCGGTATTCGTCGAAGAAAACTTGACCTCAACCGGCCGATCTTTTCTGCAAAGAAGCAGAACTGGCGGCACTGGAGGTGAAGGAGCTCAACCTAGGTCGCTTATTCATCAGCGAGTCAGATTGCGAGGACTATCCCGATTCGCAAGGTTCAACTGTAGACCTCACGATGTTAGACGACACAACCCTCGACGAGCTATACGTCAACCTCGACAGTCATCCGACTTTGACAAGAGACCCAATGGATCAAGTTCATTGGGGCAACACCGTGAAAGTCTCCAACTACATTCGGGACCTTCAGCAGCCGGGTGGTGTAGGTGGACTCCTTTTGGCAAAGAAAATCCGCTAACACAAGCGAATTCCTCGTTGGAGTTAGTTTTAGAGAGGCAAGGCATAGTAAAGATACTATGCATTGCGCTGTTCACATTTCTCTGCTTCCTTTATTTCAAATTTCATTTGAAATCAAGGACAAAGGAAAACAACCACTTTTTTTCTCGTCTTTTATTTTCTCAAAAACATTTCTTAACTTTTTACCAATTTATTGTCTTAAAAGTGAATGAGCCCTTTAATCATTCTCTCCTCCCTTTATTTTCTTTTTTTTTCTCATTACCTACATGTTCCAATCGTGTCCCAAATGTTCTATATTTACTCCTCCCACTTCCCAACTTTGATTTAAATGTAACCTTCCGCCATAAAAATAAAATCATTACCCGTTTCACCTTTCAACTATAATGTTATACTCTGAACCTGAGAGCGATCTCGAAAGACAACTATATTCAAGAATGCCTTGCGGAAGCTGAGAGAACATACCAGGAATGGTCCACACCACCAGCACCAGCCTCAACGCCTGCAACATCTGGCGTTCCACCGGCACACGCAACACATCCAACAAATCGCCGTGGAAGGGGATACCTATTGACCCTATTGACTTTGCCTGTCTCGGAGAACTCACTTAGCGAAGACAACGCCGGACCAGACACAGAGGAATTGCCGGCTACCTCATCTAGGATCGTCCCAACCAGACCGACGGTGAGGGTACAGCCTTATCCAACGAAGAATCGTAACCCGTCAAGTCCTTAAGATGGGGACCGAAGAAGAAAACGCAGTAGTAGATACCTGGACTCGTTAACTACACTTTGCCACCTGATCAAAACAAGGAGGGAGTTCATTTTGCACGAGCCCTATGTCTAAGTTGAGTGAAAACAGAAATATTCATCTTTCTGCGCCAACAAGTCGCTTTTGAGACGTGAAGAAAATTGTAGAACAAGAACGATCGAAAATGAGCGGCAAAAAGTCGAGTGATCCAGGTGACGATCTTGCAGAACGGATCGGCCGGGTTCGACGGGCCTGGGACGAGGCAGAATACCTGTGCTGCGAGGCAGAACAAGCCGAAGAGGGTTCGTAGCACAACATAGAGAACATTGGAGAAATAAGAATTAAAAAAACAGGTTGAATGTTGTTGCTTACTTGAAATGGGGTAGCCAGTGGTGCATGTTCCAACCGTAGTTACACATGATCTTGTGCCATCGCTGTTGGTCACCAATGTAACATTGCAGCCGGAATGGGTGTTGACGGGGTAGGTAGTGGTAGTGCTGTAGACGGGTTGACTGGTGGAGCTTACTCCAGTCTGCTGGACGTAGCTGGTGACTCCATCGCCATCGAACTGCTGTTTTTAAAGAGTACGATTATCAGTTGTTGGTACCAAAAAATTAAAATCTCTCCATTTAATTAAAAATAGAACTTGACATTAATTTGATTGCTTGATGATGTGTATTTCGAAAACTGGAACCGTCTTCCTTCAAGGGACTGCACCAGAACTCTAACAGTCAAGTTTTCAATACACATATAAATGATACATAATAATCAAAAGAATAGCCAAATTGTACCGTAAATCAATTTAGGTTCATTTAAATTAATAGACGAAAGGATTTACTACAGGGGCAGCAGTGGGCGCGGGGGCGGGAGCAGGGGCGGGAGCAAGAGTGGGGGCGGGAGCAGGGGCTGGAGCTGGGGCTGGGGCAGGAGCTGGGGCAGGAGCCGGAGCTGGGGCAGGAGCCGGAGCTGGGGCAGGAGCCGGAGCCGGAGCGGGGGCCGGAGCGGGGGCCGGAGCGGGGGCCGGAGCGGGGGCCGGAGCGAGTGATGCAGTTGGGAAGTAAGGAGTAACACTGTAGACGGGCTGACCAGTTGAGCTGATGCCAGTCTGTGTTACGTAACTGGTGATTCCGGTGTTCAAGTTAGTAACCTATGTTTACATAACAGAAAAGTGTGTTCCATTGGAGAAATAAGAATTTAAAAAAACAAACAGATTCATTGTTATTCCGTACTTGTGAAATAGGGTAGCCAGTGGTGGATGTTCCAACCGTAGTTACACATGATCTTGTGCCATCGCTGTTGGTCACCAATGTACCAGTGCAGCCGGAATTGGTGTTGACGGGGTACGTAGTGGGAGTGCAGTAGACTGGGTTGACTGGTGGCACTTACTCCAGTCTGCTGAACGTAGCTGGTGACTCCGGTGTTCAAGTTTGTAACCTGATTTCAACCAATTATGATTATTAAAATTGCTGATTTCAACCATACTTGTAATGCAAAATCTGAATGGTTACTTGGTAAATGGGGTAGCCAGTGTTGGATGTTCCAACTTGAGTCACGCATGATCGGCTGCCATCAGAATTGGTCACCATGGTACCAGCGCAGGTGGTAGCAGCGGTGGTGGTGCTGGCGGGATAGGTGGGAGTCACGCTGTAAACAGGTTGGCCTGCTGTGTTCACGCCGGTTTGTGTGACATAGCTGGTGACACCAGTGTTCAAGTTGGTAACCTATTTATTCGTGTACAAATGATTAATCATTATACTCGATTGATTTTATGTAGAAAACTTTAACATTTAAACTATTTTTAGAAATTATACGGTGTTGATGGGATAGCCGAGGCTAGATGTGCCGACGACGGTAACGCATGATCGAGTGCCGTCGCTATTTGTCACCAAAGTACCGGTGCAAGTATTGACGTAGGTGGTCATGGGATACGTGCTGGACGTGGTGAAGACAGGGGCGCCAGTAGCGCTGACTCCGGTCTGTGTTACGTAGGTTGTGACACCGGTGTTTTGGTTGTAAACCTGTTTTTTAATTGTTTATAACATGAAAAATATAAAATTAAATAAAATGCATTCATTTAAATTTAACTCTTTAAATATTTTATAGCTTTGTTATGAAATAATTTTGAATAAGATTGTCAGATAGAGGGTTATCTTACTTTGTAAATGGGGTAGCCAGTGCTAGAGAGTCCAATTTGAGTGACGCATGACCGTGTTCCATCAGCATTGGTGACTAGAGTGCCCGCACATGTCAGTTGTCTGTCCTCGACATTCCACTGCCATTACAGCAAAAAAATTGTGTTAGAAATAATGCTGATTTCAATTTTGAATACAAGTATACGAAATACATAAAAATATATAGAATTGAAAAATACCTCTTCCGCAGCTAGAGCCGCAACGCTGCATGCAATCAGTAATAAGAGTCCGTAACGGAACATTTTTATGGAAGATTTCAGTTAGTGACTCAAACTTAAGCGAGGTGCACAAGTTTCTGCTAGACTTGAAATATTCAGCCGCGTTATATACCCAGCAAATGAAGCGTATAGTGAACGTAAATCGATTATCTGTGGTCAGACTTCCGAGCGACTTGACATGCTCAAGAATTATTTTGCTGACGTCAAAGCGTAACCGCACATCTGGATGCGGTTGGATCATCTCTATTTGTCTATAGAAATATAAAGAAATTTTTAGATGAACAAAAAAAAACTAAACAGAACGGTATATTATATTTGTGACGCATATAGCATGATCCATTCAAATCTTGGGGAGACTTAGACAGGAAATATAATGAAGCAAGGATAAGGAACGGGCAACGATATAAAGACGAACAGCACATCTGAAACATCTGCTTTCCCCATTGTGCATCGTTATTTAGAGAAGTTATTTAAATTTCTAAGCCACTAAAAGTACCCCATAACACCCATATAGCGGAGCACTGGCTAAGCCTTCCTGTTTTCACGACGTATTATTACGTATTCAGCAACATGCCAATGAGAAAGATTCGAAAATATTAGATACCGTCATCAATTCGAATTTCGGAACCAGGGTGTTCCGAAAGATGGAGATGATGAGTTCGAGTATAAATTGATGTCAGTTAGCTGATGGAGAGCATCGAGCGTCATTATCTGTCGTCCGGTAACTTTCAACAAAATAGCAACTCCGGAGCAACTCTTCAAAAAATAAAATGCGTTTCATCGTAATTCAGATGGTAAGCAAACGTTTTTTAAAAGTGTAATTTAGTTAATTATCTTTTAATTCTATTTTATGGCAGTGCAGCTGTAGCGTTCGTATGTTAATTGCAATACTTAAAATTTGTTTTTGGCATAATAGCGTTGTAAGCTTTTTAATTGACTGTACCTAACGCCGCACTGTTAAAAAGGTTACTAATTTCTTGGGCCTCCTTACCCCATAAAAAATGTATCCAAGCAAAATATTTGTATGTTTGTACGAAAAACTCGTTGTTTACAAAAAATTTGGGGTTTAAACTACGAAATGTCCAGCAGTACGAATTTTAGAGGTATAAAATCCTAAATAATATGTATTACACTTGAACCCATGCAAGATAAACAAATAAGAAACAGTTAATCCTCAAATAAACTGTTTGTTCCCCCGAAAGAGACATCCAAATCCCATTCTAAATTTTTAAAATATTTTCTACAAGGGGACGTAATAACACATTCAATTCAAAACGTGTCATGATTGTGTTTTTGAAAATATTTAAAAAAAAAATTGAGGCTCGAGTTAATGAGTTCTCGAGTAGTGCAATTTAATACAAAATGTTCACGAAAGTGACTCGTGGAAATTTTTTTTAGAATGCTCATTTTTGTGGTGGCCAAATGAGTCAACACAAGACAGAAGCACGGACAAACAGGTTGGATCAATTCATGGCCTACTTAACTAACGGCCACAAAGCATAGATCGCCCCTGTACTAACCAAGTAAAACTTTGAACTACAGGGAAGATCTGTGCTTTGTGGCCGTTAGTTAAGTAGCCCATGCATCAATTCGACTTGGTTCCATAGTATATAGTCACAGGGGTCATTTGGTCATAGTCATAGTTTTCCAAATAGTCATTTGATTGTACATGCCAGGAGTTGAGAAGGTCTTTGATCTCATCCCCGATCACATCCATGACATATCCAACATATTTACATGATTTTATTTTTGTTCTGATAGCAATATAAACTATCAGTTCCCCTTTTTCAACTTTATCAGGATTTTTGAATTTTTCTTATTTTAGGTCTAAGTTTGAAATAAAAAAAAACGTTTTCTTTAACTTGATTTTCCTTAAACTTTGTTACTCTCTTAAGTAAAAAATGTAATCTAGGAAGTGATTTGATTATTATATACAAAATTTCGTATAGAACGATTGGTGTAGTGGTTAGAGTTTCCGTTTACGACAAGAAAGATGTTGGGTTCGATTCCCCCTGTTTTTAAGAATATTTGTCAAGCTAAACCCCATGTTTTTCGTATTGTATTAGGCCCCATAAAACTTGGGGCTATTAACCCCGTAACTGGTGGAACACTGTTAAAAAACTGACCAACTATTTCGGGGTTTTACGCCCTAATATCTCGGCAAATGAGATCTGGGGTTCTCAAACCCGAAAAATTTAAATCGTATCGCAATACGAAATTACTGGGGTTAATTATTATAAGTTTCATGTTATCTTTTAGGGACTCTGTAATTTTTTGCTTCTTTCAAAGAAATCTTATTTGAAACCTGAAATAACTATTGGGCAAAATCAAAGTATTTATAATTAACTTAATGTAGCTTACAAGGCAAAACAACAGGCATTGATATTTCTCATATAAGTCCGATTATATTAATTTACATAAGGGAAAATTGAAAAAACCAAAAAAGGGAGATGAAACCCAACTGATTTTGTAAGTTTAGAGTTCCAGTGAAGCCTACAATTACTTCATTGTTATGAATAAAAATTAGACCGCTTACTAACTTTACATTATGACCCTCTGAAAGATTTTTATGTCTATCAATATCACTCTTACTAAGACATAACTGATGAGACATAATAACTCTAACTAAATTTCTATGACTATCAATATCACTCTAACTAAGACAATATCTGTCCCAAATAAGACCGAAATTTATCGCTATGTACTTGTATGAATGATATACTTACGTTCGTTTCTTCTAAAAATGTCTTCTATTTCTAGCCCATAAATTTCGGGGGTTTTTTCCCAAATATTCGCAATCAATTTGAAAAAAAATGTGATTTGTACGTAAAACCCCCAAAATTTTGGAAAAAGTCAAAATTTGGTGCATTCACAACTTTTTGGGGATTGCCAACCCCAAATATATGGTATCCTTTTTAACAGTGAACAGGAAATTTTGGGTTTTTACCCCGTAAAAAGTATTGTGATTTTTAACAGATTTGTCCATGAAAAAAGATTTGAGAAAAGAAAATTGTTCTTATTACAAGAAACAAGTTTGAATTCTTTTACCCAATAACCAAAAGGTTCATCAGCACTTTCTATCGAGGGGTTCACCACTGAAAAACACTTCGTACACCTTGCCCGAAAGAGGTTAATTTTACGCAAAAGACGCTAAAATTACGCAAAATTTACGCAAAAGACGCTAAAATTACGCAAATTTCACGCAAAATACGCAAATAAGTAAGCATATCACCTTAACAAAAGTCAATATTGTATGCGAGTTTTTTTACTGAAAATGATTTTAATCATAGAAATAAATTAATATTTTTTTTTCACTATTTATTTTGTGCTTTTTTTAAACTATAATGGTTTTAGAAATGATAATAATTATGGATTGTACATAGGTGCTGACTATGGGCGACCGTGGGCGACTATATGGGTTGACCAACGTAGTCGCTTATTCTACAGACACACGAAGAACTCTACAAAGTCTATATAGTATGGTGAAATTGCGCCCAAAAAAAGGGGTTTACCCCAAACAAATTGTTTACAGTTTTTTTTATTGTGAGCACTGTTTCTATCACGTTATGAATGAAATTGTCATATGTGTGTGTCATATACATCATCGGGTGTATAATTTCATTCATAACTTTTAAATAAACGTCCCCTTAGGAATAAATGCAAATGATTTTGATAGAATGATTCTTTAGCTATCAAATGAACCCAAGGGAAAGATTTCTATGTGCTAAGATGTAATGGAAATATTGATTTTAAAAAAACCCATTTTTCCCATAAGCGCCTGTGTTAAAAAATGGAAGCCCTTTCTAGCGGGGGAAAAAAGGGGTTTTACGTTTAATTTTTTTTTAAAATACTAAATCTAATCATAACTGCACCAAAATTTGGGCACCTATAGAATGACATATTTCCTACCATTTCATATTTTTTTAAATGTTTTATTTAAAAAAGAAAGTATATTTACACGGTTAACAAAAAAAAAAGTTAAATCACGATTTAAACATGTTCTGCACGATATTTTTAAGAAATATTTTAAACATATCTACAATATAATGATAGAAACAGTGCTCACAATAAAAAAAAACTGTAAATAATTTGTTTGGGGTCAAATCGCTTATTTGACCATACTAATAGGCCGAATAAGTCTTACTCAAACGATGCTGATGTGGATGATGCATCACCAGAGTCGCCAGCAGATTATGCCATGATTGTACCGACAGCGATTATGGAAATAATGATTCACACGATTCCGATGATGAAATCCTCTTGGATAACGTTTATTAAGCTGAAGACCTGCACCTTGCCCGAAAGAGGTTAATTTTACGCAAAGACGCTAAAGACGCTGAAATTACGCAATTGCGTAATTTTTAGCTTTTTTAGCTTTTAGCTTTTTCTTTCTTTTAGCTAAAATTTTAGCGTCTCGTACACCTAAGCCCTCATAGAACCCCTCGGAAAAGACGAAAACACTGTCGGCTTCCAAGAAGTGAGCGAACGGGATTCCTTCATCGCCAGGTTAAAAATCGCAATGTCCAACGGTTTTGATCTCAAGTGCCCCATGGACATGCTGTTATAGTTATGTGAATGTTTTATGCTTGTGCGTGCTTATGGCAAGTGACGTCCTTAATACAACAGTTCAATGGCGTTGCGTTACCCACTAGTTTCATCGTTCAGTGTGTCTGCTCGTTGTAGTCTGTGGATATTCCAGTGGACATAATTTAGTTAATTGATTCATATTATATTACATGTTTCTTTTGATGATGAACTGATATTTAATTGGAGATTAGATGAGCTCAACATTGTGGGTTGAACTGTGAACGTTTCAAGTTGACACTCATTTGCGTGTTAGATAATGTCGGGGGTTGGGGAAAATGTTTAGGGAAGAGACTTAATTTCATTGGCCAAACTACACCACAACTGACCCGAGCTAAGTTATATATGACGACGGTAAAAGATTTTGATCAAATGGCGACGAGAATTGGAGAGCGATAAGAAAAACAACTTTTTCACTTTATTTGAATGTGGTCAATTTGCATGATGTGTATATAAACGATCTGTGCTTCAGCTTTGCGTGTAATTGCTTCTGAATTTGAGTTGTCCCCACCTTTCGTTCGCTGTGCCCTCCCTCCAAGCATACAATGAAATACTCTCACGTCGGAATCGTTTTCAACACGACATGCACACACGTTTCTTTGCTGGGTAAGTTCACGACGATTAAATGAACATACTAACTATCGCTTCTATCAACAAAAAGGAAATTGACACAAATGGGCCAGGGCAAATGCCTTAGCTGCAGCTAAGGTATTTAAGGTATTATATTGTATCATATTTCAATTTGGTTTGATGGTTGGGGGACGTCAGTGTCGTCCGTCCCAACATATCTCGCCCAGACGCAGGTTACAAGTTCAGAGAACCGTAATAGAGATAACCTTATCGAATTTTTTCTACGATTTTCTCTTGATTTTCAATCTACGAAAGTTGTCGTGATTTAAATCAGGGTGGGTAAATAGTTAAGGTAGAGTCTATTCGTCCGTCGGACGGAAATATAGCACCGGGGCTATTCTTCCGTCCGACGGACGAATAGTGCCATTCCTTTCCAGGGCTATTCGTCCGTCGTGAAGGAAATTGTATATGCTTTAAATAGGGGAGATTTTACATAACTATTTCCGCAAGTTAAGCCTAGTTGTGGGAACTCTCAATAAAAAGTATGTAAGAATGAAGAATGCATAGAATAAAAATAAAAGATAATTATTTTTTTTCGTGTAGAACAAGATCAATAATAGATTTAATGTCTTTAAAAAATTAAAAGTAACTTTTTTAGAAGCAGGGTACGAGAATTCAAGTCAATTAACGGAAGTCTTTACGTATATAACGTAATTCGGTTTAAGCAACCTTCTTTTGGAATGCCAACAATTTTTTTGATGCGTAAAACCGTTTTAAAAACTGATATCATTTTACGCAACACTCAAAAAGCCTGAAGCAAGTCTGTATGTGTATAACCAGGGTTGCTTAAACCCAATGACGTTATACGTAACGCAAGAAAGTTAAATTTTTGAGAACACTTAAATTTTCTAGTGTCAACGTAACTCTATATTTTATATTGAAAAACAATATTGTCCGACAGAGGAATAGATTTTATCATCGTAAAATTAATTACTTATAGCTGAAAAAACTGACGGTGGACAAACTTGAAACAACTGAAACATCATACTGAAACAACAAACGGACAGTGAACGCCGCTATAATTTCCGTTCATTATTCATTTTTTTTTCATTATTATTTTACCCTGCTTCTAAAAAAGTTACTTTTAATTTTTTAAAGACATTAAACCTATAATTAATCTTGTTCTATACGAAAAAAAATTATCCTTTATTTTTTATTTTCTATGTATTCTTTATTCTTACATACTCAAATGTGTCTTTGAATTATCTTTTAGTGTCTCTTTATTGAGAGTTCCCATAGAACTAGGCTTAACTTGTGGAAATAGTTTTGTAAAATCTCCCAACTTGAGGAAATAGTTATGTAAAATCTCCCCTATTTAAAGCATATGCAATTTCCTTCACGACGGACGAATAGCCCTGGAAAGGAATGGCACTATTTGTCCGTCGGACGGAAGAATAGCCCCGGTGCTATATTTCCGTCCGACGGACGAATAGATTTTACCAATAGTTAAATACATTTTTTAAATGGAATTCGGATTTTTCTTTTATTTTCAATTCAATTTTCTCTGTTCTCGACCAACGGACGGACTTGGATGTGGCAATGAAATTCGTAAATAAATAAATGGCTCTTAATTGAATCATTTATTTAAGTATTATTTCGTGAATTTTTTACGCAATTTCAACAATTTCTATTTTTTTTTATTTATATATATATTTTTTTTTTGTAAATCTGCCAATGAAATTGGGCTTTCATTTTTCCTGTCTTTAATTTTAAAGATAACGACACGAATTTTATTACACAAGTGCACAACCTTAGTCGGAATGAAACTGAAAAAAAAATTTTTGAAATTTTTTTCACTGAAATGAACTACGCACAAATGAATTTTCTAGTCAGACTGGTATTTTTTAAATCTGAAAATCAATTTCAGTTTTTTGCTTCTCAAGTCTAAATTTTTAAAGATTATGACTTTAATATTTTATTGTATATTCTTTATGTCCGTTTAAATCCACTGTTCAATTTTCATTCAAAAATACCTTAGCTACTTTGGATTCAATTATATTTCATACCATTCCTGTTGGGAATTTACCAACACGGACTACACGATCTGGCCGGAAATCTCGACCACCTCAGCATTTAGCTGATTATTGCCTTCGGGGCCCCCGCTAGGTGGCCCCTATGTCATTGTTCCCTTACCCCTTGAACCGATGTACCCAATTTCTATAGTGAAATACAATTAGTGTAAAAAGAACGACGAGACGGACACGTCTACACCAGCCTAAGTGTCATCAATTTTCTCTAATTTGGGTATGTAGCGGGTTTACACCCGTATAAACGTTACAATATTCAACATGGTCCTTCGAGCTAATTATTAATATTCCGCCTCGTTATACACTCAATTTTATTTACTGTCTTTCATATTTGTGAACACTCTGTCAACGTTTGGTGTGCTAGCCAACGAAATTTTCTTTCACTTTCGCGTCACGAATCTTTCTCGGGGTCTAAATAATATAGGCCCCAAGTCAATTTTTGATTTCTCCTCGTATAGTATTTGTACTCAAAACGTTAGAATTTCTTTGTATATGCTAGCCGCCATTTCTCTTCGTTAAACTTAGCCGTAAAAAAAAAAACGCCCACCGCGTGGGTAGCCATTTTTTTCAGAGTGTTCTAGCCTCTCTTTCTCATACATTCAGCCTCATCCCTCTCCCAGTTATACTCCGATTCAACATATTTTGGTGAAATTTTTTTTTACGCTCCTCTCTCTTATTTCTTTCGCGTGTGGTGGCCATTTTTCTCAAACGGAGACGAGCAACAGCCGTCTCCTCACTCCATCTCTCTCTTCATTCATAAATTCGTCTCTCTCTTTTCATAATTACAAAGCTGTAGTAACATTTCTTCTATTATCGTCCGCAGATTAAGCGGAGCGCGACAAGCACTCCTTTCTCTTTACGAAAATAGGTCGAGCAGCCCAAAGAAGGAAGAGAGCAGAGGCTCGTTTGAGAGGGGAAGAACCAGAGTGGACTGGTGAAATTAAGCCTAAACTCTACCACAACACACCAGAAGGCAAGAGGGAGGCCTTCTTGAGAAGGCCCCTAGTGGAACCGAGCATCGTACCGACAGGACCGCTCCCGAGCCGAGAACAACAAGAGGAGTGGGAGCGACAACGGAGATTGGAGTACGTGCAAAGAGGGATCGAGAGAGGCTACCCACTACTTGAAGACCCGCATGATAGACGGATCTTCAAGACACCAAAGCCAATCGACAATTTCCTGCCCATCGCCCTCAAACATCTGACAGTACACGAGCTCGTGGAGGCCGTCAAGCCGAAATACTACGGGGACATCCGCTACAAACCGAAAGGCGAGTACGTTCCACCAAGGGAAGAGCCGGAAGTCGCCAGGTATCCGGAGCCAGCGCCATCTACCGCGGCTCCTGCAGCAGCCGATACGAGCTCAGAGGAAGAAGAAGAGGAGGAAGAGGTCCTCCAACTGGAGATTTCCAAGGAGGAAATACAAGAGTTGACGGGTGTAGCAGCAGCCATCGCCAGATCGACATCAGGAGGGATCGAAGCGGCCATTGTCAGAGCAACGCTAGTGGATAAGCAACCACCCCCTTCTGCAAGAGGAAGAGGACGCGGCGTACGACCACTAGTGGCGCCACCGTCAACAAGAAGTTTCGGCCGCGGGATTCTATCATCAGAGGCGTACCAGGCGATGGTGGGAAGAGGCCGCGCATCGAGCAGAGGAAAAGAACCTCGAGATATGTAATCACTTTTTTTCCTTACATAATCGTATTGTATTCAAGGAATGATGGCGAGCAGCCATTAAATACAAACGATCAAAAATATTTTCTGTCCTTCTTTAAAAAAAAAAAAAAGACTTTCTCACATAAAAAAAAAAAGAGATCTGGTACGGTGTTGCCAGACAAAAAAAAAAAAAACTCTTGTAAAAAAAAAAAAAAAAGAAGCACAGTGTTTTCAAATCAAAACAATTTTCTGTTAGAAATATCGGAGCCAGTAAAAAACTGACTCCACTCAGGCCGTCGGCCATCTTGAAAACAAAAAAGAGAAGGGGAATTCTCAGACAAAGCACACTGTTGCCAAGTCAAAACATTTTTTCTCTTTAACAATAATTAATTCTTTCGTACACTGTTCGGAGCCAGCTAACAACTGACTCCATTAACGCCAATGGCAATTGTTTTTTCTCATTTGTAGCGCCATCTTTTAGGAAAAAAGAGTAACTGAGTGGAGACAAAAATCAGTTACACCGAAATTGAGGCAACAAAAGCGACAAGTGCGATAAATAGCAAAAAAAAAAGGGCAACGAACAGTCAACAAATAAGAATTTAATTAATCTTTTCATTTACCATTTGCCAGATAGAGCCACTTAGATCAAAATGGCTCCGTCAAAAGCAACAAAATCTAGACAAGGAATAAGAATGAACATAACGGTTGCAGCAAGAGACGTCGCAACCTACGAAACCAAGCTCATGACGCATAATGAAGCAAATAAGTTGGATGATTTAAGGTCTAGACTGAAGAGTCACTTCGAAAAATACAAAGAATTTTCTACCCAGATTCAGCAGGAGTTGGACGATGCCGATGCTCCACAAGAAGACTATGACGCTGAAGCCGAAACTGTCAGGCTAACGGAGGAAGAGGTTGGAGCTGCCAAGGCAATCTTGAAAACAAAATTAGCGGAATGGGATGCCATAAAAGAAAATTTGAGACTGGACGATTTAGCAAGAAGAAAAAAAGAAGAAGAAGAAGAGAGCAGAAAAACCCTTTTGTTGATCATGCAACAACAACAACTGCACACCGACGCTCAGAGGGCTAAAGAAATTCAAGAACAAGATACGAAACGAGCGCAAGAGTTCCAGCAACTTGTAGCAGCAACTCGAGCCTCAAATCCAACGGTGCCGATCAACGTACCATCAAGTGCATCAGTTCCTGGAGCCAGTTCGACCAGGCTCCCCCAGAGACAAATCCGTCATTTTAAAGGCGACATCATGGAATGGACGTCTTTTTGGGAGACTTTCAACGCAGCCATCCATTCTTCAAGTCTATCAGCAGTACAAAAGTTTGACTATTTAAAAGAATACCTAAAAGGAGAAGCCCGTCTTTTTGTAGAAAATCTAGAATTAACAGACGCCAACTACCAGATCGCCATTAACCAGCTGAAGGCCACGTATGGAAAAACCGAGGTGCTGATCAACGCACACTTTGACAAGCTGGATTCACTACAGCCGGTGAGAGATGGTAAAGACGTCGCAGCTCTGCGAAATCTCCAGTTAACTATCCAATCGCACATATGTGCGCTGGAGACTCTCGGAAAACCGAAAGATACGTACGGCAGCCTCCTCGGGACCAAATTGATCAAATTGGTCCCATACAAGCTACAAGAGAAGTGGGCAGAGGCGGCCACGAATGATTCAACGGATATAGAGAAGGTATTAAAATTCATTCAAGAGCAAACTGAGGCAGCGGAGAGATTAAGTAGGCTGAAATCTGCGGAAAAAACGAAGTCCGGCAGCCAATCCAACACGCAGCCTATTCCAAAAGAATCAACATACCCAGCAACTGCATCGCAACTAGTAACCGGAGTCAGATCACATCCGACTCCTACGAAACATGCACAAACAAAAAATTCTAATCCTAATTTTTACAAAACAGGAGTAAGAGAGTGCAACAGGCCATGCATCTTCTGTAACGAAGCCCATTGGCCAACGCGATGCGGAAAAAATTTAAAAGAAAGAAGGGCTATTATCGCTGAACTCAAAAGATGCACGAACTGTTTTGGACAAAAACACGAGAACAAGGACTGTACTTCAGTGAGAAATTGCAACAGATGCGATGGAAGGCATCACACGGCGCTGTGTGACAAGAAAGAAACAAGATTCGCGAATTCGACCGGAGCCGGAACATCCAGCTCCACAGCATCCGGAGCCGGACCATCCAGCTCCACAGCCACAGGAAGCGCCGTAACTATCACAACAGCATGTTCTAATATCTTTGGTAATATCATGCTGAAGACAGCGACAGTTTACGTGATCGGCCCGGATGGCCGAGAAACCAAGACAATCCTGTTCGCCGATAGAGGAAGCCACAGGTCTTGGGTCCTTAATTCCATTTCAAAAGATCTCAAATTAAAACGCAAGCAGGTGGAGAAATTATCGGTCAGAAGATTCCAACAGGAAGTAGAATCTCCACCAGTTGATACAAATTTAATGGAATTAAGAGTGCGGGGCACCTGGGAAGGGGCCCCAATCGTTAATCTTCTCGCCTTTGAGTCCGATTACGTCGCCAACACAGGTCCTTACATAAAAACCAGATTCGCAGAACAACTCTGGCTGAAGTGTGAGAGGTTGGCAGACGACAGATTCGACAGAGTCCAATCCAACGAAGAAGAACCATCCGGAATTCTAGTAGGGATGGACCAACTTAACAGCATCATCAGTAAGGAGGCACCAACGCAAAGCCCGTGCGGATTACGTGCCTACGACACTCCATTTGGAAAGATGCTAGGAGGCCCGTCTCAAGAGACTCCATCTCGAACGGGTCAACAAATAATTCAAAACTTTATATCTAACTCTAATTTTTGCTCAGCTCAGATCGTGAAATCATTCACAACGGCATGCGCCAGTTCAACGAGAATCTACACATCACAGTCGAAAAAAGAATCTTCTACGGAGACCGGAAATACCTGTCTCCTCTATCCAAATGAAAATAAAGCATCACTCTCGAATGCGTCAAATGGACCAAAAGAAGACGACGACAAGAAAATGATGGTAGACGAACTAAACAATGCAAACTTTGATCTTTCTTTGTTTTGGAAAATAGAGAGCTTCGCAAACCTGGATGGCGCTGATGCAGTCGAGTCGAACAGCCCAAGTCCCCTCAAGACTTGATGGACTATGAGAAGGAGATTCAACAGCTGATAGACAATCAGTTTGTTGAGGTGGCGGATTTGGATTATGACGGCCACCACACTTATTTGCCTCACCATCCGGTCTACAGAAGGGACAAGAACACAACCAAAATTCGTCCAGTGTTTGACGGAGCGGCCAAATCTAAATATGGACCTAGTTTAAACGAAGTCCTGGAAACCGGCCCGAATTTAAATCCAGATCTACTCTCAACTACTATGCGATTCCGGATGAATCGCTATGCCTGGATAGCTGACATCGAGAAGGCGTTCCTGAACATCGCTCTACATCCAGCCGACGCAGAAGCAATCAGGTTTTTATGGTCTACGGAGCCAAGTAAAATTGACTCCCCCTTGATCGCATTAAAATGGAAAAGAGTGCCATTTGGCCTCAGCTCCAGTCCTTTTTTGCTGAGAGCAACAGTTAATAAGCATCTCAAGTCCGTCAAATCTAGATTTCCAGGAACAGTGGAGCAACTGATGGAGCAGCTGTACGTCGACGATTACCTAGGCGGAACAGACAGCATAGAAACAGCCAAGCAGAGAGTGGAGGAAACTAACACTCTGTTCAAAGAGGCTCGTCTGAACATGAGAAGCTATGCGACCAACTGCGAAGAGCTCCGGCAGTTTTTGGAAGAGAAGGGCCTAGAGAATCAAACCATCGGTCTCCTTTCGCCGTCATTGGATAGTCAACAAAAAGTTCTCGGGATCCGGTGGGATACTGGATCCGACACATTCCAGTTCGAGCCATCATCTATAGTCCAGGCGGCGCAAGAAGTAGGAGATCCGCTTGGATCATGAGATTCTCCAACAGATGCAGAAAAAGAATACGCGACCCAGGATTAGGTTTTACAGAGAAAATCCAGATTAAAGATTATAATAAAGACAAATCAAAGAGAAAACCACCAAAAAACATAACCATTGCAAGACTTTCAGGTGAAGAATTGGCAGAGGCGGAGCTGAGAATTTACCGACAGCTCCAGAAAGAAAAATACCCAAAAGCCTTTGAAACTCTACAACTCGGATTGCCAGTTCATCCCAAGGAGAAAATAGCATCTCTTCTTCCGGTTTGGGATGAGAGAGACAAACTCATCCGAGTGACTGGTCGGGTCGCTCTAGCGTTGAGAGACCGAAATGTAGAGCCTCCAATATTGTTGCCAGCTAATCATAGAATTGTTTCCTTGATTATCACAGATCGTCATTGCTCACTGTATCACGCTGGCGTGAAAACGACCCTTTCGGAGCTGAAAGAGAGGTTTTGGATCGTGAAGGGACGCCAGCAGACTAGAAAGGTTTGGTTTGCATGTGTCACATGCCTGAAGCAAGATCTTATCTCAAGATTTATTCAGTACGTTATAAATTTGACGGACTCAGCAAATTTTGTTATTATGATATTGTTCTGTTCAAATTTTGGTCGTCTGGTTATTTTAATTATTATATACGATTATATCCCTCACTTATTATTATTGGTTAAAGATCTGAAAGATTCAGACTGGGAACGCTTCTTGCCAATACCGACACTAACACAATCAACCAAAGAATAGAATAAAATTAAACCATCAGTGCAAAAGAGAGAAGAGAACGAATATGTAAGCGAAAGAAATTTGCTGGTCCGGAAACGGTTCTAGTAAAAAAGGAACTATGCGGTTCACACCGGGTGAACAATGGGCCGGGTAAAAAAAGAACACGGTACATACCGGGTCAAAAAACTTTGCGGGTCTAAACCGAACCGGATAAAAAGCCCAAAAAATTAAATAGGACAGTCGGTATCAAAATACCCCGATATCAAAATCCCGATCTGTCATACCACCAATTGTCTGACAGTATTAAAATAATTATGTATACCGAATTATGTATTAAAATTAATAAATTATGTATGCTGTATCCTTTACTCTTACTGCTCATCGGTATGGGTATAATGACTTCATTCGATGCTATAGATAAATTGATGAAATCATTGGGATCGGCATTGGAAACGTTCACCAGTATACATATTTAGGATTAATCTGGAGTCGAACGTCGTCCGATTGCGGGTTCATAATATCACACATCACTCTGGTGACATCCTCGTTGGGGTCCAGAACTAAGGAATGAAGTGTGACGGGCGTACCGTTAAAAAGACCTTTTCGGGGATTGATGTTGTCTTGCAAGTATGCAGGAGCACCTTCGACGAAAACACCGGGGAACTGCGTGTAGTCGTTGTAGATGAAGTTAGTGCCGTCCACGGTAATACTATGAGCGACGATTCCGTTTATTGGTTTGTTCCACAAATTTCTGGGACAACCGTTCTGTCGTGCGAGAAGTTTCGATTGTTGTTCGTTGATTCGGCAACGTTCCTCGTTACTATGGTGGCACGGGCCCATTCGGGATCTTGTTGGATGTCGTTTACGGATAGCGCTTTCAAAATCCCTAAGGATCGACGTGGGACAGGAGTGTCGGGACGTCGTTCTGAGTTGGGCTAATAATTTGGCGTATTTTGCATCCCCCACAGCTCTCATTTGTTCCGTCAGTTCTATTTTTTTGGATGTAAAGAAAATATCGATTCCAGTTGAGCGGGGACCTGTCACGATTTTGTCGGGATCAATGGACACTTTTCCGTTAAGTTGATTGAGGGCCGCAGCACACAACGTTTCGGCTGGACGGACGAGAGGCAGCTGGAAGAAATCACCCGTAGCTACAATAGCCAAATCGCCAAACGCATAATCGTTTTCCATGATGTGTTGCATCTTTGTGTTGACGTGAGCGAATAATCTTGGCCCGACGTTAGAAATTTCATCGATGAGCATTGAGCAGTAAGGCGATGGTTTCAACTTGTGGTCTTTCTTTGAGAATGCTTAAAGTTTTGGCAGTTGGTTTTTCTAGAAATCTATCGCCACTGTGCGTGAAGGGAATACAACAGAAATTGCGAATGGTTCTTCCATCGGGCGAGTTACTTGCAGCTCCCGTATAGGCAATACATCCTAGAGTGAAATTGAATTTTGTAGCGATTTCTTTTATGAATTTTGCAAGTAACGATTTTCCTGTTCCTCGTCCTCCGTGAAGAATGATCCGCAATTGAGTCGGTTTTGTTCCCATGCCGTCTTTTTGAAGACCAAAGCATTAGAAGTCGTAGCGGATCTCCTCACATATGGCTCTTTGATTAGTGTTAAGCTTGTCAAATAGCGTCGTTGCTTCGCAATCTTCTTTTTCCCATGTTGGTGCATGTCGGAGGAACGATTCTGGAGTGTTTTCAGAAATGATTGTGGTCGGGACATCTTCGCATTTCAATTTGTCCACCATTTCGTTCATGTCGACATGTAATTGGTCGTCGTCTTTTCGGATAGAACGGATTAACCAACGACTCGAAATAGCTAATAAAGGCTCCCAAGCAAGAAATGGATTATATTCATTTCTTTGATGAACTAATAGCTTGGGTCTAACTGATTGACGAGTGTGTTGCTAGTTCTCATATTCGAACCATGATGACTGGGATCACGGCCTGGCGGCAGCACTGGAAGAACAAACTGTGTATTGGTTTTCAAGTCGTAGGATGGTGTGCCATTCTATTCATCGATCACCAACATAGCGGAAGAATCTTGAATTATTGAATCTGAATGATCCAAGAGGGCACCTGTGTTGGATGGAATCGGTAGACCCCAATCACAGTAGTTCTTTTAGTAGTCAATGCTCGAAGATGGAATTTCTCCTTTCCATGTTCCAAATCCAAACTTTACTTAACCTAACTTTTTTTCCGCAGCTACCTGCCCAACCTACACACTACCCTCCCCAACCGTTTCAGCAAATTCAACAAAACCCTCAGGCAACTCAACAACCACCAGTACACCCACAGCAAATAGCTCGGCCGTTTCAGCAACCCCCCTTTTTTCAGCAACCACCACAGGTGAATTTTCCGCAACAAGGTCAAATTTATCGCCCTCAGCAACAGACTGGTATGAGATGCACTAATTGCGGCCTTACAAATAACAACATTGAAATATGCTTTCGTATACAACGGCAGGCTTTAGATACAAATGTTTGGTTTTATTGCAAAATGCCGGGCCATAGGTCAAATGTCTGTGTACATAGACCGAATATAATTCGGCCAGCGCAAACTGACTCAAATCAGGGAAACGCTTAGGGGTCGACTGTAATAGGTCATTCGGATATAGGCTCAAATGAAAACTAATTGAATAAAATTGCCAAGTTCATCTGTAGGCTATATTGAACTCCACAAATGTACTTTACATTGAGTTGATAATAACTAAAAATTTAATTGTGTAATACAATATTTGAACAGTATACATTTGAAATGAAAACAGCGTCAAATTATTATGGACTATAACTGATGAAGAGGCCCATGAACATTTTCAAACAAATTCACCGAGAATGAAATGGCAGACAATGTAGACAAGATAAGAGTTACATTCAAGTTTTTGGGAACCATTTCATAACAATCTTCATTTTGTGCAGTATGCAGAAATTAAAGAAAAGGATGTTTGCGACAATCTGAAAGATGATCGCGTCGGCAACCTACACACCAAGGTAAAAGTTTTGGAAAACAAAAACGTTTAAAACAAAAGACTGAAATTCATAACTAGAGTTAAAATCCATAAGCTTCGTAGTAGAGAGGAAGAAGCTGAAAACACTGCTAAAGACCTAAATAACAGATGGTATGCTGGTAGACCCATGAATTCTGCATTATTCCGTGTGACCGATTTACGTGAAGCTTGCTGTCGTCTACACGAACCACGTAGTAGGTTTCGAAACTAACACCAGATGTCTTTAAGTTACTTGTCATCAAACAATTTTTGGTGGAGTTCAAACATCACTAAATTCGAGCAACAAATGATTCGCAACTCCCTCAACAGCACATCAATTCTAATACAACACCAATTGTTTTAACAACACGGATCTCATTAATATTCATAGCATTCGGGGTATTAAACACTTGGGCGAATTTGATTAAAAATTTATTTTAACTCAATTAACCTTTTTTTTGAGAAAGCATTCCAAATAAAAAAACGAAAGGAACAATAAAACATTATCTTCTTAGACAACACACTACACAATCAACTCACTACATAGAAACTCTATACTTCACTGACCAATCCTTCCAAAGAAAACAGGCTTGCCAAATAACTTAAACAACTTGTTTCACGCTTGTCCCGGAACCCGTTGTTGAAGGATTCGGCGTTTCTGCCGTTTCCAGATTTCACAGAGGTTTCAATTCATCTATTTTTTTCGTAAGCTTGGCAAGTTCCCGAGACACACTCCGTTTAAAGTAAAGCAGAAATAGAACTAGGCACACAAAAAAAGTGAAAGCAATACAAATGGCAATGTTTTGCCAAAAATCAAATTCTATACTGGCGTTATACAACTCTTTCGATAAGAAGGTTAAAGTTGAATTGGCCACAGAATTAAGTTGGCGCTTTAAGATATCTCTTCCAAGATCCGACATAATGTTAACTGGCGCAGCAGGAGCAGCACCAGCACCATTACGGGCCAAAAAAACCCAGGAAAATGAACAAAAAAGAGACGCTGCCATTTACAAAAGACAAAAAAAACAGGAGGCTGTTACACACGAAAAATTCTTAAATAAAACATTTACTAGATCAAGATTTCGATTTACCTTGGCTGTCTTTGGCATCGCAAACTAGTAAGAGACAAAAGAACTACGAAACACAAAACGCACTGCACACACGACAAGTTAATGTAGAAATAAGCCAATATTATAACCACCTATTCGCTCAAATACCCACTTCCCCTATGAACACACACAACAACAAGGTAAGGACGCCTAAGAAATGACACACCTTCCACGAAAAAAAAACTTGGTTTTCAAGGATTTCACATTAGAATTATAAAAGATTCTCCATTGCTAGACAAAAACAACCGATCTGTTTCTTCCGAAGTTTCACATATTCCCCACCATACTTATTCATTACAAGATCATTTCCCTAGAATTCCCTTCATCCATTTAACCTTCATCCTCGCATTGCACCGCACCCTCCTCCCACAAATTAAAAAGGAATAACCCCCCTTTTAAATAAACATGTCCATGTCACATAGTAGGCATAATAGTCACATAAAGCACACCAACCAACATTGATAACACATCAATAAATATTTTACTAGAAATTTATCTCACAGCTTTTTCACATACATCTGTTAGAATTTCATCAGCTATTTTTCTCAGTATGACTCAGAAGGTGTAGTATATGCAAAGCAAATTTACCCTCTTTTTTTATCTCACACTATCCTATACACAGTATAACATTTCGTCACCAACGTAGACTATCTTTTGAAAAAACATTTATTCACATATTCTATACAAAATATTAAACAATATCAGTCTTCTATTCCTCTTTCAAAGAATAGTCATCGATTCCAGTGCGATCCGCAAAATTTGAATATATCATATTTTATCGTTTTCCTTACAATCGACTTTATAACGGTATGTAGCAAATAATTATTTTCTTATACCAATATTTTAAAAAGAAAAAATAACAAAATAATGGTTAATTTTTCCAACAGATTTCATTGAATCATCTATCATGGCAAGCAAATCCACTGTTGAACAATGTTCTGTAGGAAAACATGTTAGTTCACCATGCTTTTTATCGCGCTACGTAAAAGAGAATTTCGACTTACACTCATTAGACGATTTGGACGAAGATACTCGTTTAACAATTCAATTCAGATTGAATTTGAAGCCCATTCCATCAATATGTGCACATCATAAAGCAGCATATACAACGCGATTTACAAAATTAAAACAAAGCAAAAAATGTGACAATCCTTTCGATACGCATTTAAAAACAAAAAGACCACTTGGTGTAAAATTAGTCCACCTTGCATTATGTATCAAAGTAGATGCAACACAACACAAATTCCACGTCTATCCAGGACAACATTTATGTTTGAATTGTTTTCAACAATTAGAATTGCTTACTCTCAATACCAATGAAATAGAACAACCTTCTGTACCTAATCTACAATCTGATGTGAGTGATGTCACGAATATCTCTTTGGTAATTTTTCCCCTGTTTTTAAAATAGAAATCTTTTTTGTTTCTATTACAATTTTATCATCTTTTCTCATCTTATTTATTTTCATCCATTTTCAATTTACAGTCTCATATGAAACAAATTTCTCCTACTAAAGTATCAATTACCAAATCATCTTTACGACATCAGAATTCAGTTCCCAATACCAAAAGACATGAAAATATTGAAATGGTTGAGGTATTATTATCTTCTTCTAATCGCTATATAATCAATAGTTTTACCATTTAAATATTCAATTCTATAGTTACCAAATGAAGTTGAAATTACCAACAAACTACAAGCAAAAGAAAAACAATCAAAAGAAAAGAAAAAAGAATATAAAAAAAAATACTTAGAAAAAGCGAAAAAGAAAAAGAATGAATACATTCCTTTGAACAATCACAACGAAATCCTGTCTACCGACATGAAGTATTCTCCTTCAAGTGAACAAATGGAGAACGCAGAAACCAACATCGTTGCAGCACTGATGACTCTCGTCACCAACACCGGACTAGGTCGCTTTTCCGATACTTCCACACTAATCGACAATTGGCAAGAAGCAGCCAGTCTCGATTCAACAACACCTCCTCCTCAATACATTGCCAATCTCATCAATGACATAACTCATAATGTGACGGAAGCCGATATGGGTCGCATCGTCGATGAATTCCAGCAGTCCTGGAACATCGAAGTTCGACTGTTTGCTTGCGCTAGTTGCGGTATCAAGGCATTTGAAATGGGAGCCGATCAATCGTGCTCCCTTTCTATCGATGAATTGGATAGTTGGATAATGTCAGATTCGGATAGGGACGATTTGCTCACCATCCCAATAAAATTCAGGTAAAAGCCCTCTTATATTTCCATTGTTTGTATCAAATTAATCATGAAATATTCATTTGTAATGTCATTAGATCAATGGCTAGCTACTACCAGTCAACAACCAACGGGCAATTTTACCATCTACACCGTGAATTCGTTACAACAGAACCAACTACTTCTTCGGATTCTCCAGTCTTGGAACACGCCACACTTAGTCTATGTTGCTACGAGGCAGCAATTCACGGTAAAAAAATCCCTGTATTATCTCTCGCAGCGGGTATCGATTTCGGAAACAGCAATCGAATCAATTTGCCCAAACTCACATTGGCGGAAGAAAACGTTATCGCTACTGCACGATTATTCGTGTTAATCATCAAACTAGCCGGTTATCAGCATGCAGAACGTCAAAGTGGCAAACTAGGACACGCTATAGTTTTCCCTTAATACGGCAAAGAACTGGAAAGAGAACTTCAAAAAGCTCACGTCAAACAACACACGGGAATTTTTCCATGCTTAGAGAATCTTTACGACACTCTCGTCATCGCTTTTGTGGGATCCGATTTGCAGTGGGCGGCATTAGTGGCCAACAAATCACATCGCTCTTTTAAACCCATTCGGGTGCGTTCCGCCGTCATTTACATATGGCTAGCGGCTTTAAAAGCCTGCAATTCTCGCTACCGTGACATCATCATCGATCAATCGGAAGAAATGGAAGCAACTCTAGAATCCATCCCCGATGAATTGATTCGTAGAGCTACCGTCGTCGGCGACGAATCAGAGATCCAAATTGATCGACTCGTTCATCAGCAAGCACAAACGCCAGACACTATGAACGATATTAACAGCGACGATCAACTGCGCGATGACCCACTAACTTACCCCATGTCTTTACTTACAAGATCTGGATGCCCCGAACAGCAAACCACTTCAGCTTCAGCAACAGCTTTAACAAGTAATATACTTATATATAATAGCAAAACTCCATTTTACACAGCAGCTAACTCTAATTTTCGTTGATTAATGCAGGTATCGCCAAATCTGTAGAAGATGTTATTAACGTCGAGCGCGTGAAAAAATCAAGTGAAACATTTCCAACAGCAGATGACACAGAAGAAACATCCGAACACAAGGATCACTGTATCGACATAGAGCAGAGTACAGAACCTCTCAACGAGTTCGAACAAAATGATCATCTACTTTACTCTGCATTTCCTCATCTGTGTCCTTTGGGTAAAGGACTCAGACGCACTGGAAGCGTCCCCCAAAAAGTTGTATATCATATGGAGAATCAATGGCATGGCAAATTCGCCAAATGCTTGCGTTTCCAATTTCTGCTCTTTGATCAATTGCAGCGTCACTCAGCAGCCAGGGCCGTCAAAGCAAGCGTCCTTTCCAACACCGTTTCGATGACAAAATTCAGCGAAATGATCTCAGATCCATCATTCATCGCCAAACTAGAGCACGCCAAAATCATCCGAATGCCGCCGAATCCAAAGCTGTTCTCGCAAAAATGACGCCACACATTTCTCTAGTGAATCGTAAAGTTCCATACAATACGGCTGAGAGAACGGCTGCAGTAGGCCATCTTATGAACATGGTGCGTTATTACGGCGCTCCCAGTATTTTTAACACCATATCGCTAGACGATGTCCATGGAATGCTCAACATTCGTTTAACATTGAACATGAAAGACAACTTGACCTTTCCCGCAACAAAAGAAGAATTTGCCGAAGCCATGCGTCACCAAGAACCAGAGTTCCAGGCCATCCCCATCCACCCATCCACTCTAAGAATACTGCTCGCCGAAGGCCCGGCTTTCGCCGCCAACATGTACTACAAAATTTCAATGGCAGTCTTCATCCACTTGTTCGGAACGCCACCCGACTGCTCAGGAAAAAAGAAAAGTGTTCCACTACCTACCCGAAAACCAGGAGTATTTGGAGCACCGATAGCCGCATTCGGATGCACAGAAGAGCAAGCGAGAGGCTCCCTACACATGCATAGTCTTTTTTGGGGAGGATTGACACCGTCTTTACTTCAAGCGGTCGGAGGAATTCCAGTGATAGCTAAACACATTTCCAGCGCCCTCGATCGAATTTTCCTGGCTCAACTACAACCCCACATTCACATTTGTCATCTGCTAAGAGATCTACATAAAGAATCTCCAGCTCACGCCGCGCTCTTCAAATCCAACAATCCTATGACAGCGAAATCGCTCTTCATCGAAGATTTCCAACGAACGGTCGATTTGAGCAACGTCCATCAACATGGACCGTCGTGCTTCAAAACCAAAACCGGCAAAAGATGTTGCCGATTTGGACGACCAGCTACTTTGCGAAATGAAACTGGCGTAGAACAAATTGTCTCAGAGAAACCTGATGATAAAAAGCCCGATATTTCTTTCGATGTCTTGGAAAGCATCACTCCGCCAGCGGAAACGACCACTACTCATCGCGACTATTCGAAAATTCCAGTAGTGGCACGTGACAACCGAATGATCATGTACTACCTCAAAAGACCTCCAATACTACAAATTCGATCAGATACTTTTGCAAAGAACAATCCTATTGTTCCAAGATTAATTCTTTCCAACGAAATGCAAAAGGAATTCAACGACCTACCAACATCGGACCAAGAAAAACTCAACAAAGCTCTAGTAGGAAGAAACGGACTCGTGGTTGAGTACAGTCCCGTTCAATCGGCGGTCGTTGGATGCAACACCAACGCTAGTCTCTTGGGAAGTGATGCCCAAACCAAAGCCGCCCTGTGCTACGTCCTGAAATATGTCACAAAACCACCGGCGGAACTAGCTCATTCATTATCTCTTCTTCACCACGCCAGAAGAACGATCGAGCTCCATCCATCCAAAGCGGCAGACACCGGATCCGTCATCCACACAGGCATGCACTACCTCAACAGAATAGTCAACCAACTCAACGGAGCCATCGAAATTTCAGCTCCAATGGCGGCGGTAGCCATTCAAGGTATGCCGGCCGAATTGTGTTCCGATAGTTTCTGGGTAGCTTACATTACAGCGGCCATCGCTTACGCCAAACATCATCCCGAAACAGTCGGTCTGAGCAACGAAGGCACGTCTGACGAATTTGATGATGTCGACGCAAACAACTCATCGATGGATGAATTGGAAAAAGATAATCAAAGCGACGAACACATCATTATGGAGGAAGACAATGATATCTTAAACAGTGAAGAATTCGCGACCGACCAAGTGCTCTCAAAGAAATCCCAATCGACACCACTTTGCAAGCTGAAGATCACGAAGACATCGTTGTCAACAACGACAATTCCGAAATTGAACCAACACTCGATGAATTCTTCAGCCAAACGGAACCTATGATACTATCTCCCGAAGAACAACATCGACTAACAACGCAGTCAGACGAAGGTGTCATTTCAACAGCGACTATTTACGTTGCCGACAAAAAAATAGTAGCTGTACCTCAACACCTACACTACGCTTTCAGAGGTCCTCACTTGAGCATCTTAAGTCTATTTGAATATGTTGCTCTGATCGATGTCGTTCCCAAACATTGGGAAAAAGCATCGACTGACAAAACCGAAGATGAACCGGACACAGGAGGTCGAGCATTCAACGCTACTTTCACTTTTATACCAACTCATCCTCTACACGGTAAATAAACAAACAATTATTTTTCCCGTTGCAAAATAAAACCTCGCCTAAATTTACATATTTCGTTTACAGAAACTCACGTTCAAAGGATCCGCTCAAAAACGAAAATCCCCGTTTTAATAGGACCCCCTCCACAACCGCCCACGCCTAAACCTGCGCAAATGACGACAGCTTGGATAGCTCAGGCGCGCAAATTTGCAGACTACTTCCTGACACTTTATACCGTCCATGGAACACTCAAACCAGCGATGGCGGAACATTACCAGGCTCAACAATGTGGAACGATCTTTGCCACTACATGCACACACTGGATCACGGTGAACACAATCAACAGCAACCCTCCTTTCTAGATCGAATTCGTTGCAAATGGATCACCAACGCTGCTCACGGACTCCACATCGCTGGCGAGGACCGAACAGCAGCCAGCAAGTATCGCTGCCAATGTGCCACTGTATGGAACACGAAAGACGGCAGCGAATCCCTACGCTCCACTTTACAACCCGAAGAAGGAGTAGCGCTTCTGTCAAACGAAGTTCGAATACAAGAAGCGATAGCCGCAACCGCAGCCCAAGAAAACATCAACATCTTGCGTGATAAAGCATCCGCCGATGATTTGCTGGAGAGAGCCAATCACTCTCACTTGGAATACTATCAAGCTACGGAATTCGCGCTACGACGCCTCTTTCAACCGACCGAACAACAGCAAGCTGCACCCTATACCATATCCTCTGCCAATCAACTACTGCGATCGAATGAAGACAACAGCAATATCAACAACATCTTGGTGCAATTGCGAGCAGACATCATTCACCCACCGTGTATCGACGACAACGACGATACCATCGTTCCCGGACCTTGGACCACCACCAAAGACGTACCAGAAGGAACGAGACTTTCGGATAAACTGAATCCGAATCAAAAAATCATTTGGAATATAGCCAACGACTACTTTGACAAATTAAGAAAATTCAAAGACGGTCAACTTGCTAAGCCGAAACCCTTTCATCTGTTGATACACGCAGGACCGGGAACTGGAAAATCATTCCTAGCCGAATGCATTCAAGAAAGCGCCACCGAACACAAGTTCATCATTGCTTGCGTCGCTCCAACTGGCATCGCAGCCAGTAACTTACCGAACGGAAGAACGATGCACAATTTCGCTTCCATTCCCATGTTCCACGACACCCGCATCTTTCTACCCAAACTGAATGCCCTCAAATTGACTACAATTCAAGAACGCGCTCAGCACGAAACGATGGCGTGCAAAATTATTGACGAAATTTCATTCGTAGGCCCGGAAATGTTCGCTCAAGACGAAATCCGCATGAAACAGATAATGAACAGCGATGAAATGTTCGGCGGCGTGGCCATCATCATTATGGGAGATTTCAATCAACTACCTCCAGTAGCTCCAGCAGAATCGTTGTATGCAGCCCTTCTGAAATCCATCAACATCGAAGCTCCAGCCAAAGCCAACTCCACGTCTACGGGACCCAACACGCAGGGCGCCCGTTTATTCGGACAATTCCGAAAAATTGAACTTACGCAACAAATGCGAGCCCAGAACGATCCCGATCACATCGAATTCCTCAGAAAACTGCGATCCGCTTCAGCCGATCCAAAAACAAGATATATGGACACCATCAACCGACTGAAAATCATCTCCCGAAACGACGTTGATCGCGATCCCACTTGGATGAACGCACCCATTGTGGTGACCAGTAATCAAGAACGATATCGCATCAACGAGCACCAGTCGCTCATGCTTGCCAAGAAACAAAGCTGTCCCAGAATAATTTGGTTTCAACCCATCCTCGGCATCGTGGCCAATGGCCTCAATCAAATTCAAACAAACTACCTTTACGCAACATGTCCACAATTCAGAGGCATTTTCGTCGCAGGTGCACCCGGTTTCTTGATGTCTAACATCAACCCAAAACGCGGTTTAACAAATGGCACTCCAGTCACCTTTCACTCGTAAGTACTCGACCCAAGAGAAGACCGTGAACGACTGCTAACCGCCATGATGCAGGGCAATACGGAAGACATCAGCTTGCAATACAATCCGCTTCACATCTTGGTCAAAATCACCCGGAATCGATTTAGGATTTTCCGTGACCCTCCACAAAATACAGGGACAAACCTGTTCAAAACTTATTGTCGATCTAAATCATCGATCGTTTATGCCACAAGTTACGTTTTCTGGACTCTACGTGGCCGTATCTCGCGTTCGACGAGGAGAAGACCTCAGAATCATGCCTATTCAACCGAGTAGCATAAATTTTAAATTCCTCAACACACTGCAACCCTCCAAAAAACTCATCACTTGGATGAACGGATACAACGTGCACGGATATTGGGATGCCAGACTGATACCGTCCGAACTACTCGACACGCCGTTAACTACTAAACGCAAAAAACAGATACTCCAAAAAAAAGTATTTCAAAATAGCGAATCAAATTCGATTAATTTCATCGCAAACCAATTCTATTTTTCTATTTACAGAACCTCCTTCGAAAAGCACCAAAACAAAAAAGGCGCCAGCCCCACCGAAAAAAACGAAAACGCAAAACACCGTCAACGAAGGCGCATCCACTTCCACCCAACCAACAGCCCCATTACCGTACACTTCTACTACGTCTTCCATTGAGATGGAATTTCCTACCCAGAGATTTGACACAACTGCAGAAAGAAACAACGTAGACGATACTTCTCTATCTCGAGTCATCATCACCAGACCTATTAGACGCAGCGATTCAACATCTACCGATTCTACATCATCACTTTACAGCACATTCAATATCAGACATCTTTCTTCGGTAGAATACGTATTACTCTTTATTCTTATTCTATGTTTTCTCACTTTCATTGGAATAATAATCTACTTCAAGTTTAAACTAAAGAAATAGCATATTCTACCCATTTTAAACTCATATTAAGAACGCTCACTATTGTATGTATAAACAATTTTCCTTCTCATACAATGAATCAATATATCAATATAACCATTTGAATAACATCCTCATTTACGAAACATTCATTCCATCCGTATTACAACCGATTACAGCAAACACTTAAAACAATTTGACATTCATTTTTTTTTTAACTTTAAATTATTTTTAAATTAAAAGACTTAAAAGACGATTAAAAATCTCGAAGGCGCCACGAAGGGGCTTGATTTCTAAAAAACCTAGACTTATAGCGCAGATTACATCTTTCAGTAAAAATTCAGCACCGCGTCTTCCTATAAAAATGTATGATGTCCCGTTTAATGCATTATTTGATACTGGCGCGGCAAGAAGCCTGCCCCATGTATCGGAACAAATTAATTTGTCTGACAAAACGAAGAGTTTGTCTAGTCATCAATTAATTTGTACCGAATCAGATGTTGACCTATATGATATTCATAACAAGCCATCCCAACTAGAACATGTACGTCCATGGTATATCCATTGTATGTACATTTTGGGATGTAGTATATCCCATTTGTACATACAATGGATGTACTGGAAACTTCCTAATTACCTTCCCATAAACATCGCAGATCGTATATCGTCTGTATGTCCTGCTAAGTATATACCGATAACATTCAAAATCTGTCCAAATCGGTACAGATACGGAATAAAATTTATTGGTACCCAATTAAAACCAACGCAGAAGAATTTTCATTTATAAAACGCAAAGCTTAACATTAAAAGGAAAAGTAATAACACAGCAGTAGCATTGTTTTTCCAATAATTGTATTGGAGCGATCAAACGGACAAATAAATGAATTGTTGTGATCACAGGGCAATAAAAGATACTAGTTATCTTCTATGTTTTCGGCGTTTTCCCTTTCACGAAGAGCGGCTGCTCGCTTTGCGTTTCTTCTCGTTTCTTCAGCTGATCTTGCAAATGCCTTTATTGTTTCACATTTCAATGCCGAATTGGTGGAGTGGCAGCAAGCCGTATTTCTGCGAAGCCCATCTGACATTCAAAAGAAAGATTAAAATAAGTTAATTAACGAAAGTTAATGAATTAAAACTTTACCCCATACAGCTAACACAATTGGGGATTTTTTCAGTTAATGTTTTTGTAGTGTTCCCCTCTTCACACCGTGCCAGTTGCATAGCGCTCGAACATTAACGGAAACAACTTCTTGCCATGCACTTTTGACACTGTCAGACTCCGTTACTCCACCAATGTTTTTAACGAAACGAGCCTTAAGAATACAAACAATTAAATCCAGAAGTAGATTTCGAAATGGTTAATTATGGCAATTTACCAACGCTTCATGCTTCCTTTCGTCGACAGTTAGCGGATGTTGGAATTCCACTAAATCTTCTAATGTGCTAATGGGCAACTCATTCAAAGGATCCAAATTTTCTCTTACTTCAGGGCGATACGTATCAATCCGTCAGGCAATTTGAGAAACTTGACGTTGAATATTGTTCACATTTTCATTCATTTGGTAAACAGCCCGCAGTACAGCGTCAGCAGGTACTTCACGGCGACAAACGTTTACAGCAGAAGGGGGATTATTAATTAATCCTGTGGAAACACGTCGTTCAGGAGTAGTAGCGGGATCAACTGAAGCACGTTGATTACTATTAGGAATAGGTTGTGCAACGTGAGGTCGTCGAAGAGATTTACCGACTGGTGCAGCTTCCTTTCTTCTAACTTCTTTAGCACAATTAACACTTGAAGTAGGTTGTTTTGCAAGAACAAGAACACCAGGAAAACGAGGTGAAGCTGTATTGACGTTAACTTCTGGAGTCTGCTGCCTAGTACCGCTAGCAGCTGGTTGTTTACCTGGAGCTTGTCGATTAAAATTGACGACAGGAGTTAGTTGATGATGATGACCGTTACTTGTACTCCTTTCGACATTAGTTGAATTTTCAGCAGAACGTCTGTCATGAGATGCTTTCTGAATCGTACGAGAACGATTTTCATTAGCAGGAGTAGTATGTTTTTTAGAGCTGCAGCCAGGTAGAACTTGATCCAAAGAAACTTCTCGATAACGACTTCCACTTGCAACGGGTTCAGCATTTTGGCAATTACTATCGCGTTGACCTTGGTCAATAGAGTTTTCTCGTGTACGTCTTCCAATTGAAGGAGAATGTTCAACAGGAGTCCGCCGCAATGAGTTGCCGCAAAGAAGAGCAGAATCAGTTTGTCCTTGAGAACGGTTACCATCGCTGCTGGGTTTTTCAACAGAAACACGCCGACTAACATGGTTAACTATTGGTGCTTGATTGAAATTCATGTTTTTCGAGCGATTACGACCAGCATCTTTATAACTTTGACTTTCACCATTAGCAGATTCGTTCAATGTACTGCCATTGCTCTCGTCTTCTGATTGCGAAGGTGTATTTTCTTTAACCGGACTTTGCACAATATCCCCTAGAATAGAAATTGTCTTTAGTTCAGTTCAAAACGGATTATATTTAAACGTATCGTACCTGGTTCATTTTGTGTGGATGTATAGAATCCTCCTGACGAAAATAATAGAATTGACCATAAGTTAACCAATGATATGAAAAAAAAAAAAAAAAATTGAGCTATAATAATCCTTCTGACCAACAGAAAGAGGAAGTGAAGGTGTCATTCCTTCCATGTCCAGTAAATCACTACCATCACTACTTGTATCAGCTGATGAAGGCATTCTCTTGTTCCTCTTTAAATATTTAGTTAGACGCTGTCCATGTTCTTCATCGTCATCGCTTGGTGGATCGTCGTCAGAACTTGGCACATTCCCTAGATTAATAGAACAATTAGATTTGATAGATTAACAAAGTAAAAGTACAATTGCAAGTTTAATACCTTCATCACGTTTTTTTTGGTGAGCACGAACCTCCTAAAATGATAGTAAACCACAGATATAAATATATAATATTGGTTGCTGTTACAGGATATCACAATTATGAGAGAACTCCAATGCTTACCAAAAGTTGGTTTGTCGTGCAAGTCAAAATCAAATTCATAATCTGAAGAAAAGGGTTTTTTCTTTCTTCTCATAGATCTACGTAGATGGGGTTCATTTGTCTCTAAATTTTGTTCGATGTGTTCATCTTCTGAAAGGTCAGTATACTGTACAGCACTAGACAGACTTTTCCTAACCAATTCATAAGAACCTGAAACAAACAAGCAAAACCAATATTAGTTATACCAAATAATGCTATTGGTAAAAAGACACATGCAAAACATACTGTAAGGCTTCCTGAAATCTGCTCTGAAACTTGGCCAAAGTTCTCTATCGGGATCATGGTAGATGGTCAAGAAGCCACTTTCCCAAGAAGCCAGTACCAAGAAGCCACTGTTAGATCATCAAAGAAGCCAGTGGCTTCTTGGCACTGGCTTCTTGACCAATGTAAAAATGAGTAGTGGCTTCTTTGTCATCCTATTCTGGCTTCTAGGTCAGAAAGCATCCAAGAAGCCACTCTAAATTCTCATTTTACGTTAATGAATTGTTTGAGTCTACGAGCTAGGTTATAGAGAATTTGGTGGCACGCCGATAGACATAGCGCTCAAATGCTATAAAAGAGGTTATTTTTAAAATAATAGGAAGCACTAGCTGTTCTGACTGGCGAATTTTCAATCAAACTGGTTTGTTTCATACGTAAATTTCCATAAAACTTGTATGTGTAGCTACTGCAAGAGATTGCACCTTTGGCGCATCTTGTCTCTTTCTAAAATAAAAATAGTTATAAATAAATGCGCTTGTTCGAGATGTCTGTACTGTAAACGAATCAGAAGGAAAACAGATCGATATAGAAAACACAATATGATAGAATATATAATAATATAAATAATTAAAAGAATGGGCATATACCAAATCAATAATGGAGAGTTGGCCTTAAGAGGCTAAAGACTACTGAGCGGAGCTAAGACTACTACGGAATGAAATCTACTATTGAAGACGGGTAAAAAGTCACACCTTTTTATATGGAAAGAGTCAGGCTGTGACCTGAATAAAGGAAACGATAAGCAGAAAGGAAGCTGCGTAAAACCTACCCCAAGTGAGTTGGCAGTTCTGACAACTCAAAAAGGTATTTTAAAGGAGTAAACGGAAAGATTTTATGCGTTGGAGACGGAAGATTTTTAAAACAACGGAATTAAGAGGAAAAAAAAAATATTCGAGGCAGAACAGGTGTGATATTGTAGAGGGAGAGGTAGTGGCCAACGCTCATGAGCGCTCCTCTAGCTGTGCGGCTAGATGATACAATCCTCGCTTGGCTACCATATGCTGCGTTAATTGTGGGTCGATCTGTATTCGGTGCTCTGTGTTCACAAATAAAATTTACAAGGTCTGTTAAATTTAATTATAAATTAATAATGATTAATAATTAACACAGCTGTGCTTGAAATTTCAAAAATTTTCATTCCAGTTCCGTAAGACCAAATTAAAATAATTGCAGGTCTTCTGCAGCAGCCATTGCTAAAGTAACCCACAAGGAATCATATTTTACTACAGGGGAATAAGTTTGATCATAATCTGCTCCTCAGTGCTGAGAGAACCCTTCCGCAACTAGTCGCGTCTTGTATCGTTCAATTAAACCCTCATTTTAATGCTTCAGTTTTAAAATCCAGCGGCTTTTTACAGCTGTGCGACCTGTGGGAAATGATGTAAGAGGTATATGCCTTGTTTTTGTAGTTGGAACATAATATAGTGAGAATGAAATTTGGGATTCTACGCCCCTTTAGTGGGCATGGAATATATAAAATAGTACAAAAACACAACAGAATTAAGAAAACGAAAAACTAACGTAATATCAAAATCATCTATTTGGGACAAAGACGTCGGTGTTATGAGACCGTCCAATTAGGCCTGATAAAAGACGGCTTTTGGCGGTCTAGTTGATAATTCACAAAACTGGAAAACTTTTAAAGGAACACAAATAATTTAATTATAATTCATTTCATTGCTTAGTCTATTTTATCAACACTGTAGTATTTTGAGTTGGGCATAGATGATAAGGCATAGAACTGGACTTTAGCCGCATATAAAACGGGAAAAAATGGACAGATTCTCTTGTTTGGGCTTGTTTTCAGCCAAGAAAAAGTCGTCTTTAAAACGGTACGAGCGGTCACCATTCCTGGGAGAAAAGACGACTAAAAGACGGAACGGTGCTGTCTGGGATAAAAATATAATTTACATTTTTTGAATATCAATTCAACAAAGACTCAGTGTGGCTTCTTGGATGCTTTTTGACCAAGAAGCCAGAGTCAGATGACCGAGAAGCCACCACCCATTAGTGGACTAGTCAAGAAGCCAGCACCAAGAAGCCACTCTGGCTTCTTGATACTGGCTTCTTCGTAAAGTGGCTTCTTGACTATGAACCGGGATCATGCCTCATTTTTATTGGAGTTATTGTACTCTTACCAGGTGGGCAAGAACAACACAATTTCCCTTCGTCACCAAACAACCAGAAATCGGGTACAATCACGAATTGTAAAGTTCCATCACAGTGCAAATCAACGATGGCGAAAGTACCATGCTTATTTTAGATGGACATAAACGTTAGTCATAAAATTCTCAAAAATATCGGAAATGACAGAACATTTGATACTCACATCTTCGTAGCAACCATCTTCTTCTTGAAACATTTTAATTTGCGAGTTAATAGTTCTGAAAAAAATTAACTATGTTTTAAAGAAGCGTGGTTTTTGAGTTTCGAAACAGTTCGACACAACCATACAGGATAAAAGAAGACTTGAACGATTTCCGACAGCGTGGTATGTTGCCAAGTTCAAAGTACAAAAAACAAATATTTTTTATTGTAATTAAGACTTTTTTGAGTTCAGTTTATTTAATAAGTAAGTGATCAAATCCCGTAAATTAAAATTAATTTCTTTTTACATTTCAATCTTAAATTAGGAGCATAACAGAAATGTTAAAAAATATTTGTCTGTCAAGTTTTAATAGCTAGTGGGACAACGTTGGATCTCTGACGTGAGAGTAGTTTAGCATGGAGACCATTTTGATTTAGTAGTCCAAGAGTATAGCCAAGTTTACCGGTTTTTCTTAATTACGTCGGTTTTGTGGTTTTTACTCTTTAGAACTATACATTTCAGCAATCACAGTAAAAAGCAAATATGTTAAGAAAAAGACGACAAAAGTCTTTTGTTGGTCCTAGACAAATGATGAATCGGGTGAATGCAAGATTACAGGAATATTACGCAGAAGTTGAAAAGGAAGATTTCTCAAACTTAGTGTAACTATATTTACTTTCATGATGATGTCTTAGAATAATTTAAATTCTCTGTTCTATCTTTCTAGAGATATGCCATGTAAAGAGAAGATAAGAAATATTGATGACATTCCTGAAACCTGTAATGAACATCTGGGCTGCTCACAGAGACGAGTCATACACCAAAGTTCTCCAAATGAGTCAGCAGTGGGGGAAGGTAATTAAAGCTATTTTGTCTTGATGGTATCTTTATTTTCTAAAAGTTGTGTCAATCAAGTAGAACCATCAGTCACAGACCACGAAAGGGAACCAGTCAGAGACTACGACAGTGAACAACACAGCAAAGAAGTGAATCAACTAGACAGTGAACCAGATAGTGATTATTACTTTGACGATAATGACTTATTAAGAATAGAAACTGACGAGGAGGACTTTGTCGAGGAAGAAACTATTGTATTGGGCAATCAACAAAATGAGTCTGGTAATAGTGATAAATTTTTTATTTCTGGAAATTGTTACGTATACTACAGACTTGTTTTATAAATATTTTTTTCTGTTTCTCTATGAAGAAATTCGAGAACCTACAGTTGAAGAATTACAAGACTGTGCCATACGCCTGCTACGAGAGTGGGTTGTTGAAAGTGGGGTCGATCACATGCACAGTACACGTCTGCTTCATATCCTCAAGGATTTTGCTGGGATGACGTTTCTGCCTAGAACAACAAAAACACTGTTAGGATCCATTCGTGGAAAACTAAACTTCAAAGAAATTCATTCCGGGGTAGAAGCTGGGCTGTTGAAGGTTATGCTGGCTTTCAAAGAAATGGGTATCCCAATTCCAAATGTTGTTCAAATTATATTCAATGTGGATGGAAGTTCTACATCCAAAAGCGGATACGGCGAATTCTGGCCAATTCTTTGTCGAATTGTTGGTAATTATTTCCTACTACAAATTTTTTTTTCTTTATTTTAATTTTCTAATTGGAATTAGGGTGGGATCACGTGTTTGTAGCAGGCCTCTATCATGGACCTTGAAAACCATAAGACGTGAACCTATTCCTAGCTGATTTTCGAGATGAAATTGTTAAATTGAAGTCATCCGGATTTGATTTTGAAGGTAATACGATCCGTGTTTCCGTTGTTGGAATGACCTGTGATACCCCAGCAACTTCGTTCGTTTGGAACATAAAAACACACAATTCGTTCTATGGCTGTCGTAAATGCCTATGTAAGGGGAAGTGGTCTGCTAGTGTAACTAAGTTAAACAAAGCAAAATCTGGTGGGCGAGTTACATATCCAGATTTGAATGCCCCTCTTCGAACTAACTGTTCTTTTCCAAAGACGTCATCGAAATCATCATAATAAGAACGGCGTTAGATCTGTCATTGAGGACGTTATTGAAGACATGATTGGTGATGTTCATCTAGATTATATGCATCTAGTATGCATAGGCTCATACAAGAAGGTTTTGACTTGCTATTTCTCCCATCCGTTCGATACCATTAGACTAAGTGCGGCAATTTGGGAAGAAATTTCAGCGTTTCGCGTGTATGTTCAAAAATTCATTCCTAGCGATTTCGCAAGGAAGCCTAGAGAAGCAAAATATTTGAATCGCTGGAAAGCAGCTGAACTACGACTTGATCTCCTGTATCTGTGCCCAGTTATATACAAGAAATTTCTAAGTAAAACTCGTTATCACCACATCATGTTGCTCCATGTTGCCATTAGACTTCTATTAGAAATTGATTCTTGCAAAGAGGACTCGGTATATGCAGATAAATTGCTAAGACTTTTTATTAAGGCATCTAGTAAACTATTTGGCCCACAGTTTGTGTCTTTCAACATACACAGCCTTTGTCATCTAGCTGAAGGTGTAAGAAAACATGGCAGTCTCGAAGAAACAAGTGCGTTTCCATTTGAGAATCAAATTCAAATTATTAAAAGCATCAAGGAGGAAAAGACTTAGAACAAGCTGTTCGTCGTTCCGATGAAAAGGATGCCATAACCCTTCTTAAATTGAAATCTAGGAAAACAAACGTTGAGAAAAATGCTGTGTTTTTAGTTGGTAATCACACAAATGGTCCTACATTGCCTGCGGTAGGTAATGCAAAACAGTACAACAAATTGATATTTGGAAACTCGGTTCTTTCAAATTGTTTGCGTGATAGCTGTGTCATTATTCAGGATAAAATCCTGCAATATTTCCTAATTGAGAACTTCGTTGATATAGCTGGCGTGCCATATGTTATTGGTAAAAGGTATCTCACGGTTGAATCTATGTTTGAGTATCCCCTGTCGTCAACACATCTATTTGAAGCTGTTGTGTCTTGTTTATCTGAATTGGAATTATACCCATTTGATGTTATCCGGTATAAATGTATCAGAATCCCAACCAGTTTCCCAGAAATAGGAACGTTTTTTGTCTCTCGTCTGTTAAACTTAAAAGTAAACTAATTTGTGAGTAAAAATAAACACTGAAATTTAATTTTTTATTTGTGTGTTGTCCTGTGTTGTTTTCCTGAACGATATGTATATGTTTTAATTTTTAGCATATATTTAAGAAAATTAAGTTCTAAACGGAGAAATAATAATGGTAAAAAAGTAATTAAACAAAATATAATGTAATACAGATATGAATGGAGCTTTAAAAACAAACATTTACTGGTAATATACACATACGTACATACTAGGAACCACTTTTTCGTACATACTGGGAATGTACATAATGTATAAACCTCGTACATCCTTAGTATATACATTTTGGGTCACAAAAATATTCAAATTTTTATCCAAGTATGTTCATCCCAGGGATGTACATGGGTCATACCGTTTGTATGAAGACATGTACATCCCGCGGTACGTACATGGGACGTCGCTTGGATGTCGTGTGCCAGTAGGGATTGCTTACAAAAGGGATCATTACCCTACCAATCATATATGGCAACCATGTATTACATCAGGAATTTATCGCAACAAACGGTATTTCTGAGTCATGTGTCCTTGGTCAGGATGCTGCTATCAAACATGAATTTATTTTTGATGGCGGCAAAAAGACTATATTTTTGTCACGTGATCAACCAGTGGATCTATTGGTTGCTCATCACGAGACACATGTACAGAAAGAAGTTTCCAAAACATTGATGACCTTGTTCAAAAATGTTAGGATGGCCCCCCTCACCTCTCAGGTAGTGGAGGCAGAGATTCAAGGGCATTCCGATGTGATATCCCCCTTCTCGCTCTTTCTCTTTTCGCAAAGCGTAAATTTGCCGGAGGGCATTGTCATACAAGACTTTATTAACGAATGTAATGAAGAAGGAAAATATTTGATAGAAATAGAAAATAAAAATAATGTATCTGTACTGCTCCCTAGGAAATGTCTTCTCGGAAATATAGAATTCTCTGATGGATGAAAAGGTGGGAAAAATCTTCTTCTTCTTCTCAATTCATCTCAATCATCTTTCGCATGATGGTGGGAAAAGTTTCCACCAACTAGCAAGTTGCCGATGCGCAAAAAGATGACATAACTATTGTAGAACCCATTTCTGATTTAAATGTAGATGCTGAATTTATAAAACCAATTTCTGATAAACTGCATGATTTTCCAAATCTTTTCGCGACGGAAAATTCTGAACTAGGTAGCACGGGATTAATTAAACATTCTATTGACACCCAAGGAAAAGGGCCTATACGACTTCGCCCATATCGGACAGGTAGAAAACAAAAAGAAAGAATAAGAGAGACAGAATAAAGAAATGATGGCGACAAATGTTATTCAACATTCCACTTCTCCGTGGGCAGCCCCTGTTATATTAGGAGAAAAGAGAAGTGGAGAGCTTAGATTTTGTATTGATTATCGTAAATTAAATAGTTTAACAAAAAAGATTCTTTTCTACCCCTTTTCTCTCTTACCCCGCATAGACAGTACGTTAGACAGAATGTATGGAAAGAAATGTTTCACCACACTTGACCTTGCTTCAGGCTATTGGCAGATCGAGTTGGATGACCCGTCAAAAGAAAAAAACCGCCTTTATTGTAGAAAATAACCTTTATGAATTTATTCGAATGCCGTTTGGGTTATGTAATGTGCCGGCCACTTTTTAAAGAGTTGTAACAGGAAAGCACTGTTAGCCTAGTAGCATAGGGCAACCAAGCTTGTTGCATCATCTAGCCGTAGGCTGGATGAGCGCTCATGAACGTTGGCCACTCCCTCCCTCTTCCTACAATATTGCACCTGTTCCACCTGCTGATCTGTTACACTCCACCCACTTCCGTTAGTTATAAATCTTGCGTCCTAAACGCATAACTCTTTTCTGTGCACCCCTTGTTTTTCCTACCCTTTAGGTGAGTTGACAGAACCGTCAACTCACTCGGGGTTGGCTTTTACACAGCCTCCTTTTCCCTATCGTTTTCTTTATTCGGGTCACAGCCCGACTCTTTTCATATAAAAGGGTGTGACTTTTGCCCCTTCTTCAGTCTTCAATTTGCATCCGTTAGTCTCTTTTTGTGTGTCCTCTGAGTCTCTATTTTGTCTCAGTCTTATTCTTTGTTAGTGTTCGTTACGGCCTCTTAGAACTACACTCTTAGTGAATTGGTATGTGCCCCCATTTTAATTATTCTTATTAGTATTGTTTTGTCTTATTGTCTTTCCCTATCGATTGTTTCCCCTTCTGACACATCTACAATAAAAGAGACATCTCGACCAAACCGCATTTTATTTATTTATTAAAGTAAGAAACAAGATGCACCCTCGGTGCAATCTCTTACATCTGGTGGCAGCGGCGCGCGAATGCGGTCAGAATGTCATTGAGTAGACGGGCCAGTTGGAACTCGATCGCTTTGGAAAAAGAGGTGCCTGTGCAACGCAGTAGTTCAGAATCCGACTTGGAGATTCTAACAAACAAACGTAACTTTCCCCCTGTTCCTGTTAAGAAAAGTAAATTGTCTCTATTTATTAAGATTGTGCCGCATAAATATTCCACTCGTTCTCAAGTTGACTTAAAACAAGCTAAATTGTTGGAGATCGGTGAACCGAACCCACAGGCTATTGGTAAAAAGCCGTCTTGGTGGGATAGGACAAAGTCATTTGTTTCCAATACTCCATCCTTTCTTGCTCGTATTTCCAGCTTTCGACAATCGGCTGATTCGGCCAGCGAGTCAGACGTAAGCTCTCACACTTCAGATAGTGCTGGAATTCTTCCGTCTCCTTCTGTAGTTCTTACTCCCTTACTTCCGGCATATTTTTCTGAGCCACCGTACTCGTCTTCGCGCATTTTTGCGGCGGCCGAGGAATTTTTATCCGACGCGCCTAGTGTGAGTGACGGTGATCATCCGTCTGTTGCCCTGGCTGGTTCCCATATAGACAGTGTGCACAGATCTCAGCGTCCAGATGAGTCAATCAGACGGTCGTATTTTGAACCAGTTGATTCAACGCGAGCCTTGCCGACCGATTTTCGGCCGCAACCCAAGCGTTCGATTTCCTATAGAAATCAGAACGCTGAGGACCAACTTGTGGACTCTTCAGAAAGATCTGTCCGACTACCAGAATACGGAACTGGGAACGAGGCATCCGGCGTACAGCTCGTTGGTGGCTCAAACGAAGCTCGTCCTTTCTTCACCGCTCCTTTTCACTCCGTCTTTCCATCACATTCCAACGTCTTTGGAGAGTGCGCTCCAATCTCTAACACACGTGATAACACATCCGGAGTTTTCCTTCGAAAAAGTGTCGCCTGCCGAGCGAGAGAATCTGAAAACTTTCTTTGTCCATCTCAGCCTTTATCTGGGGAGGGAAATACAGGAGCATATCCAAAACATCCTTTTCCTGGCGGAACCGAACCGCATGATTCGATTCATTTTGAATCGGAAGCCACGACAGGTTTTCACGCATCGACAGTCTCCACGGCCTTCTGAGACGTCTTTCGGGAGATCTCACAGACTGCATTTGTCTGCGGCAGGGAAAATCGTACTTGCTCCAGCTTCCGGAGACGATCAAGACAGTAGAAGCTCTTCTGACAGTCAAGGGAGTGTCAAGTTTCACTCGATCCCTCCTGTTTCAACTGTGGACGGTTTGCACAACAAATCCAGATTTTCCACCGTGTCTGGCATTAGTAGCCCGGCTCGAGACCGTAAAACTGCGTCAGTTATTCGAACAAGTAGACCGCCTTCTCCAATCGACGCAAACGTCGTCATCAAGCCAGACCCCAACTCACTTTCCAATATTTCATTACCCGACCATCGTCGAGTACCCGGTGTATTCAACACCAGGGGACCACCAGTCAAACCCAACCGTTCAACATGCCTCACAACAGCCGAGCCAGCCAATCTACACCGAACTAGCAGTAGTAAGCAACGACCACCCGTCTCGTTCTATATCCCCTTCGACTCCGCCGGCAAACAGTCAGCGAGCCGTAGATCAGGAACCTCCACCGCTACCATCGCCAAACCGACAAGTACCGCGACTAGTACCCACTCAAAGCAATCAAAGAAAACAACGTCGCCCAGTACGCAGAGAGCCGCAGCTCCGACCTCAGGACTCTGCACAGCCTCTTCTCAGACACCTGTTAGAAAGCCCAGTTGTTCAACATCCATCAGTCAACTCGTCGATATTTGGGACAATAAACCAGCAGAGGACTGGGATAACTTGTCGAGAAGCTCAGATCCGCAAACGAATTCCGTTGCCCCCCCCCCCCCCCCCGCACGCAACAGCTGGCACTGATCGCCGTCAGTATCCGCTCTCTTCAACACACATTGGAAGAACTAGCAAACGAGTTGCTCAGGGATCAAATTTAAAAATGGATTCTTTTTCTCAGCAAGCCGCAGTCTCTCAAATAATGACGCTCACTGATATACAGGGCATACACAAGGGTAATCATGCGGTCACTATGTTGTTACAACTTCCATCTTTTAGTGGAGGCCCAGCTATGCGTTCTGATCAGTGGATAAAATTATTTGATAACATAGTGGCCATGTCAAACTGGACTGATGAGGAAATTGTCACTATGTTAGTAACAAATTTGACGGGTGCTGCGAACGAAATGCTTCAAAACATTTTAGACAGTGTTACAAGAGAGTATGGGGTAATTAAAAAACTGCTGCAGGACAGATTTCATGGAAAAGAAAACAAAGATTATTTTCAGTCGCAGCTAGAAGAAATTAAACGTCAACCAGGAGAAAATATAATTGCGTACGGATTTCGATTAAAGAATTTTTTTGAGCATGGCTATCCGAAAACTGCTTCTCCTACATGAGCAGAGGAGGCTACTCGTCTCGAGATGTTGCGACAAAAATGTTTGACGGGACTAGACGGCCCTTTAAAAATTAAAGTTCGTTACAAGGAATTTAAAGATTTTGAAGAGCTCGTACGAGAAACAGACAAATACGATAATCGGTACCAGGCTGAAAAAGAGGAAAGCAGTAAGCGAGCTTTTGTCAACGCCGTCACTTCAACTGTGACTCCGTCAGAGTCTCAATTACTTTGGTCGGCTATCGACAACATCCGGCATAAACAATCAGAAACAGATGGAGCAATTGCTTCAACCACAGTTGCGGAGGCCGGGCCACCAAGCTCTGTGGGCGGTTTTGACATGTTGGCTAAGCGGTTTGGCGAGGTAATCAATGCGTTGAATAACGTACGACAGCCAATTCAACGCCCTCCTAAGCAGCCATCAGTGCCTGCTCAACCAATCGCAGCTCCGAATTTCCAGGTAGCTTATCAGCCGCCTCCCCAAAGCTCGTCTTTTCAGCCTCGTCAGAATAACCCAACTTTTGACCACATATATCGTCCTCCTACCTCTGCGCCTCCTTTCCAACAAATGCCCACTTTTCGCCCCCAAACTAGGCCTCCAGCTCCGCCTATAAGTTGTAACTTTTGTGGGCGCAGAGGTCATTATGAAAACCAATGCCGGAAAAAAGAAGCAGCACGCGCTGCTGCAACGGCACAAGCTCCTTCTGCACAAAATGAACGTGACCGTATGATAACATGCCACACTTGCGGAGTGGTCGGGCATTTATCGACTACTTGTCCAAATGGGTGTAATATACCTGGCCCTTTGCACGGACAGGAAAACGCGTAGACACCAACTGTGGCTTTGGGTCAGTTGGTAGGGAAGCTTCGGAAATAAACAAAACCCAGCAAGTAGCTTATGTAACTCAACTTAATAATACCGCAGCACCACGAGTAATGATTCAGATAGGTCCGAATGAAATAGAAGCCCTCTTCGATACAGGGGCAGCAAGAAGTCTACTACATGAAAAAGTATATCGGTAAATCCCATCAAATATGCAGCTGGCCAGCGCAGAGACCACGGTAGCATTGTTTGACGTCCAAAATAAACAGTTAAGCAATTTAGGGAAAGTCACGTTAAACGTCAAATATGGAAATAAAATTTTAAAGCAGGAATTTATAATTACAAACGGGATAACGGAAATGTGCATCTTTGGTATCGATGCGATCTTCCAGCATGAGTTTGTGTTATGCGGAAAAACAAAAGCCATCTTTATCGCAGGTCAAGAGGAGGAGAAGCCATCCCCTTGCTATGGAAATAGGGAAATGCAGACGGTGGAAATGGAAAGGATCCCTCCTTTCACTTCTCGTTTCGTTAGGGCCAGAATAAGTGGGGCGGACTATTCACTTCTGGGTGGGTTTCCGTTTATCTTTAGTCCGGCAAAATCATCGACGGAATCGTCAGGAATCAGCAACTTTCAACCCAGTGCGTTGTCAAAGCATGCTGATTCAGAGGTAAACAGCCTTCAACCCAGCGCGTTGTCAAGGCATGCAGATTTAGGGGAAAGCAACTTTCAACCCAGCGCGTTGTCAAAGCATGCTAATGGGAGGGTAGGCAACCTTCAACCTAATAAGTTGTCAAGGCATGCTAGTTCAGGGGTAAGCAACCTTCAACCCAGCGAGTTGTCAAGGCATGCTAATTTTAAAGAAAATGGGGGGTGGGACAGCGACCTTCAACATGACATGTTGTCAAGGCACGCAATTATTGAAGAAAGTTTTGACGTAACACGCGACGACGGAATCTATCATATACTCGTGAAAAATGCTGGCGAAAAGATCTTATTTTTAAAAAAGGTTGCACACTCGGTACAATTGAAATCGGTTGCCGAATTATTGGCGCACTCAAGGAGGGTGTTGCTCCGGAACCAGTTCTTAAAAAAGAAGATGGTCCACAGCAGTGTTGCCGCGAGCGCGCTCGATTTTTAAGCGCGCCCCCGCTCCCGCCAAATTTTTTAAGCGGCGCACAGCTGAATTAAAAATGAGATGTGCGGCGCTCCGCTTACAAAATTTGAGCGGCGCACCGCTTATCTTTCCGCTTAAACTTGCCAGCGCCACCTAGCGCATTCCACAAAAAGTCTTTAGTTTTTTTTAATTTCAAGCAAACTTATCCTTTTACTTTTAAGTTGTCAATTGTCACTTCACTTACTGATTCAGATACAATTTTACAACTTGCAATTCCATTTGAACTGTGAAGTTAAGAAGAAATAATTTCCGTGTATTTTAGTCTTGATTAAATGCTACGTCAGATGAAATGTCTGACCACGAGGGTACTGGAAGTGATATTAAAAATGTAGGACCAATTGCAAGTGGAAACGTGAGGTAACTTAATAATATTGCTTAAGAATGCATTTTATATCCAAATATTTTCAACGATAACATTTGATTTATGTAATGCATAGCAATAGTAGTATCACTGAGAGGAAAGTTGGACTTCCACCAGAGTTTTTTTAGTACATGGGAGAAACAACGAACAAAAAAGCTAGTTTGTACAAATGTCTCTTCAAAGGTTGTAAGCCAAAAACCAATAAAGATGGGACTCCAAAATATCTGAAAATCAAGAATGATTCAAGAGGCAATGGAAAGCGTCATTATCTGGTAAACTATTGTTACTTAAATTATCGTATGCAAATATTATATTGGTTTTTGTTTCACTAGGCACATTATCCCAACAAGGATATGAAAAAATATGAAGAGATTTGGAAATTGGCTGTTGCGAATATTACTAGTAAAGATAACATTGCAATTATTCATCGACCTCTAACGACTCATCATATTCTCAAACAATGTGACTTTTATAACTACGTATTGGTAAAAGCTATTTACACCACAACATTTCTGTTTTCAATATCTTTATATTTTATTTTGAATTAGAATTTCATCATCGTTGATGTACTTCCTCTCCATGTAGTTGAAAAGGAGGGATTCAAGTCACTTATGTCTGCTGTAGCAGCCCCGCATTTAAAGCTACATGCCCGAACGTTCTATACCGAATTACTTGAAAAAGAATATGCAAACAGAAAGGAGGAACTTCAACACGCATTATTGAATTGCAGTGACGCTGCCACAACTATTGATGCGTGGACGTGCCGAAGAAGATCATACTTAGGCGAAAACAGTGCATTGGTTTGCCAAGACGAGCATGAAACGAAAGAGTGCCTACCTTGCGTGCCGTCGCATAACAGGACGTCACACGCATGACGTTTTGGCCAAACCGATTGAATCTATTCACGAAGAATACAAAATTAAGGATAAATTACGTGGCTCAACGACGGATAGTGGTTCGAACTTCCTAAAATGTTTTCGAGAAAAAGGTGCATCATCTACGCTCCCGAACTCTGAAAAAGAGAACAATCAAGATTACGAAGTTGAATATGAGGATGAAGAGATGATATATTTTGAAATAGGAGATATTTTGAGTGACTATTCAGAAACCACAACGATTGCAAATAAAAATGCAACACTACCTAAGCATAGACGGTGTGCTTGTCATCTACTCAGTTTAATTTCCAAAAAAGATATCGAAAAAATCCAAGGCTTAATATTCGAACAATTAAGATCAACTACCTTCGTGAAACTTCAGAAATTATGGAATAAGCAAAGTTCTAGTTCTCTTAGCTCCGACATAATCAAGCGACACTTGGGTAAACTCTTCGTTGTTAAAAACGATACGCGTTGGAATTCCGAATACTTTGCAGTAAGCTGTTTTGTTCATTTATTGAAGCATAAATACCGTGAGATGAAGAAGTTGTTTGCAGAACTCAAGCTTGATTTCATAACTCCTAATGAAGAACTATTCTTAAAAGAATATGTTGTCGTCATGAAACCTATTAAAGATGCATTGGACGTTCTACAAAACGAAAAAAATGTTGGAATGGGCTATTTATTACCTACTATAGATTTGTTGAGAGATAAGTTGACGTCTCTTACTGGTGACACTTCAATTACTATTTGCCAGCCTCTAGTAAATACTCTATTGGATGCCATACATTTTAGGTAAATTTTTTGTTTCTTTAATGACAAATTAGTGTGTTTTTCACTTTTCAGAATGTTTGTATTTTCATTAGGTTCAACGAAATGTTCTCTGACAACAAACTTTGGCTAGCAACAATAACCAATCCCATGTTTAAGCTACAATGGCTAGACAAAGAAGAAGATATTGAACGTGCAAAGAATATACTAACTTGCGAATATAAGCGTCTTAAGGGCATCCCGCAACAGCCTCCTTCGTAAGATACTAAGAATATCTCAAACTAAAAGATGAAGCCATAAATTGATCTACTACATATTTATTTACAGCTCAGATGAAAGCAGTGATGGTAATTCGTCGTCTTTTTCTTGCCCAAGTCCAGAAAAGCTACGCAAGAAGAATTATTTTGAAAAATTCACAAAAAAATTAGCAAGAAGAGATTTGATGGTGAAATCGAAAACTACCTCAATTTGTGTGACAGCTTAGATAAGTTGAGTAATTATCCAATTATCCAACAAATGTATAAGTAAGTCGTAAACTTGTTGATTCTCATTAACACTATTGTAATTATTCTTATTTGTATATTGTTTTCAGGCTTTACAATGTTACACTCCATCATCATCACCATCATCTCCCATCATCGGCAGCGGTTGAACGACTATTCAGCCAAGGAGGTCTGATTTTCACTCCAAGACGTTTGAATTTGACTGACATACACTTCGAGATGTTACTGTTCTTAAAAGTGAACAATAAGGTTGTCAAAGACTGGTGAGATTGTGATTACATGAATGACTCACTGAAGAAATCAGTAATCAAAATCGTTTTCACTTTTGTCTATTTGTCTTTTGATTACCTCTTTTCTTGATTTAATAGACAAATAAAAACAACTGGTTTAAAACTGAACATTGAAGTTCTAAATTTACACTTTATTTCTTATTAATCTACAGTTCATACAATTTTAAAAGGTACTAACCATTAAAATTATACACAATTCTATTGATTATTCAATGAAGCCAGTAATCCCAGTATGATGTTATTTTTGTTTTGCTATACTTAGAAAAAAAACGAAAAGAACTTTTGATTTGGTTTTTAAGTTGACGTTTGGAATTACAATGAAAAAGTAGCAAACGTATAATTAAGTATTAATTTTTACCACTAGGTGTCGCACTGAAATAAGCGGAGATAGTAGGCGTAAAAATTTAAGCGCCGCACCCCTCAACGAAAGTTGAACGTGTGCGGCGCTCCGCTCGATCGCAATTGAGCGTGTGCGCGCCAACGCTTAAAAAATTGAGCGGACGGCAACACTGGTCCACAGCAACTGGACGCTTCTTCAATCGAGATCGCTCTCATGTCGGTGGACGAACAGTTTCGCCCTGGAATGAGAAAAATTACTTACTGATTATTCCCACCTGTTTAAAAAAGGCGACCGTCTCGGTTGCACGAGTGTTATATAACACCATATTAACACTCAAGGAAGAGGCCGTATCAGACTACGACCCTATCGGACTGCTAGGAGACACGAGGAGGAATTACAGCGTCAAATCCAAACGTTGTTAGATCTTGACGTCATTGAATTCTCAGTTTCCCCTTGGGCAGCTCCAGTCGTTTTGGTTATGAAGAAAAATGGAACTTTAAGACTTTGTATTGATTTTCGAAAGCTAAATGACATCACTTTAAAAGATTCTTTTCCACTCCCAAGGATTGATGATACTCTAAATAAATTAAATGGAGCCAAATTCTTTACTACCCTTGATTTAGAATCAGGGTATTGGCAAATTGAATTGTATGAGGCCTCGAAAGAAAGAAACTTGTTCATAGTAGAGGATAATCTTTTTCAGTTTAAACGAATGGTGATGGGACTTTGCAACGCCCCCGCCACATTCCAGCGCACAATGAACTTTGTCCTGAGAGACGTCTTAGGAAAGAAAGCTTTAGTTTACTTAGAAGACATTATTATTTACTCGAAGACTTGGGAAGATCATTTAAGGGATTTAAGAGAAGTATTTGCACTCCTAAAGAAAGCAAATTTTAAACTAAAACTCAAAAAATGCCAGTTTTTAAGACAAGAAGTTAATTATTTGGGCTTTATCATTACACAAGATGGTATAGCCCCAGATGCCAGATCCGCAGAAAATTAAAAAAATTAAAGATTAACCTATGCCTACAACAGCTGATGAAGTACGTTCATTTCTGGGTTTAGCAGGCTATTATAGACGATTTATTCCTGACTTTGGAAAAGTAGCAAAATCGCAAAAGACGCAGAAAGCTGCATTAAAAGAACCATTTCAATGGACAGAACACAGAAGAGGATCAAAAGGCCTTTGAATATTTAAGAACATGTCTCATTACAAAGCCTTTATTAGCCTACCCCGATTTTCAAAAAGAGTTTCTCCTTTTTACCGATGCCTGCAACTATGGTATTGGAGCTGTGCTGTCACAGGTACAGAATGAGAAAGAGGTAGTTATCTCTTATTTTAGTCGACAACTACAGAAATCAGAAACAAACTACCCAACTATAGAGAAAGAAGCGTTAGCAGTAGTAGAAGCGATCAGGCATTTCAAATACTACCTGCTTGACCGTCCTTTTACGGTTCTAAGCGACCATGCCCCATTACAGTGGTTAAAAACGTTTAAGGATACAAATGGTCGGCTCGGAAGATGGGCTGTGGAACTAGGGAGTCTAAACTATGTCATTCGATACAAACCGGGAAGAATACATCAAAACACGGACTGTCTATCCCGAATTAAGATCGCGCATATTCATGCGAGTGACGAGATCAAAGAAATATGCATCGAACAGGCAAAAGACCCGTTGTGCATACATATCAGAAATTTTCTAGATAAAGGAGAGCTTTACGCAGCTCATACAGAAAACTGGCCTATTTGGGCAAAAGAAATCGAATTTTACGAGGTGAGGGAAGGAGTTCTTTACAGAAAAGAAATGCCTACAGCAAAAAGAAAGAAAGGGAGAGTGCTCATTCAGGTAGTCGTACCTCTTTCCCTCCGGCCCTTAGTTATGAAACATTTACACGACGACCCTATGGCAGGCCACCTCGCATACTATAGAACATATATGAGAGTCAAGCACAACTATGAGGGAGGATATTCAAAATTACTGTAAAGTTTGCCAGCTTTGTTTGGAAAACACTAAGTCTACCTTACGTGCCTTTTTACATCCCTTAGAACTAGCCCAAGCGCCTTTTGATGTAGTGGGTATGGATTTTATGGAACCTTTTAAACCACCTTCGACGCATGGAAACAAATACATTATGGTGGTCACTGACTACTTTTCTAAATATGTAGAAGTTGCCGCTTTGCCGGACCAAACTGCAGAAACAACAGCAGATACATTTTTACAAATGGTCGTTCGCCGACACGGCATGCCGAAAGCCATAGTACCCGACAGAGGCTCAAACTTTACATCAAAAATATTTAAAAGTCTTTGCGAAAAACTCGGCATGAAGCAAAATTCTCTACAGCTTATCATCCTGCTACTAACGGAGAAACTGAACGCTTCAACCAAACTCTCACAATGATGTAAAGAAAAGAATTAGAGGATACTCAACATGAAGACTGCGAGGATATGCTAGACGATGTATGTTTTGCCTATCATACCTCCATCCACTCTTCTATACAAGAAACCCCATTCTTTTTACTATATGGTAGAGATCCCAACATTCCCATTCATAGTTTTCTGTATGCGATTCCACGATCTACATTTTTGGCATCCGATTTTGTAAGTCTACGCATGGAATCACTGCGTGTAGCTTTTCAACAAGCAAGAGAAGATAATACAAAAGCTAGAGAACAACAAAGAGCGCAAAAAACAAAAGGGCTAAGGTTTTTCAATATCAGGTAGGCGACAGAGTTCTTCTGGATATTAAAGTCAGGCCAGAAAATAAAAGCAGAAAGTTTGTTTCTAAATATCGTGGGCCGTATAGAGTGTCCAAAATTTACGACAACGCTACGATGGATATCTCAAACAATGCTCAAAAATAATAAAGAGTCCATGTCAACCGTCTGCGCCCTCTTTACGACAACATGGTCAAGTGGAAGACAAAGTCATAGTGGCGATACTCTTTCAGTGCTATATGAAATCAGTATCTATGACGAACAGTGTGCGTCTCACATCGGTGGATCATGTGTATCAACATCATCACGTTCTTTTCTGGAGTGCGGAGGCAAAAACGGGCACGTGCCGTCCTCCATCGGAGACAGAGAGGCAAGAGAAACAACAAGAGGCAGAAGAAGTACAAAAAAAACTCTTTTCTGTTAAGTCTAGTTATGGGAACTCTCAATAAAAAGTATGTAAGAATGAAGAATACATAGAATAAAAAAAAAATTTTTGATGCGTAAAACCGTTTTAAAAACTGATATCATTTTACGCCACACTCAAAAAGCCTGAAGTCTGTATGTGTATAACCATAGATTGCTTAAACCCAATGACGTTATACGTAACATACGAAAGGTTAATTTTTGAGAACATTTAAATTTTCTAGTGTGAACGTATTGTAACTCTATATTTTATATTGAAAAACAATATTTTCCGACAGAGGAATAGATTTTATCATCGTAAAATTAATTACTTATAGCTGAAAAAACCGACGGTGGACAAACGTGAAACATCATACTGACACAACAATAACGGACAGTGAACGCTGCAATAATTTCCGTTCGTTATTCATTTGTTTTTATTATTATTTTCCGTACCCTGCGTCTAAAAAAGTTACTTTTAATTTTTTAAAGACATTAAATCTATAATTAATCTTGTTCTATACGAAAAAAAAAATTATCCGCTATTTTTATTTTCTATGTATTCTTTATTTTACATACTTAAATGTGTCTTTGAATTATCTTTCTATGAATTGTCTTGTCTATTTATTGAAAGTTTCCATAGAACTAGGCTTTACTTGCGGAAATAGTTATGTAAAATCTCCCCTATTTAAAGCATATGCAATTTTCTTCACGACGGACGAATAGCCCTGAAAAGGAATGGCACTATTCGTCCGTCGGACGGAAGAATAGCCCCGGTGCTATATTTCCGTCCGACGGACGAATAGATTTTACCTAAAATTAAACCATCAGTGCAAAAGAGAGAAGAGAACGAATATGTAAGCGAAAGAAATTTGCTGGGCCGGAAACGGTTCTAGTAAAAAAGGAACTATGCGGTTCACACCGGGTGAACCATGGGCCGGGTAAAAAAAGAACACGGAACACACCGGGTCAAAATACTTTGCGGGTCTAAGCCGAACCGAATAGAAAGCCTCCATAAATTAAACAGGACAGTTGGTATCAAAATACCCCGATTTCTGCTATCTGTCATACCACCAATTGTCTGACAGTATTAAAAACATGCTAAACAGAACAGTTCATATGTAACAAATAAGGCCGCTGCTTGACTAATGAGTCAAAAGGATAGACATTGCCAAAATACTATGATTCCTGTTATCTGCCATACCCACCATGGTCTGACAGTATAAAAAACATGATAAGCGGAACATACAATGCGTAAAAAATAAGGCCGCCGTTTGGCTAGCTTTCTTTAATTAAACACTCTGTGACGACGTCGGCACACAATGTGCCAAAAGAGGGATTCCATAAACCACTAATTTATAATCGTATTATACTAGCCATTTTTCAATTCTTTAGGATTTTTCAAAGCTAGTAAATGATCTAAATTTTTTCTTTTTCCGGTGAAGAGGAAGGAGTCGCAAATCTTCCGATCGTCGAACACGGCATGAAATGGCCACGTAAAATGTAGCAAATGTCACTTGAGGTTGAAAAGGTCTCTCGTTCAAGTCAACTACGAGTTTGTTGCATGCTAGACCTTGGATTTTATGGAACGTGATTGCGAAGTCCATTTCGAATCCGTGAATTTTTTTCGCTTTTAAAATCATGGGTTTTCTAAAAGGAACACTAACGCTGTATCCTTTACTCCCACTGCTCATCGGTAAGGGTATAATGACTTCGTTCGATGCTACAGATAAATTGATGAAATCATTGGGATCGGCATTGGAAACTTTTCACCAGTACATATAAAAGATTAATCTGGAGTCAAACGTCGTCCGATTGCGGGTTCATAATATCACACGTCACTCTGGTGACATCTTCGTTGGGGTCCAGAACTAAGGAATGAAGTGTGACGGGCGTACCGTTAGAAAGGACTTTTCGTGGATTGATGTTGTCTTGCAAGTATGCAGGAGCACCTTTCACTAAAACACCGGTGAACTGCGTATAGTTGCTAAAGATGAAATTGGTGTCCACGGTAAGACTATGAGCGACGATTCCGTTTATTGGTTTGTCCCACAAAATTCTCGGAAAACCGTTCTGTCGTGCGAGAAGTTTCGATTGTTGTTCGTTGATTCGGTAACGTTCCTCGTTACTAGTAACTGTTGGAATTGTGAAGCAATTGCGTCATGTTGTATGCACGGTGAGAAGAGACTTCTCTCCTGTGCTGCCCCTATTTGTCTGTCCTGCCTTAAAGTCTTCTTGTCAATTGTGATGTGTGAATAAAAGTTAGTTGAGTAAGAATTACACTCGCACTAAGGTATATTTTGTACGATTTAAGTCATTTACTAGTAGATACTAAGAGCCATTTCTAACAGGTTATGGGCCCAGACAAAAGTCTTTAACTCTAAGAATCTATCAAGTTATTTTTTTGACATGTCGTCGTTACCCACACCTAAAGATGTTGCGCATTTATGTAAATTCAATGGTACCAACTACCCATTTTGGAAATTCCAAGTGAGCATTGTCTTGAGGCAGTTCGAGTTAATGGACATTGTAACTGGCAAAGAGAAGAAGCCAGCTCAAACATCATCTGGTGATGATTCAGTAATTGCCTCGAATGCAGCAAAGATCAAGACTTGGAAACAGAAAGATTACGCTGCAACCAGCTGCCTCATTACCACTCTTGAAGAAAGTATTCAGAGAAGTCTCATTGCGTGCAAATCAGCAAAAGAAATCTGGGAGAGGCTGGCAATTCAGTTCGAACAGACAGCATCACAGAATAAGTATTACTTGCAGCAACGTTTCTATGAATACTCTTATCAACAGGGGAACAAAGTGATGGACCATATCACTGAGATTGAAGCCATGGCTAACCAATTGAATGACATGGGCTATACGATCTCTGAACATCAGCTGATTACCAAGGTGCTATACTCCCTACCTCCAAGTCTGATGTCTGTCGTTGCTGCTTGGGAGAATGTTGATGAAGACAAGCAAGAAATGTCTTTACTTACATCCAGACTTCTGAAGGCAGAGAGCATGAACAAGATTCAAAACCCCGAAGAAACCCCAGCTGATACAGCTTTCTTTGCCAAAAGGTATCAAGTTAAACCTGGTGAAGCTTCTAGCAAGTCAAAAGGAAAGCCACGTTTTTGCGATTATTGCCAAAAGAACGGCCATTTGGAAGATCGATGCTGGAAGAAAGAGAAGGATGCTAAACAAGCCAAGCCCTCATCAACCCAGGCTGGCGTCGCATACAACTACAATGGCCCTGAATGGCCAAGTGACTATGCTTTCACTTCTCGCTCTTTTTTGTCTAATTCTCACAGCAGAAAACCTAATGATTGGTTCGTGGACTCGGGTGCTTCTCAACACATGTCGGATCAGCGTTGGATGTTTTCAAATTTCCAACCTGTCCGACATGGCAGCTGGCCGGTGAAGGGAATTGGATCCGATATCAAGCCTCTGCAAGCAATTGGTGTAGGTGACATCCTCATTCGTGCACGGATCAACGGAAGCTGGCATAATGGCGTCTTTCAAGAGGTTCTCTTCGTACCAAATCTTGGGGCCAACCTGTTTTCTGTGAGGTCTGCCGCAGCACGTGGAGCCGTTTCTACATTTACCCAAGATGAAGTTGTCATTTCTCGCGGAATCAAGACAGTAGCTGTTGGTTCTAGCCGAAACAAAAGCCTCTACATCCTTGATGTTTTTCCGATCGGATGTGGACCTGACCATACGTCACCTGTATCTTTTCTTTCTCGGAGAGTGGCTGAAACAGTTAACATTTGGCATCATCGACTTGGTCACGTGCACAACGCTGTCATCAAGAAAATGGAGGCCGCAGGTGTGGTGGATGGACTTCAACTCACCAGATCCGGTGACGACACTATTTGTGAAGGATGCATCTATGGTAAACACCATCGCCAGCCCTTTCCAACCGATGGACGAAGACGAGGAAAACGAGTAGGGGAAATCATTCATTCGGATCTTGTTGGCCCCATGTCAGTCCCTTCACCAAATGGCGCCAGATACTTCGTCATATTTAAGGACGACTACAGTGGCTACAGTGAAGTCCGTTTTCTGAAACAAAAATCAGAAGTTCCAGATCTTTTTAAGGTGTTCGTCAACCGGTTGGAGATTGAAACTGGCCAGAAAGTCGACACGTTGCGTTCCGACAATGGTGGCGAGTACGAGAGTAAAGCTTTTTCAAGCTGGATGGAAAGCAGAGGGATTCGTCACGAGACCAGTGTGGCGAAGACTTCGGAGCAATCGAACCATCATTGAATCAGCTAGATTTATGCTGCACTCGACTGGACAGCCACGTCAGTTGGTCCTGGAGCTCTGGGCGGAGGCGACAAACTGTGCCGAAAACTTACGGAATCGAGTGTTGGGGAAGGCGCTGGAAGGAAAAACACCTTACGAAGCCTGGACAGGAAGGAAGCCGAATCTCTCACACATCCGGATTTTTGGATGTGCCGCATACGCTCACATCCCTCGTGACGAGCGCACCAAGTTTGCACCCAAAGCTATCAAATGTATCTTGGTCGGATATTGTGAAACTCAAAAAGGTTTTCGCTTATGGGATCCAGTAAGCCGACGTGTACGAATCAGCCGAGATGTGAGGTTTAATGAAGAAATCCCCTCTCCCATTAACTGCAGCCCGTTTCCAGATTCTCCAACAACAGTTGAGGACAATATTGTCTCACCAGACGGAATTTCTCCCGCTGCTGAAATCGAGGATGAAGACTCTCTTGACGCGGAATTTCAAAACGTAGAAACTCTACCTTTGATCGAGCATCCCATCGGTGAAGAACAACCTGTTGCAGTTCAACTAGAGCATGCTGCCATAGAAAATCTGGAGGCGAATCCAAGTATCAACTCATCACGTCCCCAAAGACAAAAAAAACCGATAGTGCGTTGGTCCGACGAATCTCTCACCGGAATTTATGCCGGTCTCGCTTCAGTGGGTGCTGATTTGACGGAGCCAGTCACATACGAAGACGCTTTAAATTCACCACAATCATTGAAATGGATAGAAGCAATGAATGAGGAGATTGATTCTTTGAGCAAGAATGAAACTTGGTCACTTTCGGACCTACCACCAGGACGGAGTGCCATCCGAAGCCGCTGGGTGTACAAACTGAAGCAATCCGGAGCTGAAGCTGTCAAGTATAAGGCTCGATTGGTGGCGAAAGGTTTTTCGCAGAAGAAAGGTGTTGACTATGAAGAGACATATTCTCCCGTTGTCAAGCACGATTCGTTGCGGACCGTTTTAGCTGTTGCTGCCGCTAAAGACCTGGAAATGGTACAACTTGACGTGAAAACGGCTTTTCTCAATGGGGAACTGGAAGAAGAGCTTTTTATGGAGCAACCAAATGGTTTCGAAGTTAATGGAAGAGAAAACAAAGTATGCCGACTTCAACGAAGCTTGTACGGGCTTAAACAAGCATCGCGTAATTGGAACAAGAAGTTTGACAGCTTTATTGTCAAGTACGGTTTCACAAGAGGCGTTGCTGATCCATTCGTCTATTACCAAAAGGATGACGACCAAAACATCACAATTATGGCGATATGGGTGGACGACGGATTACTATGCAGCAGCCAAGCATCCAAGCTGAAGGACATCGTCGGTTTTCTCTCCAGCAATTTTGAAATGACGTTTGGACCAGTCGGTGTATTCGTCGGTATCCATATCGGAAGAAACAGACAAGAAAAGCTGATTCACATCTCTCAAAAATTGTACATAGAGAAAGTAGTCAAAAGATTTGGTTTGTCTGACTGCAAGCCCCGCAGCATTCCGGCTGATCCATTTTCGCATTTAACGAAGGATTCATCCGCTGGCGTGGAGGTGTCGTTTCCTTACAGAGAAGCCGTCGGGTCATTGATGTTCGCCGCTATCTGTACTCGACCAGACATAGCTTTTGCTGTCAACCAAGTTGCGCAATTTTCGAACAATCCGAATCAGAGTCATTGGGAGGCGGTCAAGAGGATCATCGCCTACCTTAAAGGGACCAGCGACCATGGGATCACCTACTGCGGTGCTGGAGAAAACGTTTTAACAGCATTCACAGATGCAGACTTTGCTGGTGACGTGGACACTCGGCGATCAACGACAGGCAACATATTCATCATCAATGGAGGACCAGTTGCTTGGTCAAGTCAGCGCCAAAGATGTGTATCTTTGTCCACAACAGAGGCGGAGTATGTTGCTGCAAGTACGGTGACGAAGGAAATTGCTTGGCTCAGAAATCTCCTTTACGACATCGGGTGTTGTCAACATCATCAGAGTGCGATACGCTTGGTGCGCAATCCCGAATTTCACCAGCGTACCAAGCACATTGATGTGAAGTTCCATTACATTCGAAATATGCAAGAAGAAGGAGCGGTGAACATCCTGTATGTCGATACGTCAAACCAACTGGCCGATGCACTAACGAAGGCGTTAACTCAACCTATGTTTGTTAAATTTAAATCTTGTATTGGAATGAGTTCTTCTGTTGTATCTAAATGTACATGACTTCTTTGTTTCAGTGAGTGTGTTGGAATTGTGAAGCAATTGCGTCATGTTGTATGCGCGGTGAGAAGAGACTTCTCTCCTGTGCTGCCCCTATTTGTCTGTCCTGCCTTAAAGTCTTCTTGTCAATTGTGATGTGTGAATAAAAGTTAGTTGAGTAAGAATTACACTCGCACTAAGGTATATTTTGTACGATTTAAGTCATTTACTAGCAGATACTAAGAGCCATTTCTAACAGTAACTACGATGGTGGCACGGGTCCATTCGGGGTCTTGTTGGGTGTCGTTTTTGGATAGCGCTTTCAAAATCTCTAAGGATCGACGTGGGACAGGAGTGTCGGACGTTGTTCTGAGTTGGGCTAATAATTCGGCGTGCTTTGCATCCCCTACAGCTCTCATTTGTTCCGTCAGTTCCATTTTTTTTAACATAACGAAAATATCGATTCCAGTTTAGTGGGGACCTGCCATGATTTTGTCGGGATCGATGGGCACTTTTCCGTTAAGTTGATTGAGGGCTGCAGCACACAACGTTTCAGCTGGACGGACGGGAGGCAGCTGGAAGAAATCACCCGTAGCTACAATAGCCAAATCGCCAAACGCATAATCGTTTTCCATGATGTGTTGCATCTTTGTGTTGACGTGAGCGAATAATCTTGGCCCGACGTTAGAAATTTCATCGATGAGCATTGAGCAGTAAGGCGATGGTTTCAACTTGTGGTCTTTGTTTGAGAATGCTTAAAGTTTTGGCAGTTGGTTTTTCTAGAAATCTATCGCCACTGTGCGTGAAGGGAATGCAACAGAAATCGTGAATGGTTCTTTCATCGGGTTAGTTATACTTTCAGCTATTCCCGTAGAGGTCATACATCCTAGAGTGAAATTGAATTTTGTAGCGATTTCTTTTATGATTTTTGCAAGAAACGATTTTCCTGTTCATGGTCCTCCGTGAAGAATGATCATCAATTAAGTCAGTTTTGTTCCCATTCCGTCTTTTCAAGACTTAAACATAAAAAGGACTAGTGGATCTCCTCACATACGGCTCTTTGATTAGCGTTAAGCTTGCCAAATAGCGTCGTTGCTTCGCGATCTTCATTTTCACATGTTGGTGAATGACGGAGCAACGATTCTGGGGTGTTGTCAGAAATTGTAATGGTCGAGAAATCTTCCCATTTCAATTTTTCCACCATTTCGTTCATGTCGACCTCTATTTGGTCGTCGTTTTTTCGGATAATTTTTCTCGCTTGAAGCAAATCCACATCAATCTCGCTTGATCAAAATCCACCTTTTTTGGAACTTGAATCATATTGTTACACTGGGGATTGGATAACTGGAGTGTAAAACGAATGTATTTTAATCTTACTTCATTGAATAACGAACAGTACAAGAGTCCGAGCCTCAGCAACACTACATCGCTCATTTATAATGTTCACAAGCAAGGTCGACAGGCCGAGTGCTTTTGTTCTCGCTCGCTATCTTTCTACGAAGAAAAGAATAAAATAATAAAAGCTAAAAGCATAAAAGCTTACTACTAAGCAAGATCGAATGTACTAGTCCATTCGCCCTTGCTTGTCAACATGAGTAATCGCTGTCACGTGTGAAATGAAACTTGGAATCAAAGACGAAGAAGATGGACACCCTTTTTTTCTCGTCTCTTTTTTTTCTTCAAATTATTTCTTAACTTTTTAATTTACCAATTTATTGTCTTAAAAGTGAATGATCCCTTTAAATCATTCTCTCCTCGCTTATTTTCTTTTTCTCGTTGCCTACATGTACCATGCGTGTCCTCAACGTCCTACATTTGCTCCTCCCACTTCCGATTTTAGAAAAATAAATGTGACCTTCCTTCATGAAGAAATCAAATCATTACCCTTTTTACCTTTCACCCATACAACTCTCTTACCAAAGTCTTACTCCGATCCCGAATCTGAAATGGAGAGCGAGCCGGAGGCCTAGCCTATCGATTTTATTCACGAGTGTTTTGAAGAGATACGGCGCCATTACGGCCCACGTCCGTGGGCACCAACCGAACAAACAGCGAACGAGCCTACAACACCAAACACCCAACGTGATACTACGACACGCCCCGCAGTCGGCCGGGGAAAAGGTCAGTTATTGCTGCAATCGGTACCACCAATCACAACCAATCACCAACCAAGCAAACACATCAGCACGAATCACCCCAAGAAGACCTACGCAGCGGGTGCAGCCTTATGCCCGACCAACTCCAACGGGCGAAAAACAATCTGTCTACATTGTTGACCCGATGACCGACATCGAAATGGCCGAAATGGGCGCCGACAGGTGGTTTATTCACGAAATATCCCTCCTACAACAACGATATCAGGATATGCTTTGCGAAATGCGGCGTCGCTAAAAGTAAGGAGAAAGAGAAGACAAGAAGAAAATGCGTTAAATAATGATACATGTTGTGTAACTTCTCGATTTTGTATCCTTTTCCTTTCCCCCCTTACATTAAAAAAAAAAACAAAAAAAAAAGACAAACAAACAACTATCTTAGTTCAATTCCTTATTACACGTCAGTAACAAAAAAAAACCAAACAAATGTTTACTCTGTATTACGTAATGTGCTGTTTCACCTTTTCCTTTTTTCCCTATTTTACCTTCAATTACAAAAAAAAATAAAATTAGTTACAAAAAGAAAGGTAATTAATAATTAATTAAAGTTAAAAAACAAACAAAAAAAACAATTTTGGTTAGATCCTTTGTAACCAACATAAAAACAATAACAAAACATAATAAAATTTAAAAAAAAAAAAAAAAAAAAAAAACTTAAGTAGAAAAAAAAACTAATAAAAGTTGGTGATCAAAGTTATTTTCTATGGCAACACTGTTATCACTGTCTGTGTGAAATCTACATTTCAAATTGATTTTCCTATCAAGTCACTATCTTCATGCCTTGCATTTTGTCAAAAGCAACATTTGCCCTAAATAAATATACAAACCAAACAATTGCAATAAACAAAAGAATTGTATTGTCGGCATGGGAAAAAAAACAAACAAAACAAATCAACCAAGCAACCAGATGAACCATTGCACAAAAAAAAACATAAAAACACACTAACAAACAAAATATAAAACGCTGTTGTCAGCGTATTTTCTTATTACACTTTCCACGTTACACTTTTTTTATGTTTCCACATATCTCTCCCCTCTGACTGCTCGGACTCAACTGTCGCTATTTTCGTTGAGCGAACAGTGCGAAAGCCAAATTGTATTTCCTAGAATTTCCTTCACCTATCCTTTCGTTGTTCGCACTTACCCTCAACATCCCTTCTCTTCCGTATTCCGTATCAATGTTTTTCTTCTCTCCGTATATATTAACCATTCTTCGACCTTCTTCTTCTTCCGTTGACCTACATTTGTTTTTTTCTCATATCGTCTCGTACCTTTTCGCAATCGATATACTTAGCGATCGATGTCAACCAACAATCGGCGTGAGTATTCGTACTTCTCTCTTTTAATGTTTATGTGTCCCCACGCCCTCTATATGTTGCGCGAGGCAAAGTATTGAACTAAGTCCATTATGATTACCTTATTTCTAAATGAATTGTTTCTTCTTAATAACACATACATCTTTTCTCTACCATGTTTACTTTTATTTATCCCTGTCAATTATAATATGTATCTTTCAACTACTTTTTCAGATCATGCTGTCGTTATTTTTCCTCAGCCTGATCGTATCCACGTCCGCTTTTGAAGTAACGCTGGGCGACTGCACCAAACACACTTGAATAGGGTTGCTAACCTTTTCTGATGGTGATTGTGAACCAGCCGCAAAAATCGGAAAAACTCGTGTCGAGTATCGCATCATGACTGACAAAAAAGCAGCTTATAATTTCCCTGGATTTATATGTTCTCGTTGGAGAAATACGAAACAAATAACTGAAAATTTTCTTGGCCAATTAATTGTAGTTCCAGAAAGCATCGCCATCGACACATCAGCTATCCAATGTGACATCATGCGTCAATCATTACGCTGCGGTGACACTGCCATGACAAATTCCGACAACAAATGGGTTTTCAACGACGAGCCTGAAACCGTCGGTTATTGGCTCCGTTCGGTGACAGTTGAAAAAATAAACTGCGTATTCGAAGAAATCAGCCTGGCACAAGAAGACGAAAGTGATTTTATTCATACACCTCTCGGTAGAGCTAACATTACTCATCGCTCGATTTCTCATAACCATATGACATTGTTTTGGATCGACACTTACACAAAACCTACCGAAATTGTTTTACGCGAACTTGAAAGTGGTGAAGGCTTGTGGTATGAGTCTACAACAAAAGACAATATGATTTTACTGGACAAAGCAAATCAAGTTGACTTACATGTGCAATGGTTGCCAAGATGTCAAAATGTGAAATGCGATAAAAACCAAAGAGAGTGGACAGTATAGTTAACAACCATCATATATTTGTCAAAAGAAAAGTGATTCAATTGGATGCCAAACAACAGTTGAATTCTCCACAAATGCCAAGTTCCGTAAATTACTGGGAGAATATTGAATTAATGAATACCCACCAAAATTACGCTATTCAATATTTAGCCGATCAAGCAGTCCGTCATGAAAATGATATTATTCGTCTCATTCAAAGTGTTCAGTGTGAGCAGCGACGCATCAAACATGCTCAAGCTGTTTCTACAGCTCAATATAATGGATGGCTAGCAGCTTCACAACTTGGTCTACGTAAATGTGTTAAACTAGCAGCCACTGGCAATACAGTTTCAGCAATCGAATGTGCTCCCATCAACGTAACATTTACTACAGAGATCACATCATGTGGTGCCCAGCCTCACTACAAAAATTTTACAGTTAGTCGTACTGGATGAGAGCTGGCAGCTTATAAAGATTGTTACTGGACCAGCGGCACGGTTAACTTCAATGACCGCTCACACTCTTATCGAAATTTTACTTGGCAACTAGTGGAGACATATATAGTTTGGCCTCAACGAGATCTGGCCAACGCTTTTCGTTATTCTGATGTCAAATTCTTCGACTATCAACAAAAGGCAAACCCAGCCTACGTAGACTCAATGACCAGCCCAATGGACATCATCGCCGATCTCACCTTATCAATAAATGAGCACACGGCAAAAGTTTCTCCACAGGAGGTAGCCGTAGGCGCATCAAACGTCATAGTTGCAGCGGTAGAAAAATCTGCGTCATCTTTTTCTAATTGGCGCAACATTCTTATTATTCTCGTATCGATTCCTATTTAAGCTATAGCAATAACTCTTTTGATCGCTACTGATTGTTTCGGAATACCTCGCTCAATTAAATACTGTATTACATTAATTCCCAAGCGTAACGAGGAATCAAATAACTATGATGATTCAGAGTGCGAGATGACTACCGTTTAGATTCCGTGACGTAATCTCATGGGGCCGGGAGCGATGTAACGAAACGTCCGCTTTTCCCGACTCTTTTCTGATCTTCATTCTACTCTTTTATTCTTGCTTTACTCTTACTTCCTTTTCTTATTTTAGCGCAATGACTCTCTTTTATTCTGTGTTTACTATTTACCTTTTAATACTATATGGCGCACTCAGACTCCGTGTTTGAATCACCCGCCAATATTCCCCACTTATATGTTATTCATTTAATTGTCAGCAGATATTATTCATTTATAGTTTACCTCCCGAAAATATCTGCTTTTGCCTACTTTATTCCGAAAGGGACTGAACGAGACGAGACCCGTTTTTCTGCTTATTTCTCCCTATGTTGCGCGTGCAAAATCAAAAAGTATAAAACCCCGACGCAAAAGCTATTCGGCACGCACTCTCACCCCGTCAACTCACTCACGTTTATTCGAGTCTTGTTCCTCATTTTATTTCCCTTTGCCGTAAATATTTTTATGTTTAAAAACTCCTCCGAAAGTTGAACGAGTTCCGCTCATCTTTACTCGCGCTTTCCCAAATTCTCCGAATTTGCCTGACGCTCGAGCCGCTACCCGCCACCCGTTTTATCCACCTTTCTTTTAAAGTAAATGTTTGATTATTTTATTGTCTTGTAGAAGTGTTTATTTGTTATAAGATCTGTCTACTGTTGTAATAAATACACTGAGTAGTTTATACCCGCATTTGTTTTTGGTCTTAACTTTATACATGCATTATGAGTAAATTTGTCTCATATAGAGCAAGTGGAGAACGCGTACCCCCCTAGTTTTATGAACGCGCCTTGCGGGTGGTTGCCATTTTTACCACAAGTTTTCTGATGGCTCTGTGTAATTGTAATTGGTTTGAAAAGTGATCTTAGCTTTTCGTTTGTGATAAATCATCCATAGGTACTAAAATTTTTTGAATAATTTTTTTGTAAAGGCAAATGCACTGGCTTTCTTTTGATGTGATTTTCATTATCTTTTTTTGTAAGGAAAAGCAAAATTAAAATGAAAAGTGCAATTTTGACTAAATTTTTCGACCTAGCCATGGAAAGAACTGCCCGAGGGAAGAATGGACGAAAAAGAAAGGGGTGGTCCCCCTCTTTTTCTTTCAACTTCTTCTTCGTCTCTTCTTCCCTCGGGCGAATTGTGCTAGGCTTGGTCGAGAAATTTAGACAACTTACACTTACGATTTTAATTTTACTTTATCCTACAACAAGAAGATATTGAATTTCACATCAAAAGAAAGCCAGTTCACTTACCTTTACAACAAAATTATTCAAAAAATTTTAGTATCTATGGATGATTTATTACAAACGAAAAACTAAGATCACTTTTCAAACCCATTACAATAACACAGAGCTATCAGAAAACTTGCGGTAAAGATGGCGACCACCCGCAAGGCGCGTTCATAAAACTAGGGGGGTACGCGTTCTCCACTTGCTCTATAGTTAAGTTTATTTTCTCCGTATTGGTTTGACACAATGAATAAAATTGTTGTGTTGGGTCAACCTTTACATCTGGTGGCAGCGTTTTTCGAACTCACTTACAATGTCATTGTATACTGGTGCTAGACCAAAGACGTCGAGGAGTATTTTATCAAATAAAATAATTAATGAAACTGAAAATATATGTATTGATAAAACTGTGCCTGTCATTTTAAATATTTCTGCTCCTAATCATTCATCGACCCCACGTACATCTTTAAGTCCAAAACGCCGATTGCTCAACGATCTTGCTGTTGACAGGCCTACTAGATCTAATAAAAATTACGTTCCTCTCGCACGTTTTTCTGATCCTGAAACCCTATTTTAAAAAAAACAAAACTCCCAAATCTTTGACTGCTAAATTTATTGATTTCTTTTCTCCATCGCAAAAAAAGTCTAAACCTGAGCGTACTTTTTCTCCTATTGAAAAGCCTATTTTTGAACCCGTTACATTTCCCGAAGATGTTCAAATAGAAAACTTGGTGTGCCCTACAGCTGAATCACCTGTTTTGACAAATCAGCCTTCAACAAGCGCTGTAGAAAATTCTGTCAGGCCCACTCATTTAATTGATACTGTTATTAATATACCTGACGTAGATCTGATTGCCGACGGCAATCTAGAAACTCAAGAGCGCGTAGTCAAAAATAATAATACTTTTATTCAAAATAACGCAGAGATTTTTGTAGCTAACGATAGATCTTCTGCTGAGATCACTGATTCTTTCTTTACTGTACTTAATCGGGTTGCTGATTTATTAAATAACCCTCGCCCGGCGAAACCGTCATCTTTGCCTATTCCGACTGAACAAGAGAGCTCTACGCTAGAGGCAGTCAATCATCCCGTTTCTTTCACACCTTATATTGATTTTCAAAACGTTTTGAATCAATTAGGAGAACAAAATATTGTCAGTAACGGGGCAGAAGATAGCATTACAGATAATTTAGACATTTTATTAGAAGAAGAAAGAAATTTTTTTCATGGATTCCAGCATAGCGACGATTAACTCAACGTTACAATCGATCCACGCCCAATGCAACTATCTTGCGAAAGTGGAACTGTGGAAGCCACGCCCAAATTTCAAAACACCAACCAAATCGATCAAATTGCTCAATCATCTCATCAAGGTGGGGCCGACTTTAACGGATATTCAAACAATCCGGGAGGTGATCAAGAAAGACTACAGGTGGCCATTCAACCGATATTCAAACTTTCCGATCAAATTTCCAACTTTCCAACTTCTTCCGCAAACTATTTTGCTAACGAATCAATTATACGAAAGGCGAACGACAGCGAACGAGTCGATAGCCCTTTTATCTGCACATGCGATAGGTGCAGTGGACGAATTAATTTCGACAATCAAATACATTGCGGAAACGGGAGAATTTCGAAAAATATCGAAGAAATTTCAGGAGAAGCTCGAAACAAAAGGAGCTGCCTTGAACAAGAAAAGCCGAGGGATTCTTTCATTGTACCATCCAATTCACGACCTGCAATTTATCATGAGCTGCAATCATCATTCAACGACCAGGGAATTTTTTACACGGATCCAACAGTTAACGAGCCAAATCGACATCGACCACTACTCAATCCTTCCACCACAGTTAGGAGCGAGACTGCTGCGCCTTCTGGTGCTAATAATTGTACACCAAGAGTACATTTCCCCAGCGAAAGAAATTATCACGCTACGGGCGTTCACCATTCAGGAAGAACTGCAAACCAATAGTGATGTGACGTTAACTTTAACGGATAACGTGAAAATTACGTTAACGGACGTTTTTTGGGTCCGTTAATTTAACGCAATAACTTAACGTTTTGTAAATTTATAGACGTTATTTTTGACGTTATTAATTTTTTTTAAGCTAAAAAATACAGCGTTATCAAGATATTTTTTGACTGTTTTACTGTAAAACAATCTCATTTTAGGGCTGTAGCCCTCGGCCCCCGGCTGCCACTCTCGTTTTCGACCCGAAAGAAAACAAGCAACAATTTTCGCGGCTTTTTTTCCTGTGTGTAGCTTACCCCGAAAAGCCGCAAAGATTTTCGCTTGCTTTCTTTCGGGTCGAAAACAGTTAAAACGGGCAACCGGACCACAACCCGGGTGCGTGTAATCTATTAGAAATGAGAAAAACACATAGACACATAGTTTCAAAAACTTAGAAAAGACGTACGTCTACTCGAAACAAGTAATATTGTTCCTTTTTTTAATTTTAGTAAGAAATGACAGTGAAACAGAAAGTTCAAAAGGTTTGTGCCTATCAATATGCAGGAAAGCAGTCAAAAGTAGTTTTCCGTTTCGGGTGTTAATAATCTGGGTTGAAAGAATCGAACAACGGGAGAAGCTTTTTCAGCGAAAGTGTTCTTCACTTGCAACAATGATTTTTTGCGCCCCTTGTTTTCATATTTATTTTTTTCGGATTCACGAAAAAAAATTAAATATTCATAACTGGGAACTGCAGTAAACTAACCAAGAGTACAAGACCATGGTTTTCATTTTCTTATATTTCTACATACAATTTAAAAAAATAACGTAAAAAATAACGTGAAATTCACGTTAATGGAGCGAAAAAATTAACGCGTTAATTAACGCGTTAACTTAACGGCAAAAAGTGAAGCTCCGTTAACGTATTGGATAACGCTAACGTTTCGAAAATCCACTAACGTCACATCACAACAAACCAACCCAATAACAAGGAATATTTATCGGACAAAATATACGGAGGAAATAATCCGGCAGAACAACCAAAGTGTTATTATCCACAGGTTAACATTGCAGCAGAAAAACAAAATCAATTCCATATTGATAGGCCAATGCTTCACGCGGCCAGACACGTTTCTGTACCAATTATCACCGTTAATGCTCAAAATAAAGACAAAAGAGGCGGAGCAACGAGACAAAGTGAAGGTGACAGACAACAGCACAGACGAGGCATAGAGGAAGGATCAAGAGGAGGAGCTGAAAACAGAAACGAAAGCGAAACTAGAAAAGACAGAAAAAGAAGAGACGAAAGGGAGGAAAGAAGAAATAAAGAAAGAAACATGGCTGGAACCCACACACCCGCAGACTACCGACCAACAGGGAGATCATCCTCTAGAGACCGCAGCGACAGAGACGGCAGAAGAAGATACTACAAAAATGATGCTAGCGGATTTTCAACAACCAGAGGGCATTCACGAAAGCCACGATCATCAGACACATCAGAGAGCGACGACTATGAATTCTACGACGAATATTTGCCGTCTGGTGACCCAACTAAGAGCTTCAAACCCGCAGGCAACGATTATCATATTTCTCCCGTAAAACGTCCGGCGCAAAAAAAAGAAGACTACTCACAGAAAATAAATGCATTCTCAGATTCAAATAAAGGAAGAGGAGCAATCACAATGTTAAACCATATTCAAAATTATACAGGAGTTCAGGCAGTTCTTTTTAATCGATGGATAAAACTCTTTGACAATGTTGTTGCCATGTCAAACTGGAATAATTCAGACATAATTAGTATGCTATCTACCAAAATGACTGGAGAAGCATACGGCTTACAAAATATTTTGGAAAGTGATACTCAAGACTATATTAAAATAAAAGCTCTATTCCAAGAAAATTTCCACGGTGATGAAGATGCCGACTTCTACAGAGACAAGTTTGATGAAATTCAAAGGAAACCGAAAGAGAATATTTTAAATTACGCTTTTCGGCTGAAAACTATTTATCAACGGGCCTATCCGTCTAATAAATTGGAGACTCAAGAGGAATTGGCTTCTCAATTGCAATTTTTAAGGCAAAAATTTTTACAAGGATTGGAATCGGAGCTACAACAAGTCTGAAATTTGGAAACAAACCTACAGAAACTACAACATATCAAAAGCCTTCAACAAATATGGACTTTCATCAACAAATGGATCGTTTAACGGAATCAATGCTAAGTCTTGGTGATTTCCTTCAATCTAACATTCAAAATGATATTATCCGCAATCAACAAAAAAATGTACAAGCTAATAACCGCAATCAGCCTCGTCAAACAAATTTCCCGTACCCATCACAGGAGAGTAATAATTTTAAATCACGGCCCGGCAATAAGTTTCAGCAACCAGCTACACAGGCAGTTCAGCAACCACCTACCATATCAGCTGGTCAAGGCGGTCAACCTTTCCAAAACCAAAATCCAAATTTTACTCCACCCAACTTTCTTCCGCAGCTACCTGCACAATACCCACCCCAATCTTTTCAGCAAATTCAACAAAACCCTCAGGCAACTCAACACCCACCAGTACACCCTCAGCAAATTTCCCGACCGTTTCAGCAACCCCCACAAGTGAATTTTCAGCAACAAGGTCAAATTTATCGCCCCCAGCAACAGACTGGTATGAAATGTACAAATTGCGGCCTTACAAATCACAACATTGAAACGTGCTTTCGTATAGAAAGGCAGCCTTAGATACAAATGTTTGTTTTTATTGCAAAATGCCGGGCCACAGGTCAAATGTCTGCATACATAGACCAAAAATAATTCGACCAGCTCAAATTTCTTCAAATCAGGGAAACGCTTAGGGGTCGACTGTAATAGGTCAGTCGGATATAGGCCATTAATTTTTAAAAAACCTAGACTTATAGCGCAGATTACATCTTTCAGTAAAAATTCAGCACCGTCTTCCTATAAAAATTTATGATGTCCTGTTTAATGCATTATTTGATACTGACGCGGCAAGAAGCCTGCTCCATGTTAATATTTTTAATAAAATTGTATCGGAACAAATTAATTTGTCTGACAAAACGAAGAGTTTGTCTAGTCATCAATTAATTTGTACCGAATCGGATGTTGATCTATATGATATTCATAACAAGCCATTGCTAACAAAAGGGATCATTACCCTACCTATCATATATGGCAACCATGTATTACATGTATTATGTATTACATCAGGAATTTATCGTAACAAACGGTATTTCTGAATCATGTGTCCTTGGTCAGGATGCTGCTATCAAACATGAATTCATCTTTGATGGCGGCAAAAAGACTATATTTTTGTCACGTGATCAACCAGTGGATCTATTGGTTTCTCATCACGAGACACATGTACAGAAAGAAGTTTCCAAAACATTGATGACCTTGTTCAAAAATGTTAGGATGGCCCCCTCACCTCTCAGGTAGTGGAGGCAGAGATTCAAGGGCATTCCGATGTGATATCCCCCTTCTCGCTCTTTCTCTTTTCGCAAAGCGTAAATTTGCCGGAGGGCATAGTCATACAAGACTTTATTAACGAATGTAATGAAGAGGGAAAATATTTGATAGAAATAGAAAATAAAAATAATGTATCTGTACTGCTCCCTAGGAAATGTCTTCTCGGAAATATAGAATTCTCTTGCATGATGGTGGGAAAAGTTTCCACCAACTGGCAAGTTGCCGATGCGCAAGATGATGACATAACTATAGCAGAATCAATTTCTGATTAAAATGTAGATGCTGAATTTGAAAAACCAATTACTGATTTACTGCATAATTTTCCAAATCTTTTTGCGACGGAAAATTCTGAACTAGGTAGTACGGGATTAATTAAACATTCTATTGACACCCAAGGAAAAGGGCCTATACGGCTTCGCCCATATCGGACAGGTAGAAAACAAAAGGAAGAATTAGAGAGACAGATTAAAGAAATGATGGCTACAAATGTTATTCAACATTCTCCGTGGGCAGCGCCTGTGATATTAGTAGAAAAGAAAAGTGGAGAGCTTAGATTTTGCATTGATTATCGTAAATTAAAAAGTTTAACAAAAAAAGATTCTTTTCCCCTCCCCCGCATAGACAGTACGCTAGACAGACTTTATGGAAAGAAATTTTTCACCACACTTGACCTCGCTTCAGGCTATTGGCAGATCGAGTTAGATGACCCTTCAAAGGAAAAAACCGCCTTTATTGTAGAAAATAACCTTTATGAATTTATTCGAATGCCTTTCGGGTTATGTAATGCGCCAGCTACTTTTCAAAGAGTAATGAATTATATTCTGAGAGACGTCTCGGGAATTAAAGCTTTAGTCTATTTGGATGACGTTATTATTTTTTCCGAAACATTTGAAGATCACCTTAGAGATATTAAAGAAGTTTTTACATTGATTCAAAATGCGGGTTTGAAATTAAAATTAAAGAAATGCCAATTTATGAAAAAATCTGTACAATATCTTGGTCATATTATTTCGAGAGATGGAATAGGCCCAGATCCAAAAACAATAGAAAAAATTGCTAATTATAAAACACCGATTTCTGCTGATGAAGTACGGTCATTTTTAGGTCTAGCTGATTACTATAGGCGCTTTATTCCAAATTTTGGGTCTATAGCACAGCCTTTTACGGCAAAAACTCATAAAGATGTAGTAAAAAATAAATTTATTTGGACAGATATTGACCAGAAAGCATTTGATTTTCTTCGTACTTGTCTTGTCACACCTCCACTTTTAGCTTATCCAGATTTCAACCTTGAATTTTTATTATTTACTGATGCTTGTGATTACGGAATAGGCTCTGTTTTATCACAAATGCAAGATGGTGTAGAAAAACCAATTGCTTATGCTAGTAGACAGCTAAAACCGGCGGAAAGAAAATACGCCACTGTAGAGAAAGAAGCATTTGCCGTCATATTTTCAATTAAACATTTTCGTCACTACCTGCTCGACAAACCTTTTACTGTCATTAGTGACCACCGTCCATTGCAGTGGCTAGAGAATCAAAAAGATAACAATGGAAGATTAGGAAGATGGGCTATTTTACTCGCAGATACAAACTACAAAATAAGATATAGGCCTGGTCGTATACACCAAAACGCTGATTGTCTTTCACGCCTTCACGTTTCTTCTATTCAAATTGAAAATTCAGATATCGATATTTTGGCCAGCCAAGCGGCTGATCCCCTTTGTCAATCGATTATTAATTATCTAGATAATGGATTTCTACCTGTAAAATGTGCGAAAAAGATGCCGATTTGGGCAAAAGAAATTGAGCTATATCAGCTACTAAATAAGGTACTATATCGCGTCGATTTGCCGACGGCAAAAAGTAGAAGAAATATTCCTAGCCAACAAGTTGTTCTCCCTCTTACTCTTAGGCCTATTGTATTAAAAGAATTTCATGATAGTCCTTTATCAAGCGGCCATTTAGCATTTTTACGTACATATTTGAAAGTAAAGAATAATTATTATTGGCCTACAATGTTAGCAGACATAAAAGAATATTGTAAAGCTTGTATAGTATGTACTGCTAACACAAAATTCTATTTACGGGCCTATTTATTTCCTCGTGATTTAGCAAAAGCTCCATATCAAGTAATTGGTATCGACTTTCTTGGGCCGATTAGTCCTGTTTCTCCTAAGGGAAATAATTGTATTTGTGTGATAACTGATTATTTTACTAAATTCGTAATTGCTGTTGCTCTACCTGATCAGACAGCTCAAACAACGGCCGAATGTATTTACAAAGAAGTTGCTTTAATGCATGGCCCGCCTTTGGCGATGGAGTCTGATAGAGGTACAAATTTCACATCAAAATTGATGCGTTATTTTTGTAAAAAGCTAAATATTGAGCAACGTTTTACTACGGCTTATAATCCAGCCAGTAATGGAGAAACTGAGCGATTTAACCGTACAATGACTACAATGTTGCGAAAAGAGCTGGTGGATGGCCATCATGATGATTGGGAGGATGTTTTGGGAGAAGTATGCTTTGCATATCGCTCATCCATTCATTCTTCCACTAATGAGTCTCCTTATTATATGTGTTTTGGGAGAGATGTTAATTTTCCAATAAATAAAATTTTGGGGGCTGTTCCAGACCCAGTTCCTTCTTCTAATTATGTCGACACCCTTTTAGAAAGGTTGCGCTATAGCTTCCAAAGAGCAAATGAATATAATGTAAAGGCTCGATTAAATCAGAAAAAGCAGTATGATAAAAGAGCCAAAATTTTTAATTATAAACCGGGTGATCGAGTTCTTTTAGATATTAGACAAGTAAAAAAGGGAGATAATAGAAAATTTACTTCCAAATTTAAAGGCCCATATAGAGTAATAAAAATCAGAGACAATCACACTGTAGAAATTGCTGATAGTTCTTTTAAACCACAGCTTGTTCATTGTAATCGTCTTAAGCCCTTATATGAAACTATGTTATGGACTGATGAACCAATGCCTAATATTATTCCTGCTGCTGACCCAAGAGAACGTTCACGTAAACATATCTCTACTCAAACAAATTTCGACGTAGAGAGCAGTGATGAAAATGATGGTTCAGACGACTCTTCAGATTCTGAACGATCAGATTCAAGTTCTCTTTCTTCCTTCTCTTTATCTATAGTTGATGATGATTTGAATGACATTTCAGTAGAAAATCCCGATTTTGATAACACTTCCTTAATTGATCCCGAAATTCTTGAACGAACCATTTCTCCCGTAATTATTCCACACCCTCCCCCATTGTCACCTGTTATAACAATTGTAAACGAAAAAGAAAATAATTTGATTCCTCCTGAACTTCCACTTCTTCGATCACGATCTGCAATCAAGCCTAGATCGCGATTGATAATGGAAATCTAGTAAAAGAGAACAAAAAAATACCACTCTCGAATTCTAAATAAGTGAGAAAAATCCTGCCCAGACATGTGTCGCATGATAGGATAACAAAAAAAAAGAAAGAATGTAAAAGGAATGAAATTCAAAGACAGAAAAGAGAAAAATTTTTTTTATTTATGTAAACTGTGTTGTCATCACCTGGCGAAATCGAGCAAATCGGTTCTGAAAATCAAAATAATTATATGTGTACGTGTCCCAAACCAGCAAACTCTCAAGTGAATAGTGGTGTCAAACGAGGCCGGTGTTCAAATCGACAAACGAACGAATAACGTCGAGTGTACCGAAAGTCGGTTCTTTTTTTAAAAAAAAAGGATGTGCGATTTAAGTGAACCATATAACACAGCAAAGTTTTATTTCCAGTTAATTTCGAGTGAAATCATTTGACAGTTTCGAAGAAATTCAAAAGAAAAATAATAAACACTCTGAAGAGAAAAAAAAAATATAATCAAACGCGGTTAAAAACACAAAGAAATTTTAATAAAAATTCTGATATAAAAACGACCGTGACACGGGCAGAAATCAACCATTCAGTAAAAAATAATCCACACACACAGTCATGGATTCAGAGCCAATTTCCGCCCTATTGACATTGGCCGAATGGGAAGAGTTAGAGAGGATCATCGAAGCTGTGAGTTCGCGTCCAACTCTAGAGGCTGATTTATCAATCAGTGAGTCGGACTACGACGACTACCTCGACTCGGAACACTCGACCGTAGACCTAAACTCATTGGACGATACCACTCTTGACGAGCTGTACCAAAACCTTGACAGCCATCCCGAATTGACAAGGGATCCAATGGACCAAGTCAATTGGGGCAACACTTTGAAAATTTCACGCTTCATCCAGGATCTGAAAAGCCGGGTGGAGTTGATGGAAGAACCTGGACTCCTTTTGGCCAGGAACTTCCACTAACACCAGCGAATTCCTCGTTGGAGTTACTTTTGGAAATAACGCAAGGCATAGTAAAAATACTATGCATTGCGCTATTCACGTCCCTTTGCTTTCTTTATTTCAAATGAAACTTGAAATCAAAGACAAAGAGGACATACACCTTTTATTTTCTCGTCTCTTATTTTTCTTCAAATTATTTCTTAACTTTTGATTTACCAATTTATTGTCTTAAAGTGAATGATCCCTTCAAATCATTCTCTCCTCGATTATTCTCTTTTTTTCGTTGCCTACATGTACCATGCGTGTCCCCAACGTCCTACATTTGCTCCTCCCACTTCCGAATTTAGGAAAAAAAATGTAAATGTAACCTTCCTTCATCAAAAAACTCAAATCATTACCCTTTTTACCTTTCACCCATACAACTGTCTTACAAATGTCTTACTCTGAACCGGAAAGCGATCTTGAAAGTGAACTGGAAGGTGAGCCGGCCGAAGACCAGCCGGCCAATTACATCCAAGAATGCCTGGCAGAAGCTGACAGGGCTTACCAGGCATGGTCCACGCCACCAACGCCACCACCAGCACCACCACCTGCAACTTCTGACGTTCAACCGGCAAAAACAACACGTCCGACAACACATCATGGAAGGGGGTATCTATTGACCCTTTTGTCTTCGCCTGTCTTGGTTAGCGAAGACAACGCCCGACCAGACGCAGACGATTTGCCGGCCACCTCATCCACCTCACCCACCTTATCTACATCATCAAGGATCGTCCCAACCAGACCAACGGTGAGGGTGCAGCCTTATGCACGGAGGATCGTGACCCGTCAAGAGGAGGTCCTAAAAATGGTAACCGAGGAAGAAAACGCGGAGATCGTGGCGGACCGTTGGTACATAAACCAACAGATGCTTCTCAATCAGAAGTACCAAAACCTTCTAAACGAAATCCGGCGCCGCTACAACTAGTAAGACAGAAGAAAGAAGAAAGACCTCACGATGCTAGACGACGCAACCCTCGACGAGCTGTACGTCAACCCCGATAGTCATCCGGCTTTGACAAGAGACGCAATGGACCAGGTTCATTGGGGAAACACCGTGAAAATTTCGAACTACATCCGGGATCTACAGCAGCCGGGTGGTGTAGGTGGAAGGGTTTGGACGCCGTTTGGAGAAACAATCCATCCGGAGCAGACTCAACTGGATGTTGTATTGCAGATAATGCAGTGCATAATGAAAATATTATGCATTGTCGTCTTCGCATCTCTCTGTTTTCTTTATTTTAAATGAAAATTTGAAATTTAAAGAGGCAGAAGAAGTACAAAAAAATAACTCTTTTCTCGTCTTATTTCAAATTTCTTTTATTTCTGAAGAAATCTTACTTTCTACTATTTCCCTAAACAATTGTTCCTTTTCTCACCTCCTTGTATTTTCGTGTACCAAACGTTTTTCCACACTATTCCCTTTATCAATGTTTTCTATAAAATGCCTCTCGTTTAAATCATTCATTTCGATCCTGTTCATCATGGCCAGCCGATCAGAAAACGATATGACTGAACCAGCCGAAAAAAAAATTCGGTTGGAGTCATTCCTGGATGACTGCGTGGCCAGCATCCAGCCATCCCTGGTCATCCGGCCGTCCAGCCCGAGCGAAGTCAACCTGAACTTCGCTGGCCTTTCCATCACCGAAAAACTGAAAACAAGCGGCCGCGGAGTATTCGCCTACTCTGGAGGATGGTCATCATCCTCTTCAACGCTATCTTGGGGCCATGGCAGGCCAACATCTTTCAACCACGAAGAAAAATCCCCAGGAGCAGGACGCGGGAGTGGGCGTCAGCTGCTACGCACTCCACCACCATCGGAAAAATACGAAGTGGAGCCTGACTTGAGGAGCTCTACAAGCTCCGACGGAGATCGACCCAGGGCACCAACACCGGAGAGATTTAAACGATACTCGTTGAAAAGGAACCTGACCTCAACCAGCCGATCTTCTTTACAAGGAGGCGAAACTGGCGGCGTTAGAGGTAGAGGAGTTCAACCTCACCAGAATCTACATCAACGACCTCAACCAACTTCGGGAGCAGTACGAGAGGGAGTTGGCCCAACTCCGGCTTTGGTCCAAGGATCAACTAAACCAAAGGGAGGAAGAAGAAAAAAAATAATTGTTTTGAATGAAAAATGTTGTACCTTTTTTTTTTTTTTTCTTTTTCTCTCCTTATGCTTACTTATATTACAAAAAAAACAATTTTGGGTTAAATTCTTTGTACTAAACAAAAAAAAAAACACAACAAAAAAAAACAAACAAGCAAACAAACTAAAGTAGAAAAAAAATAACTTTTAAAGAGATTCAACCGGTACTCATCGAGGAAAACTTGGCCACAACCAGCCGAGCTGTTCTGCAAAGATGCAGAACTGGCGGCATTGGAGGAGAAGGAGCTAAACCTCGGTCGTTTATTCATCAACGACCTCAACCAACTTCGGGAGCAGTACGAGAGGGAGTTGGCCCAACTCCGGCTTTGGACCAAGGATCAACTAAAACAAAGGGAGGAAGAAGACAAGAAAAATTTTTTTGAATGAAAAATCGCTTCTGTTTTATTTTCTATGTTGTACTTTTTTTTCTCTCCTTACATATCCTTTTAATTACGAAAAAAATAGAAATTAGTTACAAAAAAAAGCGCAATCGTTCATTAATTAAAATTTAAAACAACCAACACCGCACTCTCACCCCGTCAACTCACTCACGTTTATTCGAGTCTTGTTCCTCATTTTATTTCCCTTTGCCGTAAATATTTCTATGTTTAAAAACTCCTCCGAAAGTTGAACGAGTTCCGCTCATCTTTACTCGCGCTTTCCCAAATTCTCCGAATTGGCTGACGCTCGAGCCGCTACCCGCCACCCGTTTTATCCACCTTTCTTTTAAAGTGAATGTTTGATTATTTTATTGTCTTGTAGAAGTGTTTATTTGTTATAAGATCTGTCTACTGTTGTAATAAATACACTGAGTAGTTTATACCCGCATTTGTTTGTGGTCTTAACTTTATACATGCATTGTGAGTAAATTCGCCTCATATAGTTAAGTTTATTTTCTCCGTATTGGTTTGACACAATGAACCCGTTGGATCAACCTTTACAATTTCAAATGAAATTTGAAATCGGACTAAGGAGGAAGGACCAAGGAAAACAACCACTTTTTTTCTCGTCTTTTATTTTCTTAAAAACATTATTAACTTTTTACCAATTTATTGTCTTAAAAGTGAATGAGCCCTTTAATCATTCTCTCCTCTCTTTATTTTCTTTTTTTTCTCATCACCTACATGTTCCAATCGTGTCCCAAACGTTCTATATTTACTCCTCCCACTTCCCAACTTTGATTTAAATGTAACCTTCCTTCATAAAAATAAAATCATTACCCTTTTCACCTTTCAACTATAATGTCATACTCTGAACCAGAGCGATCTTGAAAGCGAGCCGGACAACTATATCCAAGAATGCCTTGCGGAAGCTGAGAGAACATACCAGTTATGGTCCACACCACCAGCACCAGCCTCAACGCCTGCAACATCTGGCGTTCCACCGGCACACGCAACACGTCCAACAAATCGCCGTGGAAGGGGATACCTATTGATCCTATGGACTTCGCCTGTCTCGGAGAACCCACTTAGCGAAAACAACGCCCGACCAGACACAGAGGAATTGCCGTACACCTCATCTAGGATCGTCCCGACCATACCGACGGTGAGGGCACAGCCTTATCCACGAAGAATCGTAACCCGTCAAGAAGAAGTCCTTAAGATGGGGACCGAAGAAGAAAACGCAGAATGTTTTCTCTGTATTGTCTAATGAACTGTTCCACCTTTTCCTTTTTACCCTACTTTACCTTCAATTACAAAAAAAAATGAAATCGGTTACAAAAAGAAAGAAAATTGTTAATTAGTTAAAATTAAAAACAAACAAAAAAAAAGGGATCAAGAAAAAACAAAACATTCTTGTTTGTTAATACTTTATTAAAAACACAGTCAAAACAAATAAAAAAAAACAGTGATAAATACTAAAAACACTGTAAGAAGAGCTTATGCTGCTCTTCCACTTCTTTCTTACACTTTACACATGGTTACCAGGAATGGTCCAAACCACCAGCACCAGCCTCAAGGCCTGCAACATCTGGCGTTCCACCGGCGACACATCCAACAAATCGCCGTGGAAGGGGATACCTATTGACCCTATTGACTTCGCCTGTCTCGGAGAACTCACTTAGCGAAGACAACGCCGGACCAGACACAGAGGAATTGCCGGCAACCTCATCTAGGATCGTCCCAACCAGACCGACGGTGAGGGTACAGCCTTATCCACGAAGAATCGTAACCCGTCAAGAAGAAGTTCTTAAGATGGGGACCGAAGAAGAAAACGCAGTAGTAGATACCTGGACTCGTTAACTAAACTTTGCCACCTGATCAAAACAAGGTGGGATTTCATTTCGCACGAGCCCTATGTCAAAGTTGAGTGGGAACAGAAATATTCATCTTTCTGCGCCAACAAGTCTCTTTTGAGACGTGAAGAAAATTGTAGAACAAGAACGATCGAAATGAGCGGCAAAAAGTCGAGTGATCCAGGTGACGATCTTGCGGAACGGATCGGCCGGGTTTGACGGGCCTGGGACGAGGCAGAATACCTGTGCTGCGAGGCAGAACGAGCCGAAGAAGGTTCGTAGCAGTTAAGTCCGTTGATTAAGTATCCCATACGTAATGTCGGTTTCTTCTCATATTGCTGGTACAGCCGTGCTGGTGGAACACCTTGACAATGGTGATCTGTTATTTAGAGGGCGTCAGATTGTTGTGATGCCTCATCAGCTGGTGCGTGTCCGAGCTGGAAAATTGAAGCCTGAACTGCGTGTGACAATATGTTGTGTCCACGTGCGGTGCCGCCATCGTGGGGTTTGATTGTTTTTCTAGACTTGTTTTTTTTTTCTTTCCTTTTTCGTTCGTTTGATTAAATAAAAAATAAATATATTAAAATAAATGGACAAAACAAACAATTGCAGTAATGAATTGTATTTTCTGAGTCGAAATCAAAAACAAAACAAATGAGCCCCTTCAAATCAAAAACACATAAAAACACACTAAACCAAACAGAAAAATAAAACGCTGTTTGCAGCGTCGTTGTTCACCCATTCAGTTTTAAACAATCCTGAAAGACAGTAATGGACTCCGAACCAATTTCCTCTTTGTTAACTTTGGCTGAATGGGAGGAACTGGAAAGAATAATCGAAGCTGTGGCATCTTGGCCAAATCTGAATGCTGGATTTATCCATTAGCGATTCAGATTACGAAGACTACCCCGAGTCTCATGCTTCAACTGTCGACCTCACTATGTTGGACGACACCACCCTCTACGAACTCTACGTGAATCTCGACAGCCATCCCGAATTATCAAGAGACTCAATGGATCAAGTTCATTGGGGTTACACCATAAAAATTTCAAGATACATCCAGGATCTGCAACAGCCGGGTGGTGAAAAGGACGGCAGAATTTGGACTCCTTTTGGCGAAGAAATCCAGCCGACACGAGAGGATTCGCCACTTGATGTGGTTGTAGAAATATTGCAGTGCATAATCAAAATTTTATGCATTGTCGTAATTCACTTCAAGCCTGCTCGTCAAACGCAATGGCCAACCACGAATCTAATGACGAGTGGTCAGGACCAAGCGAGAAGAAATCAAAGCAGGATCACTTCACTAAACGACTGTGTGCCCAGCACCAGACAATCCCCAACGAGGACATCGACTGGGAGGCGATCTCGTCAACAACAGACTTCGCCAGGCTGGCCACTTCAACACCACCTTGGCTAGGACGAGGGGTCCTGCGCGGACCAGAAACTTCGGGTAGAGTTCGTGATGAAAAAAGAGGGATTTACGCCCTCACCAAACCGTCTTTAAACCAGGGACGATTGGATGACATTGATCCCTGGGAGAGGGACGAAACGAGCCAAAACAACGACCACGGTTGGGAGAATCTATGAAGTAAGCGGGAACCTCCAACTCCTGCTCAACTGGACATTTGTGACCGAATTAAACGGGAGCATGAAGCTGACGTCGGGGCAACCCAATTTTCGAGATGGGAAAAAGAAAAATTCCACGCCACGCAATGGTACATCATGGAGCTAGAAATTCTAAGGATGCGGTACAACATGAAGCTACGGAACCTTCGCAGCAGGTTTGACGACAATGCAACAGACTCCGAGTAAAACTACTACACGTTGTGTGTTCATTTTGTTGTTTTGTCCGAAAATTTTCTTTGTTAATCGGTTAATTCAATTTGGTTTCTTTCTTTCCCTTATCTTTTGAACTTTTTCATCCGCTTACCTATTTTTCTTATATTACAAAAAACGGGTGAGTTGGTTTGACACAATGAACCCGTTGGGTCAGCCTTTACAGAAGTAATTGGGAATAGGTCTATACTCAAACATATTTTCATCAAACCCATTACATAATGGTTAAAAAATATATAAAATACGTAGATTACTGCACTTTTTCCGAGTTCCGTGTTTAACACGGCCCTCATGCGGAAATCACCTTCATTTAACCACCTATTAATACCAAACTATTATCACCTTATCTATAATGTTTCAAATTTATAATGTTAAGATAATAATGGAATTGTCTAAAAAATTTTAAGCAGGGATATTTCGTTCCATTAGAAATATTGCAGTTTAAATATTCCCAATTTCTAGGATTCACATCATCTTTTGGCCATTCAGTTGTAGTATTGACCATACCCGCCGCAGCACAAAGCGCCACTTTGTGGCACCAAAGTGGCCACCTAGTGCTGGGTGTGATCAATACCACAACTGCACGGCCTAAAAATGGTGTGAATCCTTAATAAGGGAAAATATAAACAAATATTTCTAATGCAACGAAATTTCCCTGCTCAATATTTTTTTTTTACAATTACATTGTTATCTTAACTTTATAAATTCAAAAACTTTTAGGGAAGGGGATAAAAGTTTGGTAGATATAGCTGGTTAAATGAATGTGCTTTCTCCTTAAGGAAAAAGTGCAGTATACTACGTTTTTTCTGTATTTTTTAACCATTATGTAATAGATTTTTATGAAATAAGTTGAAATGAGTATAGATTACACGTAGATGAACAAAGCTCATGAAGTAAAATTTCAAATTTATTAATCTTAATACCTCTTTTAATACATGAAAACTACGAAAAAATTAAAATTAAGTTTTAACAAGTTTAGGGTTGTAATTTTTGAGCAGGGTGTAGAATCTCCAAATAATTCGACATATTTTTTTAAAAAATCAGTATACACGGAGTTTGAGATAAAAGCCCTGTTTTCGCTATCGTTCTACCACTACAATATTTCATTACCGGATACCGTCGTCGGTAATATTATAGCGATGGAATATTACCGTTTAAAAAAAACCATAATTATCTTGTTTGATTAACTACAGTTAACAAAACTTTGAACAATAACAGAACAAAATTACAAAAACAAGTTTTATTTAGCTCGTTAAATTTATAGCAAACTGAATAAATCTTGAAAGTAATTTGTTCTGTTAAAAGTTGCGAGATTTATTACTGACAATTATCCAAAAGAATTTTGTTGCGTCAAATTAAAACGTTAAGGTAGGCTGCAAGCTTTCAACTGTTTGCGTTGCTGGGTGTCAATTGACTGGCAAAAGGCCCCGCAAAACCAAAACGATAGGAGGTGAAGAACGGGCGGTAAATATAGGCGTGGTATGTTTTCCATTTCGCAGATAGAAAACCTTTTGGTTCTGGGAAATTATTAGTTAAAACTTTTTTTAAGAAAATTATTTTCTTAGAAAATTCTCACATTTTATCAGTGTTATATGCTATTTACCTCATCTAAGTTTTTTTTATATGCTTTAAATTCCTTGGATCTATTATTGTTTTGTTTCTCGTATATCCTGTTTCCAGGATTCAACGTCTATTCAAGGTCGACTTGACTTCTTAGTATTTCTTCTGAAGAAAAGCTCGAATGCTGCCCTAGCTTTCTACAATACTTAAAAAACCTTGGGCTATATATTATAGGCTTATAGTAGTCGCATAAGTCTCTTGTATATAGCTATAGTATAACTGTTCGTCGCAAAACTCAGCAGAGGATTGAGCTCGGGATATTGAGGAGTTATCTTAATTATTTATTGTTTTACTCAATTTATTGTTGCTGTTCGCGCGAGTGTGTCTGGCTCATGATTTGACTATTTTGTTCGGTTTTGTATATATTCAATAATAAATTTGTACGATCCGGCCATTTTATATTAAATATTTTTTCCCCGTCAGCACTTATTGCAGTGTTTTTATTATTACTAATAATAGAGTAGCGGGGAAACAGCTAAAGAATTTGGGTTCGTCAATCTAAGGATCCAGCATTTTTTTTATTTGTAGTATCTTTTGGGTAATGTATGTTACCCAGTTAGTGAGTTTATACCCCGTTAGAAGCCATGCAAGGTGAGTGAATTATTTTTCTGATTGTCAGCATCTATAGCCTATCTCAGATTAGATGGTCCGGCGTCCAGCTACCGGCATACTATATAGATAGTTAAATTATAATTCACACCTATGCTGTCCTCATAACCTTAAGGAATAATTTTTTTTTCTTAATAAATTGTGACCTAGTCCACCAACCACAAATTTATCGATTTGATTCAAAATTGACATTAAAAATAAGCATAAAAAATAAACATATCTTATTACTTATCTCAATTTGACTTCTACATATTCAACATCGATGCGCATTGATGCACGAGCTTGACAATTCTGCTTTACTTTTCGCAATATAAAGTTTATAGATACAATTAGGTCTATAAAATTATTTAATTTTAGTTGAATAAGCTTACGCATTGAAAGTAGAAGCCCCTATTTATGCAGTAGTTTAAATTGTTGTTTGGGTTTTACTCGACATAGTTGAAGTGGCAGAATCAGAGACATTTGAAATTTCAACGAGATGACATATATTACAGATTCGACGGACGAGGGCCGGTGACAGATTAACTTTTTTTTTCAGCAGGAACCAAAAGCAATTAACGATTTTAAAATTTAATGACATACGGTAAATATTCAAATTTTAGACAATATGCTCGCCAGCAATAAATTGGTGCTACTGTGCTACATATCCGTGTTACTGATGTTGACCACAGCTGATACTCTGCTGATACTCTGCTGTGGTGATATTAATAGGCTAATTCCGCTAATACTATTGCTGGTAAAAAACCTAATTACAGTAAAGTAATGCGATTATACTATTTTCAATACGAAATCAGTATTTAAAAAATACAATTAAAAACAGTCTATTTTTTTTTGCCAGTGAAATAATTCCATTTATACAAATAATTTTTATCATTTCTTGGAAGCATTCGAGCCTGGCTCAAATTTCCAACAGATATTCTGATTTTCGAGCATTTTTCTATCATCCCTTTGATGGAATGGCACCATCTAGGATGAAATTTTGAATGGAAGAGTTAAGTTTTGTGTCCTAAAGGCTATAGGATTCTAGGACTTTTGAAATATTATTCTCTGAGTTTCCCCGAGACATATTTAAATTTAACGAAATACGGAACCATTCAATCGAACACAACGGCACGTCGGGAACTGCGGCTTCACGAACGGAACGATTTTTTTACCGGCATTTTATAAATGTGGAATAAGGTTATGCAATCCTCGTAAATCTGAATTGCCGAATCATTTAATTTTTTATAATAATTTTTTTTTTTGCTCTGGCTATTGGTCCATCGCAATTGGTGCTAGTGGTTGAATCTGCGCTCTGTTATGGTTGTGGCAAATCGTGAAGTACACACGACAAAGCCCTGTGCTGGCCGTCATATGGAGGGCGTGGTTTCAATTTACATTGCGTAGAATTTGACGGTTTTACTCGTAGTGACGTAGTTTATGTCTAAATAGTCAGTCAGTAGTCACATACTGGTGAGGAGATGACAATCGGTAAGAATTCCTTTTAACAATTTACATTCTCTTTTTTTCTGGCTGCAGTGAAACGTTTAAATTCAAATTACGCGGCATTCAGGCTGTCATCTTGTGTGTGTTTTGAAATCGTTTTACACGTCAGTTGTGTAATGTGAATACGGCAATAATACGCACCGGCCATTGTGCGAGAGTGTATAAGAGCTATAGTGTCGTTGCGTCGAAATATATTTTCATTTAACGTTGTCTGGTTTCGCTCTCATAGTGACAATTGAAAAATGTCGTGGAGATTTAAAGCTTCCAAATACAAGAATGCTGCACCAAAGGTGCCCAAACCTGATGAGTGGGTCAGAGATCTCTGCATTGGTTCCTATCAAATCAATGGACAGGTCATCAAGGCCTCAGCATCATTCATGGCCTTAAATGCTGATGTAGCAGGTGAGAAATTTCTTTCAATCGATGTTTTGAGTGACTGATTTGTTGATTTTTCTGTAGGAAGCAACTTGTACGTCATTCCACTGAATGACACAGGAAGAAAGCCCAAAAACTATCCACTCCTTCATGCTCATTTGACGATTATTGTTTTGGACCCTAAAGCTTATTGGTTAGCCATTGGGGCAGTTAGTCATTCCAGTAACCACGAATCTGTAATCACCTGGCTCGGGGCTTCTAATCATTTCTTCATTTCCGGTTTCTATTTTGTAAAATTTATAAATAAGAGAAATCTATTTATTGTTTGTGTTTTTATTTATTCCGTTTGAATATTTGTCGTGCACTTCTAGGCTGGAACTCCCACTCTTTAATGCCGATGCTCAAATAATATATCTCTGGCCGGAAAAGACGATAACACTGTCGGCTTCCAAGAAGTGAGCGAACGGGATCCCATCATCGCCTGGTTTGAGGTTCTACAGCCGTTAACCTAAGCTGTCGTTCCCGTTTCTTATATTGTCTCACGCAAGGTATACATCTATAAATCGAAACATCAAAATTAGTATTTTTAGTTTTACACCTTTTATTTATTTTTTAATATCTTTTTTATATCGTACCGAGAGATTCATGCCGATTTGTTCCGATAACAGCCAACTCGGAAGCTTGGATTTACGTTAGTCAGTAAATGATTCGAACCAACGCCACGGTCGAGAAAGTACTGATGTATCCAAGTCGTTGGCAAAGGAAAAATTTCCATGTAATATTAATAACTTATAGTTGTTACACGGAAAATGATAATGAGATACGTATTAATGATTTCTTCTTTTTTTTTTTTTTCATCATTCTCGTGGGAGTGTAGGTCATCCGGGGCCCTTTGAGCCAACGCAAATAGGTCAAAGTGGTCATGACAGCGATTGGAACCCATAATTGTCGAGGTGAACATTTGTTATTTGAAAATGAAAAAGAAACTAATTGCTTTATTTTGTGTCTTTTTTTGTTTTGCAGAAAGATTGTTTCTAGGATGATTTGTTTCCGCCCACCAAAGTGATGTGGGAACCTTCTATGACGGCAAGCCAGTGGTTCGGCGGCGCCAACATTCCACCAAAGTGGATGGATTTCAAGCCAAACGACATTGAAACGCGGAAGTCATTTAATTTCTCCCCCCTCCCACCATCAAATCAGCAGAGTGCCGAAAATCACCACTGGCAATAAATACCCATTGATATGTCTATATTTCCTTCTCCACGTCGTTTAGTTTCAAGTTTGAAGGCTCAGTCGATGACACAGTCAGAATCGACGGTTCCTCCCATCATCAAGCCGATCGTATCTGTAACCAACGGCGGCGGAGGCATCAGTGGCGGCGCAAAAGAGTGTGAAAAACAAAAACGATTCCTTGCAATTCCAACGAAATCCCCTTTGTATTCGTTGTTTTTTTTCTCTTCCGTCGTATGTAGCGGTCAAAGCCTCCTTAAGGGTGTATTATTTTCCCCCTTCTTCTTTCATTTGCACTCCACAATGAGTTGTAAACCATGTGGTAAGGTATTTTAACAATACCCTTTTTTAATTTTTATATTAAGGGGTGATGAAATGCGGACGGAAAACCTCAAAAATGTGTTATTTTTTAAATACTTATGTCACAATAAATTCTTTTTGGCAGTTCATGGCGTCATGGGTTATATGTCCATGCACTACACAATTTTTAAAAAGTTGCTTCAATTCCAACTGATATTTCAAGATGATGGAACAAAAAGAAAGTTCTATGAATATTTGGTCGTATGCTTTCACATATTTATTTATCAAATTATGAAGATCTGGTCGTCCAGAATTCAAAATGGATGGATTTAAAAGAAGCAGGCAATATTTGTGGGATTCAAATAGGCTATACGTTATAATCATTTTCTCTGAAACCTGAAACTGTGACTGTTCCATTATTCACTGAACACTTTTAACTTCGCTAAAGGCCTAGTACGAAGCGAACTCTGCGGATTCGTTTTCACTCCGGGATTTGATCAACACGTAGACGAAATTTTTATGATAAGAAAAGACGTTGTGTTCTGGGTTGTTCCCTGTTGCGAAATGTAAAAATATTTTACGATGGCTGACATATCGACTAACTTATATCGATTTTTACTAATTTAACTCGTTATTGATCTGTCAATTAAAACCATAGGCTCTTTTTTTTTGGAATAACTTGGACCAAAGAAAAGTTTCGAATCATATTGATTAATAATTCGACGCAGAAGCCGCTGAGTTGCTGACTTTACGACAGTATATGGGCGGTATAATATGGAAACCTTGAAGACTTTGTTGATTTTTTCATGAACAATCATGGTATCAAATTGCTTCTAATATAACCAACTTTGAATAATGTCTACATTTCTAATAACAACTGACAACTTGATACAGTCTTTGCATTTGATTTATTATTTTATTAAAGCTTAATAATTGGCAGTGTACTTTTCCGCCCTAACTTTCCTCAAATTTTGGACACTTGGGTGAAGCGGATTCATCCCATCTTGCTCTTTAAAGCGAGCTTTAAAGTCTTTTTATTTTATGAAGACATGAAAAAAGCGGAAAAAAGAAAAGCATATTTCTATTAGTTATTGTCGATTTCCAATAGGGAAAATAATATTTACGTCAGAACGCGAATAGACATTATTAGGCTACAGATGAAGCGTTGAAGTCGAAATAAGGTGGGCCAATTTCTAAAAAAACATTTTGAATCAAACTTTGGCTGAAACTGACTTGGATATTCGAAACGGAGCTTGGACAGCAAGATTAAACGTAAGATGAGTTATTGCTACTTTTCTTTCGTTTTTTGATGCACTTCTACAAAATATATTGACATATCCTTGGGCTACCAATGTAGGATAAAGAAACAATAAAATATACATCTTAGGCTACCTGTTGAGTCTTAAGATATGTATTAACATCTAACAATTTCTATTGAAATAAAATCGCAAAAATAAAATCAATATATAAAATGTATCTAACACTCTTCGCTCTTCAATTCACAAAGTTGTGTAGTAGAATTATAAATTTCTAATAACACGGCAACAACGGTTTTGCGTCGTCATTTTTTCTCCGAATTTTTTATATATTTTTTTCACTCGACGTCCATTCCACTCGATGTGTCTAGAATGAAAAGAAAAAAACATACGCCCATCAGGATTTCCTTAGTCTACAATCACATTCCAACACTCTTATCAGTCTCATGTAACAGTTTTTTGGCTTGTTCAATGTCAACCCGGTCAAACTGAACAATGAAACAAAATTGCGCAAAATCCTATGGGATCGCGTATGGGATCTTTTGCGGTCCCTCCCCAAACTGTTTTTTTTTACCAGGTATTTGAAATATTTCGATTTCTTTTTCTTGTCGATTCTTTTGTTTAAAATAAATGGCTTTGTTTTTCTTTCTTTAGTCATTTCTTTCATTCACCTTGCAAATACCAAATAAAGACAGGCTAGCGCCGAATAGGCCTACGCACGGCGATTTATTTAACTCATAGTTAATTTACTTGATCAATCAGGTAAAGTTCAATGCTGAATGATGGTCGTTGATAAAAAAATCACATCCTGTGAGATTAAATCTTATCAGGAAATTTTATTTCAGGTAGTTTTGATACTACTCGGATAATAACGAGGACAACTCACTTTACTACACAACGCCTTCAATCGCAGTGTAGTTAGTAACATCATCTTGGATGAACACAATCCTTATATTTCTATATCGTCGATTTAAAGTGTATAACTTACAGTATATGTCCCAATAAATTGAGAAAATGCAATAGGAGAACTTTGATAAATAAAAATAAAAACTGATACCTAAATTTTGAAATCGTTGGATTCGTTCTCTGGAATTGGGTCGACAAGTGTGATGGGTCGGCACCTTCCACAAATGCGGTAATATCGTGCGAGTGACTAATATCGATTTTTGATGTGTCACTTAAAACCTTGGCTATGATATATATTATATTTTTGAAGGAACAATTTGGACCAAAGAAATGGTTTCGATGTTGAATAATAATTGCGATGGAGAAGTCGCTAAACAAAAGCCGCTGACCATAAGAGCTCCGTTTCTTGAGAAATATTATTACATTATTGAAATGTGAATAAAGTCGTAACATTTAGACGATGAATTGAAACTTATTTTTTAAAATGCTAATTCACTAATTCAATGCAGAAACTTATTTATTTCGATTATGCTATTAGCGGATTTAACGTCGGATTTAACTTCCGTGCAGTAGCTCATAATTACTGCGCACACCCATATATATTTCCATGTATATTTTCTATAATTTTTTTAAACTGAAGGTATTTTTACCGATTTTTACTAGTTCACAACAGAAAATAATAAAAAGACAGCAAATAGCTTGCTGCTTGCGCTTAAAGACTTCTTCCACTGACTATGTGCACAAAAGAATATTCGCAAATAAAAAAGATTATTTTAAATATTATATTTAAATTTAAAGGTGCGAATATACGTGGCTCGGAATACGAAAGATGTAATTTTTGTTTTATTTTTATCATCATCACAAACTCGTGAAGATGCAAGGATTCAGTAATGATATAATCTTGAGAACTTTGCTGATTTGTTCATGAAAGATTACAGTGAATACTTTGCTCTATAATAATTCTAAGATATTACCTTAAATAGGCCTACTTTACAACTGTCTTCCATCCATTTGATTTATGACAACTTGATTGTTTATACGCATTTACAGTTATATTCTGCCAGTGTACTTTCCTAATAACTTGAACGCTTACGCTTGGGCGAAAAAGCGGACTAAAAATAAATTTATCGCGTGAAGTAAAAAGCTGTCTGGTTTCCTGTTTTATGTACCAAGAGAGCGCATTCATTAGGAAAGGCATTAACATACAATATATTCGGCGAACAGAAATAAATTCAACAGTAAAATGATTTTATGTGTGACCCAATTAAAAAGATAAAACAGTTGATTGGAAAAATCACTGAAGTCCAGAATCAAGTCGTCGCATCAATGCATGGGTTAAAGAGAATCTGCGGCAGAATCTAAATTGAGTTTCGAAATATATGTAGATGCAACGCAAGATTAAGTAATAAATGACATATTGCTAGCATTTACTCCATTTCGTTGATGACTTATATTAAACTTCGTCTTGTATTTATATAAATGGCTGTATACTGCTGTAGCCATCCCGAGCCATCCTATATTATATATATAGCTCTAAAGTACCTTTGCACCGCAGTCCACAAGACTGAATGATCAACGTTTTCATTCCATCACCCATTTATCTTATTTAGTAATCACATCACGAAATAGAAATCATTAGTTCACTTTTATACGCTATCACGAGTTAACAAAATATCGGATAACAGTAATATACTAATAATATCTTTAATGTGTGGGTTCGAATAGATGGGAGGCTATATAGAACCTATTAGTATAGCCAACATTTTTCATCAAAGTAGACAGGTATAATTCTCCCCACCCTTGCTCCCAAGTATCAGCCTATAGCAGCTGGTGTAGCTACCCAGAAGTCGTCCTTGAATCCAGTCATTTATAATAATACAAAGCTTACGCTTACGTAATGACTATTTAATATTGATGTCATTTTTCTTGGAAAATACTAAATTAGAAATCTTGATTCCTAGAAGAAAAACGTTTCTTGAAGAAAGAAAATGAAAAACATAGAGAACGAGATAATCTATCTACAGAATAGGTTCGCCTATTTAAAGGCGCCCTTTAAGATATTTAGCGCTCAGTCAGTTGATAGACGTTGCAGCGCAAACAGCTGCAGATATATACAACGACAAATCTTAACTTTAATTAACTATTCTTAACCTTAATTTGAAAGAACATTACAAATCACAAGATTTATTCAGTACGTTATAAATTTGACGGACTCAGCAAATTTTGTTATTGTGGTATTTGTTCTGTTCTCATTTTGGTCGTCTGGTTATTTTGATTATTATATCCCTCCTTATTATTGCTTACAGATCTGATACATCATTTTTCAAATATTTTTTGTTTTTATTTTGAAAAGACTTTTTTCAAACTGAGATGATGGTTCCGCAAAACAAAAAGTCGTGAGACTATTCGTTTATAGTGCGCACCGTAGCGGTGGGTTGCTGGAAAATTTCAAATTTTCTTCATCCTCGTCGTGTTAGTGTATGACAAAACTTTCCTATTTTCATCAAGCAGTCTTCCACTCAAGTGGTCCGTTTTTGGGGAAGGTCCGGGAACGAAAATGCGCTTGAATTAGGAAGGCGTTGCGTAATGGTAGCTGGTTTGATTCTGATTCAGTCCATTGGCAACCATCACGATGACGGGTTAACCAAACGATTCTGGAACAGTTTTTTCTTTTCGGCTAGCATAAATTGGTGCTCGTTAATGCGATAGCGTTCTTCGTTTCTAGTAACCAAAGATCTTATGGTCGTTGAATTCCATATATTACTAACATGAAAGTTCTTGTTTTAAAAAGATAATTATGAAATAAATAATTGATAAAAAATCTATTGAGGTATTGTTGTAATTGTAAAGCGTGAATTGACAGGAAAGACTAGGAAATAAAATTAAACAAAAAAAAAATAAATAAATTTAATTAAAATAAAAACAGAAAATAAAAAAAGAAAATGTGACGGCAAGCTAGGCCAATTTACTCAAAATTATAAATATTGGGTTAAATGGATATGTAAGACAGAGTAACAATGCAAAAAAAAAACGAGAAAATAATTAAAGAAAAGAATAGTGACGGTGCATGGCCCTATTTTGTCAAATAAATAAACCTTGATGAATAGGTGTCGATAGTTGTAATTAACGTTCAGAGCTGGAAAGAAAAAACTCAGACTTAGAACGCTTCTCACCACTACCAACACAATCAAACAAATATATAAAAAAATTAAAAATAAAATAAAATTAATAGTATAAAAGGGAAAAGAAAACGAAAGCAAAAACATACCGCAACGGCAGTTGATCGAAAAAAAAAAAAAAAAAAAAAATGGGCCGGATAAAAAAACTAACCACGGTTCACCCGGGTCAGAAATAGACCGGGTAAAAACGAAACGTTGGTCAAACCGAACCGAATAAAAGCATGCACAGAAAATCGAATAAAACTAAACAGGACAGGCAGTGTCAAAATAATCTGATTCCTGTTATCTGTTATCAGTACCGAACTACGGTTCAACGGGTAAAAACGAACCACGGTTCACAACGGGTAAAAAATGGTCCGGGTAAAAACACGACCCACGGTTCACTCGGGTCAGAAAAACACCGGGTAAAAACGAACCGCGGGTCAAACCGAACCGGAAAAAATAAGCACCGAAAATTGAATAAAATTAAACAGGACAAGCAGTTTCAAAATACTCTGATTCCTCTTATCTGTCAGACCCACCTTGATCTGACAGTATTAAAAAATGTTAAGCAGAATAGACAATGTTTGATAAATAGGGCCGCCGCAAGGCTAAGGAGCCAAACTACTGAGCCTTCTTCATCAAACATCCTGATTTCGGACAGCAGTATCAAAATACTATAATTCCACTTATCTGTCAGACCCACCTTGGTCTGACAGTACTAAAACAAAATAAATTGAACAGCAATGGTTAAGGAATCAGGTTGCTGCAAGGCTAACGAACCAAACCACTGGGCCTTCTTTATCAACCACCCCGACTCCAACTATCTGCCGACAAGCGAGTCGGACAGTCTTTTTAAAAAAATGGTGGACGATCCTCTTCGACACTGGAAAGGAATGGGCAAAGACGAGCACGGCGTCAAAAAAAAAAAAAAAAAAAAAAATACTACGACTATCTCCAGTTCCCTCACCCTCAAACCAAGCGTGAGTAGAGTGACCAGTGTTCATAGCACCCAAGGTCTCTGCAAAGAGCTTCTGGGTTAAATTCCGCGGAAGCCCACGACCATGGACGAAATGAAGACTGACCTTGCCACTCGCTTCGGGAGGAGCAGCAAGATCACCGGAGATATTAGCTCTTTCAAGCAATAAAACTAAGGGACCGAGCCTTTTCAGTTATGCCCAGAACCAAAACGGACGGGGTGGAATTTATACCACACACTTCCTATATTCATTTAAAAAAAAGAAAATCTCAAAAAAGGACCTCGAAACTTACGACTGACAGGGTTATAGCACTGTTCTCCTTTTTTGGGGTGAACGAACAACCTACTTATCAAGGAAAAAGTTCAGAAATATCGTATTGCTTTCTATTTTCTGGATGCAAAGGTTTTCCAGAGTTACCACTACCATCTGGTGGTATAAGTAATGAAATTAGTTATCTTGGCGATTTGTCGAATGGCGCAAGAGTTTGGATTTTCAAATCTCGATGAACTGATTGCAAACTGCGCAAGAAACAATTTCTTCGTGATATCGATCGTAAATGCAATTTGTTATTTCTGTTAAGTGTTCTTTTGAAACTGTTTCTGGCACGCCAAGTTTGTCTAGTTCCACTAATTCGTCTGGTCTAAAACATTTGTCTTCATTTTCTTTATTTGTAATTCCATTTTTCTGTTTTACATTTCTTTCTTGTCTTTCTCCTTGGACTTGTTTTGCATTTCTTTTAGTTCTCTCCTTTTCGTCCGGTTTTGTAATTCTTCCTGTTCTATTCCTTTCATCTGATAGTACTTTAATAGGTGGTGTGCATCTGCAAATGTAGTGCAACTTCAGAGTATTGTCACTCTGTTTAACCTGTTAAGGGTTTGTCCCAATGTGGTTGGGCCACAGTAATGGAGCTTAAATCCGTTTGTAAAATTTCTGTGGGATTGGTATCAACTGCAGCAGAAGTTGAGTGATCATTTGATTCGTAGACTGTAAAGGTTTAGAACGATAAAGAAGTAGTTATTGCGTAATCAAGCAGACACTTGAATGCAGCAAAAAGAAACTACTCGGCTATTGAGCGAGAGGAACTAGCTATCGTCTCCGGGATAAAAAAGATATCGCCATTATTTCCAAGACGACCAGTTTGAAATAATTAGCGATCATCGAAACCTACAATGGTTAGAAGCCAATAAGGATGAAAAAGTAGACTGGGTAGATGGGCGATTGAGTAATCGTCATTAAAATATAAAATCCCGTAAAAACCGGGAAAAAAAAAACATGCCAACGCTGACTTCCTTTCCCGAATTCAGGTCGTAACTGAAAAAGAACGAACTGATTTTACAGACAACATTATTGAAGAGCAAAGAAAAGACGAAACCTGCGCAAAAATCATAAGCTATCTAACTGACGGTACCTTGACAGAGCTAGACAAAGAAAAAAATCCCATCTGGGTTAAAGAAATGGAATTATTTTACATTAAAGGTGGAGTCTTGAGGAGAGATTTCCATCCCTCCTACAAGAAAAGAAGGAGATTCGTCCAACAACAGACAGTCGTGCCGTATTTACTGAGTAAAAATATCTTTAAAGAATACCACGACTCAATCTTAAGGGCACATTTAGCATTTTTACGAACATATTTCCGAATACGAGATAAGTTTTATTGGCCAGAAATGTTAACAGATATTAAAGAATATTGTCAGTCGTGTGGAGCTTGTGCTTTACAAAGACGGGTGGTAACGAGAGCCTTCTTACACCCGTTGGAGATAGCGACTGCTCCATTTGAAGTAATAGGCATAGATTTTCTCGGGCCAATCAAACCCGAATCCTTGAATGGAAATAAATATGTACTTGTAATGACAGATGCTTTTTCTTAATGGATGGAAGTCGTAGCGTTGCCGAATCAAACAGCTGAAACAACTTGCCGGGTCTTAATGGATAAACTTATTCTGTATCAAGGGCCACCGAAAATTATTATTACGGATAGAGGCTCAAATTTTACCTAGACTATTCCACAGTCTGTGTAAAGAGTTAAAAACTAAATATGAAACTACAACAGCGTATCATCCACAGTCGTATGGATTGACGTAACGCTTCAACAAAACAGTAGTAGAAATGATGAGAAAATATATTGCGAAGGCTTTGAGAACTGGGAAGAAATATTAGGCCCAATGGCTTCCGCGTACAGAAACTCAGTACACTCTTCGACAATGGAGAGTCATTACTTTTTAATAACGGCTAGAGACCCTAGTATGGTGATTGATCGATTCCGAATCCCAGAAAGACTGAGCTCCGGAATGGGATTCTGCGTCGGGATTTGTAACGAAAACTAGGTCAAACTAGGTCAAGAGCATAGCCTACTTTAATCACGGCCACGCATCAAGCGCATCATCTGTGTCGTTCGGATATTTTCTTCCTTCTCGTGAATTTCCAAGGAACGGGGCTGATGGGGTAACGAATTCTGGAAGCTGTTGTGGAAGTGTAGAGGGAACATTTACTATAGTGATAGGATAGGCCATATTTGGGGAATTCGGAAAGGGTCGGTGGCCTTATTCAATATCAGGGGATGTTTTGGTAAGGAAACTAAAAGGGTTACAATTGGTTAAACAGGAAGAGCAGGGTACAAATTTTATGATAAGGGAACCTATCCCACAAAAACGAAAAATCATAAAGCCAACAAAGTCCATTCCAAAGAGGCTACAAATACTACTTAACCAGCCGCTCACTTTAGCCATGAAAGAAACTTCGGGCTTTCTCCTGGAAGAAGAGAGAACACTTTCCAAGTGAAACGGACTACCCAGGTTGATGGAATGTTCTTCTCTGGCAGCCGCGAGAATTTGAGCGATTGCGGCTGCTTGACTCATGGGATGAGTAGCTAACATGGGATGTCCCAATACTCAGTCCCAATATTTTGTCCACTTCGTATGGAGGATCGTCTATTAAGTTATTCCCTTGAACAATAATGTCAGGTATTACAACGATCCAAGATCCATTCTTGTAGGAATGTGCACGACCATTAATGTTCACAAAGTTTTTGTGCCAATAACACGGGTTATAAGGCGTTAACACCCAACCTTCAATATCGATTGTGTAGTTGCCACTTCTAGGCTGTGGGCCACAGCTAGTGAAGTCTGTTGAAAAGGTAACGTTGGTTGGGAAGCACTTGTGTACACTGATGGATTCGCCTGTTGCGATTAACTTGCTACAAAGAGGAAGTTCGAGATAACTAGCTGCAAGCCATCCACTATGTTGCGCTGCAGTGATGGCATTTTTATGCGCTAATTCTCGGTTCTCACATTGAAGAGTGCGGAGCTCGCGAGCTACTCCATTGACACCATCAAGTGTTCGGTCAGCAGAATATTGGGTATGAGCAGCTGAATTGATTGTAGCTCGAATAATATCAGCTACTTTTTCGTTTTCCTCCGTCAGGTTTTTGCTTGGGTGTTCTTCGTGATCTTTCAAGGGAAACCTCTTTAAAACCACTTTATCCATTCCTAAGACTGGCTTAAAAGTGAGGTCCGAAGAATCACAACAACGCACACTTGTAGAGTTGTAAATAAAATCAATTTGTTGGTCTTTCTATCCCTCCGTCATTAGTCATATAACGGTTAGCAATTCCTTGTTCCACTAGTCGCACTTTGCATCCTATGAGTTCCCTCAAGGATTCCTTCCAAATGATAGTTACTAAATTGTGCGTAATAGAACCATTGGTTTCACCAGGAATATCACCAATCGGGGAACTTATTGTACAATCGGCACACTCGGTCTCTAGGGTAACTTCTTCCAATCGACAGTTGATCAGCTGACCCCCTGTGACTAAAAGCCATCTACCCTGAACGTTAGGCTTTCGTTCAACAGACCATTTATTATCGCCTAGATAGTCCATGGTATTTGTATTACATAATCTTAAATCTCGCATTTTTTTCGCAGTCTTCAACTGTTGCTTCCATCGGTATAAGTATCGCGTTCGTTGTTTCCCAGCCCCAAAAGTCAGTATAGATTGTTCTCTCTTCCCTCCACATTGTACAAGTATGGCCAACAAAACGAGTGATTTGAGGAAGTGTGGAATAAACGTTATAGTAAACAGGAACAGGTGGAAGAGGGCTCATTGAAAAATCACAATCATTTGATGTAAACTTGAGAAAACCCGTTTGTTGTGATCCCTTACAATCGCAAGTAGTAATATTGAAAGCATGTAATTGGACAAGACAGGACAAGATCGCAAAGAAAATAAGGCACGATCTAAAAGGATAAAAAATAAAATAATCAGCAATCAGTAAACCAATAAAAAGCCAACGCAACAAATTTTTTAAGAATTAACAAATTTATCGACAGGTTTTAAAAGATTTCGTGGGCGTAAGCCAGGACGACGTTCAGGTAAGGAAGGTATGGTTGATGGGGCATTGATAAAGTTTGGAGGGTTAGGTGGACATGTATTTACTGAGGTAGGGCTAGAATCAATATAAAGAGCTTCTTCCGTGGAAGGAACGGTTTCTGACTCGGGAATGTGTTGAGGTTGGGGTTCAATCTCATCACATGAAACAGGAGTTGCTAGAGTGGTTAGGTTATCATTTAAGATTTGGTCTGCTTCTCTGTTTACTCTTGTATCCAAAAAGTCAACCCCTGGTTCATCTTTCCAGATCATTGACTCATAGAGCGGTTTTATTTTTATTAACGTGAACCAGTTGGGTCTGTTTACTAGAGCATTGTTGGATTTCTACAGTACTATTATTCAAAATTTTTAGGATCCGATAGGCTCCCACAAAACGAGGAATCAGTTTTTTACTAACCCCGATGATTGGAGTCCGCATATCTAACAAGACTTTATCTCCAACATGGAATTCTGCTATTTTCACTCGTTTATCGTATTGGATTTTTTGCTGCTCGCGAGCTTGAGCAAGATTTATTTTAACTAATTGAAACGCTTCATGTAACCGTCTCATGATCTGGCATTTATAATCGGAAGGTGTAACGATAGCAGAAGGCAAAGGAAGGAGGAACTGATCAATAGGCATTACCGGATCGCGTCCATGGTTTAGGAAGTAAGGGGTTTCTGAGGTGGAAGAGTGGGTGGAATTATTGCCGGCAAACGCAACAGGTCCTAGAATATCCTTCCACTTTTCAAAACCGTTTTCGATATACTTTCTTATCATCTCTGTAACTGTTTTATTAAACCTCTCAGTCTGCCCATTTGTCTGAGGGTGGTAAGCCGTATTTTTCATGTGCTTCACGTTTAATGCTTTGCATAATGCAGCAAACAAAGCTGACGTAAAATTAGAACTACGATCCGTAATAATGGCCCTTGGGGGACCAAGAAGTAAGATTATTCGATCCATTAATACTCTACAGGTTACAAGCTCGGAAAAGATGGGAAGTGCAATTACTTCGATCCACTTGGTAAAATAGTCAGTAATTACCAACACATAATTATTTACCTGAAGCGAATTTGGTTGAATGGGGCCCGGAAAATCCATTCCAATTACTTCAAAGGGTTTTCTTATAAGATCTAACGGATTAAGAAATGTTTTCCGGCCATATACTCGGCGTCCTAATGCACAGGGTTCACATTCGAAACAATACTGCTTAAAATCTGCTAATAAGGTAGGCCAAAAGAATTTGTCTCGAAGACGTAGGCACGTACGCCGATAGGCAATGTGTCCTGATAGAGGTGAATCATGATATTCCTGTAATAGCTGCTTTCCAAGTGAAAGAGGAACAACAACTTGTTCCTGGGGCACTGTGGCACTTTGCAAACGGCCTTCTATTTGTTGAGGTTGGTTCGTAGTGTCTACATAATAGACCTTCCTCCAAAAAGAAAAAATCGATCTCACTAGCCCAAAGCGGCATGGGACCATCATCCTCACTCTGCGGAGTATTCTTTCTAAAAAAAAGCATTGCTTTGCAGAGAGTGTGTTTTTGCTGTTCCCTTCACATAACTTCGTTATCACCCGGTTTTGCGAGTATCAGATTCATTGGGATTCGAGATAGAAAATCTGCATTTTCGTGCACCCGACCCGGTATGTTCAACCAGACTTGTATGTCCTGATTCGTTCCACACTCCGCGGAGTATTCTTTCTAAAAAAAATAAGGATTGCTTTGCAGAGAGTGTGTTTTTGCTGTTCCCTTCACATAACTTCGTTATCACCCGGTTTTGCGAGTATCAGATTCATTGGGATTCGAGATAGAAAATCTGCATTTTCGTGCACCCGACCCGGTATGTTCAACCAGACTTGTATGTCCTGATTCGTATATTTGAAAAGCAAAATACGTATAATCCTCTCTAATTAATTCGCGTAATTTGTTTTTAATTACGAAGTCAGGAAGAGCTGGTTACGTTGTGACTGTGACGTTTCCAGCCGGAAGCAATTCTGTCGGTGTCTTGTTCGTAAAGTTCCACTTCACCGTGCCTGTTGCGGAGTTGTCTTTGATAGAGGTGGTACTTTAACATGGAAAGAATATTCCAGCAATTATCTTTGTACGAAGTGCGTTGAAGATGTTGGTAGAGAAACTCTTGCGGATGACGAGAGCGATGATGCAGATCCAGTAAGTCTAAAATTCCAACTTGCTATTTTTAATAACCGAACTTTGCTTGAATTATGTCCTTATTTTACTAACGGTCACCTTTAACGCTAGGCGATTGGTAGTTTTTCTATGGTGGAAGGTCCCGCGGTACTGACGCACACCTTGAAGTAGTGGTGGCAGGTGGATCTAATGATGGCAACGACGTGGAAGCGGTAGCTGCAAGAGCTGCAGGACGTCCAAAAAGGACCATTAAGCGTGGGGAGATCCTTGATCCTTCCCATGTAGCCAGACATCGTACTTCGGTTGCTGCTAAACGGCAGAAATCACCATTCCCTTCCTCAAACAGAGAATTTCCTATTGCACATTCATCTCCTCTAGCTTCTTTATCACAAAGAATTTACCCTGATTCGGTATTTGCCTCTCCAGTTCGATCTCCTGAAGTTTCTACTCCGCCACAGCGAAGACAACGTGTCCAGACCCCAATTTCAAACCGTTTCTTTTAATTAATATTTTCTTCTTACAGCAATCTTCTTTTGAAGCACAAATGGAACCAGATTATAAGATAACAGCGAAGGTTCTAACAAAGGCAAAGTCAAATCAACAAACGGATTAGGTAACCAATTTAAATAATATTTTAAACGAAACATAACTTACTCATTTTACATTAATTTACACAATGCAGGAAGTAGAATTCATCACAATCATCAACCTGACTACGGGAATCACAAGCGGGTAATTCTATTAACTCACCAATCAATGTAATCAGTTGATTAATAAAATTCTTATTCAGATTCCCATTTTCAAGAATGCAAAGAAAGAGGTAATAATCGAGAAATTCAAGCCACCGAAAAGGATTATCTTCGATGAAACCAAGAAAAAGAGATTGCAGGAAGAGATTTTCCGGATATTGAAATAGCTACCCGGCGGATTAGGTATTGCTAAAAAGCTTTGGTACCTTTTTAAATTTAGAAAATAACTTATTAACTTTATTACATACTGCAGATATTGATATCAAAATCCTTGCCGCCTAATCCTATAAAAGATGAGCCATTTGTCGACATCCATTTGACATTCTTTTCTCCGGAATTTTATCAAGGAGCTGTTTTTGCCGGCCAAGGAACCAATAAAGCACGCCATTTGTTGTTCTTCACACCAGTTATGAAAAGACAGTTGGAGGACTGCAAGACATGGTTTATGTATTCTACATTCCACTGCATTCGGCTTCCTTTTGCACAAGTAAAACTTTAATACATTTTTAAAATGCATCTGAAAATAATTTTGTTTTACCTAGCTGTTTTCCATAAACGGAATCATCATTAACGAAAAGGGCGACCTTAAACAGGTGCCACTTCTCTTCTGCTGCATGACCCGAAGAAGGGCGATCGACTACGTCGAGGTTTTTCAGAAACTGAAGGTAAAAATCGACAATTATATTAAGTCGAACATATTTTATGAATTGGTAATAAATTTTCTTTTACACAGGAAATCATGCCTCTTCCCCGAGTACAAAAAATTGTAACAGATTTCGAAATGGCAAGTTTTTTGTTTCAGTTCGGAAGCTGTTTCCTATAATTGCATGCATTTAGGATGCAATTTTAATTGGTGCCAGGCAGTGATGAAAAAGGTCCGTGATTTTCATCTGTCGGCGCTTACAACAAAAAAGGGCCAAATCAGATTCGGGACTTCATATTCCGTCTGCTTTGTCTCGCATATCTTCCAGGTAAAATTTGCAAAACTTGATTACTTTGATCGCAATTTAAATTTTTAATTTTACTAGCTGACAAGATGCCTTCGACACGAGAATCGGCACCACCAGAACTGGAACGATTGATGGACTATATGGAGCGAAACTGGATAAGAGGCTGCTTTTGGACTCCAGTTCATAGGTCCTGCTTCAGACTGCTGCTGTGGACAAATAATGTTTGTGAAAGTCTTCATAATTATTGGAATAAGTTAAATTTTAAAAAATATATATCATGTAAATTACTTATTTTTACTCTCTTAACAGTTGGCGGGTGGGCCCAATCTACCCTTTTATAAGATGACAATGGTTCTTCAACAGCTGTGCGAGGACGTTAAGCTAACGCAGAAGCTTCTCTCGCAAGAAAGAATAAGGGCCTATAGGAAAAAGGACCCAGTTGAAAACTCCATCTTATTTGCCTGCGGTTTAGATATCAGGATAATGAGGTATTATTTGCAATCTTCAAAGTGATGTTAACATGATATAAGAAACTATTTTAATTTTTTTGATTTCTACCATGGAACTTCTTCAAGAAATAGTACTTGAACTGAAAAAATCATTCCCCACTGTTGTTCCCAACCACCCATTGAACACTAATGACGAAGAAATCGACATATACAATATGTCTGATGAGAGCTACGATGAGTTATAAGCCCAACTAGTAATATTTTCATGATTGTACTGTTAACTGTAGTTAACATGTTATGTATGCTGTTTACTATGAATCTATATGCTTTCTTGTTTTTCTTGTTACTATTACATAGTTTTCCTTACTTCAATTGAAAAACGTGCAATGAATTCATTATGGCCATATTTACGATAAAAGAACATGTCACATTTTTAAGGTAATAGATATGTAAGGTTAACTACACGATGACAATAACTGAATTTAAAAAGTTTAGATTAATTAATAAACTCAAACTAGGATAACAAATAAAAGATTTCATTCTCATCATCATGGCTCGATAAAAATGCTGTTCGGCTGTGTCACACAATTGACCTTGTTTTCCACCTTAATGTCTGTTCCGGGTAAAGCTCACCTTCTTTCGGGTTTATAAGGTCAACAATTGCTCTAGCTATGAAAAAAATTGGTTTGATTTTTTCCCTGAGGGAATATTCATACGTGTTGCTGTGTTTGTTACGTCCTAGTTACGTTTGAAATATGTAAATTTAACAGAATATTTTTTCAGATAGAAGCAGAAATGTCAAAAACAGGATTCTCAGCAGTGACGATTGTTAAAGACGAAATTCAAAAATATTAAAACTACGTATAAGACTATCCAGATGAGGCAGCAACAATCTGGAGGTGGTGGAGAGTCACGTTGGACCTATTTTTAGCAAATGCACGACCTTTTACGGAAAGATAAAGAATTACATCGTTATCGTAAAGTTTTGTGATGATTTGTTTGAATGAATAACCAAGTAAAATTTACAACCAGAAGATATTGTCACGTGTGGTTCAGGTCACGTGACATACAGTTTCGTGAAGATCACGTGACAGTCAGTATTCATGGGAATAAACAAGGGCGAATAGACTAGGACTAGTACATTCTACCTTGCTTAAGCCTAGGCTACACCAGGGCGTTCTTTAGCGTAACGTATAACATAAATCGGGTTTAGCAACCTTTGTCTCACACTGTCGGCTATTGTGCTTCACACGTTGCACTATTTACGCATCCTTACGACGGCCGCTAGCAACATCAAGCCACTACACGACAGTTTCATTTCTTTTCTTTTGCGTGTGTGTTCAGTGACTCAGTGTTTTCTGGATATTTCATTGGATACATGTGTTTTCCGGATATTTTCATTGGATACATGCATGGACTTATACAACGGTGAGTTTCACTCTTTCTATGTATCCAAAGTATTGTTTATTGTATTGTATTGTATTGTATGTTCACCCACCTTGTCCATCCGGTCGTCGGCGCGGCCGATGGTACTGAGGGCAAGACTCCACTCCACATTTTGGCCGGATTCAAAAATCGCTTGACAACCGATTCTCCGGATGAGTACCTGCTTATTTTTCGGGCATTGGTGTACGCAGGAAGTAATCTTTATTCAGCTGATGATGAAGGGAATACTGTCGTCAGAATCTTAAACAAACAATTGATTGAATTACAAAAAGAAAATCTCACCCTCAACCCATTTATCGAAAAGCTAATTAACAATGTGTTTGGCTCGAGTCATTCGGCGCGATGGAATTAGATTTGCGAAGATCGAATCCCTCTTGGACTCCAGGAATTCGTCGCTTTTTGCATGGTACATAGTGGCAGTGCCAAAAAAAATGCATTACGATGCCGCGGATGAGTTTATTCTTATTACAAACTAGTTCTTATAAGAAAATGATATATTTATTGAATTAGCTATATAGTTAAGAATAAAAAAAATCATTTGTGTGCTTTCAAGGTACCAATTTGTTAAAGAAATTCTTAGGCAGAAGCCTGGTGGTGACAGCTAGTATACAGCAAATTCCTTATTCCATTTCATTTGGCAGGCTATATGGAAGATCTTAAATTATCTGCCACAAGTACAGCCGCTGCTGCTGAGGCTGGGGTAGTTGCAGCTGAGGCTGCTCTGGCTGCGGCCCAAACGGCAAAGGCTACAGCGGCTGAAGCTCTGAAGCCTTTCATGGACGCTGCAGCTGCCTTGGTCGAAGCGTCTAAGGCTCTCATGGCTAACGATGAGGCGGCTGCTGCAAAATGCGAAACCATGCGAACAGAAATTTGGGAACTCCAGGAAGATAACTTGAGGTTGAGATTTCAGCTTCTAAAGGCAAACCAACACAATCGACAAAGAAAAGTAACAGCAACACGACAACGTAATAATACACCAGTGTCACTACCGTCAGTGTAACGTCGTATCCACTCTTATCAGTGTACGATCGCACGCATGATTTTTTATATTTAACGTATAAGCGTGTGTAAAAGTTTCTCTTTGTTTCTCCGTGGAAAGCTCTAACAACAACTTTCCGAAACATGATAAAATCCGATGGGCCCGAAATTTTCAATTTTCAATGCCACATTTGCGTGTACCGCACTATGAATTCAAAACAGGATGCAATAAAACACATTGAAAGGATGCATGAGACAGCTGTCCATTGCCAAATTTGCTCCAAATATTTCAATTCGAAATGGGAGCTCGAATGGCATGTTTGGCAAATTCATCCTGGCAAACATAGATACCAACCTTATGGAGCGAAATTTCAACGCCAATCGGAGTTGATTAGACACATAAAAAAGAAAAAGGAAAAAATATATATTTCCGAAGACCAAACGTCCCACAGAACGTCGACCACCGGACTATCCCAACCAGGACAATCAGATCGAAGAGGTAAATAAGAATAGTCTCCTCTTTGAAATTTGTTTAAAGTGTATTACTGTGTATTACTTGTGAATTACATAAGAAGAAAATTTAATAAATTATTGGGCGTTTCTTAAATTTTCGTATTCGCATTTTATATTTTGATCTTAATTGAATTGTATAATAATAATAGGTTGTATTAGAAATGATTAAATGGAAGATGGAGAGCGAGGGAATTTTGCGACCGTCCGGGGCCGAAGCGAGGGTAAATTTCGCAAGGGGGAGCTCAGCCGAAAACAAAGGAGGGACGGTTTTAGCAATCCAAGGGGATAGGAAGGCAGTGTTGTGACGCTGAAAGAAAACAATTATATTGGGAGGGAAATTTGGAATATTTCCGACACCTAAGCTGAATAAAAACTACCCCCGAGTAACGTGTGTAGTTGTAAAAAAAACGACACAAAAAAATTACAACCGGTTGTCAGTGTAATGTTAGGCCACAGGTCACACGGTTAGGCCACAGGCCTGAACTTAAAAAAAAATTGGTTGTAAAAAAAGGTATGGCTGGAAATCTCAAGATTTAATTGTTAAGTTTCAAAATTTAACATGTTTGTGGTATACCACAAATTTTAACATGCAATCTATGGGTAATTTAATAGCTATCCTGAAGCATAGGAGTCCGTAAGCATGGGTTACTGCTGTATTCCACAAAGTATTCAACAAATCAAGAACGTGAAAAACAGGGTACCAATTAACTTATCAGGAAGACAATTTTATACTATAGGGCTATTCGGAATCTGTTTTGTTTTGCCGTTTTATCTGGCGACGCAGCACGGCGGTTTATTACGTATTTTTTCAAATATTTCAGAATTCATAAATTATCAGACAAGGGAAATCTTGTCCTATTTGGCTATTTCTTATTGATGCTAGGAACAAGTTGATCAAGTGTGAAGTAAACTTGGCGATCTGCTCGTAATACACTTAATCATAAATACATAGAAAGGCGCATTGGCGATTCGCAAGAGCTTTAGGGCCTAAATTGATTTCATATCCACTATATAGCGGCCATACGAAATATATAGGGTTTCATGCATTATTATATATAATAAGTAATCGTACGTTCTGAAGTTATTTATATATTTATTGACCTTAATATATTCAGGGTTGTGACCGATCTTTTCTTTTTCGATCGCAATCACGGTCGCGTTAAAAAAAAATAAAAGGAACGCGATTGCTTTCGCGATCGCACTTTTACCTAAGGATCGCGGGTCGCGGTCGCGATCTTTTTTGCGATCGCCACTAGATGGCTTTCAGCTTTTCAGCAATCAAAATAACGTTGTTTTTGCCTCTCTATTGAGTCCACTGGCTTAACCAGACAGTGACATAGCTTAAAAATACATTATAACCAACAAATATGTAAATAAAACCTAGAATAACTTTTAAATAACCCCCATTTATATCAAACTGTTTAAAATGTCATATTTCGCAGAACAAAACAAGTCACTCGGAGCAGACGAAAAAATACATGAGTTGCTGCGTTTCACGATTTCAACAAATGTTAAAAAAGATGTCGAACAGCCCTATGTACAGAATCCCTACGGAGAACGGGGAAATTGAATCAAATATAAACACGGAACCACCAAATTGAACACAACAGAACTTTTTTCCTGGCATATTTTATCAGTGTGAAATTAGGCTATGCAACATTGCAACCCTTACAAACGTGAATGTGAATTGCCAAACCAGCTCTGGCTATTGGTCCAGCGCCCAGCGCCCTCTCTTATGGTTGTGTCAAATCGCGAAGTACACACGACAAAGCCCTGTCGCCGTCATATGGAGGGCGTGGTTTCAGTCGGCTGCTTTCTTTTTTTTGTCTTGAGGTTATTTGGGAAATCGACACCCGCCACCTTCGACACCCGCTACCTGGGGGGTCGACAGTGGCTACCCCGACATTTGCTACCCGACACTGGCTACCTATAAGGCCAACACTGGCTACCCGACAATGGCTACCCCGACTCTGGCTACCTATAAAGGGTGACACCGGCTACCTATAGGTGGCGAAACTGGCTACCTCTTTTTTTTCTGCCCCTTTGCTTGATAAAGTCATGTTTTTCGAATGTTTGGAAATATACGCGAATGTAATCAAACGGATTTTTTAAAATAAAAAGTATAATTTCAATTTTGTAACATCCTTCACATGCAAATTATAAAACATTTACTTGGGAATTCAAGCCACCTAAAACAAATGTAAATCTTCAAAAATAAAAAGTTTATTTATGTTATTGTTCAAGCTTTGATTTATTTGTGTGTAACACACTAACACCAGAGTAATAACATAAAGGCGAACAAAATTAAAAAGAATTTCAAAAAAAAGTATGCAGAGAACATTTGAGCAAAGAAATTGAAAGTTAAATAAAATTATACTACATCAGCAAAACAACATGAATTCACAGTTCACACCGAACACTGTGGCGGGTAGATCAACTGAAGGGTTCCCCGAACCCAGCGGTCGAAGGATCACACGAAAGGCCACAGGGGCCGTTTGTGGGTTGATCATACACAGCGGTTGGATCATAAGAGTGGTTACTGGGTTGTTATGGCGGGTGGCTCAACTGAGAAGTTTCCGGACCCCAATGGCGCATTGATCATAAGGGTTACCGGAACTCGAGGCGGATGGATCATACGATAGCTTCGCATTAGCTGGACTGGTCATACTGATGAAGAAATAGGAAGTTCCTAGATGTATAAAAGGACTGAGAAGAAAAAAATAAATTTAATTTTCTCACAGTCTCAGTCACAACTACAACAGCAAAAGCAGTCATCACAGCATTCGTCACAGCAATCGTCACAGCAATCATCAAAACAATCATCACAGCAATCTTCACAGCAAGCATCACCATGTGGAACGGAGAAGGCAAGGAGGATTTTCCCGTCGTTGCTGAAGTTCCGGCTTCTCGTCACACCGGCGTTAATTACAACTCCGAACGTGGATACATCTATCACAAGCAAAAGACGCTGTAAGTACCGTAAAATACATAGATTTTGTTGTAAATGTGAGTGTAAAAGCGTAAAAAATAACATTAATGTTAAAAACGGATTGTCACTATTTACAGATTGGACGAGATTGTCTTTATCTGCAAGAATCAAAAGAAGGTTAATGGGAATTGCAACGCTAGACTAAGAAAAAATAGACAAACCGGTGTCTTCTGTAAAGATGGTTCTGCGCACAACCATCCACCGGAGTCACAACTACAACAACAAGTAGCCTTCATAAACGCCTGCGCCCAAGAAGCATTGGTCTCTCGCGATCCAGCTCGTGAAATTTTCGATCGGATTCGTCGGCAGTTTCCAGGCCTTATCGTGAGCTACAATGACGCTATGCAGCGTCGCATCCAGCGGGCCAAGCGGATTGTGCAGCCACGGATCCCTACAACTATTGATGAGGCCGCAGAACTCATAATGGAGCATCCTGGATACAAGTAAAGACACTTTTTTAAAAATAGGAAATTATTAGCGAATTCAAACATTATTATTTACCACCAGAGATGCATTCGAAGGTGGCGTTTTCTACCAAGGGCGAGTCCAAACGGCCGACGGAAGGGATGCATTTGTCTTTCTTTCACCAAAGCTGCTCCCTGAAATTGCCCAGACCATGGAACTGCAAGCAGACGGAACTTTTAAAAGTCTTCCTTTATTCTTCAAGCAGCTTTTTACTCTTCATATAAGCCGCTTTGGGCAGTTAAAACTAAAACAAAGTAAAATTATGTTATTATTCACCAAAGTAATTTAAAACTTAAAAACTTACATAGGTATTGCGTTCGTTTTGATGAACAAGAAGACCCGTCTGCTTTATGACGCTGTCCTTGACAAGATTTTGACTGTGTATGACGATCTTTATCCGGACGTGTACCTCAACGTTGAGAGACTGATGTCAGATTTCGAAAATGCCATTCAGTCATCCAACGAGCAAGCCTTTGTAGGTTGTACTTGCATTGGCTGCTGGTTCAATTATGGGCAGGTAAATAAAAATTTCTTTAAATCTTTTAAATATAAGAAATAACATTTATACTTTTTCAGGCATCTGGAGGAGAGTCCAGAAATATGGCCTTACGGGCGCTTACCGGAGTACGCCTACTGTCCGTCACATCGTCAAGGAAATGATTGCTCTAGCTATCCTACCAGCAGATGCTATATTAGCAGGCTTCCAGGTAAACTTAAAGAAAATAAACTTAAAAAGAAATTCGATGAATTATTTTTTAATTTCTGTCATTACAGGATATCAAGGAAACCCACAGAGAAGATCTTAGGAGAGAATCGGCCGAGATCCAGGCGGCGATCAAACGTCTTATGGACTATTACTTCGCCTACTGGATCGACACCATTACTCCAGAAGGATTAAGCGTATTCCAAATTCCTAACCGCACAAACATTCTCGTGGAGGCATGGCACAGATGGTTCAACAAACGCTGTGGAGGAAGTCACTTGAACTTCTGGGATTTTATACGTAAGACATTTCGACTTTAGAATACTACAGAATTATGAAAAAAAAAACATTAGTTAATAACCTATTGAAATTTTCAATTAGATGCACTCAAAGAATCTGAAAATGCAAAGATGCGGGATTATCAAGCAGACGAGATAAAAGGGGCAGATTACATCAAACCAAAGACACCGTTCCAGCGTCGAAGGGATTCCCAAATTGCTGAAAATGAGAGATTGTACTTGGCGTCGGATCGTAAAGCGGAATACATACGCAATTGTCTCGTTAGGGCAAGATATTTCACAGAACCTGATGTGAGAAAAAACAATATTTAGATCTGTACTTATATCATCCAATTTTTACTTTTACTGCTTTTTACCTAAGCGCTCCTGTAGAGGATGGAGTAGCCTTACATCAAGAAGGCCATCAAGATCAACCCGATGGCACAGTGGAGTCTGTGGTTCAACCTAGGCAACGGTATCTAGCTGGTACAGCAAGACCTGCAGCTCCTTTGGATAATGGTGTTGCAGACGAGCCTGTTAATCCTGCCGATCCTGTAGAGAACGCTGATCCCGATGTGTCTGCTTATGTTGCGGTGCCAGCAGAGTAGGAAGCTCCACTAGACGTCAATTGCGCTGATGTTTTAGAAGAAACTGCTAATCAGCCTGCACCTACAGGCCGTGGCCACCGCAGACGTCAGCCGCCTGCAAGCCTAAGCCCAGGTGGGGATTTTGTTCTTCCTCCTTCTCGCAGACCTCGCCTGGAGCCAAACACAGCCGCTATTCGTCCAGCTGCATCCTCTGGTACAGTCCGTGGACGACGGGGTCGTGGGCGCGAAACACGATCCCAGCCCAATGTGCGCGGTCGAACTGCTCCGGTGGCAGCATTGTGTACTGTCTGCAAAGTTAACCCAAGGAACACTGTGTTTTTTCCATGTGTCTTCTTCTTATGTAACCATTGTTCCTCCAACATCAGGGAAGGCGATGAAATGTGTCCCCACTGTAATGAGCACGCAGAACAATCTGTTAATGTAATCATGTAATTATCTTCTATTCTGTCATGTAATTTACCTGCTATTCGAAAAAGTTTTGATATTGTCTTCTTGCGAACACATTCCACACCGAATATTATGTTTCCCATCTCATGTGCACAATCTGTATAATAATAAATGTGCATTAAAATCATAACCTTTTTTTATGAATAACCAGTGTCAAACTTACTTGATTATTCCTTATAATCTAACAAGAGTCCAGAATTCTAATATAACTTCCGTCAGTAGACGATCCATCAAGTGGGTGTAAGCGTCGCAGTTTGCGTTCTTGACGGCGAATGTTCCTCTTTCTATCGCAAGACATTCACCTAAATTGATTTTGTTGTGAGGTTATTATAAGAGTTTGATCATTTAAAAAAATGGTGGAACAAGACTACCTTGAAGAGTGAATGACAATTCTTTAGAGAATCTGTTGTTGATTGATTTGATTCCAATATTCTTCATTGTAGGGGAGTTGGCAGGGTCACTTTTTGTGAATTTATTTGAATTTTTTGACCACACGTTCTGCAAATTGAATGAATGAATCAGATTCAGATTTCAATTCTCCTTGTATTGATCGTCTTGCTTTTTGAAATACATTGACACAAAATTCAGAAAATAAGAAAAACAGCAAAAAAAATTCCTGCCAACCTCTCCCACCTACGGGGTAAGTTGCCGAACGGGGTGGGGTAAGTTGGCAGCAGACGATTCTTTATTTGGATGGATCGTGAAATAGCTACACCGCAGACGATTCCATCCGGACTTGTTTGCTGAGCCGCAGGACCCTAATGAGGCATTCACCAGAAAATCATCCTTCATATGCACTCTGGGAAATAATAATGAATAAATTGTTAGCCTAGGCTTACTAAACAAAAACATTCTAGCCTACGCTTTACCTTGGAAACACGAAGAATGGCGGAACACTATTCCCAACAGCACTGACGGCCATGCATAGAGTTACTAATGTGCCTCGTTCCTGCGATGTAAGGGATCCAATCTGTTTTTTGCCTCGCCTGTTTTGCCTCGCCTACCAACAATTCTATCTGGAACTTGAACAGTCGTGATTCCAGTTTCATCTACGTTCCAAATTTCCAGTGGAGTTAATTTGTATTTAGCCAATACAATGTCAAGGTTGTTAAAAAAGCAGTCAACATTGTATTGGTTGAAGCTGCTGGCTCGTGCTAGGGATGTGGCTTCTTGTTTCCTAGAATTTCAGAAATAAATTAAGTTTCTCATGAGATTAAAAACAACGAAGCATTGATAAAAGCAAAACTTATAGATAAAGATGGGTTCCTCTAGATGAAACTTCCAAACCAGTCTTTTCCAGCAGCGGAAGTAGATTCCCATGACTTGGGCATTTTACACTCAAGAAAAGTAGCGAAGCTGAAAGCTAATTTCCTTACTTCCATGGGACTTAGTCCAAAGTAGATATCACTTGCCTTGGTGATGTAGGCTACGAGCTCTTTCTCTTGGTCTGCAGTGAAGATCTAGTTTTCAAAAAAATTTATCGTCAACTCACCATTTACCAAAAACAACTGTTTAAACATTATTACCTTTCTTGAAGAATAGCCACATGTTAAGGGAAGTGAATCTTCGTCAACATCAACCTCTTTGTTGGCAGAGACCTTGAGGTATCAAAAAAGACTCCTTTCACTCAATTTAAACTCTCTAGCAGGATCAACAACTCCCCAATTGTGATTCCTAACCATATCTATGGCTTTCGAAACATTTTCACGTGAAACATTCTGAACACTATCGGATTTTCTAATATAATTTCTCATCTGAAAGAGAAAAATAACCCACGTTATGCTTTCTTAAGAACACGACAACTGACAACACGCCCCTTCAAATTTCTGCCAACTTACCCCACAGGCTGCTTTTCGTATTCATAAATCAATAACTAAAAAACTGTTTAAGGCAGACCTGTCACGTTTGTTTTAAAAGAAAGATGGACACTTATTCTATGTTTGACAGTAGGTGTTCTGAAACTTTAGAGTTCTATACTATAAAACAAACAAAAAGTTGTGAGAGGCCCAAAAAAAACATTTGACCAAATTTTCTTTTCTTTCTGCTATAACTTCTGTTTGAGGCGTCGTATCCTTTTGAAAATTTGAATGAGCCATCTTGAGGGGGGGGGTCTTTTCATATTTGGTATAAAATGCTCGATTTGTTTTGGTCTGTAAGGGACCTAACTAGCAAACTGCCAACTTACCCCACCTGCCAACTAGCCCCCCTCTCCCCTAATGGAGACAGCATTGGGGTTTTAGTCTTTGACGTACTTGTGAAACGCCGGAATGCTGTCGATACGGCCGCAAATCCTTAGATAATAATTCAATTCTAAACCAAATCCAGATTAAATTAGATCTAAATATATATTTCCAAATGCTGTTTACGTTTGTAATTAAATACAACTTCATTAATTTATATTCCTGCATAACTTTTGTAAATTTTTCCTACTTATCATCAGTCCAGCACCAAGTGAGAGTATATCACCTTTTTCAAATTTAACTTTAAAATCAAGCGTTTTATGAACAATACACACACAAATGAAAACAAAATGTATTTTTCAAACGTTTTTTTATTTAAACTTTACATTCAAACGGTTTAATACAATAATAATTACAAACTACTAAACTAGCTATCAAAAAGGCACACTCTAATGGACAAGTCGACAGTGATAGACTAGTCGATAAAAATCGACTTTCCCCAGTAGAAAAAGTGCAGGTGCGATTCTTCGCTATTGATCGACGCGACATCTGCGACCAACCTGAAACTTACCCCCTCCACAGAAAGGCAATTATATTTCTTAATCAGATGATTGGGAATATGGAAAAGCTCTTCTAATAAAAAAGATACATTTTTCGGTAAGATGTACTTTGTCATCAAATTTAACGCATCCTTTCTAACGGAATTTCGTATTAAATACTTACTAGCCATTTGGTTTATAACCCCTTGGGTTCCCTTTGCCAACGATCTTAATTGGCCATTAAACCACTCGGGAATGAATATGGAAGTGGCCCATAGGCAACCCCAATCAAGAACACTTTGAGAAAGATGCGTCAAAAGATGCAAGTTAAAGCGAATATGTTCAAGTCCACAGAGTGTTTCGCTTTCTCGAACGAAATTCGAAAATAAATATTCCACCTCTCTTACTTTTTCGACGGAAACCTCATCTTGAAGCAGAACCTGAAGCCCATAGGAAAACATACAAAAGTGGTCAAATTAAATTTTGGGAAGTAAATCCTCTAAGACCCAAAAATAATACAATGCAAATGCACAATATTCCGAAGCCTTCCAGTCTGATAAGCTAGCCAAAGAAGATTCGGGTAATTTCATGGGGTGGCTTAATGTTTTTCATTCGCATATCAAAAATAGCCCTCTTATTCTGATTTAGATACCATGGCTGTTTGTGGTATTTTAATATTCAATAATTCAATAAAGAAATCAAATTATATTATAATTAAATATCAAATTATTCAATAAAGACCTTTATGATACCTTGGCAAACAGCATGCAGGTAGTCGGGAATTTCTGCTTTTACATGATCGAGGTCTTTGAAATTTATTAACGAATTTGTACTACAAATTCCATGATAAGGCTTTCCAGTCGCGAGCATCACCTAGTTTAAAATGTATTCAGAAAAATGTAAGTATAATTATGACTCAGCGGGCGATTTGTAGTGAAATACCTGGAGATCAGCATTGTGTTGATCCATACAGCGAATGGGAAAAGTAGGAAACATAACAGGTTCTGGGTAAACACGAGAAAGGCCCCTTTTCTTCCCCACCTTTTAAAAAGTTTGCCCTAGAAAAATTCAAATACGCCAAGTGAAGATGTGTTAAATCGGAATTGTAGTACAATTTCGTTTCAATAAGGCCAATACTTTCTTACCAGGATGCAAACAACAAGCACAGCCAAACTCTCCATTAAATTGTGTGGAATTGCGCACTATCGATCGGGCTATAGTATCAACTGATACGATCAATGGCCGAAATAAATACTTAATTCCATGAAATTCAATCGGATTGGATTCAAGAGATTTTAATTCTTTAAGTGCAAATTCCAGGAAAGAATCCGAGGAGGTTTCTTGTTTTTGTACCATAATGCCATCAACACCATATTCGATCGTTTTTTTTTATACGGTACTTCGTTTATAACTGCCATACATGACCAAAAGCCAAATTGACTGGACTTAAAGAAGTCAGCACCATCAATATTTAAGGTCCCAGTCATTATGTTCTATTGGTGATATTTCCATTCTTTACTAGGGCACGATAGCAATCACCAGAACTGACGTCTTTTCGAATCCCTTCATTTTGGGACAGTTGCCGACCCAATATCGTAATTATCTAGCATGTCCTCTTCTTGTAGATATTGCAGCAACTTCTGTTCGATTGGTAGTTTCAGCATGAAACAAGTCTTGTCTTCCTTAGAGAATTTATGACCACATGGTTGTCTAGCTGTGGGGATACCTTTAGAGTCAATTACAAGAATCTGATTGCACTCTTTCTGAAGGCAAATGAATTGTTTTTCAATATTGACTGCCAAGAAGGAGTACTCATTTAAACACGAATCAGGATTTTGTAGTTGCTTTTGGGTGTCTTGGGTAGCAATTTGCGTCAATTTCAAACTTTGATGAAAAGCCTTCTTAGAAAGGTTATTCTTGAAATAAAACCCCAAGTTTGAAAGGGGTAAGTATTGTGATGGATGGCAAAAGTTTTCACCGTGGATGTAAAGTTCATCCTAAAAAATCAAGGTAAATGTTTGTCAATAAAAATCAGAAGTATAAGAATTTACACTAAAGTATCTCAGTTTCTGTTTCATCTTTTGATGATGAAGATTGACAATAATAGCTAGAGTTTTCATCTTTTGACGATGTAGATTGACAATAATAGCTAGAGTTTTCATCATCCGTATAGATTCATTTTTCTCTAGATATCTAAATAAATTGATTGATACGTGATATCTGCGGTTTAGATATCAGGATAATGAGGTATTGTTTGCAATCTTCAAAGTGATGTTAACATGATATAGAAACTATTTTAATTTTTTAGATTTCTACCATGAACTTCTTCAAGAAATAGTACTTGAACTGAAAACTTCATTCCCCACTATTGTTCCCAACCACCCATTAAACACTAATGACGAAGAAATCGACATATACAATATGTCTGATGAGAGCTACGATGAGTTATAAGCCCAACTAGTAATGTTTTCATGATTGTACTGTTAACTGTAGTTAACATGTTATGTATGCTGTTTACTATGAATCTATATGCTTCCTTGTTTTTCTTGTTACTATTACACAGTTTTCCTTACTTCAATTGAAAAACGTGCAATGAACTCATTATGGCCATATTTACGATAAAGAATATGTCACATATTTAAGGTAATGGATATGTAAGGTTAACTACACGATGACAATAACTGAATTTAAAAAGTTTAGATTAATTAATAAACTCAAACTAGGATAACAAATAAATGATTTCATTCTCATCATCATGGCTCGATAAAAATGCCCCAGCTAGCAGAAAATATTTTTCAAATATTGGTAAAATATTTTATTCCTACAATTGAAATCTTGGTAAAATATTGTTTTCAAATCTTGTTCCAATAAATTGTTGCACCAAAATTTGTTGGCTCACAATACTTTTTTCAATATATAGCGTTTTAAATCCTAAATGTTTTTTATTATATTCATTTCGTTAGTTCTGCATACGTAATTTGCCTAAATAAACAAACCAATTGTCTAAAAATCGAGATCGTCCATTAGTCTCAAACTACTAACTTTCGAACTTCGAAGTTAACACTCTACCTCCACGCCAACGTGATACAATATATCTTAAACATAAAGAAGATCAAATATTAATACTGCTATTTTCGATAAGTTTATATATTTAGGATTTAAAACGCATGGAAAATGTTAAAGATATATAGCTTTTTCATAAAAAACGATTTATTCATTATTTAATGGTCCGTTATTGGGAAAATAAAAAATAAAAATATTGATCTTTGATAATAGTCATTTATTAGGAATACAGCAGAACAATTTAATAGCCACCTTGTCGCAACAAAATACTAATCTAATACTATACCAATATGTGGATTATCGGCCAAAAAATATTCTCGGATAAAAATATTTTGCCAATAAAGACGGCCAATATTTTCGGAAAACAATATTTTACCAATAAACACGTGCTAGCTGGGGCTGTTCGACTGTGTCACACAACTGACCTTGTTTTCCACCTTAATGTCTGTTCCGGGTAAAGCTCGCCTTCTTTCGGGTTTATAAGGTCAACAATTGCTCTAGCTATAAAAAAAATTGGTTTGATTTTTTCCCTGAGGGAATATTCATACGTGTTGCTGTGTTGGTTACGTCCTAGTTACATTTAAAATATGTAAATTTAAGAGAATATTTTTTCAGATAGAAGCAGAAATATCAAAAACAGGATTCTCAGCAGTGACGAATGTGAAAGATGAAATTCAAAAATATTAAAACTACGTATAAGACTATCCAGATGAGGCACCAATAATCTGGAGGTGGTGGAGAGTCACGTTGGACCTATTTTTAGCAAATGCACGACCTTTTACGGAAAGATAAAGGATCACATCGTTATCGTTAAGTTTTGTGATGATTTGTTTGCATGGATAACCAAGTAAAATTTACAACCAGAAGATATTGTCACGTGTGGTTCAGGTCACGTGACATACAGTTTCGTGAAGATCACGTGACAGTCAGTATTCATGGGAATAAACAAGGGCGAATAGACTAGGACTAGTACATATATTCTACCTTGCTTAAGCCTAGGCTACACCAGGGCGTTCTTTAGCGTAACGTATAACATAAATCGGGTTTGGCAACCTTTGTGTGGAAGGCAACGAATTTTGCTGGGGTGTAAAACCGTTGCTTAAACAGGCAAGAAATTTTATCTTATAATTTTATTCATTGTCATTGCGAAATACATTTATGGGCTTTACCACAAGCGGTTGAATCAACGGGTTGTGCCAAATCTTTAATTGTTGTAAACTGAGCCACGTTTTTGGCTGACAGTGATTGGGTTTATTTTGTCCTGTTAGCTTTTATCTTGGTATTTGTATATTCTAGTGACAACATTTTTTAGGTATTTGAATGCAGTTACCGATAATTGATTTTTTGCCGGAGGTAAATGAAAAAAGAGGTCTAATCCACGTTGGCCTAGTTGCCCAAGGGATCCGAGCAGGCGTTTAGATATCCTTTGTCTCCATCTACGATCCCAAATCCGGAACAGCAGTTAGAAGAAAAGACTGTTGAACTGAACAGGGTGGAAAGTGGTAAGCAGGGAACACAGGCAAAATAATAAGAGTTAGAGATTTATACGAACGATCTTTTGATGAATCTGTAATAGAAGAGAGTTTGAAAGACGCACAAGGAAGTAGCGTGAAAATCGAAAAAGAAGAAGAGTTTGAGATTATTACGGACGATCTTGGAATCTGTCGTAGAAAAGATTGTGGAGGACGCACAAGAAAATAGCAAAGAAAACGAAGAAGAGAAAACCATTAAAAGTAAGGCGAGGAGCAGTTATTAGCAGATACCGATAGCGATACCAGTACTAATGAAAATAATCCAATGCTTGCTCCAATATGACTCAAGCCTATATTAGGGGGCGTAATTCTCACACATCATGCCTCGAGCCATTGAAATTGCCGTCTACATTTATTTATTGTCAACGGGGCAATTTATCTTTTGCATTGCACGGTATATTACATAAAACTATTTACAACTATTTACAAAAGTTATATATTAACGTTTCTTTTGTTTTTATGTCTCACACTGTCGGCTATTGTGCTTCACACGTTGCGCTATTAACGCAACCTTACGACGGCCGCTAGCAACGTCAAGCCACTACACGACAATTTTATTTCTTTTCTTTTGCGTGTGTGTTCAGTTACTCAGTGTTTTCTGGATATTTCATTGCATGTTCAGTGTTTTCTGGATATTTCATTGGATACATGTGTTTTCTGGATATTTTCATTGGATACATGCTTGGACTTACACAACAGTGAGTTTCACTCTTTCTATGTATCCAAAGTATTGTTTATTGTATTGTATTGTATTGTATTGTATGTTCACCCACCTTGTCCATCCGGGCGTCTGCGCGGCCGATGGTACTGAAGACTGAAGAGACGGTCCGTCACGTCTTCATTGTCACAGTCTTCACACAGTATTAGATGGAAGAGGATCTAGTGTTTAAGGACCTAGTTCACGGGGGGGCCGTGACCTGATAAGGGCGGACTCTTCGAGCCAGATCGTTTCAAAATCCAATAGACAAAGAAAGTACTGGCTAAAGGTGACAACATAACAAAAACTTACCAATTCCTTGTAGTGATTCAGCAGTCATATTGGCATTTACTTTCTGTTCATGTCGTAAAACCAACATGGATCGCCGTCCGCCATTTTCAATGGCATGAAACCAGACCAAGACCAAGCCAGTTATCAAATAACGCTTCCTTCTGCTAGCGTGGAAATTGAAAGGAGAAAGTCTTATTTTTCCCCGTAGATGACTCGAAAACGATTTTCCGCCAAAAAATGAAATAATCTTTTAATTACAACGAAAAAAGGTTATAAATATGAATGAATTTAATCTGGGGTATCATATTCAAAATAAACAACGACCAAAACCCGTCTGGAAATCGCCCAACATCTTTCCCACGCACCTTATATGTAAGTTAAATTTTCATTTAAAAAATCGTATTCATTATGTAGCATCTCCATACTATAAGCGCAAACGGGTACTAAGGGGGAGGAGTTTGTGTGTGTATCTGTTTGTCTGTCCGTCTGTCTGTGTCTGCGCACGCTCTGATTGGCCGCCAGCCGTCACGTGATGTTCCAAGTTCCATTGTCTACAAGGGGTGCGAGGAAGGGGGTACAACAGATTGCCCCCATGCCTACAAGAGAGAAAAGGCCTACTGCCGCCATCGCTGCCTGTGACAACTCATTCGACGTATTTCAATTCAACGAATTTGCTGCCGGATCGAGACATTTCACTCTTTTCACTGTTCATCAAAGGTAAATTACTAATAAACAAACAGTGGAAACAAATCTATTCAAAAATACAAATTGCTTTACAGGTTTAAATAGTACAAATTGCACTACCATTGCATGTGTCAAACACAATTGGACAACAAAGACAGTCATCATTCTCATTATTCGGCATGCCAGGTGGGTTATTTTGTCCTTTTCCTGTTTTCAGACATTAAAAAACTAACTAACAAATGTTGTTTATTGACAGATTCAGAAAAAAGGAGCAATACAGTCAACTCAGCAGTCACCAGCACGGACAAGCAGTAACATCAGGTAACAAAGTCTACGTCATTCAACTTTCATGGCTTTGTCATTCACTAATCCAAATTTGTCTTTTGGCAGATGCAGTCTGCAGAAAGTTGGTAGATTTGACGTTAGCCAAACAGTCATTATATCCAAGCAGATTGCATGGGCAGTAACATCAGGTAACAAAGTCTACGTCAACCAACTGTCTTGGCTTTTTAACATTGCAGACACTAACCATATTTTTGTCTAATTGCAGATGCAGTCATGGTAATCAGCTGGCTTGACGTTAACCAAGGAGAAATGATATATTTAATGAATTAGCTATATATAGTTAAGAATAAAAACAATCATTAGTGTGCTTTTCCTGATACCAATTTGCTTAAGAAATTCTTAGGCAGAAGCCTTTTGGTGACAGTTAGTATACAGCAAATTCCTTATTCCATTTCATTTGGCAGGCGATATGGAAGATGTAAAATTCTCTGCCACAAGTGCAGCCGCTGCTGCTGAGGCTGAGGGAGTTGCAGCTGAGGCTGCTCTGGCTGCGGCCCAAACGGCAAAGGCTACAGCGGCTGAAGCTCTGAAGCCTCTCATGGACGCTGCAGCTGCCTTGGTCGAAGCGTCTAAGGCACTCATGGCTAACGATGAGGCGGCTGCTGCAAAATGCAAAACCATGCGAACATAAATTTGGGAACTCCAGGAAGATAACTTGAGGTTGAGATTTCAGCTTCTTAAAGGCAAACCAACCCAATCGACAAAGAAAAGTAACAGCAAAACGACAACGTAATAATACACCAGTGTCACTACCGTCAGTGTAACGTCGTATCCACTCTTATCAGTGTACGATCGCACATATGATTTTTTATATTTAACGTATAAGCGTGTGTGTGAAAGTTTCTTTTTGTTTCTCCGTAGAGAGTTCTAACAACAACTTTCCGAAACATGATGAAATCCGATGGGGTCGAAATTTTCCATTTTCAATGCCACATTTGCGTGTACCGCACTATGAATTCAAAACAGGATGCAATAAAACACATTGAAAGGATGCATGAGACAGCTGCCCATTGCCAAATTTGCTCCAAATATTTCAATTCGAAATGGGAGCTCGAATGGCATGTTTGGCAAATTCATCCTGGCAAACATAGATACCAACATTATGGAGCGAAATTTCAACGCCAATCGGAGTTGATTAGACACATAAAAAAGAAAAAGGAAAAAAATGTATTTCCGAAGACCAAGCGTCCCACAGAACGTCGACCACCGGACTATCCCAACCAGGACGATCAGATTGAAGAGGTAAATAAGAATAATCTCCTGTTTGAAATTTGTTTAAAGTGTATTACTGTGTATTACTTGTGAATTACATATGAAGAAAATGTAATAAATTATTTGGCGTTTCTTAAATTTTCGTATTCGCATTTTATATTTTGATCTTAATTGAATTGTATAACAATAATAGGTTGTATTAGAAAATGGTCAAATGGAGGATGAAGAGCGAGGGAATTTTGCGACCGTTCCGGGCCGAAGCGAGGGTAAATTCCGCAAGGGGGAGCTCAGCCGATAAAAATGGAGGGGGCAGTTTTAGCAATTCAAGGGGATAGGAAGGCAGCGTTGTGACGCAGAAAGAAAACAAATATATTAGAAGGAAAAATTTGGAATATTTCCGACACCTAAGCTGAATAAAACTACCCCCGAGTAACTTGTGTAGTTGTAAAAAAACGAAACCAAAAAACTACAACCGGTTGTCAGTGTATGTTAGGCCACAGGTCACATGTTACGCCACAGGCCTGAACGTAAAAAAGTTTAGTTGTAAAAAAAAGTATGGCTGGAAATCTCGAGATTTAATTGTTAAGTTTCAAAATTTAACATGTTTGTGGTATACCACAAATTTTAACATGCAATCTATGGGTAATTAAATAGCTGTCCTGAAGCATGGGAGTCCGTAAGCATGGGTTACTGCTGTATTCCACAAAGTATTCAAAAAATAAAGAACGTGAAAAACAGGGTACCAACTAACTTATCAGGAAGACAATTTATACCACAGATAAAGACCACTGGTTCGACATGTCCATAAGAGAATTAGCATGGGCAACTGTCGCCACCAAACTTGTCACCCTTCCTCCGATTTTAGGGTTTCTGTAATGTTTGCCCTGCCCTCTGGTGTGCGTTTTGTTCTCTACATACTGCGTACGGCGAACCTCCCTCGGCCAACCGTCCCTAGCAAAATTACTCCCATCAATTAATTATAGGTGGTGTATTGGATAAGGCGTCCAGCTCTCGATCTCGGGCTAAGTGGTTCAAATCTCGGCCCTGGGAAGCCTTTTCCTTTTTTTTTATTTGCTTCATTTATTTCCTAACAACTTAAAAACTTAACGATAATATAATAATTACATACAACAAATTTTCTGTCACATTCTAACGAAAAAATTCTTTATGGCGATTTTAAAGCATCAACAAAGAACTTAGCAAGAAAAACGAGAAAACAAAATTCGTCTGCAACACCCCTTCGTGCCTATTGCGTAGAACACCACCTTATCCGCTAGAGGCAGCGCAGGCATTACGTGGTCGGCGGGGTCAATAGGGATAGGGAAAAAAGGATAGGACATGTCGAACCAGTGGTTCAAATCCCAGTCTAGGCAACATTTTCTTTTTTATTTATTTGCTTCATTTACTTCCTACCAACTTCCAAACTTAACGACAATATAATAATTACATACAAAAAATTTTTAATCAGCAGATTTTCTGATTTGAACCAACCCGAGATCGGGAGCTAGACTCCCTAACCACTACACCACCAACTGTTGAAAGTCTTAGTAAATAATTCATTCGAGTATTTTTTCTAGGGACGGTTGGCCGAGGGAGGTTGGCCAAACGCAGTATGTAGATAACAAAACGCACACCAGAGGGCAGGACAAGCATATTAGGCCCCCGAAAATCGGAGGAAGGGTAGCAAGTTTGGTGGCGACAGTTGCCCATGTTAAATCTCTTATGGACATGTCGAACCAGTGGTCTTTATCTGTGCTTAGGTAATGAGATCTTGAAAATTGAATACAGTTCTTTTGTTGCTTATTTTTATGTTTTATTTAAATATAAGACTAGTTTCTTTAAAATTTTATTCGTCTGTATTCTGTAAACTTAAAACTTGTAAAGCGTGTTGGAAATTTTGAATGTTAAGAAAAGCGTGGCGAGTCCGAGAGCAGAGCCATGAAAGGGGAGGTCGATCAACTCCATAAGAAAATTTCCCTTGGGCTGCGGCACGGTTTTTCCGAGTTGAGACCACGTTTAACTCTTTCCCATCCTCCTACTTTTGGCATTTTTGGGAACAGCTACCACGACGGTGCTGCCATCTAGCCACTGTAACGCGTAAAAGTGGCCAAAATCATTCAATTTGCAATTTATATATTGCAATTTTAAGGCAGCACACAACGAATTGTAGATCAGTTGGTAGAGCGACGGGTAGCTGATAGTATAAGAAATGCTGTGGTTCAAAGGTTCAATACTGCGAAGATGCTGTTTTATTTCATTATTTTTTTGTTATCTTTTTTCTTTTTTTTTGCATTTTTTAATGCCAAACTGATAAATCACATTATTCTATCAAGAAATCTTTTTTTTAAAGTTTTTTGATGGAATTAGGGGATTTTTAATTTTGACACGGGACTTAGACCGTCGTGGTAGCTGTTTCTGTGCCGCTGCCTTATGGACTTTTTCCTATGGAGTTGACAGACCTCCCCTTTCATGGCTCTGCCGAGAGTGTCATGTAGTGTACATACACACCCACCAGGTGGCAGAATTTTTCGTCTCATTGAAATTTGGAAACGACGTCGTCGCCTTACGGAAAACTTTAACGTTGAGTGCGGAAACCATACTCTATGCCTCTGCCTCTGCTATAGGGCTATTCGGAATCTGTTTTGTTTTGCAGTTTTATCTGGCAACGCAGCATGGCGGTTTATTACGTATTTTTTTAAATATTTCAGAATCCATAAATTATCAGACAAGGGAAATCTTGTCCTATTTGGCTATTTCTTATTGATGCTAGGAACAAGGTGATCAAATGTGAAGTAAGCTGGGCGATCTGCTCGTAATACAATCAATCATTATTCATTAATACATAGAAAGGCGCATTCGAGGGCGCATTGGCGATTCGCAAGAGCTTTAGGGCCTAAATTGATTTCATATCCAATTATCCACTATGTAGCGGCCATACGAAATATATAGGGCTCCAGGCATTATTATATATAATAAGTTATCGTACGTTCTGAAGTTATTTATATATTTATTGACCTTAATTTATTATTATTATAGTATCTTTTAAGACTGAAAGTCGTAATTATTAAGAGAGGATTTTTTCTAAAGAGTTCACAATTTGACCGCTAGATAACTGTGGCGTTTTTTTGCAGATTTTTTTTTTTTGAGCCATTCGGCGTGCCATACTACGGGAAGTCGGGAACTGCAGCTTCACGAACGACACGAATTTTTTCCTGGCATTTTATCAGTGTGAAATAAAGATATGCAACATTGCAACACTTACGAACGTGAATGTGAATCGCCGAACCAGCTCTGGCTATTGGTCCAGCGCCCAGCGCCCTCTCTTATGGTTGTGTCAAATCGCGAAGTACACACGACAAAGCCCTGTCGCCGTCATATGGAGGGCGTGGTTTCAGTCGGCTGCTTTCTTTTTTGTGTCTTGAGGTTATTATCACGTTATTATTTACATTGTAGAATTTGACTGTTTTACTCGTAGTCTAAGTAGTCACATACTGGTGAGGAGGTGAGAATTCATTTTACCAATTTACATTCTTTTCGTTGGCTGCAGTGAAACGTTTGAATTCAAGTTACGCGGCGTTCAGGCTGTCATCTTTTGTGTGTTTTGAATCGGTTTACACGTCAGTTGTGTAATGTGAATACATACCGGCCATTGTGCACGAGAGCTAGTATCGTTTACTTGGAAATACTTTCATTTAACGTCGTTTGGTTTCGTTCTTACAGTGACAATTGAAAAATGTCGTGGAGATTTAAAGCTTCCAAATACAAGAATGCTGCACCAAAGGTGCCCAAACCTGATGAGTGGGTCAGAGATCTCTGCATTGGTTCCTATCAAATCAATGGACAGGTCATCAAGGCCTCAGCATCATTCATGGCCTTTAATGCTGATGTAGCAGGTGAGAAATTTAGATTCTTTTAATCAATGTTTTGAGCGGTTTTGACTTTTGAGTGACTGAATTGTTGATTTTTCTGTAGGAAGCAACTTGTACGTCATTCCACTGAATGACACAGGAAGAAAGCCCAAAAACTATCCACTCCTTCATGCTCATTCCGATTTAGTCACCGATCTGGATTTCTCTCCTTTTGATGATGGTTTATTGGCTACAGGGTCCCAAGATTCCATGGTAACAAAATTGCACTTTATCAGCATAAAGTTGAAAGTCATTTGCCTATTCTGATTGCGAATAGATCAAATTATGGAGCATTCCAGAGTGTGGATTGTCAGAAACATTGACGACGCCCGAGTGTCAGTTGACTCGTGCTCATCAGCGTCGAATAGAAAACGTCTTGTTCCATCCCGTCGCCGATTTTTTGCTTTCCACTTCGTCAGGAAATGCCATGACCTTGTGGGACATTCACAAGCAACAAGAGCTCATGAGTAAGTTATCTCTTTTTTGCTTTTGTCAAGTTTTTCACCACATCTAAATTCCGCATTTATAGTCTAATCCTTTTTCATTCATTCGCGTGTACTTTTAAAGCTTTAAGTAACGAAGAGGAAGTCTTTCAAAGTCTGTCGTGGAAAGCGGACGGCAGCGTGTTGGCCACCACTTCCAAAGATAAGAAAGTTCGTGTTTGGGACCCTAGAGCTAATTCGGTTACCCATTGGGCCGATAGTCATTCCAGTAACCGCGAATCTGTAACCACCTGGCTCGGGGCTTCTAATCGTATCCTCACTTCCGGTTTCGATTCGGTAATATAAACAAGAGAAATCTATTTATTGTTTGTTTTTGTTGTTTCTTCGTTTCAAAAAACAAACTAAATTGATGTGGTTGTGATGTTTATTTTTATTTTCAAATGGAATTTAACAGAGCCGTCAGCGTCAGGTCTTTGTTCGAGATGTGCGTAACTTTTCTCAAGTGGAATTTTCTCTAGTCTTCGATAGCTCAACTGGGTGGGTATTTGCCTAATGTTATTAGCTCCGTTGATTTTTTATTTTATTTTTTCTATTTTTTTTGCACAAATTGATAATCCCTTTTGAAATGTCACTGCTCTTCTAGGCTGTTACTCCCACTCTTTGATGCCGATACTCAAATGTTATTCCTGGCTGGTAAAGGCGATAACACCATCGGTTTCCACGAAGTGAACGAACGCGATCCCATCCTCACCGAAGGTTTGAGGTAAAAAAAAAATCTAAAATTCCCATTGAGTTTTTATTTTATCGATTGTTAATTTCGGCTAATTGGTACAATAATAGGCACACGGGTCAGCAAAGCAAAGGTGCTTGTCTAGTCCCTAAACGAGCGCTGCGAGTCATGGAAGGCGAAGCCAACCGCGTTCTGCAGCTGACAGCCAACGCTGTCGTTCCCATATCATATATTGTCCCACGCAAGGTATGTACTGTACTGTACATATCTATAAAAAGTGGCAAAAGTATTATTATTAGTGTATCTTTTTTTATTACTCTTTTGCACGTGTAGTCGTACAGAGAATTTCACGCCGATCTGTTTCCGGAAACAGCTGGCTCGGAAGCTCCCATCTACGCTAGTCAATGGATGACTGGAACCAACGCCACGGTCGAGAAAATACTTTTAGATCCAAGCCGTTGGCAAGGGAAAAGTCTCCATGTAATTATCACTTGTTTGTTACACGGAGGATGATAATGAGATAATGATTTCTTGTTGTTGTTGTTGTTGTTTTTTTTCCTCATTCTCGTGGGAGTGTAGATCATCCGGGGCCCTTTGAGCCAACGCAAAGAGGAAGTCAAAGTGGTCAAGACAGTGCCTACACCCAAACCGCGGAAATCAGTTTCCGACGAGAGCAGTTTAACATCCAACAACATCATGGCCAAAGTAAATTTCTATTTATTTTCGGAAATTTCCAGTTGGAACTTTTTTAATTTCAATTTTTATAGCCTTTCGTGGCTCCCAAACCGTCGCCCAGATTCAACACTAACGAAGGCAATGGAACGACAGAGAATCAAGGAGGTGGTCCGCGACCCGTGGCCGTCAGACGCTCGTCTTCATTACGTACCGGACCGTCTGCCACCGTTGAAGAAAAGGAAAACAACACCAACGGTAACCTGACCGACATGAGTGCAAAAAAGCGAAGTGATAGCGACCGCACGGTCAACCAGGTAACATTTCATAGCTACACAAATATCAAAATGACTCCAGTTAACACTTGAAATGAAAAAAAAACTATAATCATACCTTTTATTCTATTTTCTGCGATTTCAATTGTTGTTTCCACTCCCAGGCCAAGAACGGTGAAGAAGATGACGTTTTCAAGGCTCCAACAACAGCTCAACGCCGGCAAATGTTTCAGGATCGAATCAATTCCGTACAGGAGACGTCGTCAGGTACCAGCGTCGTGGACAGCAGCTCGTCAAATGCCGTTGCCGCTTCACCGCTTCCAAAAAGAGCTACTCGCATTTTCGGTAATTGATCACGTTTTTCTTAATGTTTTTGTGATTGAATCATTTTCATCGTTGCCCTGCGTGATGTATTTAAAGGTCGAGTAGCCAAATTCCGTCATCTCCATGGCACAGTCATGCCGCGCAATACTCACCTGGAAAACTTTCGCGGCCTTGACAACGCTCTACCCACAGAGTGCAACGGCTTTCACGGTACATTTTTTTACCTGTTGTTGTTGTTGTTGTTGAAGAAGAAGCAATCAACAAAACGAAAGCTGACACTCTTTTTTCTTTCTTTCTTTCTCAGGTAATCCGGAACGTGTGGCCGTTCCGCTCAACGGTCCTGGCGGTCGCATCGCCATTTTGGAATTGAAAAAAGGCGGTCGCCTACCCGACGGTCCCTTGGCAGCCTTTTTCAATACTTGCAAAGTCTTGGATTTCTCCTGGGATCCTTTCAATAGCCGCCGTCTGGCTGTCGGTATGACAATTGATTGAATTGTTTCTTATCAAACGAAATCTTCATTAGTTATTTGTAATTTGACAGCTTGTGATGACGGACGTATTCGCCTTTGGGAAGTTAATGGCGACGGAGACGGTGGAATCTTGATGGAATCGTCCAACGAGCCCATGAAAATGTTGGAGGTGGCTCAAAACACGGATCGGATAACCATTGTAGTGTTCCATCCGCTGGCCGCCGACGTGATAGCTTCCGTTTCTGCCGATTACGTCATCCGAGTCTGGAATATTCAAACTGGAGCCGTTACCATCCAACTGGAACCTCATCCAGACCAGGTGAACTGACGGATCCATTTTGAAATGAAAAGCAAAAATTGGATTTAAATTTCTTTTTTAAAACTTAATTTTTTTTATTTCTTTAAAAAAGGTTTTTGGAGTGTCGTGGAGTCCTTGCGGATCGTATATCGCCTCTGTGTGCAAAGATGGAAAGGTGCGCATTTTTGAGCCACGTGCCAGTAAAACGGCCATTCGTCAAGGTGCCGGACCTAATGGCGTCAAAGGCGCTCGTGTTACCTGGGCTCTCGACGGGAAATTTCTCTTGGTCTCCGGTTTTGACAAGTAAAAAATAGAATTATTTAATAAAAAATAGAATTGAAGTTGAATTTCTAAAATTTTGATGTTGGGATGAAGGTCGTCGCAACGACTTTTGTACGTTTTCCGCTCGACGGATCTAAGCGCTTCGCTGAATACGCTCAATCTCGACGTCTCACCTACTCTACTCATTCCGTACTACGACGAGGACAGCGCCACACTCTTCCTGACTGGAAAGGTGTGAACATAAATTTAGGAAATGTATTGTTTATTCGATGAAATTGATTTCATTCCATTACAGGGAGATACCACAATTCATTGTCACGAAGTGTCGGAAGATCCGCCGCACCTTTTCCCGCTGAGCCACCACAAATGCACCACAGCTCTTCAGGTATTGAATCCATTTCATTTGTCAACTTGCAAAAATTTTTTAAATTTGTTTTTTGTTATTTTCCCGACTAGGGATTGGCTCTGTTGCCAAAACACGTTTGTCAAGTGAAAGACGTTGAATTTGCCCGTTTCAGCACTCTGACATCCAATTCGATCGAGCCGCTGTCTTTCACAGTTCCCCGTGTCAAGGTGGAACATTTGCCCTTTCTCAAACTTGTTAAAGAAAAGAAAAACGAAATGAATTGCGTCTTTATTTGTTTTGCAGAACGATTATTTCCAGGATGATTTGTTTCCGCCCACCAAAGTGTTGTGGGAACCTTGTATGACGGCCAGCCAGTGGTTCGGCGGCGCCAACATTCCACCAAAGCGGATGGATCTCAAGCCAAACGACATGGAAACGCGTAAGTCATTCGATTTTGCCGCTCCTCCCTCCCACCATCAAATCAGAGCGTCGAAAATCACCACTGACAATAAATACCCATTTGTATGCCTATTCCCCTTCTCTCCAACGTCGTTTAGTTTCGAGTTTGAAGGCTCAGTCGACGACGCCATCAGCGTCGACGGCTCCTCCCATCGTCGAGCCGATCGTATCTGTAACCAACGGCGGCGGCGGCATCGGTGGCGGCTTCTTATCCGCTGTCAGCGCCCGCAAAGAGCGTGAAAAAGGAGCCCAGGTAATGCCAAAGAAAATCCCCATTTTTATTTGTTCTTTTCCATCGTGTTTATAAAGCCCCCCCCATTCTTTTATCCGATGGTGAAAGGAAAAAAAATAAATGGCAAATCCTTAAACGAATGACGGGGGGATGAATTGTAATCTTTCGATTTCTCTCTCTTTATTTTGCCTTGACCCGACAGCTGGAAGCGGCCATCAGTTCTCAACTGGAGGTGAATTTGACGCTGGAGCAAGACGGAATGATCGGAGTCGACGAATCGGAATGGGTATAATTAAGGATCAATTCATCAAATCGATTTCATCTTTTCATTATTTTCTTTTTGAAAAAATTTCATTTCAATAGGATAATTAATGAATCATTCCACATAGCTGGAAGGGCTTGCGGGGATCAAAAAAGAAAAAAAAGGAACATTTTCAATGGCTGGCTTCTACTTCTAGAATTTCAACGTCATAATCATATCCAACCCAACAACAAAAAAGAAAATTTAAAATCCAAACAAAAAAAAATCAAGAATTTCCTCCCTTTTTTTCTATTAAAAAATCTCTTGAATTCGTTTTTTGACGTCTTTAATTTCGTCTTTAAATCAGTTTTTGAGTGTGTCGTGATCGTTTTTTTCCTTTTTTTCTCTCTTTTTAATAGCTTTTCGTCTTCTTCTTCGTGCGATTATGTCATAGCTTTTTTCCCCCATCTCTCGTCTGTATCCGTGCCAATGTCTTAAAAAAATAATAGTTTTGCCACTTTTTTCTTAACTTTCAACAACAAAAAAACAACAAAAGAGTTAAAAGAGGCAAAAAAAAAAGAAACAAAACAAAAAGAAAAATTACATCATTGGAAAAAAAAACAATTTGATAAACTTTTATTATTTCGTTTTCAACATTTCCATTTTTTTATTTTTTTAGATGATGATGTTATTACCGACGCGGTCGCGCGGGATCAGCCTCAATTCCGATCCGTGTTTGAGAAAGACATTGCCTTTGTATAGGAAAGAAAAGTTCAACGGGTCCAACAGTTTTCATGGCAATAAATAACAGAAAGTAGAGTGGGAAAAAAAGGTTAAAAGGTTTCGATCACGAGAGTAAATTGTTATATATGTGAAAAAAACACAGTTTCAGACTGACCAGCCGTTTGTTGTGGATTGATGCCAATTCCATCGTCGGTGATGATGGCCGACGTGGCCGGATCCACTTTGAATTCTTCAGCGGCAAACTTGAGAACGGCCGTGAAAGGCGTGGCTTCCGGGACACTCAGCCTAGAATTTTTCATTCCGTTTTTTAAAAAGAAAAAAAGATAAAAAAAAACACAAAAAATTGAAGATTTATTTTCATAATTTTAATCCTCTTTCATTAAATGAATTCTACAAAAGAAAATAAAAAAAAAATATTGCTAGAGGTCGTTTCTTCTGTGAATTTTAATTGGTGGTCTTGATCGATAATCGCTGCTCGACTTCCATCCAGATGGAACACAGACCGGGCAACTGTTTTTGACGATCGAGGAACTGGCGAGCTTCCGAGGTCACGTGATCCTCATTAAAGTTCGACTTATTAGGAGGAGTGCAGAGGCTTTGCATGTGACGGACCAATTGATCGAGCGAGAACCACAGACCCCTGAAGCGGCTCTCGGTCAAAGTGTTGACGTTGTCGTCATCATCTCCGGGCCAACTCCAAACGTGATCTTTCGTGTAATAGACGGGAATCAAATGGCTGGCCAGCAGGCCCAATATGTCCAGCCATACAGGAAGGAAATTGTCGGGGCTCATTTCGCACACCTTCCGGCTTAAAACGACCGGGACGGCCAACAGGGCGCTGATAGTTGAAGAATAGCGACTACCAGCGGCCGGAGTGTTTTCAAACCAATTTTTCGCACGAGTTTCAATCACTGCAATCATCAGCTGAGACAGTTTGACCTCGGGCAATGTTTGACTTTCGCTAGCCAAACTCAAAACTGTCAGTAGCAATTCCGTCGTCTGCACAGATTTCAGTAGAGGATCCAATTTGGCTTCCAGTATTACAGGATTGAGATCTTGCAGTAAATTTTCCTTCATGATCATGGCCTTCATCACTGAGACCATTTCACTATCCTTCCCCGATTGGATCAAGTTGATGGCACTCTGGTAGAGTGCTTTCCTCTCTATGGCACTCGAGCAGATTGCCTGAAATTTCTCTGGAGGAAAAACATTGCTCATGGCTTTCATGACGCACAGCATGGTGTCTTCTGAAATGTCTGGGTTGCGCAGGAATTCCTCCAGCAGCAGCAGCGAGGCTTTCTTCAGATTGTCACGCTGGAAGATGGAGAGTTTCCCTGTTGATTCACCAATCTCGACCAATGCTTTTTCCAGTTCCTTGATGTGACCTGATTTGACTAGAGAATCGTGCATTTCTTCACAATACCTGGCCCAGTTGAATGCCTTCTCTGCCTTTTCCAAAGTCCACGTAACACTGACGGCCGCTTGCGGCAGAATATCCACAAGGAAAACACGAGAACGATCGACCATTTCGCCGACAGACGGCATATTGTTATAGAGAAACAAAAACGATCAAGTTTTCTAGTCGAGTCAAAACTTACACTTTGAAAGGCAGCTTCGGATCGGACGTCAATGTGATCTTGAAAGTCACTTTACCGCTGCCACTGTAATAATGAATATGTATATTAACAAAGTACGTCAAAGTATCAAGTAGAATTTGAATTACCTCATTTTCAAGTATATTAACAATGAGCAATGTGAAATGACCTAAAAGTAAAATCGCCTATTTGACAGCCTGCTGACTGTGCTGTTGGCGAAAAACAGGTTGTCAATGATTGGACGTTGCAACATTTCTATAAATACATCAACATTTCCATCCAAAAGTTCCAAGTAAAATCTCTTCTTGAAATCTTGAGATTTATTATAATCTCCAAAGTTACATTTGAATGAATTCAGCTTATAAAAGTATTGTTTCAATGGATTACTACTATTTGCTCGGTCCTCTAGGGAAATTCTCACAAAACTCCAACTGGCCAAAAAAGACAAATAATAAAACTTTTCTCTTCCAAAAGACAAATCTTCCGTGTTACTTTTTCCGATAGAAATGAAAATGTATTTATATTCCGTAAATACAGGCACAGAGTTTTTCTATAAATCTTAGAAAAGAACGAAGGTAAACAGTCGAGCAAAAGCTTCCGCCGTTGTATTAAGAGAAAGTCTTTTGCCGCATGCATATAAGCTAGTTCTAATGTATATTATATAGACGAGGCTGTGAATAAAGTGAATGTGTGCTCTGCGATGTGTGTACAAAAGAGTGGGCCCATCAATGTCGTTGGGATGTTGGCAACCGAAGGATTTACGCGTCCGAGAGTGGCCCGTCTAAGTGCTGATGTACATATAGGCCCACAGCACATTTGATGGGACGAAACTTTTTTTTTTTCCTTTCTCTTTTTCTTTTGATATAATAATTCCAACACAAATATCGAAAGGCGTATACTATATGCAAATGGTGAAAAAATTCCTTTCTCTTTCATGTCGACTTAATCCGCTCAAATGCAGTTTGTTATATACACATTTCCCTACGTCTCGAGTGTTACGTAGTATTATTACGGACTTCCGCTTTTTTTTTTTTGTTTTGTTTCTTTTCAAACATTTGCCGCTATATGATGATGGGGTAGAGAGAGAAAGAGAATGGATGTGTGTGTGTGTGGATAAAAGCCAACCCTCGTCTTTGATATAAAAAAAAGAACGAGTAGTGCTGGATATGCCATTTCCAGTCGAGAAAAGAAAAGAACAACTTTGCCACTTTGGATCACAAGTCGAAATAGAAGAGAAAAAGCGCCGGGATTGCTCGCTGCTCGCTGCTCCACACATTTATAAGCCGAGAACGATCTTGTTTTAGGTTATTCATGTCGGGAAAAATAAGCGCCACTATACACTCTCTGCATAGACTTTTTATTTTTAGTTTTAAATTTATAAATCATGTTTTTTTTAAATAAAAAAGAAAAGAATCAAAGTTTTGCGCTGAACTGCTGTTAATGTTGCAATGTACTTTTTTCCGTGCCTCAATAATACATATGGATTGGATGTATATAACCATATCAGCCTATATAATGTAAAAAAAAAAGCATATTTTCTAGTCGGGCACATCATTTAAGAGGATTTAGGTGTTGATCTCGCCATGTTGTCGGGCTCAACAATCGATCCATCCCACTTATATGTATTTTTTCTTTTCTTTTCTTATTTGAAAAACTTGGGGATTTTCCTATAGATAATACCCCGCCTTACTTCTATATAGTCATACAACGTATACATAAATTTGATTTAAATGTATTTTTTGTCGTTTTTTTCAACTGCAGTTCTTCGTTATAACTATAAATAGATGATGCATATTTATCGCTGTCTATGTTTACGTGATGTCAAGCCTTCCGGCCGGCTTATCGATTGTGAAATATTATAGACGTTTATTATTGCGTTCACTGGAGAGTGTAAATCATCACCAGTACAACCGCAGCAATCAATTCTTATACATTACGATACATTATATACAGGCAGCAGCTAGCAGAGCAATACGTTGTGTATAAGAGCCGCTCTATTATTGTCTTGGTATAATCCCTCTTAATCATACACCGCGTCGTATGGGTTCAAATAAGCAACGGACCTATATATAGAGCAATATAATCCATAAAACAATGAACTGTGTAGTCCTATACATATGACGCTTAAACAAATTAATAAATATTAAAGACTCTTCTTGGCTCGAACACTTTAATCAGTACATGTAGCTGTATGAAATGGGAGTATAAATCATTTCAAGTCGTAAACATTATTGCGATGTCGTTAAGAGTTTATTTAGTAATAGGCTATATGCTGGGTAATGAAATTTCAAATTCAACGGCCATTAAGAAATTTGTTTTAAAATAGATTTGAAAAATAATAAATTGATTAAGTTTTTGTTTGAAATCTTGCGCACAATTATTCCTTATAATCCCTTTAAAATCCTGAAACTCTTTCCTGGCTGTTGTAGCAGCGTTATATAGAGTCATAAATATTTGCATTAATTATAACATTATTATATTGCAAGAGCCGCGTGACATATTTATATAAGCTGATGCTAATAAGAATGTCAACTCGGGGAATAGTTAACACATCAAACATTCAAGCTTAAAAAAACTTGGCAAAAAACTTTCACTTTTTAGCTCCTCTAATTCCTATAGTTTTGCGCTGCTGACGCGGGTACGAGTTGGTTATTATTTATTCTCGTGTCTAGGCTAATTATGTACTTATATATAATCTCAAGTAATCATATACAGACACAGTGATGAACCCAAACAACTGTGATTATAACTTTCGCTCAGTGCGTTGATTTTAGACTCAGGATATATTAATTTTTTTAACGTAAATCTTGTACTATAATGTTATTAAATCCTCGGTGCCGTTGTGGAATTTTATACGTGGGAATGTAAAGGCGGAGAAAATACTTAAAACAAATATAGTATAAATATAGGCTATATAGTATCTTATTTTTTTGTTTTGGCTGCTGTGAATATAGAAGAATGTGTCAGCTTTTCAGCTTCTACTTCTTCTTGTACGCTGCTGCAATATGTATAAAGAATCATGCATCAGCAACACGATTTTGATAAGCATGAAAATGTCCTATATATATCTAAACAGCAGAGAAAGCCATTCCCTAGAGATCAAAGAGCTTCTGTAAGGCCTCTTACATATATAAATGCAAAAATATAAAAATCCATTGAAGAATAAAGAGGAAACTATTTATATCAGAATGTGATGTATATACGGGAAGAAAAAAATCAGCGATACATTCTCGTTATATATTGGCGTATCAAAGTTGATCAACAACATTCAAAGTTTTGCATTTATGAGTCTCTTTCGTCATAGCACTGATGCTATCTGCTATTATTATTAGATCGTTCTTATATATTACAGGACTTCCATCATCATCATCACATATTCAAGTGCGTCAACCAATATAAGCAAAGGATAAAAGAAATAACCCCAGTCAGTCAGTCAGAGTCAGTCCATAAATTGTAAATGCACCAGTTCCCTGTGTTGTTGTTGTGCTGGGAGAGATGTTTGATAATTTACCATCCAATTTGGATGGAAATCCTTCAACCCTTCTCAAAAGCGCAGCAGTGCAGCAATATAAGAGAGGGAGAGATTTGCTCTGTATGTGCACGCGCGTTCAACAGCCGAATCCAATCCCATCAACGACTGTCTTTTTTTTTCGTTGCTCTTAGATTATTCCTAGAAAAGAAAGAAGAGGTTATAGCGTTGGAGACGCGAATAACTATTTAGTAAAAGAGGGGCCGGAATATATAGAAGAAAAAGCGGAGCATTCATCAAATGACGCGACGAAAAGCGGCTCTCTCGTCGGAGAGACACAGTACATATTTAGCCAATCAGCGACACACAGCATGCAAGAGGGAAAAAGAAGAATATAATAATATAAAGAAGAGGAAAAAAAAGATAGATAGAGGAATCCAATTAACTAATGCTGATGGCTTCTATAATATGTTTAGCTATATAGCCTAGCTGCTGCTGCTGCAACTTTCTTATTTAGATAGAGAGTCGAGATATCTATATAGACTATATTTATATTATAATCCCGCAGACTTTGTTGGTTGGCGATGCTGGGGAGTGTATATATATTTATATGAGGAGAAACTATCTATATAGGCCTATACGATGATGTTCTTTTTGGCTATATTATTATGTCTAGGCGCGCTGTTGTGTGTTTAAAAAAAATAAAATTGATGGATTTTCTTAATGAAATATATGATAACGATGGCACAGTTCTTATTACGTAATGTAAATATAGAGTCTATAATAATATAGGAGGAGACCGATATATTATGTTATTCCCATGCACGTTTATTGAAAGTGTGGCTTTTCTTCTTTTGTGATTTGACTTATCGATTTCTTTTAAAAGGGAATATTACACATTGATTCATTCAATTTCAAGAAATAACGACCGTTTGAGAAATGTCTAAAAAAGAGGCCGCTATATTATATTGCTGAGCGTTATTAAAAATATCCAATATTATTTTTTTTAAGGTTATTAGCATTTAGATGACGTTTCCGCAGCTATTATGTAGATATATAGCGATTGCAGAGAGCAAAGCAATATCTTACCTAAATATGCTGGCCTTCTATAAAAGGCTATATATATTTATCGAGCAACTATAGTTGCTGGTTATTATATACGAGCTGCACATTTCGATTCTTCATCGTGGGTCATTTCACATACAGGCCTATATATACTCATAGCATCGTTTTCTATACACTAAATCCTGTTTTTACCTATAGGCTTTGATTCTTTCTACACACATATTGGCCTATAATCTTATATCTATATAGGTAGCCTAGGCTATTTTATCGGCTATATTACGAGCAGCCAGCAGGCTATTCTGTCAATAAAAAGTTGGATAATATCTCAACATAGATTACATTATTCCGCATTATTCCACAATTCAGGTAGGCTATACATAATACTGTATGATGTATAGACTTTAAAGTACAATATTTAAAAATATGTTTTTGAGTTGCTTGATAAGAAAGTTAGATTGCATAATACAAAATAGAGTTTGAAAAGCTCTGTTAAAGTTTACAAAACATCTCAAACCGTGTTTTTTGTTGGTTTTTTTTGGGGTCGTGTGTGATGCGCATATTTATCAGCTGGCAGCACGGCTTATTATTCTTATAAACGTATGAAGATTCCGCTAGAATATATATAGCCTTGACCGTATCACGCTCCCATCACATTTCAGCGCATCGATTTTTTCGCCTGATCCTATATTATACACATCATCTACGTGCATGATACATTATAATATGCAGAGTTGATTCCTTATATAGCGCATTGGGCCAAGCCGCTGTATGAGAGGATCCATCGATAATATGATAGTGATCGATATCCTTTATATTAGCAATATATATCCCATATGTATAATATCGTCGTCCCGCCATCGTGTTTTTATATCGCCTATATATCTATAGCCCCCATATACATATAGCAGTCGTCGTCTATACTGCTGCTGCTGTAACGTATATATTTTATATGGAGCTCAATAGATGTAATAGAGAGAAAAGCCCCTTTTCCCTTTCGCAGCGTCTGAGGGAATTGGTTGACCTGTGCCGTGCGTGAAGCAAAAGCAGTCATCTGTTTAATATAATGGTCCATCACCATCAGAAAGGGTTAAATTCCAGCATCCGACAACGATTGGGCGTGTCTTGGTTGATGCTGCATCAGATAAGGCAATGTACATAAAAGCTTGGTGGGTCCTATATGTGCTCTCCTGTTTACATTGGAGGATCGTTATAACGATCATTATTGCTATAGCAATACTGATAATGACGTAGCATTGCAAATATTTGAAGATTTGAGAAAAAAAGTATTTGGTCCCGTGTTATCAATAATGCTAGTATTTTTCTAATGTCATGTAATAGCATAATTAGCCTTTTCTCGTAGGTAATACTTTAACGATACTACGGTTCCCCAGAGGGATTCGTAAAGCCGAATACGACATATTATGTTATACTCATGCGTTTCTTCTTTACTCTATTCTGTTATGGATGTCTGACTAGATACTGCCGCATTATTAGATAGTTGAGACTTCTGACGGGATCGAACCGTTAACATTTGGTTCACAGGTGATCGCCCTTCTAACTGGGCCATCCCTGCTTATAGATTTATAGAGTACCTACCTAAAGTTTGGAAACGCGCGCGCGCGCGCGAGAGAACCTTATGGCGTTTAGCTTTTTTTCTCGGCGATCCGCAAATCCAATTTTCGTCGGATCGCGATGAAATTTTTTTGGCCGTAGCCATTATAGGTAGCAATAGGCTGAATTTTTTTCAGATTTTTCCTACTAAGGGAAGGGTAGGTTTAAAATGGATCCCTAAGTTTGGAAACACGCTATAGTGCTCCATACAAATTAGGGTAATTTGAAGGGGAATAAGTAATGAACGGGTAGAGCTAAGAAGACGCGGAAAACTTGTTGTTTACTTTTGTTTCTATGTAAATATAATATGCATTTTTTCTGTATTTAATTATTCATCCCAAAAATCCTACAATACCGAACATCCTCCATTACAATATTGTCGGGGAGACCGGACCCATCTTGGAAACTGCACCACTTTGTACAGTGTCCGGAAAAATAGTTAAACTCAATTAAAAAATCAAATTTTTTAATATTGTGTTAGCATTAGTGTCTTCTTCATTCGAGTAAATTTTTATGCATCTCTGATTTTTTTCTCACGAGATATGCAAGAAATAAAAAAAACAGGATAAAAAATTGCAAAATTTTTCATTTGTTTTACTTCCGTTGTGCCTATGTTTGACAAGTAAAAATAAATTTAAGCACACTGGTGGTGTACGCTATGGTGTACGCTAGTCATTTCCCTATATTTTCCAATAAAAATTATATTTTTTGGTGCAGTAGTTTTGTTGTTATTTCATTTTCAGCCGAGGGCAACATTGGACTAAAATCATGGGTGATATTGTACACTAAATGGGCGTGGAGATGGAGGAGCCAAGTAAAGGCGCGCTAATAAAATTTGTTTGTGTTCAGGGAAGTGAGGGAAGACGGAAATTATCGCTTATTTCCTCTTAAATCGATTATTAAAAATCGATTTAATGTTAAGCTCCACCTCTCCCTATATCTTCCCTATTCAACAACATAATTTTCTTCATATATAAAAAAAATATTTTTTTTTACATTTACATCACCAAAAAAATAGCTTTTAATTACTTGTTACAACAAGAACTATCATAAAAGATTTTAAATATATTTTAAAGATATTTATTTCCCCCTTTTCGGACCCCGTCTAACTTGGTACAGGCTCCTGTCTAATTCCACCCCGGGTAGGTAAAAAAAAAATAAAAATAAAAATCGATGTAATTTCTACAATTTTGAAGTAACATCGTTGAAAAAAATCAAGGGGGTGAGGGCAAGAATAAAGAATGACCTTAGTAAAAAAAAAATACTTTTGCCTAAGGGGGTCGGGAGATATAAGGGAAAAAACCGCGACTGTCCAAGATGGGTCCGGTCTCCCCTAATAGTGTTCTACAAATTTAATTAATAGTAAAATCTATTGGGTCCAGGAATCCAAGACAGCAGGCAAAATGACTACTGAGTCCAGCCGCTAGGGGGACAACGCACTGCTACACAAAATGCCATTCCGCGTAATTTACCCCTGACGCAGCCAGCATCAGGCATATTTCCATTCTTGTTGTGATGAAGCCACGGTTTAACAGGGGAGGTACACAAACGCGCTATCCCTGGCATCTGCTATAATGACTCAGGGGGGGGGGGGTGAGAGGGTTCTATGGCATTCCGCTAGAAGCGCCATGAGTAGCGTTGCCCGAAAGCGAAAGGACAAGAAAATAGATCGTGCACCTCAGCATACAGCTCAAGCTGTCAGGAATCTTGTTTCTTTTCAGCGATGCTGGTCCTTCATAGCAGAAGCAGCAGCAGGAGCTAATTGATGAATCATAGGACTTTTTGGTAGTACGTATAGAGGCAAATAGGAGGTATCTTGGCGTCTTTTTCCACATCTCTTTACAACTTTACTTGTGGAATGGAGACCGTTTACAATTCACAAGACGATTATTGTTTTCTTCAATATCAATATCTTTTTCGAAATGGTTCCGAGCACTTGAGTCGCTATGATCGTCTTCTATTTGGGAAATACATTTTTGAAATACATTTTTGAAATACATTTTTCTAAGAATTATTCAAAAAGTGTCCTTTTTTACACCAAATTTCTCTTGTTCGCTTAAAAAAAAATTTAGTTACCTCACAACCTGTAATATAAACGCTAAGGACACTAACACATATATATTTCATATAGATTTGCGAACGCATAGATAATACATCGTTTCCGGTTTGGTGTTATCGCCAAGAGTGGCCTTGATGGAATATTTTTGAATAGGGTTGTAATAGTTGAGTGAAATGCGATTAATGCAACTTTTGCATGATTTTTTTTTGCGTTATACAGAAATTCTACGCGACGTTTGCAAACGAAACAATATGGGCCACTCTGCTTTTCTTTCTGTTCAACGTAGGGGAGACTGGGGTTATATGGTACGCTGTACTATGTGAAACAGTGAGTTAAAAAATACTTAATGTAGTTTTTAAATTCTAAAATTAATACATGATGTTGTTCAAAGGTATCTACTTTGTTCTCTAAAAAATCATTACTTTTGTACATTAAGTTTTTTAGTTTTTTAAGAAATAAAAAAAGCCCCAAAATATTCTTAAAAAAAAAAGTTGTTTTTCTAAGAATTTCTCGAAGTAACTATGTTTTTTTAGAAAAGTGAGATAGCAGAATGATAGTTTGGTCTTTTGTCAATAATTCCCCACAAAAATAAAATTTTTGAGTTGAAAAATGAGCTAGTTATAAAAGTTTCCCCAAAAACATTTTGTGTGGGTTATTTGGTACGGTTTTGTGGGGTGAATTGGTACTAATACGGAATGGCCGATAGGCGGAGCTCAGTGCTGCCAGTGGCAATTCAGAGAACTTTTCTCCTTCAAGAGAACTTTTTGTTTTTTATAAGAAATGTTTTTAATTATACGAGTATACCAAAAACCTTAGCGAAATACAAATACTATACGAAAAATTCTATTTCACGATATTTTTAAAATTAATTTATCTTTATTCTAAAGTGGAGAATTTAGTGTGTTTCACATAGTACACCCCCCTGTCCCATATAAACCCCGATTTTGTCCACGCCCACTTTTTTTTTCGCAACTTTATAAATCGGTAGAGGGTAAACTAACGACTCAAACATAAAATAAAAAATACTGGAGATAGACAAAAGTAAGACGAATATAATAAAACATTTATTTTACAAATCGAATGATTAGGAAACGGCCTACACGATAAAAACAAAAACCGGTCCAAATAACCCCAGTCTCCCCTACACCACATTCAACGACAGCTTGATCTCCAACAGACCCAGAAAGGGCGTAGTTATCCTGAATGAAACGTAGAATAGAAAGGGTAAAATTAGGTTCAATGCATGCGACACATTCAAAATAAAAAAATGCCGCACACTCTACACCGCCAACTAGGTCTCACCACGAATATTTCTCCACATTCCCTTGCAGAGTTTCTCTTTTTTTCGCGTGTGATGAGACTGGTCGCCCAGAAGCGCGTGTGTTTCACTCCACGCGATGTAACATATTTCCGGAACCGGCCATCATGTAACCGACAAGAAGCTTAATACACGTTAAAAGTACGCCATACTGAAATGTGGACTTGTGAAATTGTGTGTCATATGACGCCAAAAGGATTCAATAACACGTTGGAATTGGCCACGTTAGAATTGGCCACTAGTGGACACAGAAAGGCGCAATTGCCCAAGCACGTTTTGGTGACGGACGGCTCGTCGGCGTTGGGGTCGAGAGGCGGGGCAGCGTTGAGCCGATCGAACGCGGCCAAACGTTGCTCCATGTCGGCCAGATAGTCTGAAGCACCAGTGCAAAGGGGGGGGGGGAGGAATGAAGAAAAGGGGGGATGAAAAGAATGAAAAGAAAAGCTGATATCTCACGTGTGGCAACAAGACGTTACCAGACAAATTAAAAAAATGTAAATAAGAAAACGATCGGCAACTACCTGGCCATTCACGCCAATATAAACCTTATCTCTCCAGTCAAGTCGTACGGAAGTAAAAAACCTGCCATTTTTTCGTTAGACTGTTCACTGTGTTGATGTTCTTTCTCAACATCATGTCAGATAATGTGGAAATTGAATGTGTTGATTTATTCAGTGATGATAGTGACGATGAAGATATTGTATTAGAGGATAGTGTTTATTCTTCGGAAGGTTTCATCGAGGGGAAAGTTCATTTTCAGATACTACGACAAGAAGAATCTCTGTCAGGATGGGAGGTAAGACTTTTTTTCAACATTTTGTTTTCTTTCTTTCTTTTTTTGGGGAAAAATTGTCATCCACTGCCCCCTTATACTGCGAGTATCCCATCTGTACATTTGAATAGATTCAAGCTCGTTTTACTCTCCCTGCACTTGCAACCCCGATGGCACAATCACTGTTGTCTTCTTCGCCCCTATGTAACACAGAGTTCATGTTCCAGGTTCGTGTGACATCGGGACACGTACATTCCATCACGTCTGGTGTGCAACAAAACAGCCAACGGCATCCTGTGACGAGATCCGAGAGAGCAAAAAAAACCATCTTTTTTTCCAAGCAGTTTCAAAACCAGGAGAAATTTTTCTCTTTTTCATCCATGATGCCTAAATCCTTTCATACGGATATACAATACTCTGCGGCAAAATCCACCTAGAGGCAGACACTGTTTGCAAAACTGCAATCCCCAATTTCAAAGAGCTTTTGTGGACTACATAAACATCTTGGGTTCCCATCATTGCGAGGACCTTATCTATTCCATTGGAAATTCACATAAGGGTTTCATCCCCGTTAAATGACCTGGATGGATCTTCCAATTTGTCCCCCAAATTAATGTCCATAAAAAAATTGATAATTCGAAGAGGAACATTTAATAAAACGAACGGTGCAAATTGGTAGGCTAATGGTCGAACTTTGAAGGGAATTATGAAGATAAAATAATGCAGTTTTCAAGGCAGCATGAGTTAAGGCTAGGTGTAGGGTGGTGCAAAATTGTAAATTGCATCGTGTTATCTTTTGCACAAGCTACCCAGAGCCAATATGTAACACTTAGTTTTTGATGCTGTAACCTTTTATAGATAATGAAAAAAGTTTATAAAATAAATAAAATTTTAAAAAATAAGTCAATTAAGTTGCAAAGACCAGAAGTCCTTAAACCATTTATTTTCTAGATTTTGCTTCATCGCTGTTATGACTTCCTTTTCAACTTGGATTGTTAAGCCAGTAATTCTACTTTTCTCATTTTGAAAGTAGTAAATGAGCTTCTGCCTGGAAAAAATTTGAGAGCTTCAGGAGATATCTACAAAACACTGTCACTGTTAAAAACCACAGCGGATTTTACGGGGTTAAAACCCAAATTTCCCGTTCCACCAGTTACGGGGTTAAAAGCCCCAAGTTTTCTGGGGCCTAATACAATATGAAAAATATGGGTTTTTACTACCAAACATTTTAATTGATTTGAATCAATTCTAAAGCAAAAATTGTACGTAAAGGTTAGTAATGATGTGTGCAAAACAGTATATTAACCACATTCTGGGAAAATCAATACACATAGATGCAAAAACTGTATGTGTGGTTGAAACAAGAACAATTGTTAGAGGAATAACATCTGAGTGAAACATCATTCATACGAAAAATTGATTTCTTCACTTAATTGATTTGGTTTCACCAATTAGTTAACAGTTTAAGAGATATTGAGTAAATAAATTTTTGTCCTGGAGGACCCCGCTCTCCCCTATTACTAGACGTAATTCAAAATGGTCTTTAAGTTATTCTTCATATTCAAACAAAACAAATTTTCCTGGCTTAGGTACACTTTCCATCGAAAAATGATAACCACGTGAGGTAAATTTTTTTTCTAACGAGTTATTTTTGTATACCATAGCTGCCATCACAAGTTCCAGGTCGTTTGTGTAACTAAATTTTTAATTTTCGATAATAATTTGTAAGGACAATTAGCGCAGTTTCATCAATTATTTCTACAAATATGCACTTTATATAATTGTTTTCTATAGTGAATGAACAACGTGACGCCATTTTCAATTGAGATAATAATGGACTAAATTTTACAAGTTCATAAATCAATTATTAATTTAAACAATCAATTACAAAAAGTATTTCGCAAGTTTATTCGTAGTTTAAACCTCAAATTGTTGGAACAAAACCAGTTTTTTCGTGCAAAAATACGAAAATTCCAGTTGGATACATTTTTTACGGGGTAAAAACAGCTGAGAAATTCCTTGCCTTTTTAACTTTGGTCGTCTATTGAAAATGGATCATAAATTTTTACAAAAAAAGCATCACCTTGCTTCAGTCGGAAGATTTATTAGCAATTAGATTTCACTTCACACACACTTCCCACCAAAGTAATTGGCTGTTTTGTGATGCTGCACCAGTTTGACAGAATTATGAGAGCTAACGTGGCGTTGCGATCCGCTCCCTAGTATAATTATGTAAATAAAAAGGAATGCGAATACTGTGTCATACAATTGGTTTCTAATATGATGCAATAGTAAAACACTAGTAAATTTTTGGCTGGGCTGGGTATAAAATATTTAGAGGCCTTTTTTTTGTAAAAAAGGCGTACTCACACTTGAATGTTGCCTCCGTTCTACTATACAATTACAGACTTAGATAGATTTAAACAGGTTGTCAGTGCAAATAGGAAGAGGAGGGAGAGAGACATGTATAGGAACAGGGAGGGTTTCATACTAAGTTGCAAATGGTTAGGTTACAACTATACCAGGTTGCAAATGTAAAATTCTTATGAGTAAGATGGAGGTTGGAGGATAGTATCGCAGGAAGCAATTGAAAATATGGCTGGTGGATATTAAACTTGAAGATAGATTTAGTGATAGATTGGTGTGTAATTTCATGTGACTTAGAAGGTGTATTATTGACTTTGAATATTGGCTTTGGATTGAGGTAAAGGAGGAGAGTGCATTGGCCATGGGCGATGCTTCTAATTTTCAGCCTTTCGAACGACCGGATGAACATCTTGAATGCATTCCGTATTCTTCGGTTCTTTGGGATGACGTTGAGTGAAGGTGGAAAGGGCTTTTGGTTTCGTATACACGCATCAATTAGTAGGGCTCTTTGTTCTGTGAAACGGATGCAGTGAAACAAGAAATGTTCCACCGTTTCGCTATCTTGCCCACATTAACATAAGGGTGATGAGATTTTATTGATTTTGAATTGGTTGCCTCACCGGAAAACCAATCTCGAACGATTATCGCTGTGTAGGCTGGGCATCTTAGTAAAAAAGTCAAAGAATAAAACATAAAAATTTTGACAAAACTATAGAAAATGACTTTTAGTCAAACCAGATAATTTTTCTCCTAAATACAGGTGTGTAATGAACCTAGACACTTTGACCACATCAGTCAAATGATTTTTTTAGCTGGTCATTGATCTTAAATACCGCCGTCTCTCAAATGAACTTTAAAGAGATAACTGAAAAATGGGGATGCCGTATCTCTTACTTTCTCTGCTGTATCGAATGGATTAACGATATCTGTAAAGAAATAGCCATACTTAGCACGATTGAAACTCCCAATTGATAATAACTTTACTTACTAGCAGTGATTATCGCCATATATTCATCTACGCGTGTTACGCGTGGTCTCCCTGAACGAGAATGCGTGGTCAAACATTGGATCCCTGCATTTTGAAATCTCGGAATCCAAAGATTCACAGTTTGAAAACTCCGATAAATTCTTCTTTCAATTTGTCTTTGAGACAGACTACTTAAAAAACAGACAATCAATGTCCTTTTTCAACTAGAGACAAATGAAATGTATGTCATTTTATAATATCGCTATTTAAATTAGGAACAGTACTTGGACAGCTCATCAAAAGGTTGCAGAAATAGAATTGTTTTTAACCTTTTCCGATCTGGTACTCCTCAATTGTTTTCTATTGAAATAAAAATTAAAAGTTGTGTTTAGATTTATGTGGAATCCCGATCTGGAAACACCGTAAAAAAGTGCGTAAATAGAACGCCATAGTAGTTATTGTAAGGAATAAGTATATTTGAAGAGCGATAGAAGAAAAGACAAAATGTTTGGCATTTTTTCAACTGTTTGGCAACTTTTCAACTTGAAATCATAGTGGCGTGAACTGTCAATGTCAACTGATAACTAGACTCATGTTTCGTGTGGTTCTTCCAAAAATCAAACTCTTTCACTAAAACTTTAAATACTACAATTTTAAATATTTCGATATTTCTTCAACAATATCCTTGTCAAGAAAAATGTTTGTGCAAAATTGGACCAAAAAGTATGTAAAAATGAATTTTTTATCACGTAATAGAATAGAGAAATTTCCTAATTTTGATTGTTTAAAAAGAAAGTGATGCTCCTGTATTTCACTTCGATAACTTGAATGGATTCTTATCTGTAGTAATATAAAATTTTGCTTGAAACACTTTTTTCTAAGATCAAAGCCCTGTATCCCAGTTGAGGAAGTAAAATAACTTTTAGTTTACCTTAGTGGAAATTATCCAATATGCCTCACAGGATAAGCGTAAAATTTACATCCTTCTGCATGTACGTGGGCTTTATGATGAAAAGATAATCGAACAAAAGAATATTAGGGGAAAAAGAAATAGTTGGCAGAAGCAATGGTTAGCATTCGGCAGACATCGAAACCAACAGCAACAATTCGAAAAGCGGCGAAATCAGCTTATATGAAGGAAAAAATGAAGACAGCTTAAATCAAAGTCTTAATAACGAAGAAATCGTCGTTAGTATAATCGGCGAACCGAAGATAATCGCCTGAATCGCCATTAGTCGGGCGGAAAGAAAAATCATCTTTTCCGCCCTCTATTCCATAAAATTTCAGAAAGAGAAGAAAATGCCTGTCTCTACTTCTAGTACACCCCAAGATGGCTATATATTACTGGGCTGTAAATATTCATCAGAAATCGTATGTATACTGGTTTTCACGCTGAACTATGAAATCGGAGGTCTAAACACTTTTTTTTATTCAGAGAAAGAATCATATTTCAAATTTGAACAAGTAGGGAAGACCGGGCTATGTCGGACAGGGTTTGGATACATCGCAGTTTTAAGCATGTTCCCGTAACCTTTTTTAAATAATTTGTTTAACATAGATGGGAATTAATATAACGCACACTGAGAAAAAATTTCAATGAAATCGTTCAAGTAGTTTTTAGTTGTAAGTGAAAATAATTTTTTTTAGGGGAGGCGGGGGCGGGGAAAATTCGCAAAATGTTTAAACTAAAATAAATGCATTTCTAAGGAACGTAATTAAAAAACAAGATAGAAAATTCGATGTGAAATTCATTCTTCTTTTTTTGGTGTACTGTAAATTTGTTTAGCTGTTATAGCCAAGTTGTAATAATTAAAAATATCCGGACAGTCATGCGGGGTTAAACGGAACATTTGAATTGGGGCTATTTGGGTCATGTTTAGGCCAGCCCAAAAGTGCGGAGTCATGAAAAAAATGGTCTTTTTGAAGACTTTTTTTGTTTCACACAAATTTCTACATTGTATTTGTATTTTTTCACAAATTATGTATAACCAATGAATAGGAAATTAAATTTTCTATGCAATGGCTACGTTAGTTTTTTAAATATATTACTTCATTATAGCTAAAAGATAACAAAATTGAAGTGTCTCAAGTAACCCCGGCTCTCGTTCCTGCACGACAAAAAGAGATCTAGTCCTTAAAGAATTATAGTTAATTACAGGGTTGAAAAAAAAGAATTCTGAAAAAAAGATATGAAGAAGGGAGAAAATTTCCTATTATATTTGTACAAAAAAGGGAAAATCCATTTAATTTTGTACTACAAAATACAAATTGAAATTTTTTTGAAGAATTTGTCCCAAATAGCCCCGATCACCCTTAGAGATGTAATTTTCTCCTAAAGCGCTATCACAATCCTAGTTTAAATCAGCCTCAAAGATTTTTGATTCTATACATTTTTTTCTAGTCTGATTCTGTAGTTTTATGTGTATACGAACTTGATTAGAATTGGAATAAATTAAGGAATCTTATATCATGACCATTTTCTTTAGATTCCAGGTCAAGACCATCGTAAATTCAAGCTGCGCAACCCCTCTTCTTGAAAAAAAAATATTCCAAGAGAAAGGCAGAGGGTTTAAAAAAATTAAAATAAAATAATGAACATACTTTTATTTGTGACCTTGGTGAAGAAACTTGGGGTAAGTCCTACAAAATCTCCAGTGTGTATGATTTGTGGAGTTTCATATTCAAGAAGCCACTTTTCGAAGAAGCGAGTACTGTTAATCCAGAGTGGCTTCTTTGTACTGGCTTCTTGACTGGTCCACTAATGGCTTCGGTCATACGCCACTAAGGTGGCTTCTCGGTCATCTGACTTCGGCTTCTTGGTCAAAAATCATCCAAGAAGCCACACTCGATTTGTATTGAATTATTAACAAAAAATAGCCTAATCTAACCTAACCTAACATAAAATAACCTCTTTCATAGCATTTGAGCGCAAAGTCTACCAGCATGCCGGGGCATTCTCTATAGAGTAACTGGTAGACTCTAAAAGATTTCGAAATGTAAAATGAGAATTTAGATTTGCTTCTTGGATGCTTTCTTACCGAGAAACAAGAACAGGATGACAAAAAAGCCACTATTCATGATCACACTAGTCAAAAAGGCAGTGCCAAGACGTCAGTGGCTTTTTGGATGATCTAACAGAGACTGCTTGGTACTGGCTTCTTGTTCATAAGTGGCTTCTTGACCATCTCTATCTTTTTGGATCGACTTTTTTTCTATTAAAAAAAATGTTGCCTAAGCCATTAAAAATTTATTCGATTTGGAATGAGACACGTAAGTGCAGTAATAAAAAAAAACGAGGAGAGGGGAGTTGGGGTTCTTAATCATTTGGTGTATATTGAATATAGTGAAAAGATTCTCAAACAAAAAAAGATTGCAAACAAACAAATACATAAACAGATATTTTCAAGGATAAAAACATTCCCTTACATTTTGAATACAAACATTTACCTCAACCACAGTAATACAACTCCGCTTGCTGTAAAACAAGCTGAAATAATGTTTACGGAAAGCTTATTCATGGTAAACATTTAGAAAAACAGCAAAACCACAGACTTACTGCAATGCAAAAGAATTCAACAGACTTCTAAAATCTAAAACAGATGGGAACACAAAGCTGTGTAGCTATATAAATTACACTTTCTTTTCCATGAAAAACACTTACATTGAAAGTGTGAGAAAATTTGTCTAGTAAGAAAATGGCTTGTTTCTCACTAGTTTTTTACGGAGGGATTTTGGTATTTCTTTGGTCAATATTTTCTACAAGTAATGCACTATCTTTGGAAAAGGAAATTGAAGAATTGAAACAGCAATATGTAATATTTCTTTTAAATGTTTTTGGTATATTTACCCAATAAACTTTAATTTGCGTAACTAATTTATGAAAAAGGTACATTTAAAAGGAACTCTACAAGCTGAAATGCAAAACCAAGAAAAGCAACAGGTAAATATCTCGTTTCTCATCTTGTGTGTTTTTTTTAATCTAAATTTCTGTTAGGATAAAGTCATTAGAAGGTTGGAGGCAAAGGTTGAAGAGCTTGAGGACAAGCTAAGTGGACTAGAAAGCAAATTTTACGGAGAAATTAATCCAAAGCTAAGAAGAAATCCTGATGCTGCTCTTAGACAAGGGACGCGGATACCAACTTCCTGTCTTGATCTTAGAGCAAACGGGCACATATCAAGTGGACTATACATGGTCATGGGGATTCAACTTATTGAAACAGTGTTTTGTGATTTTTCTAAACAATCATTTGATTCAAGTAGGTAGCATAATAACTAAAAGAAGAATTTTAAAACATAACATTAGATGATGCAGCTAAAATTGAAGAAACTTCAATAACTAACTAGGTTTCCAAAAATGGATCGGATATGTTGACGTGAAGTCTGCACCCGTCTTTTTCCAAGTAAAAAGAGATAGCCATTTACCGACAACAAATGTGCCAATTACCTTTGAACTTGCCTGGATGAACGTTGGATTGGGAATGAATCTAACATCAGGAATATTTACTGCACCCCGAGCAGGAACATATTTCTTTTCTTTTACTGGAAATGCGGCTTTTCCTAAATCTTCCGTTTTATCAGAATTGTTTATTGATCTTTACTTGAATAACGTAGGCAATCTAGTCGCGGCCACTCACACGGAAGGCATAAACACAATAAGTGCAAACGATTATGATACCGCATTTTCCTTACAATCTACAATATTGTTAAACAAGAATGATAAAATTTGGCTACAGATTCGATATATGTCACCAGGGGTTTATCTGTCTAACCATTTCACCTATTTTACTGGTTGGCTTATACAAGAAGACCTTTCTAAATTGGTGTTGTGACCAAATGAAAGTGTGATGGTTAAATGAACCTACGCACCAAGAAATCTTTCTTCCTGTGACCAGACGATTATCCTCAAAATCTTAGATAAATATTGAATTTTTATTGTGGTGTTGGATATATATAGTATAAAATAATAAATTACATAACAGCAAGCACTTTCAATCAGTTTTGGTTTTACAATTCTTTCATACAACTCATGTCCTAACAGTGACGCAGATAGAATATTATTTATAGAATTTTTTAATTAAAATTTGCCAAGTTTCATTGGATATCCATGAAAAGTTAATTTGATTGTTTATATTTACATTTATAAATAACGCTGTAGTCAACCCATGTTTACCATTATTCCTCACACCTCTGGGTACTCGAAGGGCATGGAAATTCTGAGCGAAATTCAACAGCAATGGAAGGTAAAGTGTGTTGGGTCTGTCGCACGATCGGGTGAGTAGGGCAGGGACCGAAGCGGCTATTGCGCTTTGTTACAACAACGCTAGGGTGCCAACAATGACGCACAATGACTTCCTTGACTCGTAGTATTTCTTTAATGTTTGTCGCATCTCATTGCAAGGAAAGCAGACTAACGTCTGCTATCACTAATGAATTACCACGAAATTTGAAAGTGAGTCATACCTTGTCAAGTAAAAACTTGTTTGTATGAATAATTAGTGAAAATTATGAAAAAAATTGTGAAAAATTACTGCAAATATATGGGCAGTCACACTGAACAACTCGAGTTCTTCAATATATCTCGCCTTCTCTAAAACGCCAAGGCTGATTGAATGGGGCGTACGGGCGAGAGTATAAAATTTAATTTTTTCACAATTTCTCACAATTTAATAATACAAATCACGATTTTAACTTGAAAATGCATAAGTCATTTTAAAATTTCGAGGTAATTCAACATTCACTGTTGATAAAGGTATACTACGAGTCAAGGGCGTCATCGTGCTTCACGGTTGGCACCTAGCTAGTGCAGTCTGGTCGCAGACCACTCGTCGATCACTAGCGACGAATCGCACCTGCACTTTTGTTACTGAGGAAAGTCGATTCTTATCGACTAGCCTTTTTGATGTAGCTATTAGTTAGTTTGTTTATTGTATCACCTATATTATATGTTTATTACTAACCTAACCTAACCTAACCTAACCTAACCTAACCTAACCTAACCTAACGTAACGTAACGTAACGTAACCTAACCTAACCTAACCTAACCTAACCTAATCTAACCTAATCTAACCTAACCTAACCTAACCTAACCTAACAATGATCATTAACGATTAAAATAATATAAACTAGTCAATAATTAAGAAATAAAGACTAGTCTATAAGCATCGAATAGTCGATAAGAGTCGATTGAGTAGGGGGGCAGTTCCATGGGGTAGGGAACTGCCCCAATGGAGAGTATCACCTAGCTAGTCGATAAGAATCGACTTTCCCCAGTAAAAAAAGTGCAGGTGCGATTCGTCGCTTGTGATCGACGAGTTGCGTGGGACCATGTTGGGCTAGTGGTGTAGTACCAAAGCGCAATAGCCGCTTCGGTCCCAGCCCTACTCACCCGATAAAGGATTGAAAGGGATCTATAAGATGCGGCAAACATTAAAGGTATACTACGAGTCAAGGACGTTATCCTGTGTCACGATTGGCACCCTAGCGGTGTTGTACCAAAGCGCAATAGACGCTTCGATCCCAGCCCTACTCACCCGATAAAGGAGTGAAAGAGATCTACAGACTGGAATGGCACAGATTTTGAAGAGGATTTTGTTGCCAATTGTTTTATTTTCGTTAAAAATTCAAAGGTGTTGAATTAAAATGTTGTTCTTATGTGTTCAGACCAAACAGACGTGGTCTTAGAGCTCCGTAATTCCATTAAATCATGGCTGTAGCAGTCAAGTTTCATTATTTGTCTCGGCCTGATGGTTGTAAGGACCTTTTAATGAAGCTCTACGGGCATGTCTACAAGAAGACAAAAGTGACATCCTCTCCTGTGCGTAGCCTTAGATTTGAGAGGTCTTGGGCCGGACAACAACGGGAAGTGCGATAAGTTATCCGCGGAGACCATAGAGTCCTAGAGCACCAGGTTGCTTCTTGATATGGCGAGCAACCCGTTTCTTTTTAATTTGGTTGAATCGTATGATAACTTTAAGATAATTCAGGCAAAAGCTTTTTCTGACAAAAAAAATTTGTAAAAACAATGGGTCCAGATTTCAAAAAAATTTTATGGAATTACCATCCTTAGTACACTCTTGAAGTTCAGCGTATTTGATACTTACGACGATTTAGCTACCGATTAAACCGTTTTCGGAAGAGAAACTTGTTTATTTGCTTCTAGGAAAACCTTCAATCAATGGAAAAATAGTGTTAAAGCCATCACAACATAAAGACCTGCGTCCCGATTAAAACATTATGCTCTGTGGTTGTGAAGCGTTTTTTCACTTCCGACTTAACCCTTTTAAGCTGAAGTTTGAAATTGTATAAAAGGAAGTGGCCCACAATAACAATCTCGTTCCCGAAATTCATTATACTGGTGAAATAAGTTAAGAAATGACTTCTATGTTGCAGATAATTCAAAAATTTGTAATAATGTGTCTCTTAGAAAACGAATTTTTCGTTACGGAAGTAACCATCACTGACGAAATTTTGAATTCATGGTTAAAGGGATCACAGTGAACGAACGTTTTTTTCTGGGAAAATGGGCGGAGCTACGACTCCAGAGAACAGAGTTCGCCGACGTTAACAGCTGATAGTTTGCATTCTAACAAGGATGAGATAAACAACGACTTTAGCGCCCCCAGTCTTTGGCTCACTGAAAATGTAAAATAATTCCCGGCGGTAATTTTTTTTCAATAAGCTAGAGATAATCGTTAGAAAAGAATTGGCGGAAGGCCTCGACCTGCCCTACCCCTCCCATTACTATCTCAATTGCAGAAAAAATGCTGTCCCGACCAATCCAAAATCAAGCCTTTTTTAATGTCCATATTTTCTAAAATACTGGGTTTAAAAATTAAAATTAAATTTTTTTTTCTAAACGACAAAAAATTAAGAAATGTTCAGACTTTGTTTCTATGTAAATATAATATGCATTTTTTGTGTATTTAATTATTTATCGCGTAAATCCTTGTATGGCGGCAAAAAACGTCTCACGAAAAGCCGTTTTTTAAATTTTGGCAATAAGTCCTATAGTTATTGAAAAAACTACACTTAACTTCACCCCTCATAAGGTTACATGTTAACACATTTATAATACTAGAATAAAACAAATTAAATTAACATGTTGACCTATTGACCCGGTATTCCGGCATCCTCCACTCTCCTCTACATGAAAATCGTTTATTTTAGAGCATCCGCATCTTTTAATAAATAAAACAATGCTCCATTACAATGTTGTAATAGTGTTCTAGTGTTCTGGGGACAACGCACTGCTAAACGAAATGCCATTCCGCGTAATTTGCCACTGACGCAGCCAGCATCAGTCACCTTTCCATTCTTGTTGTGATGAAGCCTACATAATTTTTTTTTAAAATGCTATGGGGCACTGGAGGTGTCGGCTGATGTACAGGGTTTTCTCCAGCTGATTACCACGCGTGTGCTCTTAACCCACACCTTCTTTTTCGCTTGGTGCTGTCTCTTTCCATATGCAAGTGAAATCAGAGGTGTGCATTTTACCGTTCTTAACTGGTTAGGCCGTTTCATAATTTTTTCTGGGGGAACCCGTGGTTAACCACATTATTTTTGCAGATGAATGTCGACCGTTTTCAGGACGTTGAATTCACAAAGAATGCCAGACGCTTTTGGCTAGCATGGCAATATTTGCGCAATATTTTTCAGTGTTGGTTACTTCTGTAACGAACACGTTGTTATTCTATGAGTGAAAGCATTACATTTTTTTAATAATTCTGTTCAACATAGAAGTTATTTTCATAACTTTACATGTTGTCCTCGATCAAATGCAGCTAGCATGTAGTTACGAAACACCTACTGTACAAGGCATGTAGTAATGTGACATTTTCTTGTTGTTATAAATTTTGATCATACTCAATTGAATATACTAAAACTGGTATTGCTTGAATGTTTATTCAGTTATCTGATTCAGAGTCAGAAGTGTACACTAATCTATCTCATCATTAAGCCTTTCAATGTTGATTGAATGTTTGCTTCACTTTCGAAATCTGAAATTTGCAATTGAAACACTTCAGATGGAGTTTAAGACGCACGACATTTTTTTCTCCTTGCCACCTTTGATGCCTGCTTTTATGTCTCTGGCCATTTTTCTTTGGGCTGTGGTTATTCTTTCTTTTTCACTTGCTCCTCGGAATTTATTTGTCGTGGAATCGCAATCTGGGACGGTAACTGATATACAAATTCGTTCATTCAAATTAATTAACTTACCCAGTTTGTAGTGAAGTACCTACTTCTTCTGATGTATTTGCCAGCTTTTCCATCACGACAGCTGCAGGAGACACTAACTTGGTGTCCTTAATAGCAGAAGCAGCAGCATGAGCTAATTGATGAATCATAGGAATTTTCGGTAGTACGTATAGAGGCAAATGAAAGGTATCTTTGGGTCTTTTTCCACATCTTTCCAACCTTAGTTTTACCTATAAATTAACAAATAAAATTAGTTTAAATAAAAAAAACCGACTAAACATAGAATCGATGTACCAAATTAGAGATCTTTACCATAAGACCAGAAATTTGATAAAAAACAATTGAAACTTTATCCATCCCTGGTCGATGGACAGCTTGTAACCGATTAACGATCTGACATAATGGAATCATTTTGTTACCATGACTATCCTCAAAAATTGCCCTTAATTAAAATAAAAAAAAACTTTTACCTTTTTTGGGGATAAAATTAAGCGATAAAGTCAAACAATACCGAGTCATTGTATTGTAGTTTGCAAGCCCATTTCCGTTTCCGCCAAAATAGTCCACGAAAATTTAACATATGTGTTTTCCGCCCAAGTAACACACCTAGACCTATGTCTACCCGATATCGGCCGATTGTAGATTCTAGTAATCGCCGATATCTGATACCAACCTACCCCAACAACGGCAAGAAATCGGAATCGGACGATAGACTGCGTTGGGCCGATAAGTTTCAAGATTTCGGCCAGAATGATTTTTACCAATTTATCTTAGCTACAAAATATAGGATTGAAATTTTTAGAATTAAATAAAAAAAAATGAAATTTCACGTAAAAAACTTTGCATTATTTTTCTTAGTAGAAACAATTACAAAACAATTGAAAATGGGCAGAAACCATAACGGTAACGAAACCAAAAATAACGTACGGCAAATATAATCAAATAACAGCTACCCTTCATCGTCACTGCCGGATTGGTTTCCGTTATCACTGTTGGATTGGTTATCTTCTTCGTTGATGTTGGAAGATTCATCTTCTTGAATTCCTTCACGTCCACAAGCTGCCCTGCCACCATTTCAATCTTTGGCGTTGCGAAGGAAATCAACCACCGCTTTGTTTACCAACTGATTATCGAATTTTTTTCCATGTCCTCTCCTTAAGGAACCTGTATAAAAATATGAAATTAGTAAGTAAAGAGCATCCTAAAGGGTAGCAAAAGTTAGTAATTTTTTTGCTGAACTTTTTGTACGGGAACCAAGCCAACTTCTATTATCATAATCTTTAATTGGTTTAATATAAAGCATCACATGCCACTTTCCACTGGGTTTTAGTTCTGGTAGTGGTACTGAGTTTTCGTGGTACAAGCAGCGATTTTGACGAACCCTGTTGCTGACTGCAAATGTGCACGGCTTGTGTGTTTCACCACGACAAACCTGTGATATAAAGCGTTATAGATTAAATTAAAAAATATTTTCAGTATAATATAATCAACCTTCACTCCATTGCAATGTGCCCGAAAGAGAAGATATTCTACATCTTTACTGTGCTGTTTTCCCAACCCAAACTTTAATTTTGGAAATGCAGGATCCTTTGATAAGTTTATATCGGTCCAAAGAAAGTCTGGGTCTTGGTTTTTAGGGCAACACTTCAACGACGTATAGTCTTCCACGTGCAACAAATTCTCGGTGTCATGATTGAAACCAAGCATTGTATACTGTGATTTGCCGGTGATCGGAATCCATGAATCTCGTTTTCTTCATCAGCTCAACCGTTTGACCGACTGTATCAGATCCATTCCTATTCCTCGGCTTACTGTTGTTACTAGTAATTTGCTTTTCCTCTTTAGACCTGTAACACGCAACGTTATTAAATGGGAAAATGATGTGTTTACAAGAAAAGCTTACCTTAGTATCAATTCTGTTACTCTAACGGGATCAGGTAAAGAAATGGAAATATCTTACGGTTTTAAAATTATGTCTTGTCCTGCATCCGTCACGCTCCATGATTTCACTTTTAATTGCAATTTTCCAGGGAAATCTTTAAAATCAATTTTAAGATATTCCAGTGAAAAACATTGACGAAGTATAGCCTTCACGGTCCAAAACGCATCACTTTTTGTCTTCGTTGACAAGAAACCAAACGTTGTTTCAGTTTGAGGTCCTTTTTGTCGAAATATTTCCAGAGCCATTGGTCTTCAGTCCCAGTGATCCATGTAATTACCTTACTTTCGTATACGCACATTATCCCCTTTCTGTTTAGAATGGAAATACACTTCAGGACCGCTTTGATGATTAAACAGTTAATAGTTTGATTGAGGAATTTCTTTTTTAACTACACAACCATTGCAGCAATCTTAAGGGTTTAAATGTGGCTCGGAATTGGTTGTACTATCAAAGTGTTGAAGAAAATACGCCCTTAAACAATTCCCAAGGAAAGCTGAAGAAACAAATTCGCAAACTTGTCTGAAGTCTTCATACCGCAGTAAACGTTAATTGTCCGAAACTTCTTTGGTCCAGTACGAAAGTCTTTTTAAATCAAATTGTTTACAGATGAAAATATAGACTGAACCTTCACGACCTGATATACCAAGTTCTTTAACAAATAATGACAGGTTTTGAGGAAGACCGATTTGAATAACATGAATGACACCTGGAATATTCGAACCCATAGCGAATGCTGTCGTAGCAACAAGCAAATCAATTTCCCCTTTTTTCATCTTGCGGTAGATAGCAACTTTCTCAGCACAATTACTATTGCCGGCTGCCACCGATTTTAGATTCAGCCCTGACAGACATTCATGAAGTTTGTCACATTGCTTCGCGTAACAATAGTAGTCAATAGCTTTTTCTCTGTTGATAAGGTCCCAAACTTGTTTCGCCACAAGAAGCCAGCCAGATTCTGTGCCAGGATTGTAGGGTAACAGTTTGATGCTTACATTTTCTCGATCAATGTTGCCCTTGAACACCAAAGCGTTTGCCCTTACAACATTATTTAGCATTTCTTTCACGTTTATTGTTTTCATAGTCGCACTCAGAAGCAGAATTGGGCAAGAAAAAAGAGTTTTGATTGTTTCCATTCTCTTGAACGCTGTGCGAAACTCACCCCATTTATGGATTAGATGAGCTTCGTCAATAACGAATAACGACAGCCGTTCGTGATCAATGTCATGTACAACACATTTTATCGTGTCACTTCGGAATAACATCTCCGGAAGCAATATAACCACTGTTGGACGATCCTTAACAAGTGTTTTTGGACCAAAAGCTGTTGCGAAGTCTTGTTTCAAGGAATTCCCATTTAAAAACACAGCTCTGATGTTCATCTTCTTTAATGAATGCAGGTGGTCTTCCCCTAATAATAATAATAATAATAATGTAATTTATTTGTACAGCGCCTTTTACACAAGTGATCAAAGGCGCTTTAATTCAGCTGGATGGGATTTAAATATAAGTAAATAAATCAGTTTCAGCAATTATAAATTCGGGCATTTTTGAACAAATATGTTTTTAATGAGGAACGGAAAGAAGAAAGTGAATCACAGGATTTCACTGAGAGAGGGAGAAATTCTAGTTCCAAATTCGGGGAGCTGCACTCGCAAAGGCACGATCGCCAACAGTTTTTAGTCTGGTTCTTGGTACAGATAAATCAAAGGCCTCAGTCGGTCGTGGAGCATAAGGTGAGCAACGACGACAGAGAAGACTTGAAAGATATATAGGACCAGAGCCATTTAAACAGAGATAAGTCAACATTGAAATTTTAAACACAATAGGTACGAGATTCAATAGGTAGCCAGTTAAGAGACTTAAGAACTGCAGTAATGGATTCAACATCCTATACACCGTACACAAGACGAGCAGCAAAATTCTGGACTCGCTGAAGTTTCAGAAGCCGTTTAGCCGGAAGTCCAACCAGAAGAGAGTTTCCATAGTCTAGAGGTGACGTTACAAAGGCGTGGACAAGCTGCGCAGCCGAAGATCGAGAGAGATATTTCCGTATACGGGCAATACGACTGATATGGAAGTAGGATTTCCGATAAACAGACTTGATCTGATCGTTCATCGTCAGCTGAGGGTCCAAGATAACGCCTAGGTTTTTCACAGATTGGGACGGAGTAATCGCCACGGTACCAGCAATCAGAGGGAGATTCAGCGGCTAGCATTTTCCAGCACCACTATGCACCACCAACGCATCAGTCTTCTCATCGGTTCCTTTGAGACGATTTTCCGTCATCCAGAGTATAGATCCGTTAATGCAATTTGAGAGCGAAGCGTACGCTAATCGCTGGTGCCGGCCATCCTCAGTTAGTTTGAAGGACTTCACGTACTGAGTGTCATCCGCGTAGTAGCGTAAAGCTTCTCTCCTTTCGGAGGCGAGACTTTACAATATAGCGATAATAAAAGAATGAACTCGGAGGCTTTACCCACAATGCCGATGTATTGAGTAAAACTATAAAACTAAGGGCTACAGGGAAATGAGAACATACTGATCTGAGTGTTATCCAAATTGAGAACAGAATAGGCAAATGACGAGTAAAAGGGAAAAGGGCACGTATGGGAATAATCACTGAATGATACACAAGCGTTACCAAAACGCGAGAGCACGGGCCACATGATTACGTAGAGAAAAACTTACTTAGTCACAGAACTGGAAGAAGAGGAGAGTGAGAGGAAAGAAGTGGTTGGTTTGACGGAGAGGTGAAGACTGCTTCTCTGTCCGTCGCTCATTTGCGACGAAAGTTTCCATACATCTGGACCCATCTGGTCCAGCACAAAGGCACATTATTCAATATTAGTTGCCCTGTGTAAAGGGTGTCCCTAAATGAGTTGACGCGTGAAATGGACACTTGTCAATATTATTACGGGGTAGGCCTAGCATTATGGGAAACTAAACATTAACTAGATTTACGGGCTGTTACTCTAAGCTACTCATATTCTAAAAAGGGGTTATAATATTACTGGCGCCGGGCAGCGTCAGTAGACACGCCTCGACGGTCGACGAGGTGGGGATTCGTTACAGTAGTGACCATTAATATCATGAAGAGTAGCGATGTCATGCAGTGGGCTGTTGTAGAGGGTGAACATGATCGGACCCAAAACTGAGCCTTGAGGGACACCATAGCGTAATGAAATTGGGGGAGAAGAGATACCAAATACGCAGACAGACTGTGATCGATTCTCCAGGTAAGACCGAACCTAATTCAGGGCTAAGCCACTCACACCAAAGCGAGCCGCCAATCTGTCTATGAGTATCGAATGGTCAACGGTGTCAAACGTGGCGCTTTGGTCAAGTAGTGCAAGAATCGCCGCATTCTTCCCATCCACGGACAGAAGCAGATCATTATCTTAAGTAGTGCCGTCTCAGTTGAGTGATTCTTACGGTATGCCGACTGGACAGGTACCATAAGGTTCTCAGACTCAAGATGAAACGTAAGCTGCTTCACAACCACACGTTCAACCAACTTGTATAAGAACGAGAGATTGGACACAGGTCGGTAATTTGATAGCACGTTCGAATCCAGGTCCGACTTCTTCAGCAGTTCACAGTAGTAACTAGAGCCAACTTCATTTCATCGGGGAAGACACCAGGCGACAAAGAAAGATTAATGATTTTCGTGATCGGATGCAAAAGAAGATCAGCAAATTCTAAGAGAAAGAAAGTTGGAATGGGGTCACGAAGCGAGGATTTCACCGGACAGGACTTCAAAAGTGAAGCAACATCAGCAACACTGACACTAGCAAATGAAGTGAGACCACCAGCCTGTGTGTGTTGATCTGGTTGACATGGTGGTCCGGCTGCTTCCAAAACCGCCCTTATATTCTCTATTTTCTGGACAAAGAACTCACTGAATCTTTTAACTAATTCATCAAGAGTGACGTGATGCAGTAGCTTACGGCCAGGTTTCTTTAGAAAAAATGTATCCACAATCTTGAAAAGAGATTTTCTTCCTCGACAGTCAGCGATCTTAGAATTAAGAAACGCACCGAAATACACCGCACTGATGAGCTGTTTCAGATGATCACGAGAGGACAGAAGACATTCGTTGTAAATCACTAACCCTCTTGACCTCCACCTGCGCTCCATTTTCCTCGAAAACCACCTGGCATCAAGGATCTCATCAGTTTCCCATGGGTTATCAGATCGAATCGTCACCAACTTCTTAAGCAGTGTAGCATGCCTTTCTAGCACACAGACAAGTCCAGTGTTGTACTGGGTCAGAAGAGGGGGTTCCCCTAGTGATATTTTCGGGACAACAACAACGATGTCACCCCCGATGGTTGCATTAAAGATGGAATCTGAAAACACACTGATTTTCCACTTCCTGCCGCTTTTATAACAATAGAATCCCTTCTGCAATGCAGGGTATGCAGCGCCGAAATTTGAAATTCGGAAAGAGTAATTCGCAGTACAGTCCCAGCATAGCCAGGCCAGGTCATAACTTGCTGTCGAGTCGGTTCGCCAGACCCATTAAACTCATCTTGCTTTTCCGTAGCGTTATCGTTATTCTTATTAGCGCCTAGCGACTGATTTTTTTTTAACGTTTACTACCGGTAGACGACGGATTCATGAAAGACGTTGGGCGAGACCGGCTACTTGATGAAGTGCAGATTTGTGAAGGGGTATGTTGTCTGTCTGTAGATGGATCATTATCGGTGTTTTACATATCTTTGGATATTATTTTTGATACTATATAACAGTTCAGTCAAAAATTTCCAGTTTCCCCACTATGTGCCACTACTTTCATTGTCACTGTCTTAAATTTCTATTTTTAAACTGTTTCACCTTCGACAACCGTACACCGTCATATTCGTTAATTTACTGGGCCCTCACTCAGATTCAGAGATATGTGCCGCCCTCTCAAAAAGTTTATACCAGTGCCACATAACAACGCATGCACTTCAATTTTAAGAGCATATTTCAAATATGCGTCTTCTGTCTTAAACATTTTTAAATAATCTACATATTTACCAAAAAACTTAACCAAACACCAAATTAAAAATAAGTTTGATTCTTGTTACTTTTTAGTCCCAGCGGCCGAAATGAAGTGAAACCTGTGGAACAAACCTTTCCTTAAGAAATATACCTCTTAAGGACTACCATACTAGGACTTCCCTAAACACGCGGTTCTTTATTGCGTTACACGCAATCTATAAGCCGATAAAAATTGTCGGACTTCATTTGCAACGACAAACTACTTTGGCGTATCCTGATTAATGTAATTGTTCGCGTTCTCGCAGCGTTTTCTAACTAGCGTTTTTGTCCGTTTTTCTTGTCTTTTTTTTTTAATTTAGTTGTTTAGCTTTGTATTTATTTATTTAAGTAAAGAAATATCCTGGAGATTGGCAAGAAAAGTCTTCCTTCTCGAATGGTCAGCAAGTTATACCGATATTTACATTTGACGTTTTTCCCAATGGATGCACTATTGCTACAATGGGACGAATTCATTTTCCTGTGGTATCAATTTCAGTAGCTGAGGTAACTACATTGAAACTGTAAATATTGAATATTGATTTCCACCATGTTTATAATTTCGGATGCCATCTTCAAGTCTACAAACAAATGTAAACATATTTGTTATACATTCAGCAGTTCTATATCGACCTAAAATTTCCCTGCTCCTTTACTCTCCTGACCGTAAAGAATGGATTTACTGTGGAATACCATCAATGGTATGGCGAACCACTCGAATTTTTCTGAATTGTTTGATAACTTTAAGATAATTCAGTCAAAACATTTTTATAGAAAAAATTTTTGCAAAAACAATTAGTCAATAAAACAATGATACGACATAAAACAATGAGTCCAAAATTTATTAAAGGAATTACCATCCTTAGTACACTCTTGAAGTCCAATGTATTTTATACTAACGAGTCGTTAGTAAATCGACTAACGAGTCGTTTTGGTAACGACGATATTTTGCTGCCGATTAAACAGTTTGCGGAAGAGAAACATGTAAATTTGCTTCTACACAGCCGCGGTTTCCTACTAATATTCGGGGTTTTCGTAGGAAGGAAACTACCGAAATATTAGTAGGACTTTTTTAGCTACCGATTGAAGAAAATTCTTTGTCTTAACATACTAAATTAGAAAAAAGGTACTAATTCATTAGTTTCCTACTAATTTTTGGTAGCCTACTAATATTTTTAGTATCTTGCTTAAAATATCTGAATTAGTATCTTTAGTTATCTTTTGTATTAGTAGTTAGTACCTATATGCATTTTAGTAGTTTGGCTATCATTTAGTATGGAAAAAAGTTTTAGTATGAAAGTTGCCCCCAACCCCAAGGCTAAGGCCTCCCCAAACCCTTGGCATAACTTATTTGCATTAGTGCAACTTCCTATAATGTTTATTGAAAAGGTAATATGTAATTCCAAATTATTATCATATCCTGTGATTTTGTAATAATTGTGCCGAAACGTGTGGTTAGGGAAATATTAAATTTCTAATTGGCAATATTGCATGTCTTAAATTCTACTCCCCTCCATTAATTGTCATATTACTGTGATGTCGTCTGGAAAACAACTTGTGTCATAAAATGACTACTCGAAAAGTCTGTGTTTTCTTAGGTAAGAAAGAGGATGCCAAACACAAAAAAGTAAAAAAGTAGAAATACGAGATCAAGAATCAGCCAAAGACGATGATCAAACTATGTTAAAAAAAGCAATTTTGGAAAAACTATGTTCGAAGCAGCGCATACACCTGCTTGGCCTCAAACATTTAGATAGTGTTAGCAACGTGCCTCGGTTAGACCAAGTGGGAATCTTTTTGTACGATGAGGACTTTGAGGATGAGGTTTTGATGGATTCCAACTACATTGTACCAAACCGAGCCAAAAACATTTTTGTGAGAGTATTAGTTCCACAAAAAGGGAATACCTCTTATACAGTTGAAAGGTTTTCTACGTGTCAAACTGATAATCCCAATGAAGGTATTTTCCAGTCATTAATGATTCATAATGTGTTTTAAAAAAGTTTTCCTTTCTTCAGGTCAAGAGTCTCAGGACTATGGTAGTTATTCACTCGTAGACACACCTGAATCAGAAGCCCACCATGAGGAAGGGAACAATCAAACGGGATCAATCATTGACTACAGTAAGTTGTTTGGTTACTGTTAATTGTGTATTTATTAATAAAAAAAAATATATTCATTGTTCTCAGAACAAAGGCCAGGCCACCCCTGCACAAGTGGTTTATGTGTGCATTATGTGCCATTTGTTCATTTATCACTTATGTGAATTTCATTTTTAATTTAAGGCTAATCCCATTGTAATGATTCTAAATTCTGCTCCAGCAGCCTTAGTGTTATGGAAACTGAATTAGAAGATCTTGAAAACGTCAACAGTGAAAACTCATCTTGGAGTATTGTCACTTGTATGTTGTACGTACTTAATTGCTTGGTTTACATATTACCATGTCTAATTCACGCAGTTAAAACAATTATTGTTTTTAAATAGGTTTGCCAAATAGTCAAGAGAATGTCCCTGGTTTCGCTACTAGTACACAAATCATCCCTGTGGATGAAGTAGCAATTCTTACCTTTCCAGTGTAGCTCTTCTACCTTTAACCATTCCATCATATGGACGTAAACCGTGGGAATTCGATGAAGTCCTTGTTCGAGCTATTGATGAAAACAACCTGGATTTGTACGAACATAGGTTTACCAGTTACCTGTCACTACTGTGCCATATTATTATATAATCCAGTCAATCCAAATAAACAAGTAAACTTGTTTAAGTCGATTCCACAGCAAGTTCTTTTTATTTTACGCCCCAAAATTTCCAAATTTTACATATCGACATTTTTAGTAGGCAATTAGTAGGAAAAGCATGCAGAACTGTATTAGTACCCAGCTTAATTGGTAGGAAGAAACCTACCGATTAAAAGAGCACATTTAGTAGGTCATTTTTGGTTTAGTATGTTAAGAAAATTAGTATCGATTTAAATTAGTAGGTTCTAGAAATTGTTTTAGTAGCGTGGGCCTCTGTTAGTAGTTTCGTTCTAGTAGGTTACCGCCGCTGTGTAGGAAAACCTTCAATCAAAATTCAGTGTTTGGAAAAATAGTGTCGAAGCCGAAAAGAAAATAGAAGAGAAATACATCTACAAAGAAGTGACTTATCGTTGTCCATATTCAGTGAAAATGAAACCACCTCAACATAAAGACCTGCGTCCCGAGAAAAAAATCATGCTGTGTGGTTGTGAAGCGTTGATTAATTTCTGATTTAACCCTTATAAGCTGAAGTTTGAAATTTTAAAAATGGAACTGGCCCACAATAATGATATCGTTTCCGAAATTCATTGTAAACTTAAGCTGGGAAAAAGTAACTAAGATTTATTTATTTTTGGTCTATTACTTAATCTTATGGCTTGGGGCATATGGCTGACGAGGCGTTGGAACTTGTGGATAACACACTCGCTGCTGCCGCTTACCCATCATCGTCACAAAAATACTTTGGGGCAAATTTGGTACAAATCTCGTCAGTAAGGACCTTTTACTTATCAAGCAAACATCACTAGCAGGTAAAAAACATGATCAAACAAGCTCGAAATTGTTATTTATTTGAAAATATTTATTCTCATTTGCAATTTATAGGAAAATATCAAAACGAATGGAAGGACACCGTTGATTACCTCCAGAAACTACAAGAAACCCTCCTCCTTCCCCTAAAGTCTTTTAAGTATTTTGAAGTCACGAGAATCTATAAGACGACAAACGTCGGATTCGTACCACCATATGTTGATTCAAAACAATAATGAGGATGTTAAACCCGTCGCTTTTATTCATCAAAGAAGAAACCACAGATTCCATTTCTGAATTTCTGCAAATTTTTACAGAGGAAAAAAAAGTTAAGAAATTACTTCTATGTTGAAAATGATTTAAAAAAATTGTAATTATGAGTCTCATAGAAAAACGAATTGTTCGTGGCGGAAGTAACAGTCACTGACAACGATTGCGCAGAGATTGCCACGCTGATCAAATATTCCCCCAAAAGCAACCGGCATTCTTTGTCAATTCACGTTCTGAAAGCGGTGAATACTCATGCAGAATAAATGCCGACTCATAAAGCCATAGCTAATAGCTCATATCTAGAATGTGTCCCTACCCGCAGGCTATTTCTTTTCATCCCCCCCCCCTCCTAAATGATACATAATATACAAAGAATATAGATAACTAACAAAGAACGAAGAGGGGGAAAAGACAAAAATACAGGAGGGGGAAGCGAAATACATCAATAAAAAAACGACAACGCCGAATAAAATGATTTGGAAATCGTTCTAAATGGGTACCTCACGAGATTGTTCATATCTCGGTCAATGATTAAAGAAAAAAAAATCCCTTTGGATTCCAATAGAGGAAGACATAAGGAACTTTTTCTTACAATTAGTTTTTTATTCGTCCTGTGGAACGAGAAAAGCGATGCACTTTGGAGGAGAAAATTCTAAATTTCCCGATTTTTCCTGATTTCATACCCGAATATGTCCCGAACGGTAGGAGATGGAAATCCGGTCTTTACGCCATTAAATCCGCCGTGAAATTTTAAACAAGAATAATTTGTTCCGGAATTTCTACGGCCCTCTCCGGTTTAGTTTCAACATTGACCTCCCCCAAAACCGGACTACTTGAGTGGGAGATCGCTAGTTAAAAAGTGAAGCATATAGTAAAAAATCAAATTTATACCACAAATCTTAATCAGTGTCTCCTTCAGATAACATCGTTATTCTTGGGAGGCCAATTGGGCATCTGTAACTCCTTTGCTGAGGTAAAAGTGATACGTTCTCACTGGACACTAAAAAACTAAAAAAAAATACATCATTCAGTTGACCACTCTTTGGAAGAACATCTTCAAGCACAGACTATTCCCAAAAACTGTTGTCTCTATTGAGAGATGACGAAATCAAGAGGACCAATCGCGTCTTCAACCACTAACAATAAACATCCCTCTAGTGAAAATTGAAGACATAACTACAAACAGCGAGAGGTAATTACATAAAATCATATAATATTAAACTGTGATTTGCAAACAGCTGTTACCAATGTCTCTTGTAAATTTTTTATGTATCGGAAATGAATCAACGCTTCACAACCACACAGCATGATTTTTTTTTCTTTAGAATATTGAAATAAAGATGTGGTAAAAAATACCTAGGTACCGCGCATTCGCTCCCGTTTTTTTTTATTTCTAGGTGATTTATTTTTCTTTTTAATAGCTTTGCTATTCAATCATGTGTTGAAAGAGAATCAAGCCCACCTTGATCTAAATAACCAGTTTTGTAATTTTTCTGTATTAAGTATGTCCTTCAAACGTCTCAATTTTTTTCTGTGTTTACCATACTTTTCCCCAATCCTAATTGCCATTTTTTCACCACTTCCCTATACTTTTGTTCATAAGCAGGACTTTCTATTTTCCCCCTCACAACTGAAGGCCCCATTTGCTACCTTTTAGGTACGCCATGTTCTAGTTTGGTTTGGTCCATTTCAATCGTGTTGAATTCTTTCTCATATCGTGAGCTTTTGCGGACGTTAAAGTGGAAATCATTTCTTGGGGATCTTGAGAAGATTGAAGTTTGGTTAATTTTCTCATGCTCTGGGTGGGAAAGAAAGGGAAACAGTGATAGTGGTAGTCTCTTATTGACGCCATGCTGGTCTTTTTGTCTGTCCTCCCTAACGTCGACCAGGATCTTCTTTTTTGTGTCATTTGTCTTACATTTCTCTTGTCATTTGTTCTTCATTTCAGTGATGCTATTCTCTAGATCATGAGACCTCCACATGTACGGTTCCCAAACAAAAATTTCAATGCCAAAATTGTCTAGGATATCATGAGACAGGACACATAAGCCGTAGAGCTGAGATATCTGCGGTTCGAGATATTAACTACCTGTAGATATGAAATAGTGTGTCTTCGATATTTTATTTAAGCCATATGGCATGTTGAAACATTGAAAGACACCAGCTCTCCTTATAAGGTCATTCCTATTACTCGCGTGCTGCTGCGACGACGGCCCCGGAATGGAAGAGGCCACTAAAGCTGTTCGCCGCAATCCTTATGTTGACGACTACCTCTATTCCACCAGAGAACTGGCGTATGCAGCAAAAAGAGCAAAAGCTTTGAGATACGTGTTGGCCGATAGAGAAAGATTTTTCAATTTGGGAACAAAATTTTTAATGAATACATGCACAGACTGTGCGTCATGAGTAAAATTATCACAGAGGAAACACAAAATTTTGTGAGAAAGAGAACTATCAGCAAAATAATAAACAACAACGTTTTGCAGTGTTGCTTGTTGACAACTTCAATGGTATGAATGGACTTCATCTTGAATCATAAGTGAATAATTTTCTTCTTCGGAAAACCACTAGGAATAAGTTATTTCAAAAAGACACTGAAATCCGGCCGATGGTTCGGAAAATTGTGATAGCACATATAGGTCTCATTTTCAAGAGAGCAGACTAGCATAACCAACATCTCCTCTTATAAAAGCTTATTATAGCTTCTTTAGCCAAAAATTCAGAGCAATACATGGCCTTTCTATGAAACTCTTAGAAGCCATAAAGAATGACTTGATTATAATTCTTCAATCATCTGAAAGCTGTTTGATGTTGGTGAAATCTTCAGTTGAAAACTTTATAGGCTAGAGCGACTTATTCATCTAAAGCTGGTACACTTTTTTTTCAAATTTTTGTTCGCAACCACATTTTGCTGCTCGCTGCTCAATTGTTTGTTTTCTGGAAAAAAGGGAAATTTAACAAGAGAAGCAGCTGGCCCAGCTGTTAAAATGTAGAATTTCTAATTTCTTGTGAGTCTACAAACTCACCATTTTTATCAATCAGCATAGCAATATCATCTGACTATCCGTCTGACGGTGACTTTTCTGGGGAACGTAAATCATCTAGAAAAAACATAGTTTTGTTGAATTTCGTGGCGTATGTTTTACAGTCCATGCATATAGTCCCCTCCATAAGAATCGGATAACCCCGAGCCGTTCCATAAAGCGGAGTGTATTTCCCAAAGTTGGTTTTTTGGTTGGGAAAAAGTGAAAAGATGAAATAAATTCACAAAACTTGGAATTTATGTCGTTTTATGTCTTTTGTCTTGTCTGAATTTTTTTCAGACTTTTTCTCCTATTTTTTAGGCCTGTAAAAGTGGGACCAAAAGTATCGGATCATTCCGACGCCAGCCGTGATATCTTATGGGCCAAACTTGTTTTTCACATTTTTTATTTTCAAACCGTATTTACATTTCCCTTAAATAAATGAACTGTGAGTTTTCCATAAGTATCTTAATCATTTTCGAATTTTCCCGAATTTATTCGTTTTTCGAGTTTCTAAAATAAAAGAAAACACAAAAGTTCCTACACAGTTGATAGGGGTGGTGGTACGGTGGGGTGCGATACTTTTGCGCCACTTTTACAGACCTTAAAAATGACACGCGCGCCCGAGTACTATCAGAAGTGCACGCTAAAATTAGATGCTCAATCTCCGGCTTGGATGCCAACGCCAAAAACAAACTCTAGAACAGTCCAGCAGGTACAGACTCCAAAGGACTAGAGGTAGAAACGTTGTTGCAATCTTGATCCAATCTGGATTTGAACATTGCTAGTTGGCTTTGACTGTCTATCTCATTAACCCCGTAACAAGTTGTTTATCGATGTTTCGGCTTTTGGTGACTCGATAGATCCAAATAATTCGAAATATCCTGACTTCCCTTCATTGTCAGATCATCCTTTTATAACATTCTTGGTGTCCACTTAAACTCACATTTCGTCCAGTATTGTCGTTTCTTAAAATACAAATGATACGCCAACTCAAACACAAAATAAGCTTGGCGTTCCTAGTGGAATGTCATGGAACCCTCTCTGCTATCTTTTACATTCTGACTGATACCAGGGATGGGGCGCTTGTATACCTCTTTTTTTTACCGTGCCTGTACTATTAAACTTTTGATCAGAGAAAACTTATCTTGCTAGGGAAGTACCATTTTACCCCATAAATGTAGAAATTCAAATAATGGCATATTTTCTATATGACCCGTGTCAAGGTGACCCCGTTCCAACCAGCACACCAGCTTTTGAGTATAAGGGAGACTGGAGTAAGCCGGGACACCGGGTCAAGAGGGACAGGGTCGGGAAAAATAGAAGATATAGATAATTAAAAAAAAAATTAGTATAACATGTAAAAACATGTAGTCTAATCGGGGTTAAAGTTTGGTGAGTTTTTGTCAATAACTGTAGGAGTTATCGACAAAATAAAAAAAACGGCTGTACGCGAGTTAAATTTGTCGCCGCCATATAAGGAATTACGGGGGAAAAAAATCATACTTTATTTACATGGATTGAATCTTTGTCCATTTCTTTATCGTTTACAAAAAAAATTGGAATTTTAGACCCATTATTTTAGGAAATATGAGCATTTTAGAAAAAGAGAGGTTTTATGAAAAGTGGGAATAAAAATCCCAATTTACACGATAATTCATGAATTTTTTTACAGACATATAGAATCGAAGTTGGGAAACACGATTTCATTTTTTTTTTAATTTTTAACAAATTTTAAGGCTTAAAAAGCAAACGTTTCACCTTACACCCCCTAGTGTCCTAATTTACCCTTCGTCACAGGCTCCTCCCACAAATTTTTAAAAATTTTACCATCTCCTACGGGTAAACGGTTAACTCTAAAAAGAAATAAAAAATACGGGGTGGGGGGGGGGGGGTACCTTTAAGTGTGAATTACATAAAAATGTAAGAAAAATCAAATTGGATGATTATATTGGGATGCGTGAAAAAAGAAAAGTGTCCCGCGTTACTCCAGTATCCCCTATAAAGGATAATCGAAGACATGGTTCCACGGGATCATACCACATCTTTGATTATCCCAAAAGTATGAGAGTGCTCTGTGTTAATGACAAAATCACTTTCCGTATTGCCACCCTGACTTATCGCTGTTTAAATGGTTCTGCACCTTCATACCTGTCTCGTCTAATCATTCCTCTAAAAAATTCACGCAGCCTACGCTCATCTTCAGCTACTCTGCTTCGCGTTCCTCGTACTCGCCATGTTAATCTCGGTGATCGATCTTTTGCAAAGGTCGCTCCTTCCATTTGGAACCAACTCCCTCTTGCTGTTCGTAATGCCCCTTTCCCCAAGTTTGGTTCTCTTTTATTCAAGGATCTTTTCGACTGATGTGTGTTATGCTTTTTCTGTGACTCTTACCATGACTGTACTTTTTCGCGTCATTAGAACTATATTTGGATAATGCGCGTTAAAAATTAATCAAATCAAATCAAATTGCAAGTAAATATTTTGAATCAAGGTGCGCGAGCTTTTGGTAAAATACAATTTCATGAAATCGTTTCGATTCAAAAAATTCTTCGTATTATCCAGATAAAGATGAATTATTGTATTTCTGTCTTACTTCTCGCAGTAAGCACAATTAGCGTCGGTCCTTCCCGTTCCAAGAAATACACAACAAGAAATAGAATTGAGAAGCCGCAACTCTGGAAGCTTGAAGTAAAATTCAAGGAGGCTTATCGAACTAAAGAGAAGGAAATGAGAGCTGATTTCCAGTGGACTGTGGAAGCGAAAGAGAAAAGATTAGGAGAAATGTTCACAGAAATCGAACTCCTGTTTAAGACGTTCGATTTATTCATAGACACACAAACATCTAATTTCCACTACATTTGGAACAGAAAGTTTCAGGAACTGGCTCAAATAGAGAACCATCTGATGAGAGTATCTTGTAATTTACAAGTCTGGGAAGATAAATTAGCTGCAGTAGAACAAACCATAGATTACACCTATTGCAGTTATAAACCAACGAAGTTGAAATGGAAGTCGTAAGCGATTGAATTAATAAAATGAATATGTCATATTCCCCGAATTAGAGCTCAACGCTCTGTACTGAAGGGTGTTCTACCAGAACATGTCGAATTTAATTAATCTTATATATATTAGTAAACTGGCACGCACACAGTTGTACTACTGTTTTACATACTGTTTCTGTTACTTACTGTTTTTTTTGGATATTATTTGTGATATTTTATAGTACCAATATCATGCACTTTTCGTTTTAACGTACATAGCTATTTATGTCTTTAATTTCTATATTTGCATGAAAAGATGTAGAGAATGGGAATCTTGTGTGGCTTTCTTACCTATGCGCTTTACTTGATGCAAGATTCATATGATTTTGGCTCTACTTCACTTATATACTGAAATGCCAGAAACGAAGAGGACTTTGACTTTTCTGCTGAGTATGTTGTGTTTTGGCCGGAGAGACCTGTCTCTATTAGAGGGAAAAAGTTGAAATCTTTAACAAAGAGCTATTCAGCCACAGTACTCTATTTTGATGGTTCATTATTACTTTTTTGATCTTCTTACATTGATATGTTAATGGTTTCAGTGTGTAAATTGGGTTGCTTTCTATTTTTAGAAAGTAAGCTGACCGTTATTTATTGGTCTTTCAAAAGATTTTGAAAGTGAAATTTCCGAAGAACAAGTCAAGGAAAATCATCAAGTACCAAAATTATTTTCTGCTGGCGCTTTTGCAGGGGTCCAAGATAGTGACATCAAGGCTTCTTCGAGAACTTGGAAGAGTGACCGTGAAAAAAGTTATCGGTGAAGAAAACGGAGCCTGGAGGCTATCACTGTTCAAGATTGTAAGCCGCCCAATTGAATTGTTTACCGACCATATTTTATACGGTCCCTCGAAGAAATTATTGGGCCAATTTGTTGTGTGCCTATCTGAAAATTCTAAAAACGAAAACGCCGTCGAGACAAAACAAAATCATTGTGTCCAAGGGGGTTTTGCTCACGTTTCATCCTCCATGTCATTGTTTCTTCTCGTATCTATTTATAGCAACTAAATTTAGTTAAGTGATGTCGTGTAAAAAATTTTGAAAGTCGTACAAAAGTCATCGCCATTTTTTCGACAAACCTCATGGCTGCCCGAGGCGAAAACTTTTTTACGCCTCTCAAGTTGACTTTGACTTTCGATTTCTTTTTTCAACTACAATAAAGTAACTTAACTATTCTCTTATTTTTTGCGTTTTTGTTCAATATTCCATTTTCGTCTCTCATTTAAGAAATTATTCGATTTCTTTTGTTCTAACCTAAGTTCTTTCGTCTCGTTGCTCATTTTTAATCTAACCTGTTTGTTTCTTCTTCTCCACAATAAGTGGAGCTCCAATTGGAAGCTCCTTTTTCATTTCAGAAACGACACCTGAGCAAAAGAGAAGACGGGCCGAGGCCCACAGAAAGGGACTAATTGCTGAGTGGAAAGGTGAAATAAGGCCACCACTCTACAAGAATACCAGAGAGGGGAAAAGAGAGGCCTTTCTTACGCAATGCGAACCAGACTATATATTATATTCTGTTATTAAATTATCCGATGAATTTTTAGTAGATGACGATAATTAACTGACTTTCGCTAGAGAATATCAGTTATAAATGATAGCTGATGATTTTGTTTAGCTGATGTATTGTTCGAATGAGGTAACACGGAAATACAAATGTTTTCTAATGTCTGGTTGTATAACTTTTTTTTAGCTAAAAATAATAAATAAATAATTAATGAAATGTGATATTTAAGAATTTTTTTAAGTTGTTTGAATAAAGTTTTAGGCAGCAGGCAGGAAGCGATTCCAGTTGTTGGACAACAAGACACAGAAGAGGGGGCCGTTGGAGGCCTAGAACTTGTTACCTAAGATACTGCAACTATTTATGATGCAGCTAGTATCGTAGATAATCTAACTCACGTACCAACTGAATATGATTCAGCAAGTTTGATAGATAATCTTACTTATGTGCCTTCTGATTACGACATCAATTCTGAAAGCGAGTTTGAGGTTGTGTAATTCTCAATGCAGTCGACAAACGGTTAAAATCTCCGTTTCCTTCCTTTTCCCCAGACTACCAATTCTACCCCATTGTCGAACCAGCACAGCTGGAACAAGGCCCGGTCATGTACGAACGATCGCAAGAAGCACGTTCAAAACGTCTTGCAGAGAATAGAGCAGCCACTAGCAACAACCCTATGCTCAACTTTCTGCCATTTGCTCGCAGAGTGTTGAGTCAAGTGGATTTGGAACACGCCATCAATCAACGACCCTATACTGATTATCGTCTTAGACTCAGCAGAAAGGGGAAGTTTCCTAGCCGGCCCAACCAACAAGAACACCAACAACAAGAGGAGGAAGACAAATAATTCAACGGCATCCAGCTACTTTGGACCGAAAACAATTCTTTCGATAAGCTGGGAACATCCCAGCCCTCGGAGTAACTTAATTGCTAGTTTCTCCTTTAAATTTCTTCTCATTAACTAGTTATGTATTCTTGATAGCAATGATCCCAGCAATAGTCGTTAAATACAAACTATGTTTTCTCTAATCTAATCTTTCTAGCAATAAAAAAAAACTTTCTTACATAAAGGAGCCAGGCATTAATCTGAACTCCATCTACCTTCTGTGTTTGGGGGTTGGATTGGCTCCTCTAGTCAAACCAACAGTTAAGATGTCTGCAACTAAAAAGAGAGCTTCAAATGTGGAATCCTACAAAGTAACATTTAAGATTTCATCGAACATAACAAAGATGATTGAACCAGAAAGTGATGAAAGCAGTGCTGCACTTTTCTATTCAAGCAGCAAGAGTTCTGGTTCCAGCAACAAGAGGAATCGTATTCATGATGATGATGTTTGATATAATAATATCTTTACAATAAAACATTACAACTAATTTAAATTGTTTTTTTTTATTTTCTGAATGCAGGGTTAATGATTTTCTTCCAGGGAACTGTTGAACCAAAAAATCGCACTGACATCATTTTTCTGAATTTTAAATCAACTTTTATAATAATTCGTTGTTCTTCACAGTTTTTCTTGACCTGAAGAGTCAACTTTATAAAATGGGTGAAATTAGAAAAGGAAAAATGGTAGAAAAAAGTAACTAAGATCTTATTTGTGGTCTATTACTTTTTACTTACTTAATATTACATTTAAAGGTATATGTTGACGAGGCGTTGGAATTTTTTGAACAACACCCTCGCTGCTCGCGCTCAACCAACCATAGTAAAAAAAAACTTCAGGACAAATTCGGTACCAATCTCATTAGTATGGACCTTTAAAAATCAAGAAAACACTATACTAACAGGTAAAATACATAATCATAAAAGCTCCAAATTGTTATCTATTTGTAAATATTTCTTCTCATTTGTAATTTTACTGGAAGATCTCAAAACGAATGGAAGAACACCGTTAATTACCTTTATAAACTATACAAGAAAACTCAAACAAAACGGCATCAAAGTATTGCGAAGTTACGAGAATGAAGATTCCGAATTTGTGTCCAGCTTTAGCAGCACAAAAAAATCTACCAGAAATACGGAACTTTCGTTGAATTAGACGAAACCAGGGAACCTACAAGACGACAAACGACGGCTTCGTCCATTACTAGCTGCTAATTCACGACAACAATGGGGATGATCAACCGGTAATTTTTTCATCAAAGAAGAAAAAACAGATGCGATTTCGGAATGTCTGCAAATTTTTCAATCTCTGAGGATCAATATAAGAAGGCTTCTTTCAAATAATTCTGCTCGTCTAATTTCAATTTCGATATTTTTGGAGCCTTAAAAAAACCCAGCCACCTCCTTCCAACGCCCTTCCCCGAAAACTAATCTCTCTTGGTTCGGTTTACAGTTCTCAGAATCAAATTATGTAGTGTCTTGCCGACAACTTCTTTCCCAAACACATTACATGTAAGTATATAGGCGCTACACCCAGTGTTGCCAGTTCTTAAAATATAGATGATACGCCAACTCATACACAAAATAAGGTTTTGAGCCACGTTACTGGTGGCGTTCCTAGCAGAAGTCATGGAACCCTCTCAGCTACTTTGTAATTTCTGACTGATACCAGTGATGGGCCGTTTGTGTACCTCTCAGTTTTGACGTGCCTGTACCAACAGGCACGTCTACTGTTAAACGTTTGATCAGAGAAAACTTCTCTGGGTAAAGAAGTACCAATTCCCCCCTTTTAACGTAGAAATTGAAAAATATGGTGTTTGTCCACTGCGATCCGTGTCCAGGTTACCCCGTTCTCCCCAACGTTGGCTAAACATTTCCTTTTCCCCACCAGAGGTCACATTCATTTTCGGGGAAGGCCACAATGCCCCTTGACGGGAAAAAGATTCGACCTGATTTTTTTTGCAATTAATTTATTCCATGACTGCTGGGTCGTGTCCAAAGTAGAAAAAAAAGTTAGCTTAGATAGCTTTTCTAGTACTAGGATTGGTTTAATGGTTCACATTAGCTCCACTCTATCGTAATATAGGTTGCAACATTTACCCATTCAAAAAATCTTTTGAATAGTTATGAATGTATAACCTTATCGGTACATAATAAATAGTGTCTATATTGCATATCACTTTTGCAACATTCTTTTTCAAAAATGTAAAGGTTTGATTAAAGAAAAAATCTTTTATCCTCGTTAACTTAAGGTGGCAACCTACCACGAAAAACTAAACTATACCCTCCTTTTTTAAAATAAAGGCTCGGTAAGGTGAAAACAAAGGAAAATAAAATTGCGCGACAAATTTTCGTTCCAATTCTGGCATGTTGCCAATTTTGTTAAAAAGAAAAGAGAGGGTTTATAGCCAATGAGACAAGAGGGTTTCATCACGTGAGCCTAACTAAGCTAACTTTTTTCTACTTTGGACACGACCCTGTAAACAGAATTTAGGCATGGGTATGATTTGGTGATTGAAACAATGGATTCCATTAAAGGTATTGCTATTTTTGGTTTTGAACAGGGCCAGCCGAGAAGATGTCCGTATGGTTTAAATTTTTAACTGGTAAAAATTTATAACGACCATATAGAGCTAACAGATTTCGAATATATCCACTGTTTCACAAGCGATAAAAAATGCAGTGACGGATTCAGTTGCAGTGGCAGCACTGCTACTGAAGAATAAAGGTGAGCTTTCTCTCCATTTCTTTTTAATTTATTTTCAAATAAATTAATGAAGTAATTGATGAGTAAAATGTATTTTTTTAAAAGCCAATTTGAAAATTGAATAGTTTTTTATTGTGATTTAAATCAACAAGTCTTTTAAAAGTAATAAGAACAGTAGTAGTAGTCCCATTATGCCCCATGTTAAATGGTGGTTACTTGTTTTCTAAACTGTTAAAAATACCTTACGTTTTTCGAGACGTACAGTCCTTGGAAATCGGGCAGCAAAAAAGGATATTAGGCCTATAGTCTAAGAAAATCGAGACATGTTTTCCGTATCGCAAATCGTGAGTTATTTTCATCGATAATCGACAACACTTGAGTAAAATCGAAAAAGTGACTAGGGCGGGAATCGAACCACGGAACCCGAAGTTGAGAGCATGAACTGTGATCGAACACATCTCCTGATCAGGTGATCGGGAGATGATGTATTCGGAAATTTTGCATGACTGTGATCGAAATTAAGAAAATATCCGATTCGATCATTTTAGATTTTGCGCCATCATTTTTTTCCATTTTTGAATTGAGATTTTAATCATTTCACCTCGCTGAATTAAAGTAATGTAAGTCTGTAATTAAAAATTCTAGCTTAAATGGTGCCGAAGGATCGCTGATCGCAATCGAATCGCACAAAAAAAATTTAATTTCATCGTGATGTGTTGGAACCGGCAGAAAAGGTCAGTTTTTTCTGCAGACTTATATCGGATGGATTCATAACCTTGTGTAATAGCCTAGAGAAAAATGTATTAGCCTTGTTAAATTTTACTCTAAATAAATTGATTATAGAATATATTCAGAAAATTATTTCATTAATTTTAATATACTGGGTAAAACCGTTTTTAAACTCGGTTGAATTTGGTGAATGAACATTCACCAAATTTCAAATGAATTGCTTTATTCATTTGTGTATACTAAAGTGATTCCAAATTATACAAAATTTTATATTTTTGAAATGTTCTATACTGTAAAAATTATCCTTTATTTGGGGCTAAATTTGACTGCGAAAATAATGTGTTGAATATAGTAAGGTAGTTGAACCTTCATAATTCTGCGGCTTATTAACTATGTATTTTTTTATCTCCTGGATCTTGTTGGCAACCGGGCTTCACCACGATGATATATTCTATTATATAAAAGATGACGTCACATATCAATAAATCTAAAACACTTGTTCATACCTTCGTTTCATCTCTTTCTTTTTTTTCCCTTTGTTATATTCCATTACATGTATATGTATACATGTGTTTCAACTGTAGCGTATACAAGTCCTATACATAAAAGCTCCTTATATCTACTCCGTCTGTATTATTATACAGACGAATCGCTGATTACGCCATGCAGACATTCAGCTGCATCATAAAACCCCGAGGTCTTTATACACATACATTTATATATTCTCTATGATGATGCGCATATCCAAAAGAAAAAATTGTCGTATGATGCGTATAAACGACATCCCTACACACACAAAAATAAAGGACCTATAAGTGTACATATGTTTAGATAATAAATATAATAACTATTACAACAAACAGGAAAATGTTTATAATATAATAAAATGCAAGTCGCCTTTTTTTGTGGACCTCCAAGACAATCGCTTTGCGATACACAGCTAGAAGCGCATGCGCATGTATATAATAGCAGCGCTATATAAAAATCACACATGCACTGTGTGTGCTGCTGCTGCCCTGCGTGTAATATACCTTCACACGCCGGTGCGCAGAGAGAGAGCATCGCACAGATATAGAAACTCGCACGCCCTCGTCGGCATAGACGCAGTCGTTCAAGTGCCGTCGACACTTGAACAAGTTCTCTAAAGCTCTTTGCTTATTATTCGTTTTGTTCGTTCTCCATTATATTATCTGTCAGCATCAAATTGGACTGATTGAATTTCATTTGAAGACTATAGTACTATTTCTAATACGAATATCAGTGATTGTCTTCTCCATTCCTGCATTGTATGGTTATTATACATTTTCTATTCAAAAAAAGGTAAGAGGCCATTGAATTTGTGATTTTTTTTCTTTTTCGAATTTTGGTTGAAATTGCGTATTATAGATTGATTATTCGTTGAGCTATAAGAGTCTTTTGATTCTGGATAATATGATGTAATATTACATATAAATCGGTCCTGACGTGATGTTATTAGTTCCTCCCATGATCTATATATTTTCAATTGCTGCGCCAGCAGTAATATAAAAGAAACGACAATAACATTCCAAGTTGGATGAAAAGCAATCTCAACTTCTTCTTTTCTTTTCTTTCCTTTTTTACGCATATCTTATTTAAATAGAGGCAACGGCAGCATTTATTTTAAGACATGTTGTGCATGTATAAAACATAAATATAACAATTCCGCTTTTCATATATGTGAAAAGTGCATCAGCATATAATATCTATGTCATATATGGTTTATTGTCATTTTCTATATTTCCATTGCGTCATATTACGATAGTTTTCCGCATAGCAGAATAACCAGCGCATGTTTATTGTTAGAATATTTTTTTTCTTTTTTTTTCTTTATGTATATTATTAAACGTATATAGAGGAATAGGACCGCTATTGTTGGACTGCCGGAAATTCGTGTACTCGCTCTACAAACCCCCATTTATCTTCTATATGTATAAAAGGTCTATATAGCTATACACACATATAACATGTATACAAGATTGGTGCTGGTGATTGGCTGCGTTACAATTCGTCCACCTGCATCACATGTTTTTTCACGTTGATTTATTGATATAGGAGGGACCACCGACGATGAAATAATATCGTACGCCCCTATATAATCTTACTATAATATATAGCTATTATACTTATACAATAATTAAGAGAATTTATTATATTATTATAATCTACAAATATGTTGATGTCAAATAGAAGCGATATTATTGAAATTCAGTTTTAAAAGGGCCACATTTCATCGACACAGAATGATATAATACATCGACCGGATATCCCTTAACTATATAAATATGCCCTAAATAGTAAATATCAAAAGAGAGCTCCTGCTGTGCATATAGAGGACAAACATCATTTGAAGGAGAAACATCCTCAATGATAGTTCCTGTATAATAGTCTAAAAATAAGGGAAAGAACGTTATACATCCATCGGCTTTAAAATTTGATTTCCGATTGGCTATTTATTATAGGCTACCTCATCTCTTATATATGAGACAGTAAATATTTATATTATTCGCCTGTGTTCTCAATTATAGTTTTTTTCATTTTGTCCATCCATCAATATAATAACAATTTATATATGTTTGTATATAATGCGCTGCTGGGCCATGATTTCAGCAACTCCCTCGTCTCCCATCACCCCACTTTTGGCTGTAGGGGGGAGAGAGATACTCTATGCCTTTTTAGAGTATAAAGAGAAAATGAATCTAATATGGTCTCTATAACTTTTTCCCCCTCTGTATTGTATATAGAAAGAGAGCCAGCAGCTTTATTCGAACCCCCACTATTATGTATTATAGCTCTATACAGAGTGTCTGATGATCAAGATTGACTTTCAATCAAATGCTGTGATGCGGTCAGCCCAACACAGCGCATCATACAAGGGAACAATAGAGTCAAAATAATCCAATCAACTATCTCATAATTTATGTAACTGGCGCTCGTTGAGAGAGATGAGTATCTCTGATTTATAGAGGGACGACTTGGAAGGGATAAAATATTTAAAATTGGCGCCATCACTTCCAGCACACTCCAATTATATAGCGACGTCGTGCATATTACGATCATTTGGATCGACGAATTTCGTTTATTAATGACATTTAATCAAATGAATAGGCTGTATTTTAGAAAAAGAGATTTGAGCGAATAAAAAGATGAAATAAAAGATGATGAAAATACACACAAAACGGCAATTTGGATCGGATGCTGCTGATGTGGACGATGAAAAGAAATTGGGGAATGAAATAATAAGATGATGTCACCAATCATCAGCCAGCGACGTATAGGACGATATAAAGAGCGCGATATTGAATTAATTGGATGGCACATCACACATCCACACATCCATTGATCACATTGACAATGGCTCCTGCGCTCCTGCTCCCATATCACTTTTCTCAAGACCAGCATCGTATAATATAGCGCGCATCTTTGTATAAAGATTAGAGTGATGACGCTGTATTAATATGAAAAATGCGCTGATCGATATATTTTCGCTCATTTTCAAATTTCAAATATTCCCGCCTATTTATTAAATCGAGAGATGTAATACTAAATCAGATTTCGCTTGTTTCCTATTTATTATTAAACCGCGCAATAATGTGAAATTGTTCTATTTTAGATGTCGTGATGTGATTTAGTTGATGGATAATGATCATCGTCTTATTTAGCGGTCTAGACGACTTTTTCGTATAATAAATATCGAAAGCAGCTGCGTATCATGTGTGGGAACTGTATACAGTGTAATATCCGTAAAGAGAAAGAGACGACTAATATGTCAGCTGCCGTGCTGATTTATATCGCATAATAATAAATAGGAAAAGAGCGCAGCAACATTGCGTGTTATTATACATTTAATAATAATCATCATCCGCATCCGAATCAATTTGCCCCGATAATATAAGAACCGCGCCCAAAACGATTCGTTATTATATTAGTCACAGCTTCATTGCGCAATGTAAAAATTAATTACATGAAATCAAGATATTAATAATACAGCAACATTTGATAGTAATAGTAGTATATCATGCGCTGGCTATTTTAGTGGCTGCACGGAACGAGATAAACGGAGCAATTTGCCACCGTCCTTAAAATATAAACTGCGCAGCAAATAAATGTTTAATATGATGGCGACACATCATTACTTATATATAATAACGCGCCATATCAGCCCATGTTGCACAACAAAACAAAATAATAACAATTTGGTTATTGCGCGGTCCTTTTTTCCGCCAGCTATATTTTGAAATATATATATATGTAGTGACGTGCATTTAAGAATTAATCGACTGGATAATTTCCCATCGTATATATCGCCTACACTTTCGTTATACATATGGCTGTAATATATAAAAACAGAAGGGCGGCAGCTATATGAGCGTGCTCTGACGTTGTTGTGAGCGCGCGGTTCATTCAAATCATTCACTTGGTTGAGTTTCAGGGTCGTACCCTTCATCATCATCAGCCATATAGTGACGATGATATAGAAGCGCAACCAAAAATATATTAAAAGTGAGGAGCAACAAGGCGAAACTAATATATAGAACGCAGAGAGTGTCATCTGGTTGCTGCCTGATAACGCCCAGCAGTTCAACATTATCACATCACATATAAATAGGCCTTTATTATATATAGACGCTATGCAAAGAAGCGTATATATTAACTAATATTTTATCAAATTTGATTATTCGAAATGATTCAATTTAATTTATATATAATAACAACTTAATTAACTATGGATATGCCATGGGCAGCATATATCCAAGCACATGATGCTGATGCTGATGGCCTTTTGTTGTTGTTATTATATTCTCTCTATTTACTATATGACTATTATGCTGCATGTACTATACATAGAGAGAGAGAGCAGAAAGATAGAATAGCAGCGCATTGACGTCTGCTTGGTCTATTATGTGATGGCACTGTGCTGTCTATTTATCCTTGTATTAGACAGCAACTGCGCTGGCTCCTGCTCTCAAACTCCAAATAAGGAGGGGGCTTATACCAAACATTTGCCTGAGGCGTATATATATATCAACTGTATTATATAGCTGTTTAATTGGATATTAGATAGTTGGCTATTATTATAACTATAGAGCTGAGTGAGTGGGTGGGTGAGTGGGTGGTGGTCTCTGGCGACTGCACGCGATTGCATCACATCATCAAGGCATCAGACTTATTGAGGAAACAGGCAGCAGCAGCAGCAGCTTTACAATCATAATATGAAGACTATAATTAGCATAGACATTGGACCATATAAGACGACTCCTATTTATATTACACAGTAGCATATAGAGTTATATAGAATTAAACGATATTTTAATAGTATTATTCCATTTAGTTTGTTTGATGGTGATATTTGTATTTCAACAAACGCAACTATGTACAGGTCAATTTATCATCTTTTAAATAGTCAAAAACCATATTACAAAAGCGGAGTATATCCATAACATATTGTTGCTGTTGTCACATATACGTGAAAAGGAAATGAATATACAACAAAATAACGAAACTCGTACGTAATATCCGACACGATTTCCGCATTATTCAGTTCCTTTTCTTCTCCAGTCTCAGTATATATAGGAGACGTATATTATTACGTGTGTATGTGAGCGCACGTTCTATTATATTACATGCAGAAGCAGTACAGCTCACGCACAGGGCTATTATTATATAAGGGGCTATATAGTATAATATTTATTCAGAGAGCAAAATGTCAATGTTTGTATAGTATCAAGTCAACGTTGCGCTAGATTGTCAAAAGCGGAAATGAATTCAATTTGTTGACCGCAACGAATTTTGTTGAATTAAATTTTAAACAATTGTCTATAATCCATTTGAATGTTATAAGCTAATGAATATGATGAATGGACGACATTGTTATTTGATTATTTGTCACCCGTGAGAGAAAAAAACCAAATGAGCGATAGTCTATAACGGAATTGTTGTTTTTGAGTTTCCCACGCATCTCATCAATATAATCAAAGCCGCCACTGTCTCTCGTATCTCTTTGAAAAACCATTTCACTTTTTGAGTGACACTTGGGCGCTATCTATAGAACAACAACATAAATACACACAAACTACCCAGCAGCCTAGTGGAAGATATACATCAAGAAAAATATAAGACAATATTTGTAAAAGGATATGCTTTTTCCCTCCCCCCCTTCCGTATCCCCTTCTTTGCCAATCTGTAAACGTTGCTGGCGCGGTTAAAGATAAAAAGTTTTGGACTATTTCTATTATTTTTCCGTCTGTTTTATTTGAAATTTGTTGTTATGGTGAATATAGCCAGTGTCGATTGTCCTTACATGTAAGCTGTATTTATTTACAGATTGAAATCTTTGTTATTTAGAATATATTGGATGTATTGTATGTGTAGATACAGCTGCGGGGGCGATTGGTCAGTCAATATGTAGAAGGGGAGGTTTTGGTGTAAAGGATTCAAATTGAATAATTGAAACCACATGCGGCCAGCTGCTATATCGTATCTATTGGGATATCATCTCTATACAAAACCCGAGACAAAACCCTGAAACTTTAAATCAACCAAAAAATATTAAATTTCAATATAATAAGGGAGACAGCACTTAAAGATATATAGTCTTTACTCTATTTTACTAAAAGAAACAAACACTTTTAGACACTTGTCCATCTTCCCTTTTCAAGTGGGAAAAATTGTTGTGTACGTATCCATCGGTCAAGTGCTTGTTTAGCTCCATATTATCGATGCCGGTCCCACTGTCTTTCTCTATTAATATCTCAAACTATATATACTATGATGAAACTAATTCACTGTCTTATTATATAACAAGAATATTAACATTTGCTGCGTGGGCGAATATTCTAAGGCCGATAGTAAAGTGATCACAAACAGAGAGAGGGACCCCCATAAGTGCACCGAGTGTTTGCCAGCACTCTGTCGTATTACGTGTACGTCTTATATTCTTTAGATATACTATACACACCCTGATATGTTGAGAGTCTAATATGTTATATCTACGTATCAAATGGTGAGTATAGCTGGAGAGTTATTTCCAACTCAATTTGTTTGATAAATTCCATCCAAACGTAACAATAACCCAAAATGTCTTTATGTTGAAATTCTACGGGCATTTATTCATCGATTTAGGGCTGCCAGTAATAGTTAACTATTTTACTATTGATCAAATTCCATATTATTCCAAAGTCTTCTTTTTATACTTTCTTTTATACAATGTACAGTATATATATTCTTCGATTTGCTTTCGACACGACTGAGCACTTTCTCTCTCTCTCTCTCTCACTCTCTATAGTATGTGATGGGGGTCTCTCTTATATTTATTTGGCTTGTATGGCACCACTCTTTTTTAGAAGAGAGTTCTCCCCTCTCTCTCTCTCTCTTCTATATATCCATATGGAGTGAGAGATATACTATGTGTGATACTCTCCAGCACTCTCATCCACTCTTGTCTTTTTTCCTTTTATTTTAGCTTTTATATTTAGACGTTACATACACTATAAATAGTGCTGGCCGTAGTGTGTAGTGTGTACTCTATTTATTGGATAAATGTTGCACTTTGAAAATGCTCTTCTCTTCTCGTTGTCGACGGATGTTTTTATTAAATGGATCCATTTGTTGTCACTTGTCTGGAGTGGAGATAGTCCTACATGTTACAAGGAATTTTAAATTGAATTTTTTTGGGGGGAATTTTTTAAAGATTTTGGTGAGAATGGAAGAAATTCATCCGCATCATCATCATCCGTACCATCAAGACATCCGATCGAATTCCGTCGTCAATAAACTCCATTCAACCAACAACAACAACAACAACAACAACAACAATATTCTTTCATCATCTATGGCGTCGATGGCGTCGTTAGCGGCCTCTGTTGGCATGTCCATTCCACAACATCATCATCAACATCTTCCATCCGTTGTCCCTAGTAACCACCACCATCCACAACAACAACAACAACAACAACAACAACAGCAACCAGTGATCATCAGTCACCTGTGCGCCGGATGTGGGCAACTCATCAAAGATCGTTACCTCCTTCAGGCCTTGGAATCTTATTGGCACGAAGATTGTCTCAAATGCAGTTGCTGCGGATGTCGACTCGGCGAAGTCGGGTCCAATCTCTTCACCAAAGCCAATTTGATTCTATGCAAAAGAGATTATCTCAGGTGATTTTTTTAATTTATAGAAATGTGTTGTCAATTTTTGTAATTAATTAAATTTAAATATTTAAATTGAAAAAAAAAAAGGTTATTCGGGGCGACGGGCAATTGCGCCGCATGTTGCAAACCCATCCCGGCCTTTGAAATGGTCATGAGAGCCAAAAGTAACGTCTATCATTTAGATTGTTTCGCCTGCCAGCAGTGCCATCAAAGGTATTTCAATAAATATTTGAAACATTTATCTTTTAAAAATATATCGAATTAGCTAGTAGTATGATATATATTTCGACATTTATCTAACTACACACACGGATCTCTAACTATTTAAACATCTAGTATATATTTATTCAGCGCGGTTATCAACCCTGAACAGGATATGAAACCTTGATGCAATAAATGCTATAGCTAAAATACTATCGATAATTATTAATCTGGAAATATATTCTCCTTTTATTGAAACAAGTGTAACTACATATACAGGAGAGATAATAATAAAACGAATATGACATAGAGTCATTGTAATAATAATAGAAAATGTGTGCCATTACAATAGTAGGAGGACGGATAGAGAAGATAAAATAACAGCTGCTGCGCATATAATTAATTGTCAATTCGTCAACAGGTGGAATGAAAGTGTGTCACACCCTGCCACAATGTGACGCATTTGGTTATAGAGTGTAGAATAATATAGGCTACAATACAAATATTTAACATCCGCGTCGTTTAATTGATTTCTAGATATTGTACAGTAAGTGGGTGGAGGACAGCAGACAGCAGATGCGCTGTACGGCCAATTAAATCAACAAAATAAATGAGTCGCTAAAATTGTATTTATTTTCCAAGGTTCAACGACTTGATATGTGTTTGTTTTCTATATCTGACGTCAATCCTATTTTCGGTTGAATAATACAAATAGAATAATCTAATATAATTCAATATATCAATTAGATTTTGTGTTGGCGATCGATTTTACCTGTGCGACAACCAAATCCTGTGCGAGTACGACTACGAGGAACGTCTCATTTTCGCCAATTTGGCCTCTTCTTCTTCTGCTTCTTCAACTACTTCCGGTTGCCAGCAGCAACAACAACAACAACCGGCTCAACCATTCAATAATAGAGCAGCACTCCTACCTCCTTCCGGCGCCTCCACTTCGCCGAGTCATCGGCATCCGTCGTCGTCAGCAGAAGAATCGACGTCATCGTCATCGAATAACATCACGGCTCGAATTATTTGGAATTATTCGACGTCATCAGGGACGTCGCCGTCGTTTATGACTGGCGACGTCGATCCTACGACGTCAGACAATCTCAGCACCAGTCATCCATCCGTTGAGGATCGTGTTGTTGTCGAACCTGCTGCTAAACAGGAGTCTTCTTCTTCTCCGTTAGGAGGAGGAGCTGGACAACAACAGCAACAACAGCAACAACAACAACAACAACAAAATCAAGTTGTCGAACACGACGCATCGTCGAGCGGATACGGAAGTCCCGACTCTGGTGGACTCATCGACGAGGGTTGAAATTATGATTTAATTTTTATTGACAATTTTTAAATTTTTAATAACGTCGTTTAAATGTTATTATATCATCATCAGTTTGAGTGTATAGTAGACCTCTAAATTGATTTGAAATCAAATGGTGAGATAATAAATCTAAATATACAATTTCAAATATAAATTGCGGGTCTTATTTTACATTGTTGCCAGTTTGCCGTCATTCCACACAAATGATTTTTCCATCAAAATAAAATAGAGAAAATTTTTAAAATATCAATGTGATCGAAATTTGTTGAACACTAAAAACTATTCGCGAAACATATTAAAAATGTATTATGATGTATAATATTATTATTATTGACGGACTAAACGTTTATCTCATTCCGGGGCGAGGAAGAGAATTCAATGTTTTTCATTTCTTTGTTGTTATTATTATCATTGATGACATAAAAATATAACAAAAAAAATAATATCCCGTCATAGTTTCTTATATCCAATCGATCCATCAATTTTTCTGAATATATATTTTTTAAAAAACGTATCATACATAACGCGCTGGCTTATAGTCTCACAAGCGGCACACAGGGAGATATAGTGCTGAATAGATTACATAATAAATTCAGCTCGGTCGGCCGAATAAATTGACTCTATATAACAAAAAGATGAGAACGACGCGGAACGTGCGCCATCACCACAACAACAGCCAACAACAACAACAACCAGTCAAGAAGAATATATTCAAGCGATTTTGTAAATCTATATTACCGTTAGAGGGCTACATTATAAGTTATAATACTATCTTTTGATGTGTGCGAACCGACGTGATTGCTTTTTGCATTTGTATTTGATGCTGGCGTGCTGCTCTCTGGTTTCCCTAATGTAAATCGATTCTTTATACTGTCGGCCGGTCCACATTCATCGTTTGATAACTGGAGCAGAGCCCGCGCCAAATTCAAAATCAAATTGGATATTAAATGATATTGCCCACAACAGCCAGGTCCTGATATATGTTTGACGATATTATTCATTGCCAATGGCGAATGATGATATTATAAAATGGATGTATTAATAGTCGGCTGATTACAAATCTCGGCTGATGATATTGTGGATAATACATGAAATGGCCGATGAATTTCTAAATAATATATTAAGAGAGTTGATATTATACGCCAAGGTCCTTGATGTTGGATGGATGGATGGGATATAATACACATCCGGATGATTTGTTATTGATAGACAACAAATGAATAATTGACTAAAATAAAAGAGAAAGAAATTCATGGGATAATATGAAAAAGAAAACAACAACATGATTTATTCAATTGGACGTTACAGAGTTGTTTGTGCGGAAATAATTCATGAAAATCAAATTGTAATTTTTTTTATAAAAATCGAAACGGATTTACATTAGGAATTGATGATGCACTTTGTAGTTTGTAGCCTTTTAATGGACCTTTGAAATAAATTGTCAATAAATAAAATTGTCAATTTTTCTTTTAAATTAATTCAAATGGATAAAAGATCATCTTGAAAGGACGGGTGTATAGTGTATACTACAATATGTCAATGTTGATAAAATCATTTTTTTTTTTAAAGAAAGGGAACGATGAAATAACACAGATGAGACGATAAAATAATGAACTTTGTTACGTCTAGAAAATTGATCCGCATTTCAAAGTTCAAAACACAAAATTTTTGGTTGATGACCCAATTTATTTGAAAATGATTTCATTACAAAATTTTAGTTTTTTCGCTGACGCTAAAAAATTCCAATTTCTATTTCATTTTGAAATGTGTTACGTATTATGTAGCGCGCGCATGCGCGGGCTTATTATATTATTTGATTTTTTTTTGGTATGATGGGATGCCTGGAGCGTCAACCATTTTGTATAGGAAAGGCGACCCACCCCCTTTAGTGGGAAATCTTTTTTCCCGTCCTGAAAGGATAGAAAGGGGCGGCAGATTCAGTTGCCACTTTGACTGCCGTCGAGAACGCACACGCCCCAAAAACTCTCTCGTTTCCCGCTCGCCAAATCCACCCCATACTATAAAGGCCCCCACACAGTTTTTTGTTTTCTTTTATAACTCAAAAAATTCAAAAAAAAGTGTCGGTTGGTTCTTTTTGTTCATTTCGCTGGGTGATGTGATTTTTGTGTGTGTTTCGTTTGACATGAACGTCTCGTCGTTAATTGCTGGGCCGATCTCGTGAAATTCGGTTCACGTTTCTTTTCTTTTTTTTTATCAATTTTGTCATCGGACAAGAATATCAAAGTTACACATGTGGGACAAGTTTATGTGAGACATCCGTTCAAAAAAATATAAGAAGGTACGTGTGCAAAATTCTATTCGACATTCCCAAACGTCCTACTTTTTTTTATTTTATCTTTTTTTTTAAATAAGAGTTATTCAATCTTATATAGCATTTGTAAAAATAATATATACTCCCCCTATTATATACATACAACTGACATAACAAAAGAGAGACAGAAAAGATAGTGTGTGTGTGTGTGTGTGTGTGTGTGTGCACGGCTGCGGTGTGACGTAATTTAATTGGGGGGCGTGGCCACGATTGACGTGGAAAATGGAGGAATGAAAGTGAGAAGAAGAAGAAAGAAAAAAAAGACTAGATGGATGGATGGATGGAAAACTAGAGAAAGAGAGAGAGAGAGAGGAGCGAGGAAAAATCTCATTATTTGATAAGATCAATTCGATCCGCCACCCTGCAACGGATATAATATTTTTATTTTCTCATATTGAGAAAGAGAGAGAGACTATTTTCTATTTTTTTTTTATGTGTGTACATTATTATTATTATCTATTTTTATTTTTTTTTAAAATTTTAAATCGAGAAAATCACTTTTGATTTCAAATTTGCCGCCGTTGTAAAAAAAAAATCATTTTATTTTATTTATTTTGTTGTTTCCAAATCATTTTGGACTTCCCTTTTCCGTGGCCGATATGATAACGAAATCAGTGAGTAGGGGATGGGGTGGGAAAAGACTCCACAAGTCAAAATAATTTTCTTTATTTTTTTACATGGCACATTTATTTTTTAAATAATAAAAAAAGGAGATTCGTAAACTAATTGAATTAGCAGCAGCTGCTGCTGCTGCTGCGTAAAACGAGATAACAACATTTTTATTATTTCTTTTTTTTTCTTTTTTTTTTTAAAGATTCTCTTTTAACGAGGCCAAATGAATCTGATGAATCTTCTCCGTTTTCTCATCCGCACCCTTAAAAACGTTTTGATGATGAGATTTTTAATTTATCATTATTATTTTCAAATGTATTTATACGATCCATAATGAATAAAAATTGATTGTTTTTAATTATTCGGGAAATCCATCAAATGTCGGAATGGGTTTTGGGTTTTTTTTTACTGACGTCAAGCGACGTCAAGTGCAAATGATCCACACCACGCAACGGTTTTTTTTTTACGTTTGATGACGTCATTTGTTACCCGGCACGTGCCGCTCTATTGTTTCCACAAAGAAATTTTATTTTTTTGTGTTCAATTTCAATAGAAACAAATTATTATTTAAAAAAAAAAAAAAACCCCAAAAATTTCTTTTGACTTTTGTTTTATCTCTCTGGCAGCTGTTTCTTTTGTACGCGTGTTATTACGTCAAGCTCATCATAACGGGATGTCTCTCTTTTCTTTTTGATGATATTCTCCGAGGAAATGATTTCAATTCTCCCGCGCCCATCATGTTTTTGGTAAATTTAATTTTTAATTAAACGGGAAAAAGAGATCCTTTTTGTTTTGTGTATGAAATTTTTGACCTAAAAGTCATCAACATCACACGCCCAAATGAATTTAAAAAAAAAAAATGAATTTCACGCGAAAATGGGTTTCCGTAGTGTGTTGTTGTGATTGTAATCCTCGTTATTTGCTGGGTGGTCTCCTCCTCGTCCTCCTCTCGGTCTCTCTCTCTCACACACATATAAACAACAGTGAAAAACTAATTAAAAAGTTTTCGGTCTGTGTGTGTGTGTTGGGCTCTTGGCTTATATATTCTCTCATCCGTCTGGCCTCTTTATTATCTCTCACAAACTTTGTTGTTTTGGCTTGGGCTTGGTCTTGGCGTTCTAGATTTAATTATCTCCTTAATTAGAGTGGCGCTATGATTATTATTCCCTCTGGTTTAGAATTTTTTAATATGCAAAAAAAAACAAAAGTTTCTAATTTATTGGCTTCAAAATAGGGTGTGGCTTGAACGGACGGAAAAGAAGGTCAATGTCAGCTTGTTAGTCGCTAGAAAGAAAAAGTTAATGATGATATACGATAACGACTCCTCAACTTCCCCCTCAAATGTTTTTTTTTTCTATTTTTTTAGATTTTCAATTTGAATATGAGAGGAGGCTCTTCTTATACATAGACAATTATTTTTGTTTGTATTTTTTCTGGCCGAGTGAACGTGCCGGTAACCGCTCGAGTTAATCACACGGTGACGGTGCCATTTTTTTTTTCACTATACGATTCCCTTGGGTACATTAAAGAAATTAAATTTCCACGTAATAAAAAAAAATATAATTTTCTTTTTTTTTTTTTTTTAGTTTTTTTGAGTATTGACATAAAACTAATTAAGAATGGTGTGATGTATTTTGTGACGTCATTAAAGAAAAAAAACCCAGTCCGTCGGTTGAGTAAATTTCAAGAAAAATTAAAATTAATTTTTCTTTTTCACATGAATTAAAATTGGTTTTACATGTGGCGTATTATTATCTAACCGTGGGTATTATTGCAATATTATAACCGTTAAATGATGTTAAAAAAAAGCCTCGTAAAAATTGTTAAAAAATAAAATAATAACCAGTAGCGACGAAATATCGCTAATGAGCTCTGCTCTCTCTCTCTCTCTCTCTTGTTATACGATGAACATTTCAACTGAGAGAAATCTTTTTTTTTTTTTTTGTTTTTTTCTTTTTTTGTACTACGTTAGTCAAGTTTAGAGATTGGCTGCTGTGTATAGCGTCGGAGCGTGTCAATTAGCGCTAGTCTCTCAATTTCTCCTCGTTGTCGTCTTCTATATGTCTAATTCTATTTTTGAGAAATGAATCTAATGAGTGTAATATATTCTTATTATTATACGCTAGCGATAAGATTTATATATACGATGCTTTCAAAAATGAACAACCAACCAGCGCACAGAAATAGTTTCTTGAAACGCGTTAATTGGTCGTCTATTTTCAAATTTTCTTCTTAAACTTTTCACGTCGTCGTGATGGATTACACACAGAATGTCCTCCTACTCTATTTGGAATTAGATGAAAAAGTGGATGTTTATTACAATTTCCTATGAAAAAGTGATTGGCTGACTGGTGATATAATCAAAGTGTATAGAAATCGTTCACGTTTCTCTACATACGTGACGTAGAGAAAAGGAGCCGTAAACAAAACCCTCCAAAAATCTCAATATTTTGTTTTTAATTTATTATATATCCCCCCGCCATTTTTTTTACCTCCTTGAAGTTATTCAAATGAGAACGAATCCACTTCCATGTGAAATGAATATAATAAGCAGTGCAGCACTTGTCTTTCTTCTTCTTCTTTCTTTCTTTCTTCTATTGAAATTTTAATTGGATAGAAAACATTTTCAAAGCGTTTACATGGGATGTTCATTAACAACTGTACATTACAAGGATTCACATATAGGCAACATTTTCCCAGAATAGCTGTGCATATTATAGTATCCAAATAGCTCATTAAATAAAAACACGCAGATGTGTTATACAACACGGCAGAGCTGGAAAAGAACCGGTTAATTAAAGACAATTTCAATGCGTGTGTGTAGTAAATACACGAAGATATCATTTCAATTCTTTTTTTTTCCTCATCATTTCATTTATTAAATTTCCACCCATTTTTTTTTTTGTCGATGGGTTAAACCCACAAACCACTTGACCGTCTCTTATGTTTTTGTTTTCTATACGGACGTGACTCTTGAACAGTTTTTTACCGTTTTATTTCTGTGTTTATTTTTTTTTTGAAAAAATTCCTTATCGATGCCATCAAAATGATGATGTGGACATTTCTTTTTTTTTTTCAACACATTTTGAAAAGACGTACAACATTTTCATTATTATATCTTGATTGAAAAATCTCTCATTTTTTTGTTGTGTATTTATTTATTTTATTTATTTAAAGAGCGAACCCGGCAGTGTTTACATATTGCAGCGCGTGACTTATCGTTATTTTTTGTATTAAATTCATTGTATTTTATGTAATTTTTCATGAAAGGTGCAGCAGCAAATTTGAGCGTGTACACAACAAATCGAGGACGACGACGACCGAGGGTGTGCTGGCCCATACATTTTCATTCAAATCAAAAGAAACGAATAAAAAGATTTGAATCAATCCATAAAAAAAAATGGCCACCGTGATGGATGACGGATGTTCTGGCGTGCAGCAGCAGCAGCAAATCATGCAAAACGGTGGAGCTACTATTCATCATCATCCGGTGGGTTCTTCTTCTTCTTCTTCTGTCACCGTCAACACGACCAAAATGACGATGACCAACAACAACAACAGCAACAACAACAACAACCAGCAGCATCACATTGGTATGCAATCCAATCATCAAACGCCTTTCCTTTGCTCCGGATGCGCCACACCCATCGTCGACCAATATCTTTTAAAAGTAAATTGATCAAATGAATGAATTAGATTTGATGAATTAATTCCTATAAAAATTTAAAATAGGCTTTGGATTGTTTTTGGCACGAAGATTGTCTCAAGTGCGGATGTTGCGACTGTCGGCTAGGAGAAGTCGGTTCTACCCTCTACACCAAAGCCAATTTGATTCTATGCAAAAGAGATTATCTCAGGTATATAAATTTGTTTTTGCATAATTGCATATACAGTAATTTGAAACGGAAAATTTAGATTTCATTTTCCCGGTTGATTTTTTCTTTAGGATGTTTGGCACTTCGGGTAATTGCGCCGCATGTTGCAAACCCATTCCGGCCTTTGAAATGGTCATGAGAGCCAAAAGTAACGTCTATCATTTAGATTGTTTCGCCTGCCAGCAGTGTCATCAAAGGTATTTCAATAAATATTTGAAAAAAAATTGGATGGATAGAAAATTGAATTTTAAAAAAATTAGATTTTGCGTGGGTGATCGATTCTATTTGAACGAAAACAAAATCCTGTGCGAGTACGACTACGAGGAGCGATTGGTGGCGGCCAACATGCCATCCAACAACAACAACAACAACAATGGCTCGACTCAGCAGCACAGCATTCAAAGGCGAGTGTCTGACATACTACCTCAAGTAAGGCCATCTTCACCTCTGGCCTCGATATTCTTTTGACTTGTAATTCTCTTTTCTTTCCTCTTTGTTTTGATTTTTTTATTGCCGTCCGCTGAATGTCAAAATTTGTCAACAGTCGGGAGACGGTGCGATAGGATACGAGCAGCCAGACGTCCAATTTCATCACGAGCAGCAACAGCAGCAACAGTCTGGTGGCTATGATCATCGTCCAATGTCGGATTCGTCCCATTTCGGGTCTAGCAGATCAGGTGGATTGTCTTACCAACAGCATCAATACGCTGTTAATCGACAGTTACATCATCTGGCGTCATCAGGCGCTAATAACAGCCAGTCTTCTCAGCACAGTAATAAGCACGGATCACCAGGTGATGGCTCATCTAGCGGCTATGGAAGTCCAGACTCTGTCCTCTTAGATGAGCGATAAAAGAACCGGACCCGGTCCGGGCTGGGATGACAGTCCCAAATAAACGCCTATCTCATACGGTGTCTTATAAATAGATCTTTTTCTTTTTTCTTTGTTGACAGTTATAGCCAATAGTGAGCTGTAACATTCTCTCAGTACAAAGTAGATTTGTTTTTTTGTAATAATAATTAATTTGATGACAAATAATTTCTCCTTTTTCTGGTCAAGACTAAAATCAGATGTGTGGTCGTGTACACAAATTGTCAAATCTTGTTTTTCTCTTTGATTGCGCACGCCAATAATAACGTTTCTTCAACATTTAACTATTAACGCTGTGATTCACACACACTTTGTACAATTTGCCTGTCGTAAAATTGTATTTTACTTGTATACCTCTGTGTAGACTCTCCTGATTATTGTGTACGGAGATTTTGAAATCATTTCAATTTGGATTTGTCATTCAGAGAATTCAGAGAATATGAAGATTTGAAATACACCTAATAAATAGACTCGTAAATTGATAAAATTCTTTTATTTTTGTTTTCTGATTCAACATTTAGCGCATTGGGCTATTAAAGAAGAAATAAACTATCTCGAACATATTGTAACGTGGTCTTTTGAACTTCGCGCGGAACTCGGAATTGGAAGAAAATGTCGTTTTGGAACAAGTGGTGTCACCTAGCGGCCGAATTAGAACCACATTTAAAAAGTGGTAGATTTTGTTCTTTTTTCCCCGGTGACGTGTTTTCTTCTTTAACAAAATTAGCAATCAAATAAATATAAATTTACAGTGCCTTTAATTAATATACAATGGTGGAAATCCAAAAACTTAAAATAAATGACCTGTCTCCTGGCATTAAATAATTATAGAAGAGAAACAAAACTTGAAAAAAACCCTTGCCCATTGAACCTGAACCACACAGATTGGACATTATACTGATTTGAATGCGACGTTTTACTTTGTAATATAATAAAGAAACAGAAATGAGCGTGTTCTTGTTTGATTTGTCCTCACGAACAATAAAGACCTGATGATAAAACGTATACTCAGAATGAAAAATCTCTTAAAATAAAAATTGATGTTTTAAATACAATTTTTATGGATAAATTTTGAAATTCGTGCAAAGGTTCTCGTTCTTGAACGGAATTTAATTTTTAAAATTTTATTCTCCGTGAAATAAAATTCAGAGGAAGGGTGTCATTATAATTTGCACATTGTGATAAAAGGAAATTAAGGATCGATCAAACCGGCTACACACCGGATTAATTTTTTTACGAATAAACAGTTAATAAGAGTCAGACTGTTACAAATGTGTCCAAAGAAATTAATCAAGGTAAAATCTATTCGTCCGTCGGACGGAAATATAGCACCGGGCTATTCTTCCGTCCGACGGACGAATAGTGCTATTCCTTTCCAGGGCTATTCGTCCGTCGTGAAGGAAATTGCATATGCTTTAAAAAGGGGAGATTTTACAAAACTATTTCCACAAGTTAAGCCTAGTTCTATGAGAACTCTCAATAAAGAGACACTAAAAGAGAATTCAAAGACACGTTTAAGTGTGTAAGAATAAAGAATACATAGAAAATAAAAATAAAGGATAATTTTTTTTTCGTATAGAACAAGATTAATTATAAATTTAATGTCTTTAAAAAATTAAAAGTAGCGTCCACCGTCGGTTTTTTTCAGTTATAGATCTTATTGTAGTTATAACTTATAAGTACACGTAAAGCAAAAGTGGTGCGCAGCTTACACCAATGCGCACCACTGCAGTCTGCAGCCTAAAATTTTTTTTATGTATGAGTCTTATCACTTTTATATATGCATGACTATTACTTGGTAACTAAGTGGGTGTATACCAACCGAACAATGCATTTGCTATCAAGTAGTAGTCAAGCATAAAACAATGTTTAGTTCCACTATAGGCCACAGTGGTGCTCATTGGAGTAAGCTGCGCACGACTTTTGGCTTTTCGCGCACTTATAAATACAATAAGATTTATAAGTAATTAATTTTACGATGATAAAATCTATTCCTCAGTCAGACAATATTGTTTTTCAATATAAAATATAGAGTTACGTTCACACAAGAAAATTTAACTGTTCTCAAAAATTTACCTTTCTTGCGTTACGTATAACGTCATTAGGTTTAAGCAACATATGGTTTTACACATACAGACTACAGGCTTTTTTAGTGTTGCGTAAAATTATATCAGTTTTTTAAACGGTTTTACGCATCAAAAAAATTGTTCACATTCCAAAAGAAGGTTGCTTAAACCGAATTACGTTATATACGTAAAGACTTCCGTTCCTTGCCCTGAATTCTAGTACCCTACTTCAAAAAAAGTTACTTTTGATTTTTTAAAGACATTTAATCTATAATTGATCTTGGTCTTCACGAAAAAAAAAATTGTTTTTTTTTTATTTTTATTCTATGTTCTTCATTCTTACATACTTTTTATTGAGAGTTCCCATAACTAGACTTAACTTGCGGAAATAGTTTTGTAAAATCTCCCCTTTTTAAAGCATATGCAATTTCCTTCACGACGGACGAATAGCCCTGGAAAGGAATAGCACTATTCGTCCGTCGGACGGAAGAATAGCCCCGGTGCTATATTTCCGTCCGACGGACGAATAGACTCTACCATTAATCAAATAACTCGTACTGGTTATTCTTTTTCACTAGTTGAAAACAAAACAAAATATTGAATGTCTTCCCAGGATCTTTTCATCTGAGCCTCACAATCAGACTAGTCATTACTAAATGTCGTCGTCAACCGGCAGTCACTGATTGCAGCAGCTGACAACCAACGAATGCAGAATTATTACATCCGTCGATATGACAAGTAATGCTAGGGATTCTAATTGTTCTCTATTTCAGGTATCTCTCAATGACTATCAACACTTTTTGGCTTGTGAGAGATTTGAACTCTCATCCTCCGCGTTGTTGACACGGCGCTCTATCCATTAAGCTAACAAGCCCTACTTATTATTTTGAATTAACTTGAACAATTCTAAAGAAAATTGAATTTTCATATTTTTACTTTAATGAATAAGATACGGATAACGAAGGAATTAATTAAATGAAAAATAATAATAACAAGTTAACAACTAACATTAGATGGCGCTCTATGATGTGGCAATAGCCCCTTATAGGACTGGAGAGTGGAGACCATGTTGATTTTTCGTTTAAGGTGGTAAGTTTAAGGGTGTAAGCGGGTGTGAGTAAATTGAAAAATCATAAAATCCATCAATATTGACAAAATGAGTCTCATTTCCTTGCCCAACGAATTGTTAATTCGCCACATATTTTCTTGTAATGCTATTTCTATTAACGATTTGAAATGCATGATGATTTCTTGCCATCGCTTGTACAAGATAATTCGTGAATCGAATGAGTTATGGAGACTGAAGTTTTTAACAAGGTACAGTAGAAGGCTAATTGTTTTTCCTACAAGGGTTTATACTAGTGCTCTCAATCATAAACTTGTACTACAGGTGGAAAAACTTTTCTCTTGAAAAAGAAGAGAAAGATCGCAGGACTTGGTATGAATGGACATCTGTGCGACTCAGAGTCAGTATAGTTGTAAAACAAACTGTGGAAACAATGTCAGCAATATATCATCCGATGGGGGAAATACCGATGAGTATATGGGATGAGCTGATAGAAAAGACAAAAGGAAAAGAACATCCCATACTGATGTTTGTTGAAGATGAATTAGAAAAGACAAAAGGAAAAGAACATCCCATACCGATTTTTATTGAAGATGAATTAAGAGATCTCTCATTTCATCAGGAAAAGTGAGGTTCTTTGAAATATTGCTTCGATAAATAATTTCTATCTAAAAATTTAAAAAATCCTCTTTGAATTTAGAAATGAAGCTTTAACATTGTCCTACTATGCCTCTGATTTATTAGACAATTTAAAAAGATGCAGACAATTGAAAAATTGGCAAGAATTTAGAACACAGCAACCATCTCATAAATCCCTTCTAAAGGGTGCTGTGCTAATATCTCTCTGGTTCCAAAATTTTTTTCTTGAAGTCGATGATTTGAATCACTTTATAAGTTTAAGTGAAATTGAATACTCTTTAGAAAGCATTTCTCAGAAAGTCAAACAAATTTTCTTTGAAATGGAGAATGCAACATTTACAAATAAGGAGTTTATTGATCCAATAAAAAATGGTAGAAAGTTATTAGACATAATCAACATAGTACTGTTTGATGAAATGTCTTTTCATGTAACTTTGGTTGGTGGAAATTATGATGAAAATTTGTTATCTATTGATGAGGTAGGCTATGTATTATATCTAACGTTAACGACGCAACAATGCAATTGCTTGTTTTAGACTGTTAACATTCATCAGTGCTTCTACTGCTTCTTGAACTTACTTTGTATGATAGGTCCTTGAAACAAGGGAAGGTTGCCCGACCATTTTGTGCATCATCTATTACGAAATTGCCAGGATAATGGGGATCAAATGCCACCCAGTTTACTTTGGCGATAAGTTACTTCTTAGATGGCAGGAGTACTATTCTGAGTGACGCAAATATTGATAAAAATGTTAAATTTCAAAGTTATTGTTATACATTATTTTCTTACTTTGTTATTAAACAGGGATGCTAACAGTGGCAGTTTATTCTACATTGACGTTTGTGATAGAGGTTCTTTGAAGCATTCTGTCTTTTATCCAGCAATAATCGACAAGAAACCGGCTGCCGCTGTAGACATCTTTCGGCAAATGATGCACGAATTTAATCAAAGCGTAAATGAAATAGTTAGAACAATAGGTAACGAATTTTGTAAGCTTTTTGGTTGTTTAACTTCTGCATCATGTTCGCATGTACCTTTAGAGTTAGACTACCCCGTAGAGGCTTTCAGTTTGAAACTCTATCAATTGAATTCGGTTCGTTTAGCATGCGCCATTACCCCTCTTCAGATTCCTTGCATCAACGAATACGCAGAGCTTTGTATAATTACTGGGATTGATCTAAATGATGCAGTTCAACTCCTTCAGGTATTATCTCCTAAAAATCACAAGTTAAAATCAATAATTTAAAAAAATTGTGTTTTAATTTCTTAGTCTGTTGGACGCCGAGATGACGATTCGTTGATAGTTCGTTGCAAAAATGAACTTGCAAAGCAGCAAGAGGAAATTGATGCCGCGGTGAGTTATATGGAATCCCAAATAAGTTGATCTGCGAAATATTTTAGAGGTTTTGTTAGAAAATTCCTTGTCACCGGTTGCCATCGATCAAATACGCGGTCGGTCTCGTCATGAATTACAAGTACGAAGACCTGGACGAGGATGATGGAGTAATAATGCGTAGTGGTACTTGTGTTATCACTTCTTGGGATGACAAGTTTAAAGAATCGAAAGAATGGACTACTGGGAAGGGCGTCGACAACCTGGATCAACCGTTTTATCACATACTGTTGGACGATGACGATCCAGGATTATTGATGGCGTATTTTGATGGACGTTTCAACGTTGCTGAAGGTAATTATTATTGATTTTGTTGAAACCTCAATTTCTTTTATTTTAAAAGTCGTTCCTTGTGCGAAGAAACGTTGGAACTACATCCTACTGGTGTTTCCATCAAACACAATGAACTTGGTAACCACTTTGAGCGATTTGACGGTCGTAAGTACGTACCAAATGCAGAGGTTAGAATTCATTTCCCTGAGGACGAAGCAGCTGCCTTAACTATAATGGAAGGAATATAAGTTTCCCTTGTCTGCGCTCAATTTTCAACATGATAGAACCACAAGTGAAAACTCTTTTTGTTTGATTCGTTGATTATTACTTCATTTGAACTGTAATAATTATAAACTAATAACTTAAAAATTGAAACCTAAGTCTAAAAAATGTAACAATGGAATCAAGATTAAATACTAAATAGAAATTCCTTAACATCAATTATGTAGATATACATTAAAACTTTGAGATTTGTTATTGAAATAAATTGTATTTCTTAGGGACGGCAATATCTCTCTTGCCCTAAAGGTGAGGACCCATAAGCCATAGCAAACGGGTCACTTGAGATTAAATTGGCATGTGGACGATGATCCTTTAACAAATGCTCGCTCCCTTCTATGCTTCAATCAAATTTAATCGAATTTCTAAATGTTATTTCAGTCACACATCCAAAATTTGTAATTCGTACACGCTCCGCGTGTATTAAGCCGGATTTCGAAACCTTGTAGAAACTTACCCCCCGGGCCCCGCCAGGCCACCACCGGATTTATTTAATGTAATACGACTTCAGAGTCATCAAATCTAGGTTAATTAATCTGGTGTGATAAACTAATAACAAATATTTACATTTCTATTGTTTGCCTTGGTAGGAAGGAATTTAAATCAGTAAATTAAATAAAAGTAAAATTTTGTCTTTCGTAACCATTGTCGACTTGGCAACTTTTTGTTAAAATAGGGAAGGGAAATTCAAACCCGTTAATTATAGCTGACGTAACGGTTATCGGTTAATCGGTTATCAGTTTACAATCAACATCCATTTGCACCTGATTTGCACAGTGCATAGTTGCACAATGCACACACAACACAATATTACATTTTACAAATAAATAGTTAATACTGAATAGTTTGAATCTTCTCAAGTATTGTTAAGTATTAACAGTTTAAACGCAAATGTTTCATTGGTTTTATATTTGCTGGAACAGCGCTACAGTTCCTATCACGGTTCGCAATATCGAAAGTGTTGACAACTCACTGGTGTTCCTGAAGAGGAAAAGTCATCAAAAATGGATTTGTTGCTCATTTTCTACATCTACACACATTACTTATTATACACATTACTTCTGTCAGATGTGTAGAATTCCTGTGTAATGATTTTAATATTGCTTGGTTTACTTCTAGGATACAATCAGGATGTTTCTTCAATCCTCTTCTCTTGATCACTTTGACGGGACAGAATGTTATGGTAAGAGCATAAAAATTGATTTCCCCCAATCACAAATGTATTTTTGTTGTATATTATCTTTTGCTATTTTTCAGTATTGTTAATTGTGAAATATTGTCATAGTTATGATTGGCAATCCAGGTTACCTGGCTAGAAGTTATGTCCATTCATTTACATAGACAAGATTGTAGGGTGTCACTATTCCTCTGAATTTCATTTCAAGGAAAATAAAAAAATTTTCAAATCTCTTAAAGTATGAAATATGTTGCATGTGATTGTTGGCTAGTCTTTTTTTTACCTGTTTTAAGTACCAACTGATCGACTGGTGGTTAGGATGTTATCTCAGCGAAGTCTTAACCGGCGGGTGTGTCGGGTAAGTTTGAAACCTGGTCCCGGCACAATCCATTTATTTTTTTTTACATTGATAGAATCTACATTTTTTTAAATAGTTAAAATCTCCCTATTATGATTTTTACATCGAGACTGACATTTTAAAAACCGCTGCCTTCTTATTTTCTTAAACACTGCATTGCATCACCTGAAATTTCAAATTCACCGTCTGGTCTAAATGACGATCGAGTTATTTTTTTAAATATCGACGCTTTTGAGTTATGACGCTGCACACGGAACTGACAAAAGTCAATTCCGCATCGACGTTGCCCCTGTATACCAGTACCTTAGAACTCCTCCATCGACGCCTCTTTGTTTTCTCATGTCTTCTGTTTACTTCCCAGTTGTCGGAAATGTAACTGGTCCTGGTTACATGTCGTTCTCGTACGATTCAATTATTCAACTTCTTAATTTGGCACGAGAAGAAAGATTTTTTGATTTAAAAAAATCCTGGTTACAAGTTTTTTTTAATAGGGGGTGTATGGGACCATTAGCTGGAAAACATTTCGTCCTTTCCGGTCTAGGATCGACAATTTGACATTTTTTAAATAGAGCTGAAACTGAATCTGCAAAAAAATTTATTTAATCCGAATTCAAAAGCAAATCTCAATTTTCAATCTTGATTTTCGTGCTCGATTCTCGACAGTGCAGACGACAAAGATGATTATATAAAGTCGGAGTGATCCTGGAATATCCCGACCGCCGATTGGCCGATTATATTTTCTGCGGAATTCAAACTTTTCATCTTATGGGAAAACGTTTGACGACGACAGTTAAGGCGATGAAATAGGATCCGGGCTTACCACGTCTGTTATGAATTGCTACAGTTGATATCGACATCCGTAGTATTTTATTCATTAAAGTAAAAATATTGAAATATAAATTGGCTAATTTTTGAGGTATTGATATAGCTTGTTAGCGCAGGTGGGTAGAGCGACGTGTTGGGAACACGGAGGTCGTGAGTTCGAATCTCACATAAGAGGATGTCAACATAACAAGCTTGCTAATCAACATAGAAAACAAATGGGAGATTGCTCGTCATACGTGGAAATTGTCGATATCAGAGACTTGTTATCACATAACTCGTCTTCCGGTTAATTCTCGGATTAACGGGTAACTTAGAAGGGAAAGCACATCGCATATACCGTTGTTAGGATGTCGGTCGTTTGCCAATATAGTACGAGTAATTCTCCGGGTATTTATTATTTTTTATCTATTAGTATCGGTCGGATATTGTTCAATGGTGGGCGATATCTAGCGAAAAATCCCTTACGTCTCTTGTTTGTTTTTTTTTCAATTAAGAATAACTAATTTTTTTAGATTTGTATTTTTTTTAAATCCACCGGCGCCGGCGGCTATCTGAAATCCTTTTTTACTAATCTGATCTCGTATAATGGCCGCGTTACCGATGGAATCGGGAGTGAAATAAACAAATAACTCCAGCAGCGTGAGTGCGTGACTCGAGTCCTCGATATTGGGTAACGTTAGGAATAGAGCCTCTCCCCCCTACCCCCACATTCTCAACTCACGCGACGCCGGGATGAGTGTCCGTGCAAGTGCAAAAAGAAATAAGTTTTAAAATTCTTCAACATTTTGAATGAGTTTATGTTTTATATAGGATTGAGCACTAATATATAGCATTTTAAAAAATATGATTAGAGATTGCTTTACCAAGCTTTCACATTTGTTTATTTTGTCAGTTATCGTTATCCGCATCTTTTCATAAAAATAAAAATGATCGAAAGTCAGTTTTACAGGGGGTCTGTAATAGATATGAAGTAACAAATTTTAAGTAAAAAAAACGGGAAAAAGGGAGTCGTTTACACGTAGGCCTAATTAGTCTGTCACTCTGTCTTTCTTCGTCATGTTATTCTATTTCACCCTTTTAGACTTGTCATTTATGCCGCTTTCATTTTGTTCAGTTTGTCGATGCCGTTACTTTTCTCAAGTCCTTGAGTCTTACCATATTTTGTATATAGGGATTGGTAATATGCTTAAGCCTTACTATCATTAAATACGTATGTATAATTATTTATTTTTTATCGTAATTTTTTTTTTATTTTCTGACAGCTAGCATTACAGCGGTGGAGGCAATTCAAGTATTTGGATCCGTTGGTTCCGTATAGTAAAAACAAAAATCGAACGTCATCCCTCTACTGCTCGTTGTTTTGGCGCTGTCGTTTTTCAGCACGACGTCGAAAATAGTCCGGCCATCCCCATGGCAAGATCCAGTGAGAAATAGCGACTCGTCAAGTGTAAATAGTTTCGCCTTTAATAATCCTAGCGGACGATATTAATCCAGCGCTGACGTCGAGACGGAAGTACAGATTGGATCGACAGAATTGAGATGGAGGACAACAACCACATGCGGGTGAAGTTGAATTAGCAGAGCCATGCTAATGGGATACTCGGATGAATTAATTTTTATACGGAACAACGGAGAAGACAACAAGGAATGCAGCAACAACAAAACATAATCGAAAAGCCCGGCACCACAATCTCCGTGACCCAATTCCATTTAGCATCGTCAATTTACGGGCAACTGAGACACTTCTGTCACTTCCGACGGAGTTAACCTCAGGGCTATTATTCAATATTCACGTTGGCAAAAAATAGGCGCAGATTCAAATGGAATTCCAGGATCGAGTATAATGTTAATTGTTAGGCATCTCATTTGACTTCGACAATGAAAGTTACTTTCGGGTTATTTTCAATTTGATTTCACATTATTTGGTAAAAAAACTTTTGTCTTCAAATACTCCCCCTGTCCCCCATTTAAGATTTGAGCCTAAATTAGTAAAATTACATTACGAAATATTTTATTGAATCATCAATGTCATGTCAATTTACTTTTTTTTTGTATTAATAATTGGAATAAAGCGAAATATTTTGATCTGTGTAGTAACAGTTTATTTCCGTTCAGTCATGGTTTCTAATTTCAAAACGGTTCGCCGGGTTCGGCAACACAATTGTTGCATTTTGCTACAAAACACAATATTGCAAATTGAAAGTGAATTCTAGGTTTACAAAAGGCAAAAGAACTATTTTGTGATAAACAAGAACTTTTGAATTTGACACAGCAGTCTGGGATTTTCCTCTTCGATCTTTTCCCATCTAGCAGTCGCCATCACTTGACTTGGTAAACGCCGGAAGAATTTGGCCGCTTCTTTCAACAACTCCGTTGGATTTTGCAGATCACCGTTCAGAAGAAGAAAGACACAATTTTCGGGTGACATGTGATGCAGCAAATGATTTTCACATGTCAATTTAAGCTGGTCCAGCAAATATTTATCCGCGGCAATGAACAGACCGGCCGCCATCACCTCCAACTTGTCAACTTGCACCCTGCCCGTGTAGATGAAGCGGAGCAACTCCTGGAACACGTCCGGCTCGATGTCTTCAATTTTGATCTGGTTAGTTAAATTTTCTTTCGTCGGATGCTGGAACATGGCAGCAAAAACTTCACTTCTGGCCGCCAAAATCAATTTGTGGGCAGGGAATTCACGTCCACCGATGTTTAAAATGACGTCACTGAACTGCATGCTGTTGAATAGTCCTTCAAGATGATTCAATAGTCCACCACTGCAGTCAATGACATTAACTGAAGGATCAGCTGGTGAAAAGGATACTATTTTTACGTGGGTAAAGATCTTGCAGCAGAAAGTCAAACTTTCGTGTGCTTGTGGACATTCCTGATTCATGAGACTTTCTTTAGATACACGGAAAATAATCGAGTCTGAGGAAGGCGGGCCCACTTGCTGGAAAACCTTTCGCCCTTTTTGATCTAGGATCGACATTTTCACTATAATTGGTTCGAGGAGCTTTACACAATTTCCAGCGGAATTGTAATGCTTAACAGAGATTCCTATATCTTTATTCGATACAACAAATCCCATTTTCCATTTGCTATTTGGGGTTTCTTGTGCAGAAAATAAAGGGGACCTAAACATTAATGAATCAGTGGCATGAAGAAAAGGCACTTGAGCGATCCACTTGAACTTTACAGTGACGAGTTTGTGTCCCGGGCGAATCCAATTGAAGACTTCGGCCATTGTTATGAAGCAGCAAAAGTTGTGCGGATGTCGATTGACTGCAATAAAGAAGGCGAACGAAATCAGAAAAGCGTGACCAAAGATACTTCATCAACTGTTAATCAACTTACCCTCTTATTAGCCGTTGTAGTAGATTATTTGTGCACACCAGAGAAGATGAGCGTGAAAAGATTCAAATTAAATTGCTCTGTTTGATTATCACTTTTTCAGAATGTGATAATGGATGCAATGCCTTGTTAAGTTGTTAGAATTTTAGAAACGAAAAACGAATAGTAGCAGACGAGTTTTCAGATTCCTCCATATACCCCGCGGGCCGCGGCTATCAGCTGTGAAACAGTCAAACCGGTCAGACCTTTTTCCATTTGGTTCGGGTAAGTAGAGCGAAAAGTCGTGCGGCTAGTCGACTAGTGCGCACCATGGCGGGGGATAGCCGAAACTTGCTGCAGACTTGGCTTGATTCGGTTGATTCCCCAAGTAAGGCCATGTCGTTTGTCTAGCAAAAACACTAAAAAAGTGTTAAAATGCACGCCAACGCTTAAAAAAAAACTTAAGCAACACTTGGCATGCATTTCAACATTTTTCTAGTAAAAAAACAACATTTTGGGCAAACTACAGTAAACGACACACAAGAAAACTGGTCAATGGGATTTCTAATGCAGTTTGCCCAAAATGTTGTTTTTTTTACTAGAAAAATGTTGAACTGTTAGCAGATTGCTAACAGGCGCGAGTGTTAGAATATGATTGCCACGTAATAGCAATGCATTACATTTCATAATTTTTACGGGTTGCGTGTTTGTGATGGCACAGTCGGTTCGCCGACGAATCCTATCGACTATTGTTGGTTAAAGGTGGCACATCTTTTCGTTGCAACATCATCGGTGAATTTGAAGCCACTGGTTGAAATTTTTCAATCGGATAAATACAAATGATAATCTAGGTTTTTTATTAGACAAAGAATAATCCTGATTCATCAAAGATTGTAATATGGTATTTTTTCACCCATTAATTTAGTTCACCTTAAATATCCTTAAATTACGTATAGCGGCATGAAAAGAATGTCAGACTGAATTACATTCATTTGTTTTATCTCTGACCTTTTTTAAAGTTGTGCAACTAAAAGAAAATAAATAATACCGACAAATACTTTCTAGTTGATCATTAGGCTCTAAACTAATAATAAACTGTCCAATTATGCTGTTACACTTCTAAAAATTCTGTATCTTTTATTAAGCGTTCCTTATTTCCGGCTCATTTCCGTTTCCAACATGATAATTTTTTATTTGCCCCAGACCGAGTTTTCATCAGTATTGAATGTTTCAACGGAGAATGATATTTTGGCGGAAAAATTGTGCGCCTACAAACCACATAGGCTACAAAAGATGACGCAATGAGCCATGATGAGAGATTCGAATGAAGCGAATAGATGAATAACTCCAGAATAAAAAAAGAAGACAACAACAAAAGAGCAACACGTCTTTGGCGAACAATTTTGACATCCTCCGAAAATGTCTTGATGTGTTTCACTTAACGGAATCGTGTTTGTTAGGAGTTTTATAATTCCAATTTTAGATGCACAGGTTTTTTTTTAGCTCACGGATAGAATTCAGTAACTTTCCCGTACCGCGACAATAACAATTACTTCTACGACGCCATCTTTACGTATTCAATTTTGTTTTCGCGATTTGACTTAACTTGGTGAGTGACGGACGTTGACAGAGTTTAATGAAAGGGAACTGTTTGGTTTCCTCCATGGAATCGTCTGCCGAACTGCTAGGCCTTTCACCTACCATTTAACGTGATTATTTTTCTATTTCCCCTTTTTTCTCGTTGTTATCGGGGGGTTTGGGGGGGGGGGGGTATAGCTCATAAGCTCAGTGGTAGAGCATTCGACTGCAGATCGGAATGTCCCCGGATCAAACCCGGGTGCTCCCTATATCGTTGGACAGGTGTTGGTTATGAAAAAAATTTCTTAGGATTATTCGAGAGAATGAGCCGTAATCGGCTGTGTTCGTTTCAGCTCAAAGGTTGGGGGAGATCTTCCTACTTATTGTATGTTTTTACATGGATTCAGAATTGAGGAAAATATTGGCGTACACGTCTAGAGCACTGCGTTACCTGACTGATTCCATATTAGCTCAGTGTGTCACTGGAACGCAAGAGTTAGCCTTGGAGTTGGGAGTCGATGGAGTTGTTCGGACAGGAGAAGAAAAAAAACTTATAAATCCTGTTTTTATCCTAGCTGCAATTTCGAGTTCTCTTCTTTCTCGCTTGTTGTCGGATCTTCTAGCCTCGACTCCTTCGTCTCCCTACTCCGGCGGATACAGTTGCTTTTGGTTTTGCTTCCTTTCAACTGGCCAAGTCCTTAAAGCAGCAGCAACTAGCCAATCATTTCTTACTCCGGCCCACTGGGTAGTTTTCGATTCATACCTCCCATCGTTGAATTAATATTTTTTTGTGGATTTTGTTTTTTTTTTTTTTTTACTTTCAGACGACACACGAATTTTGGAACACGACGCTATTACAAGAGATTTTGAGGAGTTCTCCGAAATCCAACGAATGTGAGAATCAGACGAGCGTAAATAGTGTAGGGTCCCAGGCGGAAGGAGCATTCGAATAAAACAGCCCAAGGATTTTCTTCACGTTGGGCGAGGTGGTTTCCATTGACGCAACACCTGCCGAAATTCCTACAGACCAGCATGTGCCCATCCTCTATGAAAATGTCGACCCAACAACAATAAAAAAACAAAATTTCATCGGGACCACGGTGGTCCATATGCTCCGATTCGACAAAACAGCCGCCACCTGTTCTAGAGTCTAGACATCCATACCATCGAATGTACGAGACTAATAAGGGATTCGGAAGAACCGGGAAGAGCCGACTTACAACAGCCGCACTGGTAGTACGTCATGTTATAGTTTGTTGTTGACTTGTTGTTTTGAACTTAATTGTAATTAGGAATAAAAATTGTGACTTACAATTAACAAAGAGAAATCAAATCAGACGAATAAAAACTTGAAAATTTTAACCTAGAATTGAATAGAGAACAGTGTTTTTCAGATCTGTGTTTTTATTTTTGATTAGATTCAACATAATTTATGATATGGTAAGAGGAAAAACGAAAAATATTTTGCACACAAAATTGTCCGCCTATTGCGCCTTATATAGAAATTTTAAATCACAATTATGAATGACGGTACACAAATTCCGAAATTCGTGAATGTCACACAACACGGCGGTATTTTCTTGTTTCATATTTTCCCATTAGTCGGTCGCCATCACTTGACATGGATTACGCCGGGAAGAACTTGGCCGCTTTCTTCACGTCCGCTGACGTTAAAAACTTAAAATTGACGTCACTTAACTGCATGCCATCGAATAATTCTTGGAGTTGAGTAGATAATTAATTCACTGAGTTGATTGCAACAGCTAGAGGACTGCAGCCGCAGCGGGGGTTACAGTTTCTTTTTCATATGCGATAAAATCTTCAAGTTGAATATCAGACTTCTATTTATTTGTTGATAGTCGTATTTTAAAATTTCTTCTTTAGTTAAGTCGATAAAATCCACATAAACTTTCGCATCTAGCTACGTGCTTTTCATTTGAACGAGAACATACTACAAGCTAGTGGATTTTTTAAAAATCTCTATTAATATTTTCCTAAATTTTCTACGATTGCTTAATTTTTCTGTAGTTTTGTAGCATGCATTTTCAAATTTTTATGTCATACACGTGATTTTACATATTTATCTGGCAAAATAAGTTTGACTTTGACGCCAGCATGGACGCCAGAGTCAATAGACCTTTTTCCATTTGGTTCGGGTAAGTAGAGCGAAAAGTCGTGCGGCTAGTCGACTAGTGCGCACCATGGCGGGGGATAGCCGAAACTTGCTGCAGACTTGGCTTGATTCGGTACTTTCCCACCGAAAGGCCATGTAGTTTGTCTACCAAAAACACTAAAAAAGTGTTAAAATGCACGCCAACGCTTTTAAAAAAACTTAAGCAACACTTGGCCACGGAGGATGAGAAGAAGGAGAGACATCGCTCCATAAGCCCCTGTAGAAGAAATCAGACCCACTCGTAACCCCCCTACTGAAAGATGCCAGATTGAGGGAATTGTAGTAGATGACCAGTGTTGCCAGTTTTAAAACAAGCCTGGCGTTGGAAAAAATTCTGCTTCCAAGTTCCAAGACGACTCAAAGTGGTGTCGTCTGCTTTTTTGTTGTGTGGCGTAGTGTTGTCATGACAACCGCTTTCAAAATAGAAGTCGCCCAGCGTTTTTTTTTCTCCCAACTGGCAACCTTGGTCATCTACTACAATTTTCTGAAACTGGCAACTTTTCAGTTGGGGGTAGCGCAGGGTGTTATTATTTTAACAAGGCGATGTCTCTCCTTCATCTCTTCCTCCGTGACTTGGCATGCATTTCAACATTTTTCTAGTAAAAAAAACAACATTTTGGGCAAACTGCATTAGAAATCCCATTGAGCAGTTTTCTTATGTGTCGTTTACTGCAGTTTGCCCAAAATGTTGTTTTTTTTACTAGAAAAATGTTGAAATGCATGCCAAGTGTTGCTTAAGTTTTTTTAAAAGCGTTGGCGTGCATTTTAACACTTTTTTAGTGTTTTTGGTAGACAAACTACATGGCCTTACGGTGGGAAAGTACCGAATCAAGCCAAGTCTGCAGCAAGTTTCGGCTATCCCCCGCCATGGTGCGCACTAGTCGACTAGCCGCACGACTTTTCGCTCTACTTACCCGAACCAAATGGAAAAAGGTCTATAGCAGACGAAGTTGAAAAATGAAATTACATTGTTTTTATTATACACCATGTTTACAACTTTACACTGATTGGTTCACTAACACGTCTACGGTTTTATAGTCTCTAGACTTGATTTTGCACTTGCGAAATTAATTCCACGGTACTCAATCTTCCATTCCAGTATGACGAAAAAATTCGCAGTTGCCCGTCTAGAGGAGATAGCTTTCAAGGCATGCTATCGTGAAATTCTTAGTAATTTACTTCTTTGTCCTGAACATAGCCAGCCTCATAGTGTTTCCATGAATTCTTATTCATCTCTTATTTCGCAAAATCCCTTTTTGACTAGCCCCAACGTTCGTAGATTCGTCAGAAGCCGCCTTAACTATCATCTTATTGGGATAATGAATGATGAAATCAGAAAAAAGTTTATTAGTGAATTCAATGAAAACTTTTATAGCGCTGAACAGAAACCAGACATTTGGGTGTTTCTGGATTGTGTTCTGGACGACAGCTTTACCGAGCTTGAGACTTGGGTTGCTTTTCCAGAAGCTGAACCAAATGAAAAGTTTGTTCACAGTATTTGCAATCGCTCCCCAAGTATTGAAAAATTGAAATTTAATTTTGAAACGGTTGGGAAATCAAAACTACTAATGGATAAACTGCAACCAATTATATCATCACTATCAACCTTAACTCATCTGACAAGTCTTTCACTTTATCATCTCAACAAGCGTCACAGAGGATTACTGAGCTGCATAGGAACATCTTGTCCAAAATTGCATCACCTTTGCATCACTGGTTTTCAAATTCTTAATGAAGATATATTTGCATTGATGCTTGGAGAAAAACTAAATCAATTTCCTGATAAAGAAAAAATTGAAGATAAAAATGATATCATTAATTTGAAAATAATGCCTGAAGCCCTTAGTCCATTTTGTTTCACTCTTCAACACTTAGAACTAGAAGATCTGAAAGAAGAGAAAATCAAAAAAAGTTGCCGATTGTATCCAGCTTCCGTTGCTCTGCTGTTACGCCATGTGCCGAATTTGAGACGGATTGATCATAATAGTTCTTCAGTTTGTTCTGCCATCAAACTTCTTTATCAAATTCTAAAAGCAAATCAGAACCTTGGAAGTAATCATACAGATATTTCTGTCAAAGATAACAAAGATCAAACACACCTTCGTCTTCCATCACCATTGATGATTACAAATTCACCTTTTTCCGGTAAATTTATTTTGGACATTTATTTAATATAAAAATATATGACCATCTGACTACAAATTTTTTTAAACAGCTTTATAATTTGTATATATCTTTAGGCGTTCTCTCCTTAACTAGCATAGATTGTGTGAACATTCGAGACGAAATAATGATGAAGGCTATCGGTCGGATGTGTCCTCATTTAAAGGAAGCTACGTTCTCGGGGGATCGCGACATTGGACCCCCCGACACTAGCCCCCACCTGTACCCCGACAGTGGACCCCCCTGACACCAGCCCCTCCCGACAGTAGACCCCCCCCCGACAGTAGACCCCCCGACGTTGTCCCCCCCTTTTCAAAACATCGATTGGTAGGGGGGGCTAGTGTTGCCGTTTTACACGACACTAGCCCCCCCTACCAAAATCGTTCAAAGTTCAGGGGGGGCTGGTGTCGCAGAAAAACACGACACCAGCCCCCCCTCCCGAAATCAATATTTCTTCTTACAGATTGGAGACATAATTCGACAGTCCCGGGCAGACAACACTGTTGCTTCAAAAGTGCTACAGCAGCCAACGCTTTCTTGTCTGCGGCCTATCTCGGAATGAAAGCATGACACTAACAAAAATACTTAATTTGAAGATAATCCGCGAGGAAGACATATAATTTTGCCATTTTTATTTTAGAGAGTTATACAGGGAATATAAAGCAACAAAATAGAAATTGTAAAATCATTAAATCTATTGCAAATTTTGTTAAAACCACACAAATGCGTGTTAGGTGCATATATGTATCTGTATCGACGGGAACTAGACTTAGCGAATGACAGTCTTCATACGTAATCATCCTGTAGTTTTAAATGAGAAGATTAAAATAAAATATGTTCACCAGTTCAATTTCTTTGTTACCTAGTTTTTACTCCATGGAAGTTGCAAGGCTCGATAGTATTCGATCGACTGAGCTGGAGGCACGCAACGGTGATTTAGCATGATCTAACAAAACTATAGATCAAGCTTTAATGAAAATCCTTACTCTGTAGATACATCACATGAAGGAGTTTGAGATAGCAAATTAAAATTTCTTTTCTGGGCAATGTAGGGGGTCTGAAATTTTATGCATTCCTCCTTCCGGCCGAATTGCGTTGACTGGTTGACGATAACAGCGAAAGTAATCACAAGTGCGGGGTAAACACAAATTAGAATGCATATTACCTCGCTATGACTGATAACACAAAGACATTTCTCTCTACCTTGCATTCAGGACACCTTCAAGATAGTTAAAACCAATGACAGAAATGAATAAACGTCCAATAATGCAACATGAAATACTTACAATCAATTGATGTAATCCAAGCTCTTCTATTCGTGTTTTCGCTTCAGCTGTCCAAAACGGAGGAGTAAGATCGTCTAGTTGAAGGAAATAACGCCATACGAAAACCCAAGCTTTCCCTCATCAGGACAATACTTTAACAATCATGTTAATTCCGTCGTAACTGGGATGATTGTACCCGTTAGTATCAGTGACTAATAAAATGAAGTCTAAGGAAATAATTCCGTGGAAAAGAATAAACACGTTAACATCCAGTACCCTGCTGAGGGCAAATCAACCGATGTTGACCTTCACCTGGTTCTTACCGCATTTGGGATCGGAAAACGCTTTGAAGTTGTTAACAAGCCCAGGGTTAGGTCACCATCCCGAGGGAGATCCTTTTTGTAGAGAAACTTGTTCGACCAGCATCAGTCCATTTTTGCTCTGCAAGCTGTGTGGTTGACGCTGTCGACGAATAAAATAGCGAAGTTTCCAAGTTTCTTGTTCAATACTGATTTTTTGCTAGTGAAGTTTCCTAGTTACTTGTTCATTACTGATTTTTGGCTAGTGAAGTTTCCTAGTTTCTTGTTCAATACTGGTTTTGGGCTGGCGATGGCGGAAGCCAACGAAAGACGCAATGTGGTTAGAGTGCAAGTGGTTCCAGGTACCAGGAAGAATTCTCTTCGTTATAACACGGAATGTGGATTTATCTTCTACAAGAAAGAGATGAGGTTAGTTCAAAATTTCCACAAAATTACAATGAAACTTTACCTTAACTCACAAAAATTGTTAGAGGAGATGTTCTCCGATTGGAATGCATGAACCGGAAAAGTGGATGCAACTGCCGAATGTCAATGAGGGATGGCGTATTCACTCAAACAGGAGAACACAATCACGAGAACCAATTCAGGGAACAACAGAGGGCAGCTACGGTTCAGGAATGCTTGAATTTGGTACGGGAACCGCGAATGGGTCGCCAAGGACCGAAGAAAATTCTAGAGATTGCTCGTAGAAGACATCCTCAAGCAAGAATTGCATTGAATCCAGCGTTGGAGAGGAGGATTCAGAGAGAGAAGAGAGCCAACCAACCACCAGCCCCAACAACGGTCGATGAACTAGAACGATTATTGGAGGCTCATCCTGAATTCCGGTAAGAAAGATGATAATTGATATTGACGTACAATAATAATTTATAAAATTTAGACAAACCATACGCGGAGACCAATTTTTTTTTCGGCACAGCAACTTCCGACGAGGACGATGATGTTCCTGGAGTGGCTTTTATTTTCCTTTCCCTCATGCTCCTCGGCCAACTTGGAGAAGCAACTGTAATGCATCTTGATGCCACATTTCGTACAGTTCCGGGGCTATTTTACCAACTACTGACGATTCATGTGGTCGTCTTTAACAAGGTAACAATAACATTTCAAATTTAGTAACAAAAACTTATTTTACGTACTGTTTCAGGCTTTTCCGATAGCATTTGTGCTAATGACGAGGAAGACGCGAGATCTTTACACTGCCGTCATGCGATCCATTGCCCGGGTGTATCAAGACCGATTTCCGGATGCACCGATCACTATAACCGAATTCGTTACCGATTTCGAGCTGGCCTTAATGGGGGCTATTCCGGATGTCATCTTGGAGGCGGAAGCTAGAGGCTGCTGGTTTCATTATGGGCAGGCCATAATAAGGAAAGCCGGAGAACTTGGCCTGAACAGGAACTACCGGAACGGTGGCGTTGTAGCCCACATAGTGCAAGAGATGATCGGCCTTGCCCTCCTTCCGCCGAATCGAATCTATGAAGGATTTGCGGTACGTTGTGTTAATCAAGCAATGTTTTTAGAGCAAATGTTATATTTACGTTGTGTAGGACATTCGACGCTGTCACCGTCGTCGTTTATCTCGAGAATCCCCCGAAACTCAGCGGGCTGTTGCTGACCTATACACGTACTGGACCGGCTATTGGTTGGGAACCGTAACTCCGGAACGTTTCAGCTGCCATGGGAGGGTAAACCGGACCAACAACTTCGTTGAGGCTTGGCATCGGTGGTTTAACAAACGCTGCATCATATCCCACCTAAATATTTGGGATTTCATTGGTAAATAAAATCTTTTTTTTTTCATTGTGTAGCAGTAATTTTACCTTTTACTACTGTCACTAGATGAAATTAAAGAAGCCGAAGAATCGAAGTCCCGCGATTTTCAAGCAGCCGAGGACGGGGAACAGATTGGGCGCGGATCAACACCTGCACAGCGTAGACGCAATAGGAAGATTGCCAGGAATGCTACCCTTCTTGAAGACGGTGAAATTACAATAAGGGAGTTCCTGGAGAGGACGAGGAAAGCCTTCAACATTCCGGTAAGATTACATCAATTAAGTTCTTGACAAGTAATACAATTTATGGTTAACGATTGCAATTTCAGCTAACTGCCGAAGGAGTGGCAAACGAAGAACCCGACGAAAATCACATGTCTGAAGAAGAAATACCTCATGCTCGTCGTCGACAACGATTGCCGGCAGGAGTTCGCCTTGGTGTGCGACAGCAAAGAGCAATTGAGAGAGAGGCGCGGGCTGAGGCACGTCGTGCTCGTCGTGAACGTGCAGTAAGTCCTGAACGCCCAGAAAATCCACAAACACCAGAGGCACGCCGTGCTCGTCGTGAACGTGCAGTAAGTCCTGAACACCCAGAAAATCCACAAACACCAGAGGCACGTCGTGCTCGTCGTGAACGTGCAGTGACTCCTCCAGCAACACCTCAGGCTCCTCTTGCAGTTCCTGAATTTCAGCATGGGCATGAAGCGCCACCAGTTCGCCGACGAATCTTCAGGCGAATTCGGTCAGGGGATCCGGAAGCCGTACTTCTACAGCGAATGGAGGCAAGACGTAATCAACTGGAGCAACCTGTTTGGAATCCTCCGCGTTTTCAAGAAGTGTTAACAGAAGAACTCAACAGCCATCAAAGGCGAGGAGCAGCCAGAAATCCATCCCCACCCCATTAGCAGAATGTTGCTATTTTACGTCTTCTGTATATGAAAATTTGAATTATTTTAACTCAGGTATTTTTTGCAATTTAAGTGTTACCATATGATATTGTTGTGCTTTACACAGAATTCCTTATACATTTGATTCCCATCTATGAAGTTGTTGCGCCTTATTTATTGATCAAGGAATTCGTTAATTGGGAGGGTCAATTTCGCTAATCGATCATTGAACTTTTGAACGGGTCGAACAAATTGCTCGGCTCTTGGGTGTTAAAAAATAACCTTGCCTTTATCTGTAAATTATTCAACCAAATCAACATCAATGTAAGGTAGCATAACACGTATGAATAATAATTTACCCTCTTTGAGTTCCAAGAGTTGTTGCTGATGTTATCGTTGATATGGCCGGATGTTGCTTGCGTGCGAATCCCGCTTGAGCAATCAACCTACAACTGGCGACAGTATCTTACAATGACTTTTTTGCCTTTATTTCCGAGAACTCATGGCTTCCACTTAAACATCTGCTGTACATAATAACGATGAAACAAGAACGGACTTGTAATTCAAAAAGACGAATGAACTCACCTTTATCTTGTCGGGCAGACTGAGATACATAGCTATTGATTGAAGTTCCTTGTACGAAAAGGAATCCACTGTTTGGCTTCTTGTCTTTATCTGTAAATTATTTAACCAAATCAACAACGCTGAAAGGTAGCGTCGTTGGTAGCAGGTTGCGAAGTGTCGTCTGTTAGCTGTTAGTTTTAAACGATTTCGCTAGGGGGCTGGTGTCGTGTTTTTCTGCGACACCAGCCCCCCCTGAACTTTGAACGATTTTGGTAGGGGGGCTAGTGTCGTGTAAAACGGCAACACTAGCCCCCCCCCCCCTACCAATCGATGTTTTGAAAAGGGGGGGACAACGTCGGGGGGTCTACTGTCGGGAGGGGCTGGTGTCAGCGGGGTCCACTGTCGGGGTACAGGTGGGGGCTAGTGTCGGGGGGTCCAATGACCGCATGCCCCCGCTGACACCAGCCCCTCCCGACAGTAGACCCCCCGACGTTGTCCCCCCCTTTTCAAAACATCGATTGGTAGGGGGGGCTAGTGTTGCCGTTTTACACGACACTAGCCCCCCCTACCAAAATCGTTCAAAGTTCAGGGGGGGCTGGTGTCGCAGAAAAACACGACACCAGCCCCCCCCTCCCGAAATCAATATTTCTTCTTACAGATTGGAGACATAATTCGACAGTCCCGGGCAGACAACACTGTTGCTTCAAAAGTGCTACAGCAGCCAACGCTTTCTTGTCTGCGGCCTATCTCGGAATGAAAGCATGACACTAACAAAAATACTTAATTTGAAGATAATCCGCGAGGAAGACATATAATTTTGCCATTTTTATTTTAGAGAGTTATACAGGGAATATAAAGCAACAAAATAGAAATTGTAAAATCATTAAATCTATTGCAAATTTTGTTAAAACCACACAAATGCGTGTTAGGTGCATATATGTATCTGTATCGACGGGAACTAGACTTAGCGAATGACAGTCTTCATACGTAATCATCCTGTAGTTTTAAATGAGAAGATTAAAATAAAATATGTTCACCAGTTCAATTTCTTTGTTACCTAGTTTTTACTCCATGGAAGTTGCAAGGCTCGATAGTATTCGATCGACTGAGCTGGAGGCACGCAACGGTGATTTAGCATGATCTAACAAAACTATAGATCAAGCTTTAATGAAAATCCTTACTCTGTAGATACATCACATGAAGGAGTTTGAGATAGCAAATTAAAATTTCTTTTCTGGGCAATGTAGGGGGTCTGAAATTTTATGCATTCCTCCTTCCGGCCGAATTGCGTTGACTGGTTGACGATAACAGCGAAAGTAATCACAAGTGCGGGGTAAACACAAATTAGAATGCATATTACCTCGCTATGACTGATAACACAAAGACATTTCTCTCTACCTTGCATTCAGGACACCTTCAAGATAGTTAAAACCAATGACAGAAATGAATAAACGTCCAATAATGCAACATGAAATACTTACAATCAATTGATGTAATCCAAGCTCTTCTATTCGTGTTTTCGCTTCAGCTGTCCAAAACGGAGGAGTAAGATCGTCTAGTTGAAGGAAATAACGCCATACGAAAACCCAAGCTTTCCCTCATCAGGACAATACTTTAACAATCATGTTAATTCCGTCGTAACTGGGATGATTGTACCCGTTAGTATCAGTGACTAATAAAATGAAGTCTAAGGAAATAATTCCGTGGAAAAGAATAAACACGTTAACATCCAGTACCCTGCTGAGGGCAAATCAACCGATGTTGACCTTCACCTGGTTCTTACCGCATTTGGGATCGGAAAACGCTTTGAAGTTGTTAACAAGCCCAGGGTTAGGTCACCATCCCGAGGGAGATCCTTTTTGTAGAGAAACTTGTTCGACCAGCATCAGTCCATTTTTGCTCTGCAAGCTGTGTGGTTGACGCTGTCGACGAATAAAATAGCGAAGTTTCCAAGTTTCTTGTTCAATACTGATTTTTTGCTAGTGAAGTTTCCTAGTTACTTGTTCATTACTGATTTTTGGCTAGTGAAGTTTCCTAGTTTCTTGTTCAATACTGGTTTTGGGCTGGCGATGGCGGAAGCCAACGAAAGACGCAATGTGGTTAGAGTGCAAGTGGTTCCAGGTACCAGGAAGAATTCTCTTCGTTATAACACGGAATGTGGATTTATCTTCTACAAGAAAGAGATGAGGTTAGTTCAAAATTTCCACAAAATTACAATGAAACTTTACCTTAACTCACAAAAATTGTTAGAGGAGATGTTCTCCGATTGGAATGCATGAACCGGAAAAGTGGATGCAACTGCCGAATGTCAATGAGGGATGGCGTATTCACTCAAACAGGAGAACACAATCACGAGAACCAATTCAGGGAACAACAGAGGGCAGCTACGGTTCAGGAATGCTTGAATTTGGTACGGGAACCGCGAATGGGTCGCCAAGGACCGAAGAAAATTCTAGAGATTGCTCGTAGAAGACATCCTCAAGCAAGAATTGCATTGAATCCAGCGTTGGAGAGGAGGATTCAGAGAGAGAAGAGAGCCAACCAACCACCAGCCCCAACAACGGTCGATGAACTAGAACGATTATTGGAGGCTCATCCTGAATTCCGGTAAGAAAGATGATAATTGATATTGACGTACAATAATAATTTATAAAATTTAGACAAACCATACGCGGAGACCAATTTTTTTTCGGCACAGCAACTTCCGACGAGGACGATGATGTTCCTGGAGTGGCTTTTATTTTCCTTTCCCTCATGCTCCTCGGCCAACTTGGAGAAGCAACTGTAATGCATCTTGATGCCACATTTCGTACAGTTCCGGGGCTATTTTACCAACTACTGACGATTCATGTGGTCGTCTTTAACAAGGTAACAATAACATTTCAAATTTAGTAACAAAAACTTATTTTACGTACTGTTTCAGGCTTTTCCGATAGCATTTGTGCTAATGACGAGGAAGACGCGAGATCTTTACACTGCCGTCATGCGATCCATTGCCCGGGTGTATCAAGACCGATTTCCGGATGCACCGATCACTATAACCGAATTCGTTACCGATTTCGAGCTGGCCTTAATGGGGGCTATTCCGGATGTCATCTTGGAGGCGGAAGCTAGAGGCTGCTGGTTTCATTATGGGCAGGCCATAATAAGGAAAGCCGGAGAACTTGGCCTGAACAGGAACTACCGGAACGGTGGCGTTGTAGCCCACATAGTGCAAGAGATGATCGGCCTTGCCCTCCTTCCGCCGAATCGAATCTATGAAGGATTTGCGGTACGTTGTGTTAATCAAGCAATGTTTTTAGAGCAAATGTTATATTTACGTTGTGTAGGACATTCGACGCTGTCACCGTCGTCGTTTATCTCGAGAATCCCCCGAAACTCAGCGGGCTGTTGCTGACCTATACACGTACTGGACCGGCTATTGGTTGGGAACCGTAACTCCGGAACGTTTCAGCTGCCATGGGAGGGTAAACCGGACCAACAACTTCGTTGAGGCTTGGCATCGGTGGTTTAACAAACGCTGCATCATATCCCACCTAAATATTTGGGATTTCATTGGTAAATAAAATCTTTTTTTTTTCATTGTGTAGCAGTAATTTTACCTTTTACTACTGTCACTAGATGAAATTAAAGAAGCCGAAGAATCGAAGTCCCGCGATTTTCAAGCAGCCGAGGACGGGGAACAGATTGGGCGCGGATCAACACCTGCACAGCGTAGACGCAATAGGAAGATTGCCAGGAATGCTACCCTTCTTGAAGACGGTGAAATTACAATAAGGGAGTTCCTGGAGAGGACGAGGAAAGCCTTCAACATTCCGGTAAGATTACATCAATTAAGTTCTTGACAAGTAATACAATTTATGGTTAACGATTGCAATTTCAGCTAACTGCCGAAGGAGTGGCAAACGAAGAACCCGACGAAAATCACATGTCTGAAGAAGAAATACCTCATGCTCGTCGTCGACAACGATTGCCGGCAGGAGTTCGCCTTGGTGTGCGACAGCAAAGAGCAATTGAGAGAGAGGCGCGGGCTGAGGCACGTCGTGCTCGTCGTGAACGTGCAGTAAGTCCTGAACGCCCAGAAAATCCACAAACACCAGAGGCACGCCGTGCTCGTCGTGAACGTGCAGTAAGTCCTGAACACCCAGAAAATCCACAAACACCAGAGGCACGTCGTGCTCGTCGTGAACGTGCAGTGACTCCTCCAGCAACACCTCAGGCTCCTCTTGCAGTTCCTGAATTTCAGCATGGGCATGAAGCGCCACCAGTTCGCCGACGAATCTTCAGGCGAATTCGGTCAGGGGATCCGGAAGCCGTACTTCTACAGCGAATGGAGGCAAGACGTAATCAACTGGAGCAACCTGTTTGGAATCCTCCGCGTTTTCAAGAAGTGTTAACAGAAGAACTCAACAGCCATCAAAGGCGAGGAGCAGCCAGAAATCCATCCCCACCCCATTAGCAGAATGTTGCTATTTTACGTCTTCTGTATATGAAAATTTGAATTATTTTAACTCAGGTATTTTTTGCAATTTAAGTGTTACCATATGATATTGTTGTGCTTTACACAGAATTCCTTATACATTTGATTCCCATCTATGAAGTTGTTGCGCCTTATTTATTGATCAAGGAATTCGTTAATTGGGAGGGTCAATTTCGCTAATCGATCATTGAACTTTTGAACGGGTCGAACAAATTGCTCGGCTCTTGGGTGTTAAAAAATAACCTTGCCTTTATCTGTAAATTATTCAACCAAATCAACATCAATGTAAGGTAGCATAACACGTATGAATAATAATTTACCCTCTTTGAGTTCCAAGAGTTGTTGCTGATGTTATCGTTGATATGGCCGGATGTTGCTTGCGTGCGAATCCCGCTTGAGCAATCAACCTACAACTGGCGACAGTATCTTACAATGACTTTTTTGCCTTTATTTCCGAGAACTCATGGCTTCCACTTAAACATCTGCTGTACATAATAACGATGAAACAAGAACGGACTTGTAATTCAAAAAGACGAATGAACTCACCTTTATCTTGTCGGGCAGACTGAGATACATAGCTATTGATTGAAGTTCCTTGTACGAAAAGGAATCCACTGTTTGGCTTCTTGTCTTTATCTGTAAATTATTTAACCAAATCAACAACGCTGAAAGGTAGCGTCGTTGGTAGCAGGTTGCGAAGTGTCGTCTGTTAGCTGTTAGTTTTAAACGATTTCGCTAGGGGGCTGGTGTCGTGTTTTTCTGCGACACCAGCCCCCCCTGAACTTTGAACGATTTTGGTAGGGGGGGCTAGTGTCGTGTAAAACGGCAACACTAGCCCCCCCCCTACCAATCGATGTTTTGAAAAGGGGGGGGACAACGTCGGGGGGTCTACTGTCGGGAGGGGCTGGTGTCAGCGGGGTCCACTGTCGGGGTACAGGTGGGGGCTAGTGTCGGGGGGTCCAATGACCGCATGCCGTTCTCGGAATGGCTGCATACCGATGCTATTACACCTGGTCAGCTTTTATTCATCTTAACTACCGAATGGCCTAAGGTAAATTGTCTCAACAACGTCTTAAATGTTCGTCAGTCTAGCCTTCCTAACCTCATTTCTTGCAGGTTGAATATGTAACTTTGACCAAAGTTTCGCAAAGTTATCGCCAAGCCATTCTTCTAGGCATTGGCCCTCAACTATCCAAACTTACATTTGTGGGTTGCGAGCTTATAGATGTTGCTGATCTTGTTCCGTGCATGAAATTGGAGGTGTTACGAATTTTCTTATCTTCGTCTCTTCTATTACCAAGTGAAAATCCAGAAGAAAAATATTTCCCTTCCGGACCTTTCCTTCCAAAACTCAATCGCCTAGAAAGTGACATTTGTCTTGGTTCGAGATACTCTCATCTGTTTGAAGAAAAAGATTCTTTGACCTATTTGGACCTTGAATGTTGTCACGTTGGTACCAAAGCTTCCAACATTTCAAATTGGAACGAAATGACAAAGTATTGGCAGCGACTTCATACTCTGCACATCCGCCAGTGTACCGGCCTGACAATGGCTGGAACAAAAAGCCTGTCCCTTCAGCTGACTAAATTGAAAGAGCTGAGCCTCCCTCGCTGGATGCTGAATTCTAAGGATGAAAGAAACATCTCCTATGATTTGAAGGATTATTTCAACAAGGGACCACTGAAAATTCATTTTAAATTTGAATCCACCAAATCTTCTTTAGTTTGTCCGTATCAAAATCGGATGAAGTTCCTGTATTACGAAGATTCTGATAAATAAATTAGTAGCAGAGATTCCGACGAATCGAGTAACTTCGGCGAAGATAAAGGATCTGATGTGAGGTCAAACTGGTGGGGTGAAGAAAGCGATTATGAGTGTAGCAATGGCTTTAACTATGGCTATGGCTATGACTATGACTATGACTATTGACTATGACTCTGACTCTGACTCTGACTCTGACTCTGATTACAATTTTGATTATCCTTAATGGTTTTGACTACCCTTCCTTTGGGCATGGTAGTGATGAAGATGTTAATGGCGGTTCTTTCGATGATGGCGAGGCGACAAAGAAATTTGCTGAAAAATTTGTGTTGGTCAAAACTAAATTTTTGTTTTTCAACTGCTGTATTCAAACAATTTACAGTGCTTGTTGATCATTAATGTTTTGTCTTCATGTGCGCCATGATGTTCTTAAAATACATGTTTAAACCTGAAAAATGCATTTTCAACTTCCGTATATCAATAATTTCCGTATCAAATTTTTAGAAGAAAATCTTTTTTTTTTAAAGTGAAGCAATGAAGTCAATTAAAGAGTATTGTATAATCTTATTTCTCCCTTAATTTACTGTTGTCTTTGCGTAAATCCGTCATAATTGGCCTATTATTTAACCAAAAACATCTTTTTCCATCGGTTTTATCTACAGTTGTGTCATATCTATCTGTGAATCTGAATTTTATTTAGTAATTCTGATATTTAGGCTACTGCTGGCGAGTGGCGACTACCGTCACGAGTGAATACTTAATGTTTACTTACAAAATATCCGCAGCCTTACTGAAGACTCGACTGAAGATACATATGTCGATATAGTTCATACATATCAAGCTAAGTTTCAGAGTTCAGTTAACGTTTTAAGTCATCAACAATTTTTGGGTGTAGACTTAATAGAATTTTTGGAGACAGCCAGTGAAAAGAAAATGGAGAAAATAAAAATTATGTCTTCAAAAAAGGGGGCACCCAGGTTTGAACTGGGGACATTTCGATCTGCAGTCGAATGCTCTACCACTGAGCTATACCCCCATGAAATTTGAAAATTTTTAAAAATTAAATTATATATTAACGTGGTCCCTTCGATCAGCCGCCATTTACCATGTTTACGTTTCGATATTTGTTGTAAAATAAACCACGGGAAAATTAAAATTGGAGTTACGAAACCCATCTATCATAACTACTATTGATCTGACATTTCCAGCGATTGCGATGCAGCTAAATATAAACTAATGCAAAAACACAAAGGCAACCAAATGATCGTATCCAACCGGTTATAATGACCCAATGATGTTCTAAAGCAAAGAATAGATTAGTCGAGAGATTATTAAATTTAGTTACATGGGAAGTAATTCCTCTCATGGTATTGCAGAAACACGATTGCAATTCAGAATCACAGCAATCACACCACAGAGTAATTTATTTCATTTATTTAATTTAAAGTTATAAATAAATTGTTGTTATATTTTGTGTTTAAAAAATGACATTCTCGGGGACCAGACTCAGAGGGTAAAGACTACCCTCGGCCCAGAGACCCCCTATCGACTACCCCCTATCGGCCATAGGGCTGAGAGGAATGGTCAAAGCTATGCGCGTCGCATGCCGTATGGTGGCGTGCGCTACGTTAGTTCAGAAATGAATTAATTTTTCTCTTCTCCCTACTAATCCCAGTCTTCACACACCATATTTTCCCACCAAACTATGTAACATGAATTCTTTATTTTACTTTCTAAATAAAGATTAAAAATTTCCCATCTCGAATTAATTATTTCAGATTTTTAAATAAAATCAGAAATCAGTATTAATAAAATCATTACAAAGATCAGAGAGAAATTTATATTTTACGCAAATTTTACACCCCGTAAAAATTCAATGGCTGTAGTATAATCCAATTTTTTGTCTATGGTAGGTTTTTATGGGTCCCCCAGCATACCCCAGAACCACAAATGTCCATTATACCATTTGCAAAGTATTTATAAAATCATTTCAAAGCACAACTCGGAGAGAAATTTATATTTTACGCAAATGTTATCCCCCGTAAAAATTAAATTACTGTGGTATAATTATTTTTTGCGGAAATGTCACGTAGAAATCGTCTCCTTGAACTAACTAGAAGTGGTGTAAAATTAGACTAAAGAGGAGGGTAACCCTAAAATTTGATTAAAAGAATTTAAAAATAATGAACTTTGTTTTTCTTATTGAAATTACACTGTAAAAACTCTCCTGAGATATTCATTGGTTTACTATTTAAAAGTAATGTTTGAAAAAAATTGCTCATTATTGCCAGATCTTTATAGTACAGACCATTTAGTGCATCCCTTTAGGGTAACTTTCCCAATTCCCACCCCATCTTCTCCTTTAAAACCGTGCTATTAGGTAGCGCATCTAGCGGTCACATTTCTTAGTAAAAACAGAACGAGTCTTCATTAATTTTTTAGTTACCATGTATCTAGAAAATCTTACCACTAGATGCGCAACGTCTTAGCTCAGATTCAGACGGAAGAGGATGGGTCGAGAAAATTACACTGAAGGGGTACGCTAGGTGACCGGCCTTGTAGTTAAGTGGACAATGAAAATCAAAACTTGACACTTCCACACTTCTATCGCTAGCAGTTGAAGATTGACGTTTTGAGTGTTAGTAACCATTATTTGTAATGAGTAATAGGAAATTATATGGGCTTGAGCACAAAGAAGCTGCTGGAATGCAAGGGCACTAGTAGGATGATTTTTATGTCCTTACAAAATCGACGTTCGAGTAACGTCACGCCAAAACAAATCAAATTAATTAATACCAAAAAATAAAATAATATAAATACAATAAAATAAAAAATGAATAGAGACTTTCACTTTCATCTTCACTGAACCATGACAAAGCCCAACAAGAATCGGCAATAATTTTGGGGTCGTCAGCATGGATGGCATGGTCATGAGGGAAGAATATTTAGGACTGCCATGTCACTTTAATTCTGGTATTGGTAGAGCCCCAAATAAGTTACTGGTGGATCATCGGAAATCAAGTCCCGTATCGACTTTACTATTATTTATTCTAAGAAAATGAATTTATTACCGTTCTACGGCTGAATTCACCACTTCCTTCACAAATATGAATTACAAAAGCTATTAATTATACACCAGAGCAATAATGGGTTACATATATAAGGGGATTAATTTTGGAATAGACTTATCTATTTGGTAGAGTCGATTTAAGACCATTCATACAATGTCAATATTGTCCAAGTTCCCGAAGTAAGGTTTCATCGGCCGTTGAGAATATTTAGCGAAGACACGACACCTGCATCAAGGAGAGAATTCCTATGAGAAACACTGCCAGCTATATTGAAGATAACCTTTAAGGTGGGAGTGATCACTTCATTCTCGTTGTGAAGCAGTAAATCCACGATCCGGGGATGATATCCAGTCTGGAAACTTCCTGAATCTCTTTGTATTGATCTTTAGTGATCAAATACAAGGCCCAACAAGCACCGGAAATAGTTTAATTCATTGAGATAACGCATATAATAATGGTCAGAATAGGTATAAAACATGATACACGTGGCTGGCTCTCCATCTCGGCCTGCACGGCCAACCTCCTGATAATAGTCCAGCAGCGAATGCGGCACGCTGTCGTGGATCACAAATCTGACATCTATACAAAAATGTCAAAACTTGATGAATTGGTAATGAATATAGTTTCGAATTCATAATTACCAGGCTTATTAATGCCCATACCAAAGGCACTGGTGGCGCACATGACTTTGATTCTTCCATCCATCCATTTGGCGTAGGCTTCAGTTTTCGATTCGGGATCGAGTTTAGAATAGTAGGCCAAGGATGGTATACCTTTGGTTGTCAAGGCTTTCGCCAAATCTTCACACCTCTGCATCGAACCGTAGTAAACAATTCCGCACTGGTCCCGAAAATTGACTTGCAAGTAACGCACGATGTCTTTGGGGGTTTCAACCTCAGAGCCTTTGCTTTCAACAAGCAAATTCAAGTTACTGCGGACATTGTTGTGAATCGACCTGAAATGTTTCCACACACACACGTAGATATAAATGATTACTTACCAAAAAATAGTCATTTTCTAATGAAATGGGAGCTAACTTACAAAAATGGATTGTTCAGACCGTGAGTGCAGCTGGAGCAGTCCCTGCTAGGGCCATAACGGGTACTGCATGCTGGGAAGAGTTGCTTCAGAAGTGACAGATCGTTGTAGGCAGGCCTATTGCAAAATAACATTTAGAGAATTTCAAACAAATAATTTTGAAATTATTAGTTATTTCTTACCTGAAATCATTTCCCCACATGGCGATGCAATGGGCTTTATCAACAACGATCCGCAATAGAAACCCATTCCTATACAACATCGTAAGTAAATGTTTTGCTTCGCTAGTTTCTGCTTTGAGTATCTTCGCCAGGGTTTCCGGAGCTACGTAAATGAATTTCACCTCTAATTAAAATTACAAATGTTATTTAACACACAAACAAAATTGACAAAAAAAGAAATTTACTTGGTAGTTCATGTCGCTTTTTCGTAGCAGTAAGATCGCCGATTGCTTGGATATCACTCAGCAACACGCTAGTTACTGTTATCTAAAGAAAAAGTAATAAGGGTTTAAAAATCTAAAAACACATTAAACTAAAGACATTAAACTTACCCTTCTAGATCCCAAAAAATTAGTTTGATCTTCAATCCAAGAAAGCAGTGGTGAAATTACCAATGTAACTCCTGTTTCTATAATACCTGGCACGAAGTAGCATCCAGACTTCACACCTCCGGTTGGCATGATGACAATAACATCTTTGTGGATTTCACAGGCATTTATTACTTCTCCTGTTGGTCATTCAATGAACTAAATAAATGAGAATTAATATTAATAATGAATGGTTATTCATTATAAAACAAATAAAACATGAAATTACTCGTAGCCAAGCAATTTCAAAACAGTGGTTGTATCTAAAGCAGATGCTTCAACTGTGGCGGTGGTTGGTTCACTTCCATGACTGGAATCTGCAACCGCCATTACGTCGTCGAAATGTGTTAGTTTGTAAAAATCGTCGTCGAAATGTGTTTGTTTTTAGGCAACATCCAGTGACGATGTTGTCTACAACTCTCAAAGATGGAATTATGACGGACACTTTATTGTGACCCGGCAGAAAAACGAGAAGGGAATAACGACAGCGTTTACAAATTTTGAAACAATATCGCGGAAAGTTCCGAAAATGAAAAAACCTCTCTCGTATCGTGAATTGACTACTCCACAACGAGAATGAAGTAATCACCTCAAATTTAATGGTTATATGCTTTTCTATTATGTTCCTAAAAAGAATATGTTGAAGAGTGCTACAGGGTGATCATATCTTTTTTAAATTATGCACATTATTTTATTTCAGTAAGTTGCTTACAGAAAATGCACAGGATTGTGCAAGCTCGAGCGCTTCAAGTCCATGTACATAATGTCTGATGGCATAGCAGCTACCACACGGAGTTGCTCATTAGAAAGATTTCGGTACGATTCTGACCACCACCCAAACTTTAAATATATTTTCTACTGAAATAAAAATGTAATACCGAGATGGAGAAAGAGATAAAGATTAATTGTTAGAAATTTTGAAGAATGTGGTTTGTTTAATTATGGAAATAGAGGGGAGAGGGAAAACGTGAGCGTGAGTGAGTGAACTTTAGAGAGAAAAAGAAGAGGATTTATCAAATTTAAGAAGTTAACACGAAAACAAATAATAACAAAACGAAAGCAATCAGAAAAAAATCAAAAAAACCTAATGGCAACTTGGCAAGTCTTTGAAGCATTTATGCATGTTGCATGTAGTTATAGCGTGAAGAGCAAAATTCTTCCTTGCATGACGAACAGGTGTACTTCTTTGGTACATGTAAAAATAAAAATAAAATATCAATTGACTCATAACGGTAACCATAAAAAAATCCAAAACATACAATTTTTCTAAATCGGCTTTGTTTAATTTGGTTTGGTTTTGTGTAACGTTTAAGAAAATCACTTTTATTCCAGCATTGAATTGCTTTGAAAAGTTCTTCGCCTTTTTTTAAGATTTGATGGCAACTTTCTTGTAAATTTCGGCATTTTGGCATTTGTGTTTGCTGTGTGCGTCCTTTTTATTTTGTATGCAGCAGCAGCAACTTATTCGTTAGTCACAATTTTTCTCTCCTTACTATTATTGTTTATTCCTTCGTATTTTGTAGATAATCAGATATCATTATGTGGACATTTTTTCGATCACTGAGTTTCTTTAGAGCTGTCATGATACCGATTGGTGTTTCTCTTGTTGGCTTCTCAATGAGTGTTGATAATTGTTTGTTTTTATTGAGAAAGGTGGGATCCATATTCCATTCTTGTTCGGGATTGAAGTCAGACTTGACGTATTTTTGAAGCAAACTTTTCTTGGATTCCTTTCACATAAAGGTTGATTTCCCTTTTCCATCTTTGAGTGTCGATTTTCTCTCCGCCATTGTTGTGAGGGCAGTTTGAGATAAAGTAGAGGCCTAAGCATAAAGTTTCTTTTTCTTCGTTACAAAGGGTTATTGTTGATTGGTTAACCAGGATTCTTTCTTTGAGTAGTTTTTTAATTGCTTCCCTGTTTTTGAATACAAGGTGTCTGTATTTTTAACAATTGTTGTGATAGAGTTCCGGTAGGATATTGTTACAGTGGATTGATTAGGAACGACCGTACCTAGCTGTGTTTGTATAGTTTTTGATAGTACCAGAGCATCCGGGATTGTTCAAACCACTGATGCCTAGCATGGGGTTGATGTTAGTCATTGGATTAGGTACCATTCCAGGCTGTTGCAGCATGTAGTTTTGAGGTAACATTTGTCCCAATCCGTAGCTGTGCATCAAGTCCTCTTAGAAGCTAGTTAAGGTCTTCTCAGTGTCACTGGTACACTGTTTGTTGACAGTTTCGGTTGTTCGTTAAAGTTGGTCTCTATTAAAAGTGTTGAACACTGCCTTAACAATTGTTTGGCCGGAGATTTCGTGTTAGATCATATAGTCCCTGACCTGTTTCAGAGCCTCGTGTCTTTCGTGGAAGATGTTTCCCATTTTTTCCTCTGCACACTTAATACGCATGGCCCATTTAAAATAGAGTATGCTTATCTCTTCCGGTTTGGCTCCGTCGACCCCTTTCTGTGTATACTTTGATGACTTTTGGATTGTGATCGTGATCTGAAAAGTCACCCATTGGGGTTCCCTCGCAGCATCGGAGCTTACCGGTCATTAAAAGTGCTTTCGGTGTCTTATTTTGCAAGAAGTATTTTGACGTGACACAAACCATCTTCCCTTGACGATTGGCGGAATAAAGGTAGTGGGGAAATTTTGGGTCGATATAGACTATTGTATAGACGCTACCAGAACCGATGGAAGTACCGGAAGCAGTGCTGCTAGTCGTCTATATCATTATCCTCGTAAGAGATTCGTAAGAGATTGGCACGTTTGACCAATATTTTTGAAAAATATTGATAATCGGTTTCGGGCAAGTTCGTTGATTAAATTTTTGTTAAATACCGTTTTATACCTTTTTTTTTAAAAGCAGACACAAGCTTTTCATTTGAAAAGCACTTTTTCCATGGAAAACAATTTTAAATTCATTTTTATAGGTTTGAAAAATATTTTGGATCCATGAATTTACGGTTAATTAGTTCTTTGTTTATCAGTTTTTGACCAATTAATAGACAGAAATTTTTTTTTTACTGATTTTTATCACCAAGAAACTCTTTTCATCAGTGGGATGGGAGTGTATCTTATTTTTTGGCTATATTTTGCCCAATATGAATTGACCAGTATTTGAAACCAATGTTTATTAATATTTGTATGTTAATTAGTTTTTTGTTGATCTTTTTTTTAGATTTTTTGGAAAAAAGATTTTTGCCAATATTTTTCACCAATTAATTGACCAACTTTTTTTTTGGAACAGAACTCTTTCACCAGAGGATTGGGGTGTGTCTTGTTGTTTATTGACACTGTTTTTTATTTTAACAATTTTTTTCAATTTTTCAATTGGTAATTGTTTATTGAAAAAAAAAATTTCTTCGGGAAAATTTCTTTGGCCACATGGTTGATAAACCTTTTCCTCAATTTATTCAATTATTGGCAGATTGGAAAAAGGGGGTGTTTGTGTGTATTTTGTGTTACTTGGAAGGACGTCATAAAAATGGTAGAGTCTATTCTTCCGTCGGACGGAAATATAGCACCGGGCCTATTCTTCAATCCGACGGACAAATAGCGCAATTTATTTCTCGGGCTATTCGTCCGTCGTGAAGGAAATTACACATACAGCTGTAATAAAAAAGGGGGAACTCATTTTAACCGTCTCTTTCCCCATGCTAAGTCTAGATCAAGGTGTTATCACTCGATGAAATCAGAGACGAAGAGAAAAAAGTAAAACATTTAAAGTATGAACAAATAATAATTTCGGGAAAAATAAATCAAGCATTATTATTTGCTTCTTCTATGTTAAAACAATAGAAATTTTATACCGAACACCTTTTTTTAGAGTAATTTTTTCAGAAGTTAGGTAAAAGAGTTCAAGTAAAAATCGGACTGATTAGTGACATTGACTGCCTTTTTGCACTTGACGCATCATAGATCGTTTGTAGGCATTTGTTTTATTTGAAAATATTTAAGTTACAACATATGAAATAATAAAATGGCATACGCCTTTGTTTATTTATGATTTCATGTGTTCTAGTACTTGTTGCGGAATAACAAAACGGATGAGAGAGGGAGGGGATTCGAAATGTTTTCTTATTTCAGATTGATATGATATCTTGACTTGTAAAAAGAGATGATGCCGCGTGAATGAAGCTAATAAAGACATTTTTTGGACAACAGTAAGGTGAAAATGAATTCCCCCTTTTTTATTACAGTTATATATCTATTTTCCTTCACGACGGACGAATAGCCCAACAAATAAATTGCGCTATTTGTCCGTCGGACGGAAGAATAGGCCCAGTGTTATATTTCCGTCCGACGGACGAATAGATTTTACCCATAAAAATACTCCGGCTTGAGGGAATATTTTGTACACTTGAATTCTTGATCTTGTCTAACATTTCTACAAATATCAAATATAATTTCTTCTCATACAAATAGCCAATACACCGTGAATTGCCAGAGATATAAGTGAAAAGTTTGCTCTTCCTTATACAATCGGTATGTTATAGTTAAAAAATAAATTAAAGGCTGCCTGTGAGATTTATTGCTATCTTTATTTTCAGAGGCATCGTAGACAGCACTTATATAAGAATTACCCAACCCTTTGAAAATTTTGCTGCTTACACATTTATTCTGAAAGAATTTGTGTGCTGTAATTCTGCAGATTAAATAAGACAAATTTAAATTTTACAATTGGGAGTACGGGATGGCCGGGCTCAATGCACGAGTCTCTTGTTTTTAAAAATAGTGCTATTGGTCAGCAACTCAACTAATTTGGAGGTAACTGAGATTTCAATTGCAAAAATTTCAGATTTCAATCCACTTTCTGAACATTTAATAAAAACATATCCGATTCGTACGAGGTAGGAAAAGCTTTCACACATTATGAGAACAATCTTCCAAAAAGACTGACTGACTGACCCAACATACTCAGTTTCATTTTTCAGTCTCGTAGACGCTTCAATAGGACGTTGAATGCCAATCGTTCGAATGAAGAACGTGCATTGGGTCGGTAAAAAAATACTTGTCTTCGATTGAAACTCTTGCATATAATACGTTAGGACCTCGTTCCAAGCGTTATTATCGCAGCGTGATGTATAAACAATTCCGATATTGACATAAATGGAATTGGCTAGATGACGTGGCATAGTTAGGCGAAGAGGGAGAAGAAGGAGACGAAGATGAATTGTCCACAACGAAAAATTAAATGGCAAAGTTAAACGCGACAGAATTTCGTCGATGCTGGAGTACTGAAGTGTATTTTTTTTTTCAAGTCAAGAGTAAGCGGAATCACTAAAAATGCTGTCAAACAGGTTGTTCAATTACTTTAAACGCATCAGTAAAGAAAAAGCAAAGATTGTTTTTATTGCTAGAAAATTGGGGGTTTCCATTGACGGGATTTTCAACGGCTGATGCCAGCCGACCAAAACCCCAAAAAGTCCTTTGCTGTTTAAAAGTTAATTTCTAGGGCCAATGATTTTTTTATTTTACAAATGAAACTTTTTAAGCAAAGGTTAAAAAGTGCTTTAAAGTGTCTTTTGAAAAGGAAAGAAAAATTCTTTAAAGAGTTTTTCCTTTCAGTAAATTGTGGGCTTCAACAAGCTCTTCGATGGCATTAGTTTTTCCAAGTTCTCTTGTTATTAGACGTTCATCGAAATCTTGTAGTTTTTTCCGATTTGCATATCTTTTTGAATGCAGAATAATTGAAGTGACATTCTAAAGAAAAATCGAATGGTGTTTAAGAAAATGAATTTTGCAATATTCATGGAACTTAAATAGAAAAATAGGGAAAAAATCATAGGAAATGTGATTTTTGAAAAATAGTGAAAGCCGTGGGAATTGTAAAACTTCTCTTTTATTACGATGTCTACAGGTTTTAAAAATCGGGTGAGATTCACAATTTAAAGTTTTCATACCTTCGGTTTACGGTGGATTCTTTCATATCACCACTCAACACCTCCGTCACGTGCTCTAGCTTCACGACTGGCTTATCCTTAAGCAAAAGGTTCATTTTGTCCATAAATGGCAATGACATTCTTGATGTGGTCTTCTTCGATCAGCGATGAGCGAAGCAATTATACGCCAACGGAAAAATGTTTTTTCAGTAATTCAATTTAGATCGCAAAGTTTTTTTTTAAATCTTCTTTCTCTCTTTCATTTTCTATTTCCCTTCTTTAATTTCCAAAACCAGGAAAATCTAGTGTTTGCTGAAATATTTTATGTCATGTATTGTGTTCATAATACATCAAATCCATCTAAAATTTGATGGGGATCCCAAATCGATAAGAGTTGTTTTGATAACAGCTGAATAGTTAAGAAGCTGTCGGCCTACTTTTACGGTTTAATTTCGGCCATATTGAGTTTTCTAATTGACAAAAAGTAAAAATGCCGTTATTAGTCACCGTGATTTGAAAATAACCTCGTTAGCCCGTAAGACGCCGTGTTAAAAACCAATAATTTAATTTTTTTATTTTATTAATACTTTGTGGAATACAGCAGTAATCAACAAATCAATACTTTAGAAAATATTGAAAAGCAATTGAGTTAACAATGTTACGAATTTTAAAATTTTTGATATCCCACAAAAATGTCACATTTAAAAAAAATGAAATTATGAATTCATACAATGGAAGTTTTAACTGGATTTCTATTTGGGTTTTTTCCCCAAACCTGAAACCTCCCTAAAATCGGTATAATTCATAAAAAATGGTCCTGGGAAATTCAAGAGGACCAAATTAAAACACCCAACGAAAAAAATTGGTTTATACCATAGCCACTGTATTTTTAAGGGATATAACACATACATCAAATATAAATTATCCCCTAAGGTTGTGGTTAAAAACCCAATTAATAAAGTTTTTGTATTTAATAATACTTTGTGGAATACAGCGGTATCCAATACTCCGTAATATATATATATAAAAACAACTAAACTAGCAAAGCATGCATTTTACAATTTTTGGTATCCCACAAACATGTTTAATTTTTAAACTAAACAATGAATTCACAAGATCAAATTTTAATTTATTTTTTTACTCTACCCTAAAAGTGGACTTTATTTTTTTCAAATATTTGCGACAAGGTGGATATTTTGGGTGATGTTACTCTTGAAATCTATTTTGATTGTTTGTTATTTTTAGCTGAAAAATGTCACGTAGAAATCATCTCTGTAAAATCACTATTAGTTATTGGGAAAAAATTAGGCTCTAGTCATGGGTAAACCTCGAATCTGAGTAAAAGAATTAAACAAAAATTAACTTTTTTTTATGGAAATTACCCTGTAAAATCCTCCGATGATATTCATTGATTTACTATTTTAAAATCAATTTTAAAAAATGCCCATTATGTTTCGGGGAAATGAAAACACTTTTCGTTATTACTTTACTAGAAATGCGTTATTTTACGTATAGTTTTGAAATTTGTCACACTTGCAAAGCATCAAATTTTTTACAAAATTAATATATCTAAATTTTTTTAGCATTTGAGAATGTAGAATTTTTATTTAATTTCCAAGAAATGTTTTTCAAACTTACTCAAGGCATCATCTTATAGGGTAAAAAGCCGCGTCACATGACCTTTGGTAACGTCTATTTAAAGTTTTACTGTTTGCTTATTTAACAAAACCCTAGCCAAATTAAATTTTGTTAATTTTTGACGACACTAGATTTTTTTTTCTTTTTTAAAGTTATCGTGTCTAGTTCTAGCATCAAGATCTAATGTATGTTCGGTCTAGAAAGTGTTGAAGCATTCAAACCATGGCCGATCATCTTCATTTGCCAGACCGTATAATTAAACTGGCTCAAAGTCTTTTCAAGAAGGTTTTTATCGGAAGGCATATTGAAGCAAGCAGCACTTATGCTAGTGAATCTGCATGCCTTTACATAGTCTGCAGGTGGGTACCATTCATCAAAAGAAAATTTTAAACTGATAATTCAAAATTTTGTAATGGGATATTTTTGTTTATTTTTAAAGGCAAGAAAGTGTACACATAAACTTCAACGTGATCCGTGCCCTCAGCCAAGCTGGAAAACGAGAGATTTTCAAATGCTTCAAACTAATTCTTGGAGGTCTGAAGATATCAGCCAAAAGCTACACAACATCAGATTTCATGCCTCGTTTCTGTGGTTATCTCGGTATTGCAGCAAAATTACTATCAGAAAAGGAAAAATAAATTTAATACGCAAGTTTTTTTTTGGATTGTCCAAAAACGTCGAAAACACGGCGTCTCATATCAGACGTAAAGCAATGGAAATCGTTCCTGGACGGTCTCCGATCTCTGTTGCTGCGGTTGCAATTTTAATGGTGTCGCGTTCCCCCGCCTCTGAAAAGGGAACTTTTATGTTAGAAATAGGAAATATGGCTGGAGTAGCCGTAAGGACCATTCGTAAGTCATATCAATTGATGTGTTCATGTCCCACAGATTTGTTTCCAGAGAGTTTTTCTATTAGAGTTGGATTTCCCCGCAAATTAGAGAAGATTTTTCTCTCATAAGTTACATGTTTATCTTTTCGTGCCTTTTAAGCGCAACTTTTATGTAACCAAATCTCAAGTTTTGATGTTTAACATGTTGAATTGTCTATCCGTCGCGATCGTCTATCGCGTCGTCTGTGAGTCGCGATTCAGTCATTTACGTAAGATTTGTAGGACGTCCAAGATGACATTGCGCATATTCGTGCCTTAAACCTCCTGGCAAAATATCTACGCATTGGCAGTTAAATTAATTCATTTTAGAAATGTTTCCAGTTAAGGTCAAAGCAAGGTATGAAGCAGCCGAAACGAAACACGTTTAAATGAAGGGAGCGTTCATAAATGACGTCACACTTTTCAAAGCCTTTTTGACCCCCTCCTCCTCCCTGTCACAAAAGTGCAACCTAGCGAACCAAGCGAAAAAACAATGCAAAAGATTTATGGAAGTTCACTCTTGTCTCAGATAGTTGCGATTTCAGCTGAACGTACCGCCTGAACGAATGAAAATTGCATTGCTGACCTAATAGAATTAGTTTTTAAATTGGGCGTTCCAACGTGTGAGATCACATGCCCTTTACTACCCCCCCCCCCCCCTTTCCCTGTCACAATGCGTCATAAAACTCAGGACTCCTCCCCCCCCCCCCAAAAAAAAAAATAAAGGGACGTCATTTATGAACGCTCCCTTACGCCATAAATTTACCCCTTTAGTGCATCCCATTAAGGTAACTTTATTGCCCCATCCTCTCCTATAGAACCGTGCTATTAGGTACTGCATCTAGCGGTCACATTTTTTAGTGAAAACAGAACGAGTCTTCATTTATTTTATAGGGTGTCATACACTGAATATAAACCAATCTCTTAAATCTTAAACGATAGATTATGACACATCAGCCGACATCCTACCTCATTTATCGTACACTTTACGGTGACCGTGATAAGATTTTCACAAATGATACGTCGTTAACATTAACATCAACAAAGTTCATGATTCCAAACCATAGAATTTAGTTTCGTACAGGTCCGGTCGCCCAATCAAGATCGAATTCCTTTGAATTAGAAAGGAGAGCTAGTAAATCCAAATTTTTCTCTCATCATATTACATATTTATCGATTCTGAATTTTAATTTTTTTTTTCGCAAGTCAAGCAGCAAATTTGAAATATGTAGCGAAAGGCGATTTGATATTGAAAAATAAAACGTTCACGAGCTAACTCGAAATCTCTAGAGAGAATGATGATGTAGCACAAGTGCCTCTATGTATAGTTGTAAACCTGTAAATCTGCTTCGGTACAGCTATACGTGAGTGTGAATCGTGTCGTGAGTCCATCGGGACTTGGTGGAGAGAGCCAATAGTCCACCAATATAGTCAGTGGTGGTGTTGTTGGTTATGTTGTAGATTCCCACCTCCTTACTGTTGGTCTCTCTCATTTCTTTCGTTTCTTTCTCTTCTCTTTCTCGACATGACGATGGAGGAAACAATAAGATCGTGATTGGCAACTTTTCTTCTTCTTCTTCTATCCTCTCGTAGGATTTAACGGCGATGGCATCACCATTTCGTATATACTGCCCCGACAACAACAACAAAAAGGGGGGTGGAATGAATAGAAAAAAAAGGAGAAGAGAAGAAGCGTGTGTGAGCACGACATGAAAGTGATGAAGAAAAAAAAAAATTTTTTTGCCGCATAACTCTCACGCATATGTCCCGCGCATCTTCTTTTTTTCTTTTATTTCGTTTTTTTTTCTTCATCTTCTTCCCCGCACAAAAAAAAATTTTCTATTCAAATGATTCTATTGCGCATAAAGTGAAGGAAAAGAGTTGAGGCAAGCCAAAATTCCTGGGTCCTGGCACACCACACAGCACTATCGTCCACCTGTTGTCGCCCGCCAATTGAAATCGCCTTTTTCTTCTTCTTCTTCTTTAAAAATTTGGTTTTGCGTGCCATCATCTGGTGGTGGTAACGCAGAAGAAGAAGTCGGGAGAGGGGAATGTGTTGTGTGTGTGCTCAGACGTTTATGGCATCAGCAAAAGAAGAAAGAAGAAAGAAGAAATCTTCTTTAAAAATTTGGTTTTGCGTGCCATCATCTGGTGGTGGTAAAGCAGAAGAAGAAGTCGGGAGAGGGGAATGTGTTGTGTGTGTGTGTTGATGCTCAGACGTTTATGGCATCAGCAAAAGAAGAAAGAAGAAAGAAGAAAGAAGAAAGAAGAAAGAAGAAAGAAGAAAGAAGAAAGAAGAAAGAAGAAAGAAGAAAGAAGAAAGAAGAAGAAGGAGTTTGAATTTACGAGTGAAAATGGTTTGGCGCGGCCTGTTCCACCTGGCCGAGCATTAAATCAAAGAAAACGAGAAAAGAAAGAAAGAAAGAAAGAAAAAAGAAGTTTTGCTGGGTAAAGGAGAAAGGAGAAGAAAACTTGAGAGCGGAATAACTGAGCGTTGCGCTCACACACAAATTCCCCTTAAATTCCTGCACTGCTGTAGCGCGGAAGAAAAAGAAAATTCAAATGAAGAAAGAGGTGGGAAAATAAAAAAAATAATAAATAAAAAAGGCTGGGTAGAGATGAGAAGAGAGACGACAGGTTGGATTTTTTTTTAAAGTGGCGCCATCGAAAATATTTTGATTTTTTTATTCAATTTCTTGACTTTCGCTCAATCACACAACTCTTGTGTACAACGTGAATAACCGCGGTCATTTTCAACGATAAACAAAGTTATTATAATGAACATTATGGACATTAGGTCTACCTAGTGTAATTCATGTTGTTTTCACTAATGCCGGTGCTATTCAAATGTGCAATTGAACTTTGCCTAAACACTATGGTGTCATAGGGAATTCATGTCGTTACTTAAATAAAGGTTCCAATTTATTTAATTATTATCATGCAATGCTCAATCTAACGAAGGAATCTAAGGAGTAATGATGATTGAACTTGTTCGAGATGGGACCGACTTGAACTTCTGCTGTAGCAGTCGTTTTGTCTAGACCGTCACAACAGGATTAAGTCATACTCGGTGGTTTCATTGTTAGATTAGCCACAAATTATTTAACTTAAATTCCATTGTATAAGTGATATGAAATTCCACTTTGCTTAAGTGTTCTTTTCGTCGTTCAATTGTTAACAATGATTTCATGATAATTTATCGGTTAAAAAATGAATCAGTTAGAAGTAGATATTAAATGTATAAACACAGTTCGTGATTCAAATCATCGAATTTTCAAGCGACGAATTAGTTTTTCGTTGGTGTTCGATGATTTGAGCGGTATACCAGGACTATGAATTTGGGAAAGAATAACAACAATGATCACCCAGCGGATATCATAGAAACTACACACACAAAAGGATAAGAAATTTCCCTTTCAATTGTCCTATAAGCTACTGCTATTTACTCTTATAGCTGATGGTTGGTTGGGTCAAAATCGACTTGATCACGAAACAACAATATATACTATAGTGGCTCCCATTCTCAATCCTCGACACTTGTTCATTCTTTCTTTCCACGCTCACACTCGCAAGTAAGTAGCACATCGTATGCCATCGTTTTTTTTTCAGGGGGGAGAGAGCCTGATGGGAGGTGACGACCTAAACTGCCTAATGGGCGTTGTCTCTATAATATCCTTTCTTCTTATAGTTCTTATTCATATCTTTATAATATACAAGCCGCGCATTTTTTTGTTTTTTAAATAAATATAATAAGATGCAATCAAGCGTTTGATGAGATATCGGACGTCATCATCTCAACACTTTGTGCGTTTCTTTCATGGTCAATTTTGTTGGAGACATTTGATCGTTATTTGAATTTTTCAAAGGGTGCTGACATTATTACATTGATGCGCATATAATTTACAAATGACATTGCGCTGATTGACCTGTCGGACTTGTTGAACAATTTTGTAGCTATACAAGTTCGAGTGACTTAATCATCCCGTCGAGTTGAAGGAGTTTTTCAAAACACATAGAAACAGCCAACGGCCGGACTAGGAATGTCCGCATTATGTAACAGCTTTATTTTATTTTTTTTTTTTTTGCTTGGGTGTATTACAGATGAACTGACGGATAAAACAGTTTTCGTGAGAGTCGTGATGAACGGATCGCCTATATGCAGTTTGCAAAGCGGTTTGATATTTTAAAGCGTCTAACAGCAGGCGAGAAGAAACAAAACCAGAACGTCATCATCTGCCTGTTATCACGTCTTCTTATAAAAATTTACATTTTGTTTTTTTTTTCTTCCTTCAAAAAATGGCGTTAAAAAAATTGTTTTTTTTTCTTCTTCTTCTTCTGTAAATATGTTCTAAATAAAGGATGGAATCGTCCTAATATTAATATAGTATATATCGACATAGTGTAATGACAATCTAACATCTATCGTCTTTTCTCTCTTCTTATTTCTTCGTCTTATTTCTTGTCTAAATAATAATCCAAAGAGGATTTCCGACTGCCGGACAATCAGAAATTCATTCTTACTCCTGTGTGTACATGTACAATTTTGTACATCTTCGAGATGGAGAAGAAAGCTAATGCTAACCCCTAAAAAGCGCTTTCTATTTTTATTTTATTTTTTTTATTTGGCCACCAGGTGTAATCTTACTCGCTCTTTCTGGGTGCTGAAATGAAAGTAAATAATAAGAATGAACGAAATCAGAATAAATCAAGGATCAGTTTACAATGCCGTGCAAGTAATAATATCATAGTTGGTGGGGTGGCCACTATGAGTAGTCATACTCTTCGGTTCGTGGTGGCCTTCCACCACCTCCAATAAACAAATGATAAGGATAAGCCGTACAATTCATATGATTTAAAGGACTCGTTCCCTCACAAGGTGTGCAATGCCTCCTATTTGGTGTCCCCGCCTTGTCTATCCAAAAATTCATTGCTCCTTGATTAATTTGCAAAGGGACGTACTCTTCGTAACGCAATCCCCATCGCCATTTGTCCACATCACTCTCCGTATACTTATGAAACTGCTCCTCTCTGGCGGAATTTAATGCCCGCCGACGAATGTCTTCCTGGAACCATTGGCGGGAGTTATTATGGTCCAATCGGTCCATTAGGGCATAGATGCGATCCCGGTTATTGGTCGGTTCGTTGACGTAATTTTGATTGTTGTGATGAAACCAAGTCTCCCTGGGAATTTCCTGGTTGGAATAGAGATCGTTCTCCACAATGCACCGTAGGTAATGATACCTATCCTTACAAACGGTGCACTTTTTTTGTCGTGCCGACAGTTCCTTAGGGTAAAAGTCCTTGTCCAGAACTCTACCTAACGGAACTGAACCAGCCGGTTAACTGGTTCGTTCAGTTCAGTTCCCCGAAGTTATTAACCCGGCAGAGGCAGATCCCCAAATCATTTTTTGCCATGTTGTGCCATCGGTGATGTCAAAACATTTCCAAACTTTTCTTCCAAGTGAATTCTTTCCACAGCGAGTTCCGCTGGCATTTCGCCATGTTTGGGATGCAACAGATCTGTTCCGCAATTTTTAGCATATCTCGATCGACACAGAATGTAATTCAAATTTTCTGCTTCACCAGCTTTGTACCTGTGTTTAAAAAGACAAATTAACAAATTTGTTGAAGTCAAAATATTTTTGCGATACTTACAATGTGACGCATGACTTGAATTCGTCAATCAAGCGCCCAGCATGACCGTTTTGGTAGGATACTACAAATATTTCCCCAGGTCCACTGCTGTAGTGCTCTTGAATCAAATTGATGGCTGCTGAGCACCATTTTGGCTTCAACGATCAGAAGCTTGTGATGCCATTTAAAATACATCAGATGGCCTGGGCTGGAATTTAAAAACACCTATAAACAAAAAAAATTATTATTTAATAGAAGGAGATGACAACACAATTTTTACTCACTTGGATGGTAGATGATAACAGTCTGTATAGTAATCCCTTTCACGGGATCCGTGATCAACAAAAAAAAACATTTGTGTCCGTTTAATTCTTCAATTAAACTTTGTTTCCAAATTCCACGATGTTTGATGCAACATACCATACCTACAACATTTGAAATATTAGTAGAAACCACAAAAAAATTTCAAAGTTAATTTTTACCTTTTTGTATCAGCGAAATATGCATGCGAGTGCCTGTTTGAAAATGTCTAATTAAGTATGTTGTGGCTCTTTTTCCAGTAAATTCATCGAAACAGTATTCGCAGTAACGTCCTTTATACATTTTTATACTCACAAATTTTCCTTTGACACTTGGATGATGGACTGGTGATGAATAGTTCTTTTTTTCCTTCAAAAATTGTGTTTTCTTTGAACCTAAACAAAAATACATACAATAAAAAAAAATGTTCATAGTTGATATTTTTATTTTACCAAGAATATCGTTTTCTTCATAAAAGTTGATTTTTATTTGACGAAGCATTATTTGTTTCCTCTTGAATGCATCTATAGCAGATGCCAACGACATTAATTCTGCTACAGTTTTGCCTTCTTCAGGTAACACCTAATTAAAAAAGAGAAATTTATTACTTCAATTTATTTATTTTTTTTTAAATTTTACCTTATACATCTCATGCAATTCGTGAATAATTAGTCGGCTGTTGAAGAATTGTCCTGCCATATCTTCGAAAACCATTGCCACGCATCCGATGGGTGTAAAATAGGAAATACAATTTAGCTTTTTCAACATTGTTTCTCTTTCTTCTTAATTTTTTTTTGTATTTTTCCCAATCAACCTAGCAATTCAAAGCAAGATATATAAATGAAGGATGGATGTATGCAGGGTGGATATGTGGTATAGATGTTATAGATTCCTACCTGATTAGATCGATTCAGATCCTACTTTAATATTTCAATTTCGTCGAGCCTGCAAATAAAGAAAGCGAGAGAGGCATTGAGTGTATGCATAATGTAATATCACATAGAGAGAAGGACGACGACAGAGCTGGGGGAATTATAGAGACGGCCATGTATATATCTGTCACCAACAAACAATAACTAATGACTGTTTGCTCATTGAGCGATACGACGAGTATATACAGCTAATGTTACACCGTACAATGCATCGTTCCCAAGTTTCCCCTGATCAAATACCCAACAGCTTTTCGTCGATGACTTTTTCCAACTCCCCCCCCCCATCCTCCCATGAGAGATGAAAAAAGAAACGGACAGGGTTTAAAAAATGTGGGATATTTAAAGAGAGAGGGAACAACAGCCGGCATCGACACCGATTTGCACTAGCCCTGTGTGCCTTTTTAAAAAGGTTAAAAGAAGAGACTGACAATTTTCCCGCATAGGTAATCAATTCCAGCTGCCACCACCACTACTCTGCTGCTCTTACTTATAACTGTTCCTATAGTCTTTCACTCAAATTGATACTGTGTTGGCAAGCTAATGGATAAGCCCTTAAAATCTTGCACGGGGAACAAACTGTGTGTGACGGACGCTAATGAGAGTTAATATTTTAGAGAAGGAATAATAAAAAAGCATGGTCCCTGGTTATTATTCTATAGTATACGGAGGGACTGGGACTACTTGCTCGACTTACTTGGCATGGTAAACGGATTCGGCTCAAGCTTTGGCGTCGAACAGTTCCTCGCCAATCCTGCGATTGCAGTTCAGTGACATCTGTAAAAGACATTAAAGATTCATTGGTATATTGCACATGGTATATTATACATATAAGCATTTGAACGAAGACGTCGGTGGTCTTTTACTGTTGGCTCTGTCTCTCTCTCATCACAGATCCGCGTCAAAGTCATCAATCACAAAGACGCAATGCGGCCGAAATAAAACCAAAAAATAATAATATTAACAAGCCAGAAACATAATAACGGTCGAGAACAGAAGATAAAAAAAAATCAAATAAAAAACCAAAAACCATCGCAAGGGTTCGGCATCCAAGTGGGCAAACGGAATTTCCGCACGAACGAACCCAAGAAACGTTAAAAAGTAACCAACAAAAAAAAAATGATGTTTGTTCCGGTAATCGAGCAGAACGGATATATAGAAAGAAAAATCATTGATTTGAGGTTAGTAGTAGTAGTACCTAAGAAAATGTCTGTATGTGAGTGCCTGTCATCACGGACTGTAACTCTTGATGCATTTGCTGATATTTAGGTAACTGCCCAGATAACACACACCTGAGCCAATGACGTCCCTTGGATGTCGTGTTGGGACGGTTGCAACGTCCCAAGGACTCCCCATATTTTGGGGTTCTCGTCTTTGGGACTGGTTTTGGATGTGGCAATGTCCGCCGATTGCTGTGCCCAGCACAGCTCATGGGACGTCTCTCTAGAACGTGCTAAGTACGTACAGTATCCTGCAAAAAAATCCGAACGCGATTTTTATATTTTTAAACATCTAGTGAGGGGAAAATAAACTACTAGTTAAATAGTTGATGTCTAATCCTTTTCCAAGGTAATATTGGCGCGATAGACCAAAGGTAGGGAAATTCCCAGACATAGCCTTAGGGGCATTTCTTTGTTCTCTTCTTTCTCGTCTATACTACAGTGCATTTCAGTTTGCATTATATAACAATAACACTGTGTTTATGCATGCCTTGCGTTTAGGTCTATATTTCATGGGTGGAATATATTGGTTTTAAGTAAAAACAATTAGCACATTCATTTTTCACGCTCTGAAACAGACTTTGGTCCGACTACGGGCTCGAACCATAGACCTTTAGCAATGCAAATTAGTCATCTAACCACTGCGCTATTTGCTCTATATATATATTATTATATTCTATAATACCATTTGTAAAATATCACCAGTCATCCAAAGTCATCATAAGGATTACTCTGATATCACCAATTATGAATCGGATTTCAACTTTCTTGACAAGATGACGATGAATCATGATGAAATATTTTATTCAGTGAAGAATATCAATCAATGAAGAATAAAATGGAGAATACTGGACTCTAACTATAGACAATTGATGCTGAATGCCAGCCAGCTGCCCACTGAGCTATCTGAGATACGCGATTAACATCCCTGTTTATTAAATTTGACTCGTTGTTCCCGCGTAAAAACACGATAGTTATAAAATTTTCTAAGTGTTTTGTTGGAGCCAAAATGTAATCAATGGTACGGATAAGGTACGTTCACATGGGACTGTGAAAATTGCCGCGCTTCGGTGCTTTTTTGTTTTAAAAGGGACGGCTTTTAAATGTTTTATACTTGAGCCTGTCCCAGACGTCCCATTGGTACGTCTTTGGGGCTCGATTGGGACGAGAATTCCTATCTGGGTGGTCATCCAGTATTTGAATGTAAATGTTGGTTGGCGACACGCACGCCATTAGGACACGCGCGAGACAAGTGTTTGGGTTTTTAGCGTAGATGGCACTAAATAGACAAGCAAAACCAAATCACAATGGCATTAATATCACACGCACAGCGCAGACTTGCACGACAAAAACAATTTACAGGGACTTAACTACGTTTGCCACGTCCAACGCTCTTCTCCCTACCACGCTTCCTGTTATCCGACATGTTTCCGATTAGTCAGTTGCCTGCTGATTACTGTTGATAATTGTGAAGTGTAATTAAAATACGGCAAGTTGTCTTAAATACAGATTCATATGCTCACACTAGAGAAACGTTTCGACACTATGTTATTCCTGTCTAACTCTTAAGATGTAAGCAATTAGATTTAAAAAGGATAGCTTGAAACTTGCAACACTTCCAACAAAGAAACAGAACCGGAGTTTGACTGAGACAACGGTCTCAACAACAAAAATGTTGATCAGAAAAAAATGCTACTTAAGCAAAAAATGCCAGTCAGAGACTGTCGAGTCTCTTTTATGACCTTAATGGAAAGTAATCTACTTTCAAAAGAGCATCCAACAAGTGTTGCCATAAGAACGTTATTTCACCAAATTCTGTGGCCAGAAAGACCATGCTATCAGTTACAACATAAAAGAATTCGACGATTACTACAACAGTTTTGGTAAAACTTCTAGTTCAGGACAGACAGGTAATGTGCCCAAAAAATACGAATCAATACATAAGTACAGAGAAAACAGCTGAGACCAAAAAAAAAATCAATGACACAGAGTTGAGTAACGAATAATCACTCAGATTATAAAAATGCCCTAGATCGCATTTTAGTATTGTTTCATTTAGATTTTCTCGCTAGGTAGTCGAATAAGCAAACAAAAAAACTATTTCATTAATTGATTCGACAAATTTAACTAATACTAAAAACTTGAAACGATTCCATAGCTGGCAAGCTTTAGAGTACTGAAATTGTTTAATAATCTTTACCCCCCGTTTTGATTTTGATATTAATTCACTTTCGATTGCAGTTCGAGGAGCGAAAGGCTAGCCAAACGGAAAATCCCAACAGTTTCATTAAGACTTTACATCGGGAGATTGAAAGACGTTGAAAGAGAGAACTAAAACGGCTGGTCTTTCGTTCCTCATTACGAAACTATCGAGCTAAAGAAGAAATTTCTTTAAAAAATTTAGTTCTAATATCGAATCAGTTCAAATGTCGGAACAAATAATTTTCAATGGATCTCTCCGTAAAGAAATTCATAATTGCATACATGAAAGTTGAAGACAATTCAACAAAGGTTCTCGGCGCTTGATTTTTTCCCAAACTTGTTTTTTGTCGCATTGGAAGACACTGAATAGGAGGGGATCCAATGTTTGTTCACGGATGGAGAAATTCAGTCGAGCGAATCCAAATTATGTCGTGCATGTAAAAGAGACCCTAAGTTTTCCTATCTGCAACATCGGGCGATGGAGTGACGGCGTGACCGATCGTGTCTGCTGTATCAATTCTCACACAAGCGACGGTTCAATACAACACCGATGGTGTGTCGACATCTGTGGACTTCTTCGACACATAACGCAACACTTTACTCGTTTTCAAGGAATCGTACCTGTACCACTATCCACAAAGAAATCCTAATTCCAAACTAATTGTAAGTATGTTGATTTTATGGTCTTTCAAGAACATTTTCAATGGAAAAAGCTGTTTTTCAGTCAAGTGGCGTGATGAACAATTTCCAACAGTTGGTATGTTCACTTACGGTTAACAGATTTATCATTTTTACTCGAAATCTACGCCTTCTAATAATGTCCGAGTTGTGGACTTTATTAGGGGGATCCAATAAGCTCCCCTAGAAGGCTAGTCCCCGAATTAATTAAAAAAATAATAACTAACATTACATAGAGTATTAGGGGAGACCGGGGCTATGTGGGACACTTTTTGTTTTTCCGCTGCCAAATTTGTTATAAGATAAATTAAGAAAAAATAAAAGCATAGGAGTGATTCCCTGTTATTTATTTGTGTTTGGTAATTTTTTTAAATTTTTTCTTAAATGTTGGTGTAAGTTATTCAATAAAATGTAAAGAGGAAAAAAAAATGGGGGGAGGGTTAAATGGGTTAAATGGCATCAGTGGACCAGTCAAATCCTGCCTCCGAGAAAGGACCTCTTGATACCGTCGTCATTCAAGATGATGTTATGGATACAGAACTGGAGCCTCCACTCACAGGCTGTATCCCCATCACCGAGAACAAAATGGCATCAGTGGACCAGCAATACGAACAGCTTAAACAATTGGCAGTTGCTCGTCAAAAGAATTTAGACGACAGCCAAAATATTCACAAATTCTTACGTGAAGCGGACGAGGTGGCCAACTGGATCAAAGAACAAATGGCTATGGCAGCATTGGAGGGTTATGGACGTGACGTTGAACATGTAGAAATCCTCATTCAAAAGTTTGATGGCTTCCTCAGCACTCTGAATGCCAGCCAATATCGAATTGAGTTGCTCAAGGTGGCTGCCAAAGCCTCCACGGACGATACCAAGATCGACTCTGCAAAGATTCGTGCTAAAGTCGATGAAGTCAATCAGATTTGGGATGACCTGTACGAGTTGTTACATGCACGCCAAGATGCTTTGTCTGGAGCTAAACGAGTCCACGTTTTCAACAGTAATGTCGATAAAACAGTGACATGGATCATAGAGAAAGTGGCCACCCTTTACAGCGATGATTACGGTCAAGATCTTAAAGGTGTTCAGGCTCTTCTTCGTAAGCACACTGGATTCGAGCACGATCTGCTTGCCGTCAAGGAACAGGTGGGTTTTACTTTGAACCGAATTGCATAAAAATAGTATTTGTCACACACATATGGTTTTTTTTAGGTCGACGCCGTCATTGATGAAGCCTAAATCCTATCTGGTCTTTTCCCTGATGCTCGTGATAACATTGCCATCCGCCATGGAGAGACTCTACGTGCCTGGCACGATCTTCTCAAAAATGGAGTTCAGAGGAAAGATAAACTGCAACAAGCAGAAACGTTGCAAGCTTACTTTGACGACTACCGCGACTTGATGCGAGTCTTACATCAACATTTAGAGTTTCGAAAAAAAACTCTTCTTTTTACAATTTGCTTTTATTTTATGTCAAAAATAGGGCCTGGTTCAACGAAATGATTGATAAAATGACTGCTCCTGAATTAGCTCGAGAACGTGCTAATATTGCTTTGCAGTTGGCTGGGCATCGTGAATATCAAACAGAAATCGAGGCCCGCAAGGAGCTGTTTGATCGTTTCGTTCATATGGGTGAAGCTTTGATTGGTAAACGATATTTTATGGCAGAAGAAATCCAAGAGAAAGTCATGATATTAACCCAACGACGTCATCAACTGCTCGAGACATGGCAACGCAAGGAAGAAATTTATCTGTGGAACATGGACACGCTACTCTTCGAGCGTGACGCTCAGGTGGACATTCACGTACACGCGGACGCATCGAATTTGGCAACTGCAAATGCCGAAGTAAGTAGTGACTATTTGCCGGATATCCAACTTTTGTGCAATGCCGTGCTAGAATCAGATGCCGATTTTGATGCCGAATGTTTCCCAAATTCCGAGCAATACTTTTTTTTGGAGTACCCGTTTTCTTGTTCGAGTGTCATCATTAATTTGATTTTCCTATATTTTCCACATAACAGAGAAAATTTTCTTTTCATTTTGTATGGATTTTTTTGTTCCATAACACGGAAATTACACGGAAACATAAACGGAAACCAAATTGTACAAAACCAAAAGTTGCTGAAAGAGTTTGTGCAGCAACATGTCCATGCCAGAGAGGAAACCAATCCATTTCGAGACAGACCGATTGAAACAAGTTTTTATAGATTTATTACATAAAGGGGTGTTTTGGTTCTTTTGGCAGTGTATGCGCACAAAACACGGTTTTGTAACTGTGGTCTCATCTTACTGTCCATCGTCTTGCATTTTTCCATCAGGATGCGCCAGCAACGTCAAGCCGGATCCAACGGGAAACGAAGTTCCGAAAGCGCCTCTTAGAAATGATTTTGCTTCAACGATTCCTGTACAAGTTGATTGAGCTTGTTACGGCCTTCCTTCTTCTGTTGGACCATTTCACTTGTTTCCTGGAGTCGGTTGAGTGCCGCCAGTTGACGGGAAAATATTTACATGTGATCTGGAGCGCCACAAAAATACGCCTACAACATCAACCCGAAACGGTTAGCAACAGCCAGACCATTACTTATATTATTATCATTACAACAGCCTTACTCCAAGACTCTTCTTTGCACTGTTGACAACTATTGTATAACAATGACGATGTATACCGTTTGATAGAGACCATATAAGAGTAAAAGTAATACACTTTGCAAAAAATATATTGGACAATGCTTCTTAAGTCCACATAAAACACAAAAAAATAATGACAATTGCATAAACGTTGTAAGATAAACAAAACAACGAAAAATGCAAACAAAAATTATACATTCTCGAAGTATACATTCAGAAATTCTATTATGGAAGTGTAACTGTTTCAACGAATGCTAAGATGAAAAAATTCTATCTTGAAGGTGTAACTGGTTACAATGAATAGTTATTTGTTCGCTTTAAGTCGTGAAATTAATCGGTAGATAAAAATCACATGCCGCATCAAATTTCTTGAGATCTGATTGAGATACTTCTTCTCTTTTTACTCCAACCGGCTTGTACAATTTCAACGGACACCAGTAATAGCTTTTGCCATAATTTTTGATGTGGGACGCTTTACATGAAACAGTATTCTTAACAGCCAAAGTTTTCCCACCTGGGCATTTGCAATAGATTTTTTCTTCACTATTTTGTGTCTGGAAACAATCAGTGATCTTGACTTGTCTTTTCTCAACAACTTTCTTGACTTTTTCACTGTTTTCTTTATCTGATTCAAAATCGTTGTTTGTCTCAAGTGGCAAGTTTAATCCATCATCAGTTGCTGAAAAAATAAAAATGAAATTTTTATACTGATCAAATATTGCAAAATGATTAAATATTTAAAAAAAAATCACTTTTTTTTAAAACCGGGAAATTTTGTTTTTCTAGCACAACTTGCAATGTGTAGGAGAGTAAACTAATCTGTTTTCTATGACTCAAGTTCTATCATCAATTTTCTTGCTTTGACTTTCTATTTTTTCCAAGTCATTTAGATGCTCTCCAAAAAATTTCTCTTGTGCACCAATGTCGAGTTCCTAAAAATAAATTGTTATATTGATTGAAATAAAATTGATAACTCTATTAAGAATTTACCTCCCACAATTCTCTAATTACGCCGTTGAACTCATTACTTGTCTTAACGTAACCATATCCATGACTTTCTAGTAACCAGTCAGAAAAACACTCCATAGCACCTTTTGCAATTAATTTAGCCTTCAGTTTCTGCAGCGAATGTATTTCATGTGAATGTCCGATAATTTGACGTTTAACGAGCTCATCACTGCTTTGACTAGTTTCATTTTTTTTCAGAGTTTTTTGCTTTTTAAAGTAATCACTAATTGAACCAGAGGTATTAACTCTATCATGTGTTTTTTTTTGTTTGTCTAGTCATTTTCACGAACGAAAAACTGATTGAACACGGCTGATTCACAACTAACTGATTCTGAAACTGATAAACCAACGGCCTACTAAAAACGAGACAATGAGACTTTGAGAATAACGAGACAAGGAGACTTTGAGAATAACGAGACAATGAGAATACTTTTACAGGAAAAAATGGCGACCATTCCATAGGTTGCCAAGTTAGTTTATAGTTGGAAATAGTGCAAGCCCTAAGGGGGAATTTGGCTAGAAAATTGGGAAATTTTGTAGTCATAGCACCTCGTTCTCCCCTAGCTTTTTCCCCCAAGCTAATAGCCCAAGCACTTGGCTCACACTCACAGAGGCAGGGGCCAGCATTTTTCTCTGCAACGGCTGAATTATGTTTATTAAAAAAACCGCTGGTAAAATTCAAATTTCTTTCTCTTTCAGAAGTGCTGTCTCTTAATTTGTTACATGAAGTATAAGTGGAGATAATATAAAAAAAGTAAAGATGATAAAAAAAATATTTGTCAAAATCCCATTTTTTTGAATTTTCCATAAAACTCGAAAAATAAACAGTATTTCAAGTAAAAAAGTTTAGAGGACCAATAAAACATCATTTAGCATACACTGTATTTATTTCATAATTTTTTAACAAATTAAACATATTTTAATTGCTCTGTCCATTATAGCCCCATGTCCCACATAGCCCCGGTCTCCCCTACATAGAAAACAATTTTTAAAAAAATAGAAGCTGGCAATCTTTTATCTCTTGTTGATAGAAAATAAAAATTTAGGTGGAAATGATGAGGAATAGTGATTAACAATTTTTTGTTGACATCATCTAAACTATGATAGTTTATTAGTTTGTGGCCTGGCGGGGTTATTAATCTGAAACTGGCTGAATTTTGTATACCTTCTCTCATGTATATGGAAAAATGTAGAATCATAGGTACGTAGTAGTTGAATTTTTTTTTCGTAGTAAGAATGACAATTAACCATCATATTAAAGGTCCATTTAACTAATCGTGTTCTTACAAAGAAACTTTTTTTATTTCCTTTGCCCGATCCAAAAGTTTTGGACGTAGCTATTTTAAAGAAATGTTGCTGAATATAATAACGTCGAAAAAAAGACTTGTAAGAAATGTCTAAAGACTTTTCGTCTTTTAGGGGGTATGCGAGAACAACTACTGATCACATTTCTATTTTAAAATACGACGAAGAAGGTGTACTCAAAGACGTTCCAATGAACGCTATATTTGATGAAATCAAAAGAGATCATTTGTAAAGCTTAAAAAATTAATGATGTGATGGACAGCAGTGAAACAGATCAAGAGAATACTGGCCTTATCAGTTCAGTGATAACTGACGGTAGTTTTTCGCTAAACTTTAGTATTTTTTGTGGTTTGTGTTCATCATTAATCGTAACTTATTTAAATCAGATGCCGTTCATCCTGTTATAGTTCTCTTTAAAGAGGTGTATAGTCAAATAGATAAAGAGAATATTGGCCATGGTAGTTCAGTTATCTCTGCTGCAGGTAATTATTTGCTATTCTTATTTTAGAATATACTGGGTCCTATTTTAATGGTTAATCTTTAACTTTTATTGAATCAGATGCCATTTGTCCTGTGAACATTCTCTCAAACAAGGTTAACAGTAAAATAGATGAAGAAAATATTGGCCGTGCCAGTTCAGTGAATTCTTCTGAAGATAATTATTTGCTATTCTATTAGAATATACTGTGTTTATGATTAATCTTAACTTATTTTAAACCAGATACCATTCATCCTGTTACAGTTCTCTCGAATCACGTGGATAGTCAAACAGATGAAGGGAATGCTGGCAGTGTAAACTTCATCTGAGATTTCCCTTATTCTTTCCCTTCATTTTCCCCTTCTTCATTTTTAACCTTCTTTTTCCCTTCTTTTTTCCCTTCATCTTTCCCTTCTTCCTGTCAACAGAAACATTAGCGCGATATTAAACAAATCATCATTTATAATAGAGATGAATGTTGTTTTGTGTTGTTTCATTTGGTGACGATTGTTTTTAATACAACTTTTTGTTTAACTTTGTTTTGTTTATTTATATTTATTAGGGTGCTTCATTCCCGCATTTTTTGGGAAGCTGATGGAAGCTGCTACCCCAATTGAGCCTCCTATTGAGCCTCCTATGGAACAAACCAGCTATTTTGCACGGCCTATACCTGCAGTAGAAGCTAGCCAGCCAGATCCGATAGTTGAAGAACGAGATGAAGACAGTGAGTCATCATCTTCATCATCTCGCCCAAGACAATGGCATGTTGAGCCTGCAGCAGGAAAGCGGTAATAGCTAATTTTTTTTTTTAAACATTTACTTAAACTTTTTTTCTATTAGTCGCAAACCAATTGATAGATGACAGTAACAGAGGGTTAGGGATTTGGAATGTCAGAAAAACTGGAACAGTCATGTGGCGGTGTAATTTTTGCCCTAAGAGAAATCCCTGCAAAGCCCTCGTTTCACAATCTGGAGAAAAATTCATTGAGCACCATCCGCACACCTGTTAGTCCAAGGAACATCTTAAAATTAACGTGTTGTTATCTGCTCGGTCTAAAAGAGTTGCTTTAGAAAACATTAAGGAACCTGCTTTTAAAATTGTGGAGCCTCATATTGTAGAGACCCTTGAAAAAAATCCTGAATGGAATCCAGTTGATCCCAATGTGCTAGCTAGGGCAGTAGCCAGAGTAAAAAGCAAGGGTATCCCTCGCAACCCAAACCATCTTTTTTTTAAAATAAAATTAGATAAAATCCCGGAAATTTTTTTTAGAGGGGAAGTAAAGGTTGGACGCAAGCGTCACTTAATTTTTATGACAGAAGAGCAAATAAAGTGTCTAAAAAAACAGTTAGGTGGTATGTAGATGGGACATTCAAAATCATAGATAAACCTTTCACTCAATTATTTTCCATCCATGGTTTCCTTAAGAAAAACGGCAATTGAAAACAAGTCCCACTTTGCTATGTCTTCATGTCCGGACGGACAGAGAGAGACTTTAGGAAAGTGTTTGAAAAAATTTGTGATCTTGTTGGACCATGCGATGTAAAAGAATTCGTCTCTTTGAAAGAGCTATATAGCGTGGTGCTAAAAATGCTTTGCCCGATGACGTAAAAATGTTTGGCTGTGCATTTCATTGGTGCCAGGCCGTGTACCGAAATTTGAAAAAGATTAGTTTCGTTAAACTGTACAGAACTAATGAAATTGTACATAAGCTGCTCAAGAGAATTCTGTCTCTACACCTTCTCCCACCTGAAAAAATCCCAAAAATATTCCATAACCTACAAGAGCAAATTCTTCACTTGTTTGAAACCGATTTAAAAGACAAAAAAACTGACAAAACGCTTCTGAAGCGTTTTCTCAGTTACGTTGATAATAATTGGATAGTAAGCTCTGTCTGGCCACCAATTAAGTGGCCAGTTTTTAATCAGCCTATAAGAACGAATAATGACGCCGAAGGTTGGCATAACAGGGTCAATGGCAGAATGAATGCCAAAATGAATTTTTATGTCTTAGTACCTAGTCTACACCAAGAAGCTAAAATGATTCCCCTAAATAAAAAATTGCTGTGCCAGGATAAGATCAAAAAAACGTTGTCGTAAAATTACGGCTAGTGTCAATGCAAGGTTAATCGAATTGTGGGAGTCATACCCAGAGAAAATCAGCCGATTTTTCGTATAAATGCCCGTAGTATATGCCTCGAATTTCTATCATTCTAATCTGTATCACTCAAATCATCCTTATCGTCATCAAAATTAAAAGCATCATTCAATTCATTATTGTTGCTATACACTTCCGAAACTTCTTTTAATAATTTTTTAGCAATGCCCTAGTATCACAAGACTTCACCAATTTTGATTATTTTGGTGCCAATCGATTTGTCTCAACGAGACGAATCGAAATATATTAAATTATATAGGGGGCAAATCAACGTAAGGGGTTGTAATCATAGTTTGAAATTTGAAAAAAACAGAAGAGTTTTACATGCGTCAAGGACATGAAGACGTCAGAAAAAACGCCCTCAGCGGGGAGACCCTCTCACCCTTTCATATCCCCAGAGAGCTTGTCCCCCATGATTCTGGCGCGAACAAATTTTCGTAATATATTGATTTAGAAATATTCATTGAACAATCTGGCACCAATTAATTTGGTATTCCGCCGTTTTTAACAAATGTAACAATGAGAAAAAAGGGAAGGGGGAGGGGGGGGGGGGGGGGTGTGAAATGAAAAAATTGCAATGTTAGTTTAGTATAAAACAATGGAACCTTCATTAGAGTCGCTGTCAGAGGCGCTTTCAAAAAAGTGTCTTATAATAGAGATTTAATTATCGAGTGGAATTTAATAAAGGTGGTGGATTTATTGCTCAACGAGATCTAGTTGTTGTTTGTTTCGCTGGTCACGCCATTCGGCCAAAGCTTTATGGGCTAACTCCCAAGAAGATATTTTCACCAAGTCCTCTGCAATAATGAAGCAGAAAATTATTTTTGAAAGTTATATTACAGGAACGTCATAAAAATGAACAAGATCAGCCAGAAATGATTAATCTTACCAGGAGAAATTCTTTTGGAAATCACATCGTAGAATAGTTCCAAGTTTCTTTCGTCCTTGATGTTGAACAACAAAGTCCGGTACTTGTTTTGGTTCTTAAAACCAACATCTTTCTTGAAGAATGCAAATAGAGATTCCTCTATCTCGTTAGCCACTTTTTTGACAATAGCCTCGTCTGTCTTTAGATCATTAGACTTTAAGCACCACAACACCTCCTTCAATCTAGTTCTTGAAATCGTCCTGATCAATTGTGAACAATGTGAATGAGCCTGGCATATATGGTCAGCACCCTCTGCAACTGTTTTGTCAATTTCCGACCTGGTATTAACCTAGAAAGTTTAATTTTGAAAAGAAAACAAAGTTTAAAAGATAAGCATGACAAAGACAACGGACAAGTGAAGCATGACAAGTGAACTTACGTCGGTTATTGCTGGGCTCTCATCACTTGAGGTAAAGACAGTAGACAATGAAATTTGTTTAGACATTTCAACTAAAAGAGATCATTCATAGAACGAATAAAAAGACTGTGAATAACGAATTAAAAAAAAAGCTACTTTGACTGCGGAATCAGACTACACGTTCTAACCGTTCGAACTACGAATGAACATTGAACAATATTCAAATGAACTACAACCAAATCCCAACGACGCATGACCGTTATATTATTCTCATCAGCTGGTTTTTGGAGACCAGTCCCGAACCATTGGAGTGATGCTGAGTACACTAAACTGGCATTAGAAGCAGTACCAGCAGTAATAAACAATTCAAATTTATAAGGCCGCTAATGTGTATATTACATATACAATTCTTTTATTTTTCGTCGTTATCAGTTTCTTTTAAAAAAACGGACAATTGAGTATCCTTATTTTGTCTAATTTCTTACCAGTTTATCACAAAGAAAAAGTAGTGTCTTATTACATGTTTTTTGAATGGGTATATTATGTCGCTTCCTTGTTGCGTTTGAACTGTCAGGTGTGTCTTTGTGTGTATTGTATAAATAAACCGGAACAAACGAAAACTATTGCCTAATTAAAAACTCTTATAAATGTCTTGCGATATATCTTAAGAAATAATTATTCTAGACAAATACAGCGCAGTACACTGATAAACTGAATGTATTTAATTGAAATCTATAAGTAGGATTACTTTCAATAGGAACGTTCTTAGAGTATTTTGATTTGATGCTATGTTCCTATGGCAGTTGCTAAATGAATTATTTTTCGTTTAAAAATTGAGAAAATCACCAAAACAGCAGGTTCTAAAATAATTAGAAAAATTATTGAGGCACTGGAATCTTATCATCTAGATTTCTCTTAGTCATTTTTAAAGCAATTATTTTCTAAATATAAGATAATCTTTGGCGGGATCTTTCTTATACATTTGATAATGTGTTTATTATATAAAGTCAAGCTTCTTGTACAGTACCCACCAAACTATTAGGTACACCCCCCTTTTTTCAGTGCATTCTTATGGCACTACGTGTCCTAGAAAAAATGCAATAACTCTTGAACCGCTTGGGCTAGATTTTTTTCCTTTTTTCCCTGAGTAGATCTAATGATGATCTACATTTTTTCTACACATGAAGTTGTCGTAGGATTAACCCCCACGGCGCTACGGTATCGTTCAGTTTATTAGGTACACCCGTTTTCCCCCATATGCGCCGTGTTAAATACGGCGTTTTCAAAAATCGAGAAAAAATACTTTGCAACAAGATAGTGAAATCTGGTTTGCACACAAAGATAAATTAACATTTAAATAATAATATAACGATATTTTCATAATTTTACGGCATTTTTTAAAACCCTCTCCCTATCCCTCGAAGTTTTCGAACTCAAAATTTCTCAAAAAGGGGGAATTCTGCCATCTCCCCAAGGTTAAGCCGTCAGCCGGACCCCTATTTTTGAGCGAAAAAACTTCGAGAGATAGGGAGAGGGTTTTGAAAAATGCCTTAAAATTATAAAAATATCGTAATATTATTATTTAAATGTTAATTTATCTTTGTGTGCAAACCAGATTTCTCTATCTTGTTGCGAAGTATTTTTTCTCGACTTTTAAAAAAGCCGGTTTTAACATGGCGCTTATGGGGGAAAACGGGTGTACCTAATAAACTGAACGATACCGTAGCGCCATGGGGGTTAATCCTACGACAACTTCATGTGTAGAAAAAATGTAGATCATCATTAGATCTACTCAGGGAAAAAAGGAAAAAAATCTAGCCCAAGCGGTTCAAGAGTTATTGCATTTTTTCTAGGACACGTAGTGCCATAAGAATGCACTGAAAAAAGGAGGGTGTACCTAATAGTTTGGTGGGTACTGTAGTTTGTAGCTCCAATTTAGTACTTTCATCAAGATTTACAGCAAATCTAAAGGTATCATGATTAACAAGTGGAGCTTGATGTTTCTCAAAAGTAAATTCAAAAATCCCTCTTTTTTCCCAAACTTCGCTAAGTGCACCCTGATTGGCTGACTCTTTTTCATGACATTAAGTAGTGTAGAGTCAATTAAAAATTGATTCCATTGCACCACTAGATGCATGACGAAACGAGCTTTCAGGAATATACCAAGTTTCCCTAAAAATGTCGTTTAAATTGGTTGAACGAGAGTTTTAAAAATGTTGGTTTTTGACGTTTCCCCCTCCCCCAAAAATGGTCTTGAAACTTAAAAAATTTATTTTGAATAAAGCTACGCACAGAAAACAGTAAATTTTATGGAAATGAAAAGTACTCATCGAGATCTATCGTTTTCTGTGAAATTTATAGCAAAAAAATTGAAAACAAAAAAGTTTAAAACAAGATTTTACTTTTTCATTTTCTCACCTATTACTCACCTATATTGCGGTGAACCGCAAAAACGGAAAAGTAAAATCTTGTTTTAAACTTTTTTGTTTTCAATTTTTTTGCTATAAATTTTAATTAATAAATTAATTTTTTTTCCGTTTATTATTTTACGTTTTATCATGATTGTCCAGTTTTAGACAGAGCCTATCCAATTTTGCCCCGTCTTTTTCAAAAAGGCCCAAAAAATTTGACTTTTTAAAATCGTCACAACTACTTTATTTTTAAAGGGAAAAATGTATAAAAAATATGGGAAGTAAACAAATGGACATTTAACAAAAAACACGAAAAAAATTAGGAAAAAGTGAAAACTACAAGAAATCTTTGAAAAAGAAAAATTTTGTCCACGTTGACTCCGTTCTCCCCTAGTCCAGCTGTAATGGTTAAGAGGGAAGAATTCGGCAAGTTTTGCCGAATCGACAATACCATTTCGGCATTATGTCGATTCGGCAAATCCAATTCGGCAAATACATTTTTTGCCGAATCGACTAGCTACCGCGGCCGTCATATTTACGCTAGGGCAGCGAAATTTTTACTAGAGCTTTCCAAACATGTTAACTACTTATGCCTAAAATATTTTTAAACCCCGATGAAAAACAAAAAAAAAGTGCGGGAATGAAACACCCTAATATTTATATCAAGTTTGAAAAAAAAAATAAGTAGGTAATTAGAACAAGCAACTAGCCTTTTAAAATATTTAGGGAAATATTGTCAAACATTTAAGTAGTTTTGGGCTACTTAAAAATTAATTAGTTTTGAAAATATATAAGTAGGAAAAAATTAAAAAGTAGGCAAAATAAATAATTAGTATTTGTCTCACGATTAAATCATCGAATCTTTCCACTCGTGGCGTTGCTATCGAGACGTCAATAGCGGATGTGTGCAAAACTAGAATAGGCTGCTAGTGCTTCATTTCCGGAAAGTTTTCATCTCATGTGTCCTCTTCAAAGAGAAATCGAATCCAGTTATATTTCAATCATATTATTCATCTATATCCAATCATCACACAACTGGTGTTTACAAATTATTTTATTGCAACTGTCTGCTTTCCTTTACCTTATTCAGTGAGAGAATTTTATGTTTTTGCGAAGTATGTAAAAGTAGCCCACCGTGACTCGTGTGAAAAATTGTCTCGTGAACGAAAAATTTATTTCACGTGTTTTAAATGCTTCACAACTATCCCTGGTCCATATACAGCCCTCACACGCCATTTTCGTGAAGTTCACGATATTAAAACAAGTAATTTGGAAATAACTCCCACTTGTCGGTGTGTGAAAAAAATTTAATTTTAGTAGAAGACAATGCTTTTAATGTAGAACTAGAAAATTTAGATGCGAATTTAGAAAATACTTTTATGAAAATCGATTCATGTCAGGACCATTTTGAGAAAATCCCCAATGTTCACGAAGAATAAAAAAACAATTCCAACTATCTCTAGGAAAAATCATGCTAAAACTGTCAGCAGAATTTAATGTAACTGAAACGGCCATGAATGTTTTAACATCCAGCTAGATTTGTGCCTTGAAGCAAGACGAGCAAGGCAAAATATCTGGTGTGACTGAATCAGTCGGCAAGTTATCTACAACACATAAAAGAAAGACTTTTTATACTAAATATTTCAATTACATTAATCCCGATGAAGTTCTTATTAATTTAATTTAACGTCCTATGCGAAATAGAAACGGCTGTTATGTTCCAAAGCAAATAAAAAAATCCTTTCAGTACATTAGTCTGCGCAAAACGTTGACAGCGCTGTTTTCAAATGATTTATTTTATAACACCTTTTTTTAGAGAAACCGTCATCGGACGGATTCATCCGAAGTCACAGGGATAGTAATCATTTTCGCAGCCATGAATTTTTTTGAAAGATACCCCTTTGCTGTTAGACTGCAGGGATTTTTTTATGATGTAGAGATTACCAATAGGCAGTAAAGTTAAGAAACACGAATCTGCTAGCTTCTGTTATGTTATTCTCAATATCCCACCAATTGGAAATTCCGCTCAGAAAAACATATTCCATTTCACCCTTGCAAAAACAAAAGATTTGAAAGAAGAGGGATTTGATTTGATTTTTGAACAATTTATAAAAGAAATTTTAATTTTAGAATCTGATGAAAGGATGTTGCTCAACATTTCGCATCGTCCGGGTTTCCTTATTCATGGAAATCTGGCTACTTTTTGTGCTGACACTAAAGGAGCTCACAAAATCGGTGGCTTTATGAGTCCATCGGCCACCAGATTTTTTCGTGTATGTGAAATCAGTAGGAATGACTTTCGAGATCATGGAACGACGGACAATGTCGTGTTGAGATCAAAAGACTCAATTAATGATCAAGTGCAACATGCGTTGGATAATGTTCCTGGTGGCGACGCAAGTACTGGAATAAAGGGATCTTGCCCTTTAAATAAAAGCAATTTCTTTCATATTGGAGAAAATTTAATTTTGATTGTATGCACGTCATTCCAGAAGGAACAGGCCCGTTTTTCTTAAAAATATGTTTAAGGGAATGGAATATTAATAAGAAAGAATACGGACTAACTGCTGAGTTCCTAAATAAAAGAATCGTTTCTTTTCACTACGGAAGATACGATTCAACCAAGCCCTCGATTTAATGATGCTTATTTAAGGGAAAAGAGAAACTATAGCACCAAACAGCGTGCTAGTCAAAATCTGTGCCTTCTAAGAAATTTCCCATTGATGTTTGGGGAAAAAATCCCAGAGGATGATCCTCAATAACGATTCTACTATTGTTTCTTTCTATTTGTGATATTATCTTTTCTCGATATATTACAATTGCTCATTGTAATATCTTGAAAGAATAAAAGATATCTGAGTTATTTGAAAATTCAACATTTTGTTTCCTGATATCCAACCAATTAATAAAATGCACCAATTTACACACTCTGTCCTGATATGATGAAAATGCATGGGCCGCCTACCAGAAACTAGTGCATGCGATTTGAGTCGTATCATTATATCTTAAAACGTCGTGCACAGTTTATTGGAAATTTCATAAATATTTGCAAGTCCTTGGCGTGACATGTGCAGCTTTTTAATTCTTTAAATTTGGTTGATAAAGAAATTTTGCGCCCAAAAACTTTTTGGGGCCGTTGAAAAATAAGTCTCTAGATGTAGATGTTCCATTTGAACCTAGTGAATTTTACTCTGTCCGGATTTGGATACAATTGGGTGAGTGGGACTACAGACCTGGCAGTATAGTAGTGTTAAAAAAAGCTTTGAGACGGAATCAGGTCTTCCCAAATTTCCCCAAATAATAAATATAATTGTTCAAAATGAATCTCAATTTTTTTCTTGCGCTATCTGTTTAAAAAACAATGTATTTCGATACTCAATATCATTCGTATCTTGTCGAGGAGAGAACTTCTGAAAAAAATTGTTTGAAACATCCTTGAATGTAGTTTCGTTGAACCACTCGACTTAGTTAAGAATTTCTCTGCCAACTCCAACAAATATGTGAACCCTCACCACATCATTTAGTCTTTTAACTAAATTCTTATAAAATATTAGTGTGCCCGCTTCTCTTTTCATCCAAATTACTGCTGACTTAAGCTCCGAATTACTGCCGTTTGTTTTCGAAATGGATGATGAGGATTGTGAAATTATAAAGCAATGGATGTTAACGAAGTGGAAGTTTTTTTTTAAATCCAAGGGGCTTAGAGAAAATGTGACAGCAATACTGAAAGGTAAAAGCTTATCGAAGGATCCGACGGCTTCAAAATATTTCTTACTGACTCATTTGAATATACCTCAGAAACTACTGAAAATGTTTTGATTCATCAGCAAGGAATACGATTCAAAATAAGTTATTTCCCATCCAAATATGGCTCTACCAGCGCTAAATTAAACTGTCCGTCGGATAATGGTAGGGTTGAGTCTGAATTACACCAATCTTTTAACCTTGTTGGTCATGATGGTGCTGGTGGTGCAAACCCCTCTGCTCCTGTGACCCAATGTGCTCGGTTTTATTTCCAAATAACCCGAGTACGAGGTAGCGCCACTTTGGATGCCAATCGTGTAGAAGAGGGTAAAATAGCGTTTCCGAATTCTGTTTAAAATTTTATAGTTATAATGCTTAATATCGCAATAGACTCTCCGGCAGTAGTACGACCGAGTGACCAAGATTTGAGCAAATCTACCGACTTTTCATCATCGGCAGATTCCCAGAAACTAATGGCTGAGGATTTAAAAAATTCAAAGTTAAGTTAGACGTCAATAAGGGTCCCATATAATGACATAATCTTGGCCTTGAATAAACGCGACTCACTTGAGAAAAAAAAAACATCATAAATGTAAAACCTGTATAGCTCCTGTCGATGATGCCGTTGATAGGCTTATTGGTGTCGACGATATTGCAGCTGCGAATGTCAAAAACGCCCCAGTGCAGCCTCGGCTTAATCATAATAAATGAAAGTAAATAATTACTTAAGTAATCAGTTTATAGATAGCATTGATTGCAATGAAAGTACAAAAAAACAAATCAGAGTGAAGAACGAGAACCAAACTTACCGATACGTTACCTTATCCATTAATAGTTTTACAGATCTATATTTTGACATTCATGATTTATTACCTAGCAATGTTTCGGCCCTATATGTTAACACTTTGTGGGGACAGGGCACAGGAGACTTCTGGTGACAGGTAGTCGTAAATTAATTTTTTAATTCACTATATTTGTTCAAAAAATGGAAAATCAATGCTTCCAAATATATATAACAGCAATAAGACTAGCAATGCACAGGTTTTACAATTTCTGGTATCCCACAAACATGTTACATTTTTAAGCAAAACAATGAATTCACAAGATGAAATTTTAATTGATTTTTTTACTCTACTCTAAAAGTGGGGTTTGATTCTTTTAAAATACTTGCGACAAAGGTCTATGAGTGGATATTTAGGGTGATGTTACTCTTGAAATGTATTTTGATTGTTTGTTATTTTTAGCTGAAAAATATTACGTAGAAATCATCTCCTGGAAATCACTAGAAGTGGGGTAAAATTAGGCAAAAAAGGAGGTAGCCTTAAAATTTGAGTAAAAGAAATTAAAAAATAAACTTAGTTTTTTAATGAAAATTATACTGTAAAATCCCTTCTGTGATATTCATTGGGTTACTATTTAAAAATTGAAGTTTGAAAAAAAATTGCTCATTATGGCCAGACCTTTAGTGCAGACCATTTAGGGCTGACCTTTTGATGTAACTTTCTCGTCCCAACCTCTCCCATAAAACCGAGCTATAAGGTAGCGCATCTAGCGGTCAAATTTTTTAGTTATTGTATATTTGGACAATTCTTACCGCTAGATGGGCCGAGTCCTAGCTCGGATTCGGACAGAATTACACCAAAGGGGTACTCTCCGTGACCGGCCTAGTAGTTAAGTCAGCAATGATACTCCAAACTTGACACTTCCACACTTCTATCGCTAGCAGTTGAAGATTGACCTTTTGAGTGTTAGTAACCATTATTTTTACTGAGCAATAGGAAATTATATGGTCTTAAGAAGAAACTGGTGAACTGCAAGGGTACTAGTAGGATGATTCTTATGTCCTTACAAAATTGACAAAGTCCGTGTAACGTCATGCAAACACAAATACAAAAAATAAATACAAAAAAAAATTTACACAAATACAATAAAATAAATAATAAAAAAATACTTTCACTTTGATCTTCAGTGAACCATGACAAAGCTTAACAAGAATCGGCAGTAATTTTGGGGTCGTCAGCATGGATGGCATGGCCATGAGGGAAGAATATTTAGGACTGCAACGTCACTTTAATTCTGGTATTGGTATAGCCCAAAATAAGTTTTGGCCATGTTCTGCCATCCAATTATCTGTAAATGAGAAATAGTTTTAACCGAATGACTGAAGAAAAACCGTCTACAAGTTACTGGTGGATCATCGGAAATCAAGTCCCGTATCGACTTTACTATTATTTATTCTAAGAAAATGAATTTATTACCGTTCTACGGCTGAATTCAACACTTCCTTCACAAATCTGAATTACAAAACTGTTAATTTTACACCAGAGCAATAATGGGTTACATATATAAGGGGATCAATTTGGAATAGACTTATCCATTTGGTAGAGTCAATTTAAGACCATTCATACAATGCCAATATTGTCCAAGTTCCCGAAGTAAGGTTTCATCGGCCGTTGAGAATATTTAGCGAAGACACGAAACCTGCATCAAGGAGAGAATTCCTTTGTGGAACACTGCCAGGTTATATTGAAGATAACCTTTAAGGTGGGAGTGATCACTTCATTCTCGTTGTGAAGCAGTAGATACACGATCCGGGGATGATTCCCAGTCTGAAAGCTCCTGAATCTCTTTGTATTGATCTTCAGTGATCAAATACAAGGCTCAACAAGCACCGGAAATAGTTTAATTCATTGAGATAACGCATATAATAATGGTCAGAATAGGTATAAAACATGATACACGTGGCTGGCTCTCCATCTTGGCCTGCACGGCCAACCTCCTGGTCATAGTAGTCCTTGTCATACCTCTGGTAATAGTCCAGCAGCGAATGCGGCACGCTGTCGTGGATCACAAATCTGACATCTATACAAAAATGTCAAAACTTGATGAATTGGTAATGAATATAATTTCGAATTCATAATTACCAGGCTTATTAATGCCCATACCAAAGGCACTGGTGGCGCACATGACTTTGATTCTTCCATCCATCCATTTGGCGTAGGCTTCAGTTTTCGATTCGGGATCGAGTTTAGAATAGTAGGCCAAGGATGGTATACCTTTGGATGTCAAGGCTTTCGCCAAATCTTCACACCTCTGCATCGAACCGCAGTAAACAATTTCGCACTGGTCCCGAAAATTGACTTGCAAGTAACGCAGGATGTCTTTGGTGGTTTCAACCTCAGAGCCTTTGCTTTCAACAAGCAAATTCAAGTTACTGCGGACATTGTTGCGAATCGACCTGAAATGTTTCAACACACACACGTAGATATAAATGATTTTTTACCAAAACATAGTCATTTTCTAATGAAATGGGAGCTAACTTACAAAAATGGATTGTTCAGACCGAGAGTACGTATGATTTCCGATTTGACTGCAGCTGGAGCAGTGCCTGTTAGGGCCATAACGGGTACTGCATGCTGGGAAGAGTTGCTTCAGACGTGACAGATCTTTGTAGGCAGGCCTATTGCAAAATAACATTTAGAGAATTTCAAACAAGTAATTTCGAAATTATTAGTTATTTCTTACCTGAAATCCTTGCCCCACATGGCGATGCAATGGGCTTTATCAATAACGATCCGCAATAGAAACCCATTCCTATACAACATCGTAAGTAAATGTTTTGCTTCGCTGGTTTCTGCTTTGAGTGTCTTCGCAAGGGTTTCCAGAGTTACGTAAATGAATTTCACCTCTAATTAAAATTACAAATGTTATTTAACACACAAACAAAATTGACAAAAAAAGAAATTTACTTGGTAGTTCATGTCGCATTTGCGCAGCAGTAAGCTCGCCGATTGCTTGGATATCACTAAGCAACACGCTAGTTACTGTGATCTAAGAAAAAAAAAATAAGGGTTTAAAAATCAAAAACACATTAAACCAAAGACATTAAACTTACCCTTCTAGATTCCAAAAAATTAGTTTGATCTTCAATCCAAGAAATCAGTGGTGAAATTATCAATGTAACTCCTGTTTCAATAATACCTGGCACGAAGTAGCATCCAGACTTTCCACCTCCAGTTGGCATGATGACAATAACATCTTTGTGGATTTCACAGGCATTTATTACTTCTTCCTGTTGGTCATTCAATGAACTAAATAAATGAGAATTAATATTAAAATTAATGGCTATTCATTATAAAACAAGAAAAACATAGAATTACTCATAGCCAAGCAATTTCAAAACAGTGGTTATATCTAAAGCAGATGCTTCAACTGTGGCGTTGGTTGGTTCACTTCCATGACTGGAATCAGCAACCGCCATTACGTCGTCGAAATGTGTGAGTTTGTAAAAATCGTCGTCGAAATGTGTTTGTTTTTAGGCAACATCCAGTGACGATGTTGCCTACAACTCTCAAAGATGGAATTATGACGGACCCTTCATTTTGATCCGGCAGAAAAACGAGAAGGGGAATAACGACAGCGTTTACAACTTTTGAAACAATATCCGAGAAGTTCCGAAAATGAAAAACATCTCCCGTATGTATCGTGGATTTACTACTCCACAACGAGAATGAAGTAATCACCTCAAACTGAATGGTTATATGCCTTTCTATTATGTTCCTAAAAAGAATATGTTGAAGAGTGCTACAGGGTGATAATATCTTTTTTAAATTATACAGATTAATTATTTCAGTAAGTTGCTTACAAAAAAATGCACAGGATTGTGCAAGCTCGAGCGCTTAAAGTTCACGTACAATGTACGGCTACCCCACGGAGCTGCTTATTAAAAAGATTTGAGATCGATTCTGAGCATCACCTATACTTTCAATACATTTTCTACTGCAACAAAAACATAAAAAAACCAATACATACAATTTTACTAAATTGGCCATGTTTAATTTTGTTTGGTTTCGTGTAACGATCATGATAATCACTGAATAATAATAATAATAATAATGTATTGAATTTGATATTGTATAGCGCTATTTCCATAGACTGATCAAAGGCGCTATTGATCCCAACAGAAAACATGTGACACTTAGTTTCCATAAGCATTTTGGAACAAGAATGTTTTTAGATGACATCGGAATTGTGTGAGAGAGAAACGAGAAGAATAGGGAAAAAGGACTAGCAAGCGCAACTCAAGGGGAAAAGAATTCCATATTCGAGGTGCAGCAGCAGAGAAGGCACGATCACCAAAGCCTTTCGTATGGGTTCGGGGAGAGTGAAGAAGGAGTTTAGAAGATGAACGTGTCTCACGACCAGAATCACGAATACTAATCAATGCCATAAGATACAGAGGTACAAGACCAATGAGACAGCGAAAACAAGCACAGCTATCTTAAACTCAATTCGTTGATAAATAGGAAGCCAGCGAAGAGAGCGAAGAGTCGGGGTGATAGATTCACGGAGACGAACACCAGAGATCAGTCTAGCCGCCGAGTTCTGCACACGTTGCAGTCTGACCAGACTTGTTGCTGGTAGGCCAACTAGCAAACAGTTTCCATAGTCAAGTTGCGATAGAACAAGGGCATGGACGAACTGACATAGCGCAGATCGTGAGAGGAATCTCCGGATCCTGGCAATTCTTCTGAGATGAAAATAAGCCTTCCTGCAAGACGATGTTATCTGCGATTCCATAGTAAGATGGGAGTCCAGGGTTCACCAAGATTCAGCACAACTGGCGAAGGAGAAATAGGTGCATCACCTACCATGAGTGGCATCGATGAGATGTTTTTCTTCCTTACAGAATCTTTAGAAGAGACTAGTAGCGCATCCGTCTTGTCCTCGTTGAGTTTGAGACGATCAGTGACAACCACTTCCTTTGCTCAGTAATAGCCGATGAGAGAGTGGAGAAAGCTAGACGTTGGTCGACAGAAGAAGGGGATGGCCGAAAAGACTTGTATCCCTGGGCATCATCAGCAAAATAGTGATCCATGATTCCCGATGCTAATGAAATATCATGCAATGGAAAACTTGTATTCCAGTATTGAATTGCATTGAAAGTTCTTCGTCTTTTTTTGAAAGATTTGATGGAAACCTTCTAGTGAATTAATGCATTTTGGCACTAATGTGTGCTGTGTGCGTCCTTTTTATTTTTTATTCAGCAGCAGCAACATTATTCGTTATAGTCAAAATTTTTCTCTCTCTACTATTATTTTTTAATAGTTCGTCTTTTGTACCCACCTAGATGGCATATAATTTTCAGGAACCTAAATCTCCCGTTACATGATACCACAATAAATAATTTTGCAAATGGTTAGAAAAGAGAAAATCTGGCAGAAAAAAAATCCTGCTCCCAAACGGTTTTATATTTGGAACTAACGAGTAAAAAAAAATAAAAAAAATAACGATTTTGTCGATAACATTAATGGGTATGTAAAATGCAAGAAAAGAAACCGGCCTGAATGGAAATATTCTCTTGAAGTTCTTTTCAGAAGATTACTTGCATAGATGCCTTTAAAATATCATTTTTACATGTAAAAAAACTTCTTTTATTGCTGCTGCAACTGCATCATCTGACAGAACTAGTAGCAATGAACTTGTCGAGCAGACAGTTCAATTTGGGTCACACATCTCTGATCCTGTCAACAAAGAAAATATTGAAAAGCTTTTGTATAGTTGCAACAGGTAAATTGTCTTGCATGTCACGTGTATGAACATAATTTTATAATAAGCTGTTCTTCATCTTTTAGAGCATGCCTTCAAAGAAAACTGTATCCAACTTACTCCTTGAAATTGAAAATGCCACTTGGGAGATATTCTGATGTAGATCCCTACGAATGTAAGCCATTAGTCAAATTCAATTGCCTTAGAGTCATTGGTTCCATAGCGTATTTTTTTCTATTTTAGGCCGTTAAATGCTCTTGGAAGTAAAACGCAAATCTTGAAATTTGGACTCAAACTCATTTGGAAGAAGATGCAGACTTCCTTAACAAGAAGTCTATGATGAAAGTGAAGTTAAATCCGAAAGTGGCTGTGAGCTATATAGTATGGCATCCCCCCCTAGCAAGAGAAAATAAGGGAATTGAAAATATGTCATTCATGCATCATTAGTTGTTTAATTGTTATTGCTGTTACAGGAGCAGCAAAATTTGGCCACCAAAAGGCAATCCGTACAGAGTCATCAGGGCAAACGAGTCATAAGAGCAGCTACGGACATCCTATGGACGTTCTTTTTTGTTCCAAATTATTGGTGGTCTAGCGCGCATTAACAAGGCCAAGCTTTGCGCTAGCAGTTCGGTGAAGTTCGGTTCGGTCAGTTGTGGGTCCACACCCACCCACCATCCACAAACATTTCCAAATATTGACCTTGTAGTTCCTTTGTCTAACCATAGAAACTTAGATTTCTTCATTTATAGAAAACTAAAAAGTAATTGTAACCCTTCCTCATGTTGACCGTATTCATCGTCACAGGATATTGGGAAAAGCTATATAGGAGAAGAACAAAAATGTTTCCTGGCCCATTATTTAAATCCCTTGTTACATTCTAAAAAATCGAATCTCCTCAGTTGGTTCAAAATATCCATTTGGGCAACATGTCTTCGTTTCTCAGCGCCTGGGAGCCGTGGGAGGTTAAAAAAAAGACTGTAGTTTGCAGCTGTACAAACCGAAAGTAATTTGGATAATGTTATATTTCCAGATACAACAACCTTTAGGTAATTAATAACTTATTTAAACGTTAATTTATGGTTTTTATTTGTGTGCATTTCGTATTTTACAGTGCTAAATTTGTATTTTTTGAATGTGTATTTGTATATTTGAAGCTAAAAAAATATAACTTATAATGCTCTTTTTGTTTAATATTTAGCTTACATATACTGCCGGACATGTATTTCGTGGCACGCGTCCGCGCATATCAGTGAATAAAACCAACGCCGGTATCCGCGTATGGGCTTGGTTTTCATCCGATGGAGCGGGATCTATTGCGCTGCTAGATCATCTATCGGAGAATCAGTTTGAGGAGCTGGTAGAAGAAGAGCTCATCCCTCAAGCTGTTGCCCGTTTCGGCATTGGTCCCGTTCGATCTATAAGTGACAACGAGTTCCGAGTCCCATTCGAAACCTAGAATACACTCGCCATCTCATACGAAGATCTAAAATGTTCTCCTAAAATCCGTCACCTCTCGCCTTTTGTGACCATATGGTCTTACATAGAAAATAGTATCCGTCTTTGGATTGCATTTCATTTCAATATTTATTTTTTGTCAATGTGTCTTCGTTGATTACCCATGTTTGGATAAAAAATTTATTTTTTTACGACTTTTGAGAGCCGCAGATGTAAAGGCTGTGCCTAGGCTGATCGGCTCTCATTCGGACATCCGACAGCTAACAAAAGCTACCGCGTACAAACTGGAGACACGTTCGCACTTAAGGCGCCGTGTTAAACGCACTAAAACCCCCTCCGTGTTTCCAAACTTTTGGAGACTACTGTAAATCCGTAAATAAATTACCTGCCTACGTCTCCTGGCATGAAGAATGATAGAAGAGAAGAAAAATTAAAAATATCCTTGCCCGTTTAACCTGAATCACACAGACTCGGACATAATATTGATTGAACTTATTTGAATGAGACGTTTTACTTGGTTTTTATACTCAGAATGAAAGATCTCTTAAATTAAAAATCGAGATAAAAATGGATGTTTTCAATTCAATGTTTATGGATAAATTTTAAAATTCGTGCAAAGGTTCTCGTTCTCGAACGGAATTTAATTTTTAAAATTTTTATTCTCCGTGAAATGAAATTCAGAGGAAGGGTTTCATTATAATTTGCAAGTCGTGATAAAAGGAAATTAAGGATCGATCAAACCGGCTAGTCGGCTACACACTGGATTATTTTTTAACGAATAAACAGTTAATAAGAGTCAGACTGTTACAAATGTGTCCAAAGAAATTAATCAAATAACTCGTACTGGTTATTCTTTTTCACTAGTTGAAAACAAAACAAAATATTGAATGTCTTCCCAGGATCCTTTCATCTGAGCCTCACAATCAGACTAGTCATTACTAAATGTCGTCGTCAACCGGCAGTCACTGATTGCAGCAGCTGACAACCAACGAATGCAGAATTATTACATCCGTCGATATGACAAGTAATGCTAGGGATTCTAATTGTTCTCTATTTCAGGTATCACTCAATGACTATCAACACTTTTTGGCTTGTGAGAGATTTGAACTCTCATCCTCCGCGTTGTTGACACGGCGCTCTATCCATTAAGCTAACAAGCCTTACTTATTATTTTGAATTAACTTGAACAATTCTAAAGAAAATTGAATTTTCATATTTTTACTTTAATGAATAAGATACGGATAACGAAGGAATTAATTAAATGAAAAATAATAATAACAAGTTAACAACTAACATTAGATGGCGCTCTATGATGTGGCAATAGCCCCTTATAGGACTGGAGAGTGGAGACCATGTTGATTTTTCGTTTAAGGTGGTAAGTTTAAGGGTGTAAGCGGGTGTGAGTAAATTGAAAAATCATAAAATCCATCAATATTGACAAAATGAGTCTCATTTCCTTGCCCAACGAATTGTTAATTCGCCACATATTTTCTTGTAATGCTATTTCTATTAACGATTTGAAATGCATGATGATTTCTTGCCATCGCTTGTACAAGATAATTCGTGAATCGAATGAGTTATGGAGACTGAAGTTTTTAACAAGGTACAGTAGAAGGCTAATTGTTTTTCCTACAAGGGTTTATACTAGTGCTCTCAATCATAAACTTGTACTACAGGTGGAAAAACTTTTCTCTTGAAAAAGAAGAGAAAGATCGCAGGACTTGGTATGAATGGACATCTGTGCGACTCAGAGTCAGTATAGTTGTAAAACAAACTGTGGAAACAATGTCAGCAATATATCATCCGCTGTGGCAAGTACCAATGAGTATATGGGATGAGCTGATAGAAAAGACAAAAGGAAAAGAACATCCCATACTGATTTTTGTTGAAGATGAATTAAGAGATCTCACATTTCATCAGGAAAAGTGAGGTTCTTTGAAATATTGCTTTGAAAAATAATTTCTATCTAAAAATTAAAAAAAAAATCCTCTTTAAATTTAGAAATGAAGCTTTAACATTGTCCTACTATGCCTCTGCTTTATTAGACAATTTAAAAAGATACAGACAATTGAAAAATTGGCAAGAATTTAGAACACAGCAACCATCTCATAAATCCCTTCTAAAGGGTGCTGTGCTAATATCTCTCTGGTTCCAAAATTGTTTTCTTGAAGTCGACGATTTGAATCACTTTATAGGTTTAAGTGAAATTGAATACTCTTTAGAAAGCATTTCTCAGAAAGTCAAACAAATTTTCTTTGAAATGGAGAATGCAACATTTACAAATAAGGAGTTTATTGATCCAATAAAAAATGGTAGAAAGTTATTAGACATAATCAACATAGTTCTGTTTGATGAAATGTCTTTTCATGTAACTTTGGTTGATGGTTATGATCAAAATTTGTTATCCATTGATGAGGTAGGCTATGTATAATATCTAACGTTAACGACGCAACAATGCAATTGCTTGTTTTAGACTGTTAACATTCATCAGTGCTTCTACTGCTTCTTGAACTTACTTTGTATGATAGGTCCTTGAAACAAGGGAAGGTTGCCCGACCATTTTGTGCATCATCTATTACGAAATTGCCAGGATAATGGGGATCAAATGCCACCCAGTTTACTTTGGCGATAAGTTACTTCTTAGATGGCAGGAGTACTATTCTGAGTGACGCAAATATTGATAAAAATGTTAAATTTCAAAGTTATTGTTATACATTATTTTCTTACTTTGTTATTAAACAGGGATGCTAACAGTGGCAGTTTATTCTACATTGACGTTTGTGTTAGAGGTTCTTTGAAGCATTCTGTCCTTTATCCAGCAATAATCGACAAGAAACCGGCTGCCGCTGTAGACATCTTTCGGCAAATGATGCACGAATTTAATCAAAGCGTAAATGAAATAATTAGAACAACAGGTAATGAATTTTGTAAGCTTTTTGGTCGTTTAACTTCTACATCATGTTCGCATGTACCTTTAGACGACCCCGTAGAGGCTTTCAGTTTGAAAATCTATCAATTGGATTCGGTTCGTTTAGCATGCGCCATTACCCCTCTTCAGATTGCTTGCATCAACGAATACGCAGAGCTTTGTATAATTACTGGGTTTGATCTAAATGATGCAGTTCAACTCCTTCAAGTATTATCTCCTAAAAAATCACAAGTTACAATATATAATTTTAAAAAAATTGTGTTTTAATTTCTTAGTCTGTTGGACGCCGAGATGACGATTCGTTGATAGTTCGTTGCAAAAAGGAACTTACAAAGCAGCAAAAGGAAGTTGATGCCGCGGTGAGTTATGGAATCCCAAATAAGTTGATCTGCGAAATATTTTAGAAGTTTTGTTAGAAAATTCCTTGTCACCGGTTGCCATCGATCAAATACGCGGTCGGTCTCGTCATGAATTACAAGTACGAAGACCTGGACGAGGATGGTGGAGTAATAATGCGTAGTGGTACTTGTGTTATCACTTCTTGGGATGACAAGTTTAAGGAATCGAAAGAATGGACTACTGGGAAGGGCGTCGACAACCTGGATCAACCGTTTTACCACATACTGTTGGACGATGACGATCCAGGATATTTTTCTGCGTATTTTCCTGGACATTTTAACGTTGCTGAAGGTAATTATTATTGATTTTGTTGAAACCTCAATTTCTTTTATTTTAAAAGTCGTTCCTTGTGCGAAGAAACGTTGGAACTACATCCTACTGGTGTTTCCATCAAACATAATGAACTTGGTAACCACTTTGAGCGATTTGACGGTCGTAAGTACGTACCAAATGCAGAGGTTAGAATTCATTTCCCTGAGGACGAAGCAGCTGCCTTAGCCATAATGGAAGGAATATAAGTTTCCCTAATGTCTGCGCTCAATTTTCAACATGATAGAACCACAAGTGAGTTTGATTCGTTGATTATTACTTCATTTGAACTGTAATAAACTAATAACTTAAAAATTGAAACCTAAGTCTAAAAAATGTAACAATGGAATCAAGATTAAATACTAAATAGAAATTCCTTAACATCAATTATGTAGATATACATTAAAACTTTGAGATTTGTTATTGAAATAAATTGTATTTCTTAACACCATTAGTACACTACCAGTCAAGGGACGGCAATATCTCTGTTGCTCTAAAGGTGAGGACCCATAAGCCATAGCAAACGCATGGTAAAATAGCTCAATGGTAGAAAAACTCCTATCCCTGAAAAGTGTCGGTGTTTTCAGGAATGTAGTTGGCGCTGCTAAGCAAGGGTAGTCGAGATTGTTAGGGCGGTATAGGAAAAAAACATGTTTTTCAATTTTTTTTTTAGTTCTAATTTAGTTATAGCTACCTTAATTTTTATTCATATAGAAAATAGCTCTTTATACATTGCTCATTTTTTAGAAATGAAAAAAACTAAATAAATAAAAAGTTAGGAATTTTGGAAAATCGCTACTTTTGCCAACGGGGGTTTGAACATTTTTGGTGCGTATATAAGGGAAGGGGAATTTCCCCCTTCAAAAGCGTAAGTCATAAGGGATAAAGGTACGCCCACTCCCACGTTAATATATTTGCCGAGTCATGAAAACAGCGACACTTTCGCGGGCTAGTAGTGGACCACCTATTTCTCTTACACATAGTTATGATTTGGCGCGGAATTTCCCATTCCCTTATATACGCACCCTAAAAGTTGAAAACCCCGTTGGCAAAAGTAGCGATTTTCCAAAATTCCTAACTTTTTATTTATTTAGTTTTTTTCATTTCTAAAAAATGAGCAATACATAAAGAGCTAATTTCTATAGGAATAAAAATTAAGGTAGCTATAACTAAATTAGAACTAAAAAAAAAAATTGAAAAACATGTTTTTTTCCTATACCGCCCTAACAATCTCGACTACCCTTGCTTAGCAGCGCCAACTACATTCCTGAAAACGCCAACACTTCAGGTATAGGGGAATCCGAGAGGAGTTTTTCTACCATTGAGCTATTTTACCATGGTGCACACTTGCACACACAATATTACATTTTACAAATAAATAGTGAATACTGAATAGTTTGAATCTTCTCAAGTATTGTTAAGTATCAACAGTTTAAACGCAAATGTTTCATTGGTTTTATATTTGCTGGAACAGCGCCACAGTTCCTATCACGGTTCGCAATATCGAAAGTGTTGACAACTCACTGGTGTTCCTGAAGAGGAAAAGTCATCAAAAATGGATTTGTTGCTCATCTCTACGTCTACACACATTTTACTTCTGTCAGATGTGTAGAATTCCTGTGTAATGATTTTAATATTGCTTGGTTTACTTCTAGGATACAATCAGGATGTTTCTTCAATCCTCTTCTCTTGATCACTTTGATGGGACCGAATGTTATGGTAACAGAATAAAAATTGATTTGACACAATCACAGCTGTGTTTTTAAAACTAAATACTCATTGTCGTATACCTTTTGCTATTTTTCAGTATTGTTAATTATGAAATATTATCATAATTATGATTGGCAATCGAGGTTACCTGGCTAGAAGTTATGTCCATTCATTTACATAAACAAGATTGTAGGGTGTCACTATTCCTCTGAATTTCATTTCAAGGAAAATAAAACATTTTTCAAATCTCTTAAAGTATGAAATATGTTGCATGTGATTGTTGGCTAGTCTTTTTTTTTTACCTGTTTTAAGTACCAACTGATCGACTGGTGGTTAGGATGTTATCTCAGCGAAGTCTTGACCGGCTGGTGTGTCGGGTAGTAGTAAGTTTGAAACCTGGTCCCGGCACAATCCATTTATTTTTTTTTTACATAGATAGAATCTAAATTTTTTGAAATAGTAAATCTCCCTATTATGATTTTTACATCGAGCCTGACATTTTAAAAACCGCTGCCTTCTTATTTTCTTAAACATTGCATTGCATCACCTGAAATTTCAAATTCACCGTCTGGTCTAAATAACGGTCGAGTTATTTTAAATATCGACGCTTATGAGTTATGACGCTGCTTGTACATGCACAGAACTGACCAAAAGTCAATTCCGCATCGACGTCGCCCCTGTATAGTGTATACCAGTACCTTATTAGAACTCCTCCATCGACGCCTCTTTGTTTTCTCATGTCTTCTGTTTACTTCCCACCCCAGTTGTCGGAAATGTAACTGGTCCTGTTTACCTGTCGTTCTCGTACGATTCAATTATTCAACTTCTTACTTTGGCACGAGAAGAAAGATTATTTGATTTTAAAAAATCCTGGATACAAATTTTTTTAAATAGGGGGTGTATGGGACCATTAGCTGGAAAACATTTCGTCCTTTCCGGTCTAGGATCGACAATTTGACATTTTTTAAATAGAGCTGAAACTGAATCTGCAAAAAAATTTATTTAATCCGAATTCAAAAGCAAATCTCAATTTTCAATCTTGATTTTCGTGCTCCATTCTCGACAGTGCAGACGACAAAGATGATTATATAAAGTCGGAGTGATCCTGGAATATCCCGACCGCCGATTGGCCGATTATATTTTCTGCGGAATTCAAACTTTTCATCTTATGGGAAAACGTTTGACGACGACAGTTAAGGCGATGAAATAGGATCCGGGCTTACCACGTCTGTTATGAATTGCTACAGTTGATATCGACATCCGTAGTATTTTATTCATTAAAGTAAAAATATCGAAATATAAATTGGCTAATTTTTGAGGTATTGATATAGCTTGTTAGCGCAGGTGGGTAGAGCGACGTGTTGGGAACACGGAGGTCGTGAGTTCGAATCTCACACAACTGAGATCGTTTTACTAATCTGATCTCGTATAATGGCCGCGTTTACCGATGCAATCAGGAGTGAAATAAACAAATAACTCCAGCAGCGAGAGTGCGTGACTCGAGTCCTCGGTATTCGGGCTTAGGAATATCCCTTAGAGCCTCTCCCCCCCACCCTCTCAACTGGTGCGGTGCTGGGAGTGGCCGTGCAAATGCAAATCTGAAATAAAATTTAAAAAATTCTTCAACATTTTGAATGAGTTTATGTTTTATAGGATGAGCACTAATACATAGTATTTAAAAAAATATATGATAAGGATTGCTTTTACGTTTGTTTATTTTGTCAGTTATCGTTATCCGCATCTTATTCATAAAAATAAAAATATCGAAAGTCAGTTTTACAGGGGGGGGGGGCGGGTCTGTTATAGGGTAAAGTTCCTAATTCGGGACAGGCCTGACAATTTCTAATTCGGGACGAAATAAGCTTTTTTGGAATAAAAGGACAATTAAGCTAATTTCGTGCGGTAAAATAACAAAAAAAAAACAGGATTTACTCTTTCCTATGTGTTTAAGCAACTAGTTTGATGTATTTATATGAAGTTTTCATAAAATATAATAAAGAAAACTACAAAAAAGACTTAGAAAAAAACCAAGATTTTGGGGGGTCGAAACATGTCTGAAATAACAAATCTATTAGTTATTTCACACTGTATTTAGACTTAAATCAAAGAGCCCGGAAAATGCTCTTGATTACACATTAAAAAACTAATTAAAGTCATCAAATTCACTGAATAATTCAGAAACAAGCTTGCTGGGAATAAAACCCATAACACAAATTCGGGACACCCTTATACACAAAAACGGGACAAATAAAAGTTCACCAGTTCGCCAGATGGCACTAGTAGAAGTGTCAAAGAACTTGTATGTTTAAAATCTACAAAATACTATTTTTCTTTTACTTTATATATGCAAACATCACATTGGCAGAGTGGTTATCGTCATGGGCTGAAATTCAGAGAAATTAACGAAATTTGTGTTCGGTCCCAGGTAAGGGTTTCTCTTATAATGTTCGCAACTGTAGGTAGCATAATGAATTTTAACATAGATTTTACTTTAATTCCCTTTTTAAATTAATTCATTTTTTATAAAAGATAAGCTCAATACTAAAGCAATAGTTTGGCACAGTGGCAATAGTCTTGTAATTGTATCTTTTACATTTGGTGTTCTTCGTTCCACTCCAAATGGAGAAACATTTTGAATTTTTTTGAAAATCGCCTCAGGGCTGTCCCGAATTTATAACACAGTCGCTATACCCGTAAAATTTATTCCTTTTAAATAAAGAGGTTTATTTACCACCACTTTTATTTACCACAGCTATTAATGCAATTAAAGTGGCACAGTGGGTAAAGTCCACCTCTTCGAAGTTAGCTTTTACTGCTAATGGGTTCAATACCCAGTGTAAACATTTTACCAAATTATTCGAAAATCGCCTAAGGGCTGTCCCGAATTTATAACACAGTCAGTATACCCGTAAAAATATTTTCATTAAATAAAGAGCTTTATTTCAACAGTAATTTTATTTACCCCACCATACATGCACAAGTAAAGTGGCACAGTGGGTATGGTCCATACCCATACGAAGTCCATACGAAGTTCCCTAATAACAGCTTATGGGTTCAATACCACGTTAAGTCATTTTACCAGATTATTCAAAAACTGCCCCAGGGCTGTCCCGAATTTATAACACAGTCAGTATAGCAGTAAAGTTATTCCATTTAAATAATGAGGTTTATTTTAGAAATAGTCTTGTTTACCGCAATATAAAATACATGTGGGTAGAGTCGATACCCAACGAAGTTTGCTATTACCTGCTAATGGGTTCAACTTCAGGTGAAACATGTAAAACCAAAAATATTTCCTCGAGTCGAACCTAGTAGCAGTTGAAAACCAATTTCGCATGGAAAGGACCATACCCACTGTGCCACTTTACTTGTTTTTGCAATAGGGGTGAAAAAAATTAATATTAAAATAAAGCCCTTTATTAAAAGGGAATATTTTTACGGGTATAGTGACTGTGTTATAAATTCGGGACAGCCTTTAGGCAATCTTTGAATAATTTGGTAAAATGGTTTCACCCGGTATTGAACCCACTAGGAGTAAAAGCAAACTTCGTAGAGATGGACTTTACCCATTGTGCCACTTTACTCGATTATATGGCTGTGGTAAATAAAAGTGGTGGTAAAATAAACCTCTTTATTTAAAAGGAATAAATTTTACGGGTATACCGACTGTGTTATAAATTCGGGACAGCCCTGAGGCAGTTTTTGAATAATTTCATAAAATAGTTCTAGATGGAGTTGAACCCATTAGCGCGTAATATTTAACTTCGTTGGGTATTGACTCTACCCACTGTGCCACCTGACATGTATTTTGAATAGCGTTAAACAATACTATTTCTTAAAAAACCTCTTTATTTTAAAAGGAATAAATTTGACGGCTATACTGACTGTGTTATAAATTCGGGACAGCCCTGAGGCAATTTTTGAATAATTTGGTAAAATGACTTGACCTGGGATTGAACCCATATGCTGTTTAATGTTAATAGGGCACTTCGTTGGGCCATGACCATATCCACTGTGCCACTTTACTTGTATACCATCTTGTGGTAAATAAAATTGGTGTTGAAATAAAGCCCATAATTAAATGGGAATAATTTTTACGGGTATACTGACTGTGTTATAAATTTGGGACAGCCCTGAGGCAATTTTTGAATAATTTGGTAAAATGACTTGACCCGGTATTGAACCCATAAGTTATTAATAGCGACCTTCGTTGGGCAAGGACCATACCCACTGTGCCACTTTACTTGTATACCATTTTGTGGTAAATAAAATTAGTCTTGAAATAAAGCTCTTTATTTAAGGGGAATATTTTTACGGGTATACTGACTGTGTTATAAATTCGGGACAGCCCTTAGGCGATTTTCGAATAATTTGGTAAAATGGTTACACTCGGTATTGAACCCACTAGCAGTAAAAGCCAACTTTGAAGAGATGGACTTTACCCATTGTGCCACTTTACTTGCATGTGTGGCTGTGGTAAATAAAAGTGGTCGTAAAATAAACCTCTTTATTTAAAAGGAATAAATTTTACGGGTATACCGACTGTGTTATAAATTCGGGACAGCCCTGAGGGAATTTTTGAATAATTTCACAAAATGGTTCTATCTGGAGTGGAACCTATTAGCAGTTAATAGCAAATTTCATTGGGTATCGACTCTACCCACTGTGCCACTTGACATATACATTAGATTGCGTTAAAGAATAGTATTTCTAAAATAAACCTCATTATTTAAATGGACTTATTTTACGGGTATACTTACTGTGTTATAAATTCGGGACAGCCCTGAGGCAGTTTTTGAATAATTTCGTAAATTGACTTAACTTGGATTTGAACCCAAAATATATTTTAGTGTTTTTCCGTAGTGGCACTTCATGACTTCACCCACTGTGCCACAATATCTGTAAATGTTTCTAAATAAAATAGAACGTGTCTATAGAATTTTTGCGTCACCACATGTTTAGTGAATGACTTTTAAAGAAATTTATTTTGAGACTATAGGGTAAGATTTGATAGTTGTCCATGATTCTTTAAACCTTGTTAAGATAAAATTAGATTAAAAAGAACCTTTAAACCTTGTTAAGAAAAAATTGGAATTTTAAAGAAACTGCATTATCCAAGATTTGAACCGCAGGACTACGAACATTAATCTACAGTAGATTGGCACGTTAACCACTAGACCAATCAAATTTACAATAAGTTTACGAAAAAAGTAATTTAATCAACTGGTTGATGATAGATGACGCTAGTAGGTGTCCCGTTTTTGGAATCTCTGTCCCATAGTTTTTACCGGTGTCCCGATTTAGAAACGCGTTGGCCTATTCTAAAGCCTGCAAAGTGGCTATAGCCAAAAAAGTGTCCCGAATTAGGAACATTACCCTATGGTTTTTTAATCGATTCTGAAATTTAGCAGACGATCGATTGTCGAATAGCCCATTGCGGGGCCGTGAATCTCGTGATTGAAGTTTAAAGTAGGCTTATGATTTTCACAAAAACTATTTGCTATAGATTCACGTTTTAAAATGTGGTTAAAAAAGAATTCTTTTGAAGCCTGTAGTTACATTGATTTCTCTTACCATTTTCTAGGTAACATTTTTGTAAAAATCCTGTGTTATTTTGTTGTTTACCTTGTTCGTTGATCATTGAGCTGTTCTTTGATTCACTTCCAGATGGTGAACAAGTCATCCAGATTCTCAAACAAGAACATGCCTAAATAGCCTACATATTATTGGGATTTTAGAGTAAAACAAACTCACTGTATGCTCACTAAATATGGCCAACAAGCAAATCGAGAAGAAAATGAGTTGATTTTTTACTAAAGCAGCAACACCTTTACAAAACTGCTGACAAAATCTTCATGTATGATCAGGTTGGATCAGGTAAAATATAATTTTACTTCAGTAATTCATGTGTTTCTCAAAATTTCTTATTTCTTCAAATTGCAGAACCACTTGCTATGTGCTTATCTCTGCTTGCTGGAGTGACTTGGACAGGCTTACTGTAAAAAGGTTTTAAAAAACTAATGCAACTTGTCCTGCTGGTATTTATCGACGTAAAGTTCTTCAAGTTCGGAATTAAACCTACTTTTCGATCAGGTGTACGATTAGGTATGGGCGATCGGGCAGAGTATGGATCATTGACTTGTCATTCAAACTGGGCAACACTGACAAAGCATGCTTTGAAAGGCCAACCTTGCAAGGTTGGCTTTTGAAAGAGTTTAGACCATAAATGTGTTGTTGGAATAGCTATTCTAAAGTTAAACTTAGCATTAAAAAAATCACCTTAGCATATCATTTAAATTTATATATATTATTATTTGCCATTATCCAAATTTTATTTTAGATTCACATCGTCATAAATCATGATCTTTCGCTCGGACACAGTGATAACTTGTCAGTCAAAAAGCCCAAAGGTCAGTTATACAATATTAAAAGCTGTTTATAAGCTTCGATGCTTATTAAACTTTGAATAATATCGTTATTTATGTTCAATTCCATTATTTTCAACTTTATATGGCTCATCAGGTTTGTTTGGTTCACGACATGTTTTCGCTGTGATGGGATTTCTTGGTTTGGCATCGGTTTACATGATGCGAATCAATTTGTCTGTGGCTATCGTGGACATGGTTAAAACCGGCCCATCCGTCGATAACGCCACGTCTTTCTTCGGCAGAAGCGGAGGTACGAGTGCGAGCAACAATTCGGCCCAGTGCGAAGATCAAGGTTCCAAGAGCAATGAAGTATGTATACGCTTTGAGGTTTGTCCTTTAATCAATTTGGTGAATTCGAAACAAAATTATAATAATACAGAGCAACGGCGAGTTCGATTGGGACGGTGAAACCCAAGGGCCTTGGGGGGCTTGATCTGGGAGCCTTTTTCTGGGGCTACATGGTGACAGATTCCCGGAGGGATTTTAGCTGAAAAATATGGTGGCAAATACGTATTCGCCCGAGACTGATTTTTTATGGAGCTATTTTTTTATAAATATTCTCATCTTTTAATCAGATTACTAAACATTTTCATGGAATTCATTGTCTGTGATTTTTCATCACGCGGATTTCTCATTGTGTCGTGTCTGGTGTGTTCTTATCAGGGCCTCTGTAAGTGTAAGTCTTAATACAAAAATTCTGGCCTACATCGGCTTCAGTTAGGATTGGCCAACTTGACATAGTTTAGTTAGTTTTTACTACGAATTTGATTTTATTTCCGTGAAATAGACTGAAAATCTTTTTTGAATTTCGATAAGTTTGTGATTTACTACACTCAAAAGATCTTTACACTTTCTAAACGTATTTTCTATATTTCAAACGCTTATTTTATTGGGGGGGGATTAAATTTCAACTCGTTATTTTGTTATTTTATAATCATTTATTGAATCTCAGACTCATGAAACCGGAAACAAAAGCAGAATTTTGTTTACGAACGGAATTTATACGAAGCAGCAACACAAACAACGGCCGATGCACATGACAATGGTGAGCATAACGTATACAACAGCGAATAGCCAGATCCATAAACACAAGACGATGAGAATTTCAGTGTCTGTAGCACCCGGAAGTGATCCTCTGACTGTTCCCAAAATCTTCACGGCGAAACCATTTTTAATGACTGTGATGTTTCCCTTTCCTGGGATTAAATCTGGCGGTAGTGTCTGGTTTATGATTGACCCATTATTTGTAATGACTGTGATGTTTTCGTTTCCTGGGATTAAATCTGACCGCAGTATCTGGTTTATGATTGACACTCTATGCTGTTGATCGATTAAGGCATCAGCATTTTCAGGAATAGGGTAGGCGTCGGTGGATGACGCCATCATCATCAGTGCACAAATAATTATAGCTCCGAACGTGAATGTGGCCGTTTTGGAAAGGCTGGAAGGATACGCCATTGTCAAATTGGTTTTCTTAGCGATTAACTTTCAAGTCGAAAGAAAATTCGTGGATACTAAAATCAAGTCCATCCGTCTATTTATACTTTCTCTGACTACCAATTTGTCAAGCGCAACAGTCACTCCGCCCTTTTTCAAACGTGAATAGATGTTTTACGACATAATTTTTGTTGCATTCTTATAAATAATAAATTTTCGCTTGTTGTTCAAATTAAATTGGGCAATTTGTATTGTGTCAACTCTTGAAATTCGGCGATAATCAGCGAACTGCTGGGTGTGACGCTGTAAACCATCCATTAAAATTAACTAATTCTAATTTTAAAAACTAATAAATAAATAAATTCAAGTCGGCCATTATAGACGAGACAATTATTGTAGGCATGAGCGATAGATTTGTCGAGGCAGATGGCTTTGCGTCCATCCGGCCCAAATAGTCCGGCAGCATTGTACGTGGCGAAACCGAAATCGACGGCGAATTGACACGACGTATTGTTAGTCCAATGCAGATACCGGAAGATCTCCTCGGCTGTCATTGATTCACCATCCGGATATGACTGGATTTCGTTGGACGAGCAGTGAATGTTGGCCATTGTAACTATTTGATTGTCGTTGACGGATGAGGCAGCAGTATTAGGTTTTAATGCCATTCGATCGAAATTGGAAAACGCGGGAATAAACGGTTGATTGCTGGGTGACATCCACATCAACACAATCAAGGGTAACGCAGTATTTAAAAAGCGATAATCAAGTTTCTCTTCCACACTCCACTGTTGGTTGTTCACAGTCGTCAATTTTTAAAAATCACCGAGCCTCTGACGTCCTTGGCTCCATTCGCTACACTTTTGGATGGATTGCCCATGCCCGCATTCATTTCTTCAATACCGGTCTGGAAAAAGAGAAGGGATCGAGTCCATTCGGTTGGACTGGAAAACGAAGTCAACGACGGAGTTGGATGGGAAATTAAATCGTAGTTTTTAAAATCAATATTTTAGTTTCTAATTTCCAAATGGTTCACAAAAGATGAATTGTAAAGAAACATTATCAGCTATTTTTTTTTTAACAAGAATTTGTGAATTTGGCACAACAATCTTGGGTTTTCTTCTTCCGTGTTTTCCCATCCAGCAGTCGCCATCACTTGACTTGGTAAACGCCGGAAGAATTTTGCCGCTTCTTTCAACAACTCCGTTGGATTTTGCAGATCACCGTTCAGAAGAAGAAAGACACAATTTTCGGGTGACATGTGATGCAGCAAATGATTTTCACATGTCAATTTAAGCTGGTCCAGCAAATATTTATCCGCGGCAATGAACAGACCGGCCGCCATCACCTTCAACTTGTCAACTTGCACCCTGCCCGTGTAGATGAATCGGAGCAACTCCTGGAACACGTCCGGCTCGATGTCTTCAATTTTGATCTGGTTAGTTAAATTTTCTTTCGTCGGATGCTGGAACATGGCAGTAAAAACATCACTTCTGGCCGATAAAATATTCTTGTGGGCAGGAAAATCACGGCCGCCAATGTTGAAGTTGACATCACTGAACTGCATGCTGTTGAATAATCCTTCAAGATGATTCGATAGTCCACCACTGCAGTCAATGACATTAACTGAAGGATCAGCTGGTGAAAAGGATACTATTTCCACGTGGGTAAAAATGTTGCAGCAGAAATTCAAACTTCCGTCCGATTCTTGACATTCCGATTTTAAGACACTTTCTTTAGATGCCCTGAATTTCACACCAAGCGGCGAGTTTGGGGTAAATAGGGCAGTTTGATGGAAAACCTTTCGTCCTTGTCGGTCTAGGATGGACATTTTCACTACAAGTGGTTCGAGATAATTTTCATGTTTTCCAGCAGAATTGTAATGCGTAACGTGGATTCTTATTTCTTTGGTCCCAGCATGCAATAGCAGTTTCCATTTGCTATTTGGAGTTTCTTGTCCAGAAAAAAAAGGGGATTCCAACATTATAATATCTTGAAAGTCTTGAACGATCCACTCGAACTTTACAGTGACGAGTTTGTGTCCCTGGCGAATCCAATTGAAAACTTCGGCTATTGTTATGAAGGAAGCAGCAAAATTTGTCAGGATGTCGAATGACTGCAATAAAGAAAGGCGAACGAAATCAGAAAAACGTGACCAAAGATACTTCATCAACTGTTAATCAACTTACCCTCTTATTAGCTGTTGTAGTAGATTATTTGTGCACACCAGAGAAGATGAGCGTGAAAAAATTCAAATTAAATTGCTCTGTTTGATTATCACTTTTTCAGAATATGATAATGGAATGTAAAACGAACAGCAGCAGACGAGTTTTCGGCTTCGAGTTTTGTTTTTTTTGTAATAATAATTAATTTGATGACAAAAAATTTCTCCTTTTTCTGGTCAAGAACTCAAGACTAAAATCAGATGGGTGGTCGTGTACACAAATTGCCAAAACTTCTTTTTCTCTTTGATTGCGCACGCCAATAACGTTTCTTCAACATTTAACTATTAACGCTGTGATTCACACACACTTTGTGCAATTTGCCTGTCGTATTTTTTTGTATTTTACTTGTATACCTCTGTGTAGACTCTCCTGATTATTGTGTACGGAGATTTTGAAATCATTTCAATTTGGATTTGTCATTCAGAGAATTCAGAGAATATGAAGATTTGAAATACACCTAAAATAGACTCGTAAATTGATCAAATTCTTTTATTTTTGTTTTCTGTTTCAACATTTAGCGCATTGGGCTATTAAAGAAAAAATAAACCAGAGCCATGAAAGGGGAGGTCTGTTCACTCCATAAGAAAATTTCCCTTGGGCTGCGGCACGGTTTTTTCCGAGTTGAGACAGCGTTTAACTCTTTCCCATCCTCCTACTTTTGGCATTTTTGGGAACAGCTACCACGACGGTGCTGCCATCTAGCCACTGTAACGCGTAAAAGTGGCCAAAATCATTCAATTTTCAATTTATATATTGCAATTTTAAGGAAGCAAACATCGAATTGTAGCTCAGTTGATAGAGCGACGGATAGCTGATATGAAGATCTGTGGTTCGAAGGTTCGAAACTGTGCAGCTGCTGCTTTTATATCATAATTTTTTTTGTACTTTTTTTCTTTTTTTTTTTGCATTTTTTAATTGCTTACTGATAAATCACATTATTCTATCAAGAAATGTTTTTTTTAAAGTTTTTTGATGGAATTAGGGGATTTTTAATTTTGACATGGGACTTAGAAAAAAAAACGTAGAAAAGTTGTAGTTCACCACACACCCACAGGAGGCACCACCGTCGTGGTAGCTGTTTCTGTGCCGCTGCTTTATGGACTTTTTCCTATGGAGTGAAGAGACCTCCCCTTTCATGGCTCTGAATAAACTATCTCGAACATATTGTAACATGGTCTTTTGAACTTCGCGCGGTGGAATTGAATTGGAAGAAAAGTTCGTGTTTTTTAACCAGTTGTGCCACCTAGCGAACAAATTAGAAACACATTTAAAAAGCGGTAGATAGCTCATTTTCTTTAATGTGACGTGTTTTCTTATTTTAGCGACTAAATGAACATAAATTTACAGTTTCTTCTACTTAATGGAATGGGAAATTCCAAAACTAAAAAAAAATCATAAAAAAATGACCTGTTTTACTTTGCCCTTTCATCTGGGGCAACAGAGCATGGCGACAACCTAGCGCAATAAAAATATCATTCAAATTTGAATCTTCTGTGAGTTTTCTGCATCTTTACAAGCTGTCCGCCACTCAAAGAGATAATTTTTGGGGTTTTGATTTTTCGGAAATCGTCGCCTGGGGTCCTAAAAATTAATTGATGGATGGGTTTTGAGCGGAATTTTTCGCTAAGTCGAAAACCACAATCGCCTAGCTTTTGCAGTTTGGGAGATATATGAAAAAAACTTAGAGGGGGTAGCCGAAATTTTGACTTTTTTTCGGTTTTTGTGCAGCAGTTTTCTCGTCAACTGCTGCACCTAAAAAAAATATAATTGTTTTAAAATCCTGAGATAGCCCATCTCTTCAAACCTTTTTAATATTTTTTAGATACTCGCCGCAGAAGCCGAGATATTAACGATTAAAATTTTGGAAATTTTTTCCCAAAAATTCTTCATTTTTTGGCTATGCCGGCCTTCATCCCATTAGCCACCTAGCGCTCGAAATAACAACATTTCCCCATTAGGACCTTTTGGGTGGCCTCCCTCGAAACTATCGCCATCGACCGAGAAATGGGGGGTTTCGGGGGTGGCACCTTAAGGCAAAGAAGGGGGGGGGGGGACCAGACTCAGAGGGTAAAGACTACCCTCGGCCCAGAGACCCCCTATCGACTACCCCCTATCGGCCATAGGGCTGAGAGGAATGGTCAATGCTATGCGCGTCGCATGCCGTATGGTGGCGTGCGCTACGTTAGTTCAGAGATGAATTAATTTTTCTCTTCTCCCTAGTCCCTACTAATCCCAGTCTTCACACACCGTATTTTCCCACCAAACTATGTAACATGAATTCTTTATTTTACTTCCTAAATTAAGATTAAAAATTTCCCATCTTGTATTAATTATTTCAGATTTTTAAATAAAATCAGAAATCAGCATTAATAAAATCATTACAAAGATCAGAGAGAAATTTTTACTTACGCAAATTTTACACCCCGTAAAAATTCAATGGCTGTAGTCTAAATCAATTTTTTGTCTATGGTAGGTTTTTATGGGTCCCCTAGCATACCCCAGAACCACAAATGTCCATTATACCATTTGCAAAGTATTTATAAAATCATTTCAAAGCACAACTCAGAGAGAAATTTATATTTTACGCAAATGTTATCCCCCGTAAAAATTAAATTACTGTGGTATAATTATTTTTTTGCTGAAAATGTCACGTAGAAATCGTCTCCTGGAACTAACTAGAAGTGATGTAAAATTAGACTAAAGAGGAGGGTAACCCTAAAATTTGATCAAAAGAATTAAAAAAAAATGAACTTTGTTTTTCTTATGGAAATTACACTGTAAAAAACTCTCCTGTGATATTCATTGGTTTACTATTTAAAAGTAAAGTTTGAAAAAAAATTGCCCATTATTGCCAGATCTTTATCGTACAGACCATTTAGTGCATCCCTTTAGGGTATTTTTCTCGCCCCATCTTCTCCTTTAAAACCGTGCTATTAGGTAGCGCATCTAGCGGTCAAATATTTTAGTTACCATGTATTTAGAAAATCTTACCACTAGATGCGCAACGTCTTAGCTCAGATTCAGACAGAAGAGAATGGTTCGAGAAAATTACACTAAAGGGGTACGCTCCGTGACCGGCCTTGTAGTTAAGTGGACAATGAAACTCCAAACTTGACACTTCCACACTTCTATCGCTAGCAGTTGAAGATTGACGTTTTGAGTGTTAGTAACCATTATTTGTACTGAATAATAGGAAATTATATGGGCTTGAGCGCAAAGAAGCTGCTGGAATGCAAGGGCACTAGTAGGATGATTCTTATGTCCTTACAAAATCGACGTTCGAGTAACGTCACGCCAAAACAAATCAAATAAATTAATACCAACAAATACAATAATATAAATACAATAAAATAAAAAATAAATAGATACTTTCACTTTGATCTTCACTGAACCATAACAAAGCCCAACAAGAATCGGCAATAATTTTGGGGTCGTCAGCATGGATGGCATGGTCATGACACGAGGGAAGAATATTTAGGACTGCCATGTCACTGTAATTCTGGTATTGGTAGAGCCTCAAATAAGTTTTGGCCATGTTCTGCCATCCAATTATCTGTAAATGAGAAATAGTTTTAACCAAATGACTGAAGACAAACCGTCTACAAGTTACTGGCGGATCATCGGAAATCAAGTCCCGTAACGAATTTACTATTATTTATTCTAAGACAATGAATTTATTACCGTTCTACGGCTGAATTCACCACTTCCTTCACAAATCTGAATTACAAAAACTGTTAATTTTACACCAGAGCAATAATGGGTTACATATATAATGGAATCAATTTGGAATAGACTTATCCATTTGGTAGAGTCGATTTAAGACCATTCATACAATGTCAATATTGTCCAAGTTCCCGAAGTAAGGTTTCATCGGCCGTTGAGAATATTTAGCGACGACACGACACCTGCATCAAGGAGAGAATTCCTGTGAGGAACACTGCCAGCTATATTGAAGATAACCTTTAAGGTGGGAGTAATCACTTTATTCTCGTTGTGAAGCAGTAAATCCACGATCCGGGGATGATTCCCAGTCTGGAAACTTCCTGAATCTCTTTGTATTGATCTTCAGTGATCAAATACAAGGCCCAACAAGCACCGGAAATAGTTTTTGGATCGTCAGCATGGATTAAGTCGGCCAACGATAGGGGGGGGGGGGGGGTATATTTTGGATAACAACGTTGCTCAAATTCTGAAATTGGCAGAGGCCCAAAAAAGTCTTGGCTACGTTGCGCCTTACAATTATCTGTAAATTAGAAATAGATTTACCAAATGACCGAAAAAAAATCGTAGACAACCGATGGATCATGGGAAATAAAGTCTCTTAACGACTTGACTATTATTTCTTCAATGACGTAGTTTCTTAACTTGTAGAAAGTGATAGATGAAAAGATACGAAGCATTGTTTGTCGGTCAACAACTGGATACGGTGAAGCTATCCAAGCGTTAAATGAGGAATAGCCCGATAGCTAATAGCCGAAATAGGAAGATAGCTTCCTTCAAGCATCCAAAACTGTGGCATACGCCCAAAACGTCCAACAACGGGAACATAAGATGGTTGTTGATAACCTCTTGTATACTGTGCAGTTTTTCCGTCTACAATGTTGGACACGGTGCATGCAGCCTATTTTTTTTTGTCGACGATATCTGAGCTTTATGTCGACGGACCTGGGCTAAAAACGAAACGCCATCTGCAACCAAAACAGAATAGGTTTGAGCATCATTTCCTTAAAATAATTAGATATATTGCGATTTCAAAAACCAAACTTTCAAATGTGTGTACACTTTTCAAGAAATAAACACGGTACACTAAAACCAAAAAGTACTACATTGACTGTTTTCGAAGAATGCTATGTACTATAATAAGAATGAGTTTAATCATTACTTTTTAAACTAATAGGAAATGTTAATCCATAGAGATAAAACTAAAATCTACGACGTTTTGAACTGTCGGTTTCGTCTGCAGAATCTCGATTCCTTTTCGCAATAAAATGAAATTCAAACTATAATAAAAAATAAATTAGATATCAAGTCTTTTTTAAAATGTTGCTGCTAATAGTTACAGTTTGAATGTTGTACAGTTTGCTAATACCAAGAACGGCATAAGGTTGTCCTAATTGAACTTTTTTAATGTTTTCTGACAAAACATTGTTCATAACGAGACAGCGTAGCAAACGTTGAATGTCATCTGTTGGCCAATGAAATGCTGCCCCATAAGCGGGTGAGTTTCTCCACTCTATTCAAAGTATTTAAAAAAAAAATAATGAAATCTACATCATTTAAATATTTACCGACGAATCGTAGTGCGCCACTTCCGCGCAGAACTTTGCACATTTGCTTAATTTTCTTTGACGCTTCACCGCATCAACAATCAGCCTGACAAGATAATTTCGTTCCTTTTCGAGACAGTGACCTAGGTAAACAAGGAAATTACTTTTTAACATCAAAAAATAATTTCTATTAAAAACAGAATTACGCGTTTGCGACAAATGTCGCATTGAACATCAGAGTCGCTAGCACATTCCTGCGGAATGCATTCCAAAAAATTAGCGATCAGCCTATTACGGCATGTGGTCCAGTTTTCACAATATCTTAGCATAGAGTACAGAAGAATTTCCTTCACCAGATGTTTGTCATAATTTCGAAATTATTAGTTATTTCTTACCTGAAATCATTGCCCCACATGGCGATGCAATGGGCTTCATCAACAACGATCCGCAATAGAAATAAGGGTACTCAGTTACTAAGGGTTATTGTTGATTGGTTAACCAGGATTATTTCTTTGAGTAGTTTTTTAATTGCTTCCCTGTTTTTGAATACAAGGGGTCTGTATTTTTAACGATTATTGTGATAGAGTTCCGGTGGGGTATTGTTACAGTGGATTGATTAGGAACGACCGTACCTAGTTGTGTTTGTATAGTTTATTGATTAGCATTAATTAACCGAGAACAATTATCAAGTTCTTATTCATTTAGGATTGTAAGTACCAGAGCCACCGGGATTGTTCAAACCGCTGATGATGCCTAGCATGGGGTTGATGTAAGTCATTGGATTAGGTACCATTCCAGATAGTTGCAGCATGTAGTTTTGAGGTAACATTTGTCCCAATCCTTAGCTATGCATCAAGTCCACTTAGGACGTGTTAGATCATATAGTCCCTGACCTGTTTCAGAGCCTGTCTTTCGTGGAAGATGTTTCCCAATTCTTCCTCTGCACACTTAATACGCATGGCCCATTTCAAATAGAGCATGCCTATCTCTTCCGGTTTGGCTCCGTCAAAACCTTCCTGTCCTTTGATGACTCTTGGATTGTGATCGTGATCTGCAAGGTCACCCATCGGGGTTCTCTCGCAACATCGGAGCTTACCGGTTATAAAAAGTGCTTTCGGTGCCTAATTTTTCAGGAAGTATTTTGACGTGACACAAACCATCTTCCCTTGACGATTGGCGGAATAAAGGTAATGGAGAAATTTCGGATCGATATAGACGATTGTATAGACGCTACCAGTACCAAATGGAAGTACCGGAAGCAGTGCTGCTAGTCGTCTATATCCTCGTAAGAGAAATTTGAATAAGCTGCGGGGGATTTCCACATCTTGTTTGGTAGAGGTTGTTGGAGAGAAGAGTTTTTGCGACTTGTCTGGCTAGTGGTTTGTGTAGAAGTGGAAAGAGGGATTGTCTGTGTCTTAATAGCCTGTTTGGCCAAAAGATTGTTGAATGTTTGTTGACAAATTTTTTGACAAAAATATTTTCTAACATTTTTTTTTTCAATTTTAATTGACATGTTTGACCTTTATTTTTGAAAAATATGAATATTCGGTTTCGGGCAAGTTCGTAGAATAAATTTTTGTTAACCCGTTTTTACCTATTTTCTTGAAAAGCACACAGCTATTATTTTGAAAAGCACTTTTTCCATGGAAAAAAAAATTTAAATACATTTTTATAGGTTTGAACAATATTTTGGATCAATGAATTTACCGTTAATTAGCTCTTTGTTCATCAGTTTTTTGACCAATGAATTGGACAGAAAATTTTTTTATCAATTTTCATCACCAAGAAACTCTTTTCATCATAGGGTGTAATCATGTAGTGTAAAACATATAGTGTAATGTGGGAGTGTATCTTATTTTTCGCTATTTTTTGCCCAAAATTAATTGGCCAGTATTTGAAACCAATGTTTGACTAATATTTGTATGTTGATTAGTTTTTTGTTGATCTTTTTTTATAGATTTTTTGGAAAAAAGATTTTTGCCAATATTGACCAATTTATTGACCAACTTTCTTTTTGAAACAGAACTCTTTTCACTGGAGTGTGTCTGGTTGTTTATTGACCAAATTTCCCATCAAAGAATTGAGTGTTGGCTTAGTTGTGAATTGTGATTGACCAATTCTTTTTAAATTGACCAGTTACGTAAATTTTTTTGCATCGGTAATTGTTGTTTGATAAAAAAAAAATTTCTATCGAAAAATTTCTTTGGCCACATGGTTGATTTACCTTTTCCTAAATTTTTCAATTATTGACGGATTGGAAAAAGGGGGTTTTTGTGTGTATTTTGTGTTACTTGGAAGGACGTCAGAAAAATATACTCTGGCTTGAGGGAATATTTTGTACACTTGAATTCTTGATGTCTAACATTTCTAGTCATAAAGGAGATTTTGTTGTTTTTGGTCAAGATGAGGTACGTCGAAAGTGAAAAATTACATTAACTGGTTGTTCAAAACTACATACCACCATGCAAAAAGGAGATGCCCACTTCATATTTCTTTCCACATTTATTATACTTAATATACAAACAATTCAGTGGATTTCATACAATGGCCACAGCGCCAGCATGAATTTCCAGAGATAAGTGAAAAGTTTGCTCTTTCTTACACAATCGGTATGTGATAGGTAAAAAATAAATTAAAGGCTGCCTGTGAGATTTATTGACATCTTTATTTTCAGTGGCATCGACAGCAGCACTAATATAAGAATTGCCCAACCCTTTGAAAATTTTGCTGCTTATATATTCCGAAAGAATTTCTGTGCTGTAATTCTGCAGATTAAATATGACAAATTTAAGTTTACAAGCGGGAGTACGGGATAGCCGTAGCTCGTGTTTTTAAAAATAGTGCTTTGGGTCAGCAACTCAACCAATTTGGAGGTAACTGAGATTTCAATTGCAAAAGTTTCGGATTTCACTCCAAGATAGTAAAATAGCTAATTTGTTGTTAGGTACCAATTATCACATCTTGGGAGACCATCCAATTTCTGAACATTTAACGAAATAATATCCGATTCAAAGTTTAAACGAGGTAGGAAAAGCTTTCACACATTATGAGAGCAATCTCCAAAAAAGACTTCTTATACTCAGTTTCATTTTTCAGTCTCGTAGACGTTTCATATTTAGGACGTTGAATGCAAATCGTTCGAATGTAGAACGTGCATTGGGTCGGTAAAAAAGTACTTGTCGTCAATTGAAACTCTTGTATATGAAACGTTTGGACCTCGTTCCCAGCGTTATTATCGCAGCCTGCTGTTAAAACAATTCCAATATTGACATAAATGGATTGGCCAGATGACGTGGAATAGTTAGGCGAAGAGGGAGAAGAAGGAAACGAAGATGAATTTGTCCACAACGAGCAATGAAATGGCAAAGTTAAACGCGACAGAATTTCATAAATGCTGGAGTACATAAATATTCACAGAAAGAGAGTTGCAAGAGGGAAAAAAACAGAGAGAGAAGAGCTCGGCTTTTACCAGCGGGGTTTCATAGGCGCAGGTGAATATAGAGCGGGCCAAATTTCCTTCAATATCGATCGGTGGAGGAAGGAGAAGGGGTTGAAGCTGGAGAATGGAGAAGGAGCTGGAGTACTCATCTGGTAAAGCCGATAAGGCTGCCAGAGCCAATGCCTCCCATGAAGATTTTTCCTGCCATTGCCGGTGACATCTCCTGGTAAAGCCGATAAAGATGCCGGGCCCAATGCAAGAAGGCGCAGTTCTATTGTAACTAGTAAAGGTAAGTAGAAATAGGACTTATTGTAGGGAGAAATAGGACTATTCCTGAAAAAAAGAAATTTGGTCCTATTTCTCCCTAGGAAAAGAACTATTTTTAGGACGGAGAAATAGGACTATTTTTTGGTAGAAATAGGACTGCTCTAAATAGTTATTTTAAAGCAGTCCTATTTCTACAAGTCCTATTTTTTCTTAGTCCTATTTCTACCAGTCCTATTTCGCTTAGTCAGATTTCACCGTCTACCCGTTTCTTGATGTGATCTTCTAAATTTGAGACAACAATTGATGGTCGAAATTTCATATTTCGTCACTCCCTGCTGCAGTCGTTGTCACTTCGATTTCTAACTCCCTTTTCTTTCATCATTATTGACACCTGAAATATTTGGATAATTAACACGAGTACCATTGTAATAGAAAAAGAACTGTTGTTTTATAACCTTTTTCCATGGAGTTGCCTTTGACTGGCAATGCGAAGTTTTGAAGCCTTACTTCCATTACTTCTAACAAAGTCCAAATGTCACCCTCAATCCAATTTCTATTATCGGCAATTTCGTCATCTTCCCCTTTTTCATTTTTCTCTATAATTTCATTTTTTCCTGGTGGTTGACTGCATCTTATCTATCGTTTTGGTGACTTCAAAGGTAATGAAATATCTGTAAAGTAGTGCTTTAGGGATCAATCTGAATCCCTCCAAGTATGTTTAATTTTCTTTAAAGTATAAAGAGAAAGAATTACATTTTTTTTTCAAATAGGATGCAGAAACTTCTTCTCAGAAAGGCAGTAGTAGGGGAGACCGGGGCTATGTGGGACATGGGGCTATAATGTACAGAGCGATTAAAATATGTTTAATTTGTTAAAAAATTATGAAATACATATAGTGTAAGCTAAATCATGTTTTATTTGTCCTCTAAACTTTTTTACTTGAAATACTGTTTATTTTTCGAGTTTTATGGGAATTAAAAAAAATGGGAATCTGAAAAAATATTTCAAGCGTTTAGTTTTTTAATTTCTTTATACTTTAAGAACTATTTTGATTAAACCCAGATAGGTGTTTGATAGGTTTTTTTTTCTAGTTTAAGGGGGTACTTTTATTTTTTAAATTATGTGTTCCTTAATATATCATAATTTAGTTTATTTGACGATAGTTGGGTCTGGGTTGAATGGGACATATTTAACGGGGTAAAACAGGACCAGGTGTTTTGCATGGTAGCAGACGAAAATCGACAAAAACAAGGAAAATATGTCGAAAAAAAAGACATTTTTACTTTTTTTGTATTATCTCCCCTTATACTTCATATAATAAATGAAAACACAACACTTCTGAAAGAGAAAGAAATTTCCTTTTCACCAGTGTGTCTTTTAATAAATATAATTCAGCTGTTTCAGAGTAAAATCTTGTCCTATTTAGCCCCTGCCTCTGTCCCATTCAACCCAATTTTTTTGCTTTTTTTCTTCATTTTTCTTGTTTACATTTTATTGAATAACTATTCAACAGTTTTACGAAAAAAATTTAAATAAATAATGAACATAAATAAAGGTCAGGAAAAAACTTCTATACTTTTATTTTTTCTTATTTCATCTTTAAAAACATTTGACAGGCGAAAAACCAAAAAGTGTCCGACATAGCCCCGGTCTCCCCTATATATTTTTTTAAATTATTTTTTATTTATTATGTATTGATCATGTTCTTTCCCGTTTTTATTTATTTGCTTTATGGCCGGCGTATAACTCTATTCTACTTGTAGATTACGCTGACCTTCCTGACTTAGAATCTCCCTAACTTTCCAGAAGTTGTAAAAGAAGAATCGCAGCTGTTACGACAAGTGAGTGGATGAGATGTGAGATGAGTGACGACTTTCAGCGATGAGCGAAGCAATTATACGTAAACTGCGCAATGTTTTTAATTAATTCAATTTAGATCACAAAGTTTTTTTTGAATATTCTCTCTTTCTTTCATTTTTTGTTTCCCTTTTTTAATTTCCAAAACCAGGAAAATCTAGTGTTTGCTGAAATATTTTGTCATGTATTGTGTTCGTAATACATCAAATCCATCTGAAATTTATTGGGAATCCTGAATCTAAGAGTTGTTTTGAAAACAGCTCAATAGTTTAGGAGCTTTCGGCCTACTTCCGGTGTACTTCCGGACAATTTGAGTTTTCTAATTGACGAAAAATGAAAATGTCGTTATTAGTCACCATGATTTGAAAATAACCTCGTTAGCCCGTAAGACGCCGTGTTAATACCGAATAAATGATTTTTTTTATTGTATTAATACTTTGTGGGACACAGCAGTAATCAACTAATCACCTCTAATGCCTCAGAATATATCGAAAAGCAATTGAGTTACGAATTTTAAAATTTTTGATACCATTTTTTGGTACCAAAAATGTCACATTAAAAAAATAAAATTATGAATTCATAAAATTAAAATGGAAGTTTTAACTGGATTTCTGTATGGTTTTTTTCCCCAAATCTCCCTACAAGCGGTATAATTAATAAAAAACGGTCCTGGGGCATTCAAGATAACCAAATTAATCCAACGAAACAAATTGGTTGATACCATAGCTTAGTTTTTTTTTATTTAATAATACTATGTGGAATACAGCAGTAAACAATACTCCGTAATATATGAAACAACGACTAAACTAGTAATGCATGCATTTTAACATTTTTGGGATCCCATAAACATGTTAAATTTGTAAACTAAACAATGAATTCACAAGATCAAATTTTAATTGGTATTTTTACTTTACTCTAAAAGTGGAGTTTAATTTTTTAAATATTTGCGACAAGGTCTATACTGGGATATTTTGGGTGATGCTACTCTTGAAATCTATTTTGATTGTTTGTTATTTTTAGCTGAAAAATGTCACGTAGAAATCTTCTCTGCGAAATCACTAGTAATTGGGTAAAATTAGGCTCTAAACATGGGTAAACCTCGAATCTGAGTAAAAGAATTTTAAAAAAATTACCTTTTTTTATGAAAATTACACTGTTAATCCTCCAATGATATTCATTGATTTACTATTTTAAAATCAATTTAAAAAAAATGCCCATTATGTATCGGGAAAATGAAAAAACTTTTCGTTATTACTTTACTAACATTGCGCATTGTTTGTCAACATTTTACGCATGGCGAAGAAGGTTTTTATCGGAAGGTATATATTGAAGCGTGCAGCACTTATGCTAGTGAATCTGCATGCCTTTACATAGTCTGCAGTTTCCATTCATCAAGAGAAAATATTAGACTGATAATTCAAAATGTTATAATGGGATATTTTTGTTTGTTTTTAAAGGCAAGAAAGTGTACCCATAACCTTCAAGGAGATCAGAGGGCCCTCAGCCAAGCTGAAAAACGAGAGATTTTCAAATGCTTCAAACTAATTCTTGGAGCTCTGAAGATATCAGCCAAAAGCTACACAACATCAAATTTCATGCCTCGTTTCTGTGGTTATCTCGGTATTGCAGTACAATAACTATCAAAAAAGGAAAAATAAATTTAATACGCAATTTTTTTTAGGATTGTCCAAAAACGTCGAAAACACGGCGTCTCATATTGGACGTAAAGCAATGGAACTCAAAATCGTTCCTGGACGGTCTCTGATCTCTGTTGCTGCGACTGCAATTTTTATGGTGTCGCGTTTCCCCGCCTTGGAATAAAAGGAACTTTCCATGTTAGAAATAAGAAAGAGGGCTGGAGTAGCCGTAACGAACATTCGTAAGTCGTATCAATTGATGTGTTCACGTTCCACAGATTTGTTTTCAGAGGGTTTTTTCGATTAGAGTTGGGTTTCCCCGCAAATTGGAGAAAATTTTTCTCTCAACAGTTACATGTTTATCTTTTCGTTCCTTTGAAGCGCAACTTTTATGTAACCAAGTCCCACGTTTTAATGTTTAACATGTTGAATTATCTATCCGTTCGAGATTCGCAATAAAACTTGAAATTACGTTATAACCACTGATGGTTCACAGTCAGTCAGTAAGAGTCATGATTCAGTCATTTAAGTAAGATTTGAGGGCCGTCAGAGTTGACGTTGCGCATACACGTGCTTTAAACACCCTGGCAAAATATCTACGCATTGGCAATTAAATTAATTTTTTTTAGTAATGTTTCCAGTCAAGGTCAAAGCAAGGTATGAACCAGCCGAAAAGAAAACACGTTTAAATGTAGGGAGCATTCATAAATGACGTCACACTCTTTTAAATTTTTTTTACCCCCTCCCTGTCACAATCTGTCACAAAAGTACAACCTCCCCCCCTCTAAATGATGTCACAAATTGTCCAACCCCCCTTTGTCTTAATTCGTTATAATTTGTATTTTTAAAAAATTCGAGTTATATTGAAAAACAAGCTGATCCTTGCATATTAACTGTGAATTGGTCAAAAATTGCGAAAAAACAATGCATAAGATTTATGGAAGTTCACTCTTGTCTCAGAAAATTGTGATTCCATCTGAACCGCCTGAACGAATGTAAAATTGCATTGCCGACCCAATAGAATTAGTTTTTAAATTGGGCGTTCGATGGAGCCCTGCCTTGTTTTAAGTGTGACATCACACGCCCCTTTCCCAGATAACACACACCTGAGCCAATGACGTCCCTTAGATGTCGTGTTGGGACGGTTGCAACGTCCCAAGGACTCCCCATATTTTGGGGTTCTCGTCTTTGGGACTGGTTTTGGATGTGGCAATGTCCGCCTTGTCATCATCCCATTGCTGTTCCCAGCACAGCCCATGGGACGTCTCTAGAACGTTCTAAGTACGTACTTTACACCGCCATTTATTAACAATAAAATCTTCAGCTATGCCTAAAGTGTCCGACTGTGGGCTCGAACCATAGACCTTTGGGATTGCTAACCAGTCTTCTAACCACTGAGCTATTCGCTTCTTATTTAAGTCATTATATTGTATAATACCATTTGTGTAATATCACCAGTCATCCAAAGTCATCATAAGGATGACTCTGATATCACCAATTATGAATCGGATTTCAATTTTCTTGACAAGATAACGATGACTCATGAAATATTTTATTCAGTGAAGAACATCAATGAAGAATAAAATGGAGTCTACTGGACACGAACCATAGACTATTGATGCCGAATTCCAGCCAGCTACCCACTGAGCTATCTGAGATACATTACATTCCTGTTTATTAAATATGAGTCGTTGTTCCCGCGTAAAAACACGATAGTTATAAAATTTTCTAAGTGTTTGGTTGGAGCCAAAATGTAATCAATGGTACGGATAAGGTACGTTCACATGGGACTGTGAAAATTGTCGCGCTTCGGTGCTTTTTTTGTTTTAAAAGGGACTGCTTTTAGATGTTTTATACCTGAGCCTGTCCCAGACGTCCCATTGGTACGTCTTTGGGGCTCGATTGGGACGAGAATTCCTATCTGGGTTACTACCCCCACCCTCCCTCCTGTCACAATAATGCGTCATAAAACTCAGGACTTCCTCTCCCTCAAAAAAAAAGTGTGACGACATTTATGAACACTCCCTTACGCCATAAATTTGCCCCTTTAGTGCATCCCTTTAGGGTAACTTTCTCGCCCCATCTTCTCCTATAGAACCGTGCTGTTAGTTAGCGCATCTAGCGGTCACATTTTTTAGTTATATGTCTTTAGAAAATCTTACCGCTAGATGCGCCACGTCATAGCTCAGATTCGAACAGAAGAGGATGGGTCGCAAAAAGTACACTAAAGGGGTATGCTCAGTGACCGGTCTAGTAGCTAAGTGGGCCTTGATACTCCACACTTGATAATTCCACAGTTCCACACTTCCATCGTTATCAGTTGAAGATTGACGTCTTGAGTGTTAGTTGCCATTATTTTTTTTAGTAGTAAAAATTATATGGGCTAGAGGGAGAAGAAGTTGCAAGGGCACTAAAGGAGGATGATTCTTATGTCCTCACCATATAGACAAAGTCCGAGTAACGTCCCAAAAGTTAAAATCTAAATAAAATAATATAATTATAAGAGTTCAGAAATGAAATAAATGAATAAAAAATTCCCGACAAGTTGAGTTTCATCAGAATGAGCAGGCGTTGAATAAAGCCATGTTCGATTATGGAATTTTTGAGCTCTGTTCCGTCACTGGCAATACAATAGGTATTGCAGATCAAGGCTACAATAAATGAACATGATGTAAAATAATACCCTCCTTGTCATTTCTCTTTCCTTTCAGCATGAATAAGAAACTCCAAAAACTAGTGTACAACTTTTGAATTTAAGAAGAAGCTGATGTCTGAAGTACACTAAATTCCTCATTTTATCCCCGACCATTGAAGCCCATTTTCAAAAAGATAAAATTATTACCTTAATTCGGTGCTAAGTTTCTTATGAAATACTGTTTACGATATGCGATATCCAATATTCTCCTTAGTTCAGTTGATGCTAAAAACACATGGGACGTTTTTCTTTTAAAGTAACGCTCGCTGAAAAAAAACTGCATTGTTTTGTCATTGTTGGATAGATTTTTTTTTAAAGTGTGTTCTGTTGTTAACTCAGCATTCCATATCGGTTTACCAAACTTGCATGAAATAATTTAAAAACAGATGTATGTTACGTTGTGTAACAGTTAATTTTGTAAGATAACAGTTAATTTTGTAAGCTACTTCTGTAATCAATTTTAATATCGACTTCGTTTAGATGACGTTCTTTCTTGTGGTTTGCTATTGAAATATGAAGAACGTCTCCATTATATTCCACGGCGGATTCTAAAGCCTGTTTAGCATCATCAACATCTTCAAAAAAGACAACTTCTTCAACGGTTTGTTTTTACTCAGAACGTCCGTTGCGCGAATGTTATGAACGGCAAACGCCGCTATCAAATCCTCTTTGATGATTTCATGTGCTGATGAAACTTCCAAAACTTTAGTAAACGCTTCGTTTACTAGGAGTATTGTAGAGTTGATAATGGGTCCAGCTCCAATAATTACATTCGAAGAACACACATGCAACACTTTTCCCGATGGGGACAAAACTTTCGCAGAGGATGATGACGCCGCGACTTCCGCTGCCGCACCCTGAGAAGACGGGTCAAAAGTCAAAGACTGTGCTTCATTTTCTGCAGCTGTAGGTTTCTTAACTGAAGCAATCCATCCGCTTTGACGGCCTGGACTACTTGGCGATTGCGCTAACGGCGTAATAGTTTCATGGCATGGCAAGCGCATATTCTTATCCGTGGGGTTAGTTGGTGTTGCAGCTTGAGCTGACGTGACACTTTTCATTATACTGCAGGTAGAAGACGGTACCAAGTGATTGTTCGAAGAAGAAGTCGATGGCGCTGCTGAAGGAGGTTATATGGAATATGACGTTTCCGGCATAAACCCCTCCTTCCAGATTTCCCTGATGCACCTGAACCAGACTTTTTTTTTATTCATTTGCTCTAAAATATCTCTAAGTATGCCTCAGTCGATCTTGAGCTAAATTCTTCATCCGACAATCTATTATGTTTCTGCAAATGTCCCCTTTTTTCTTGGAAAACTATAGGGTCCTGGTGGTGAGTGTACATATCCCAGAGTTGTGTTCTGTTCCACAAGAGGTTGTTGGTATAATCACTCAGGATGCCTTATGACTGCTGCTGTTATGGCAGGAAGAGCAAACCTCAACCCATTGTCTTTAGGTCTTCTGATCAAATAGCCAGATCCAGATGTGGATTTTTTTTGCACAAAGCTCCACTCTATATAACTTGGATCAGGAATATAGCCAATGGAAAATCCAATTTGCATTCTACATATGGAACATATAACAGAGTCATCGATTTGAAGCCTTTTACTGCGGGGTTAGAGGCATTCCATGTTTATGAAAACAAGCACTTGTGACCTTGTGTTGAAATTCAAAAAAACAAACAACCAAATCTACCTTCCGGCAGCTATGGCGGATTGCCTAACACTAATTAATTAATTTTAATTAAATTTTCCAAATGTTCCATGTAAGAAAAACAGTCTACAAGCTACAGGTGGATCATCGGAAATCAAGTCCCTTAACGACTTTATACTATTTTTTCTTCTAAGATGTGGATTTTAACTTGTAGAAGGGGACGGGCGTACAGATACGAAACACTGTTTGTCAGTCAACAACTGGATATTGATCAGCTATCCCCAGCGTTAAATGAGAAATAACCCAAATAGCTTCCGTCTGGTAACCAAAACTGTCACATTATTACGCCCAAAACGTCCAACAACGGGAACATAAGATGGTTGTTGATAACCTCTTGTATGTGTGCAGTTTTTCCGGCTACAATGTTAGACAAGTTCCATGCAGCCTCTTTGTGTTTTTTTTTCGACGATATCTGAGTTTTTTTTTGTGGGGGCTTGGCCAGAAACTGAACGCCATCAGCAACCAAAACGAAATCGGTTTGAGCACCAGTGACGATGTTGCCTGCAACTCTCAAAGATGGAATTATGACGGACAATTAGTTGTGATTCGGCAGAAAAACGAGAAGGGGAATACGCCAGCGTTTACAACTTTTAAAAAAAATATCTAAGAAGTTTCGAGAATGGAAAACATCCCCCGTTTCGTGGATTTGCTACTCCCCAACGAGAATGAAGTAATCACCCCAATCTTAATGGTTATATGCCTTTCTAATATGCCCCTAAACACCAAATAATGAAGAGCGCTACAGGGTGACAATATCTTTTTTTTAATTATGCAGATTAATTATTTCAGTAGGTTGCTTACAAAAAAATGTAAAGGATTGTACAAGCTCGAGCGCTTAAAGTCCACGTAAAATGTACGGCTACCACACGGAGCTGCAGAGCTGCTTATTTAAAAGATTTTGGTTCGATTCTGACCATCATCCAAACTTTAAATATATGTTTACTGCAACAAAAATGTTAATTCCAAGATGGAGAAGAAGATAAAGATTAATTGTTGGAAATTTTGAAGAATGGGGTTTGTTGAATTATGAAAATGGAGAGGGGAGGGGGAACGTGAGTGTGAGTGAGTGAACGTGAGATAAAATCGTACAGTCGTTCAGATCAAATCGTACATTTGATTCCATCGTCTTTAGAAGTAGCAAACCACTACATTGACCTTCATGATTGTGAATAAAATTACTCTGGACAGAATTAATTCTACAGTGAACGTTGGTGCTAATTTTGTCCAAAACAATATGTTCAATCATCAGGGCAAACATATTCACACCAGTCACCCTCTTAACTTTGAAGAGAGTTTGGTGAAATATTACGACCTTGCCAAATCGACTGGGGATCCAAAAATCCTTGAAGTGCTAAATGTGCTTAAAGATGAATTCCTTGGCCTTAATGTCTTAATTTTGTTGAATCAAAATCTATCGGTAATCAAATTTTTTTTTAAATTTTGAAATAATTTCTATAAAATTTCTTATATTTAAAATACATTTCTTATAAAAATCAACACTCAAAAACAAACTTTTTGATGACTACTTTCTAGTAGTGGACACTACTATTCTCATAGTAGTGCCGATAGTAGGTAGCGACCGCACTACCAGATTGGTGTATTGTATACTATTAAAGTAGACTAATAGTATTGCCTAAACTTGGACTACCATAAAGTAGTACCAGCCCTAGCAGCGGTTCTCGGTAGCTAGTCGGTAACAGTTAGAATTACCCTGTTTTTACCTCCAGTTTTTGGTAATTTTAAGGGATAAATTACGTTCACCAAAACGCGTGAGGGACACTGACATAAAGCAGAGTGTATGGCAATATTTCCAAATTTATCTTAGGTTTTTACTGGTATTTTTAATCCTAATGAACATTCTTGGAAAAAGAGTTGAAATAACTCGTTGCAAACAGGTAAAAAATACTATGAATAATGAAGCGCAATTCCACCTGTTTTCCACTAGTTTTGCACTCGTAATTTTAACCAAATTTCCAAACTCTGAAATCAGAAAATTTCAGGCTAATAAAACTCTTTTTTTTCTTCGTATAATAGACCAATTCATAACCGTCATCAGAAAAGGTTTTTTAAATCGGTATTTATCGGGTTGGCAAAATGTAATTTCTACCAACTTACATTTTCTATGAAACGGTAAAATTCAAGTCAAAATGACTCTTTTTTGTCTCCTTTTTAAAACTAACTTAAAACTGACACAAGAATAGGTTATTTTTATCCGTTTTCATCTCGTTTACCAAGAGTAATTATTACCCAAATAAATTTTCACTGACACGGTAAAATTCAAGACTAAAATCCTCTTTTTTCTCCCGTATTTTAAACTTAATTAGAACTGACACCAGATAGAGATATTTTCATCCGTTTTCATCGAGTTGACCGAGAGTAATATTTACTCACTTTCATTTTCAATGATATATCACTTTTTATACCAATTTAACATTAGGTTGAAACGGAAAAATATTGTTTAAAATCTCTTTTCATTCATTAGTAAATTATATCACATTTAAATTCACAGTTACGGAAGTCGGTATTTGTTATGGTTACAAAACTGTTATTTCCAATTTGAATGTAGTAAAATTTACCAATAATTCAAGACTATAACGAGTAAATTAAACCCAAAACTTGACTTGGAACTTCGGCAGGAACTCCCTTTGAAACCGGGGGAAAGCGCCGTATTTTTCAGTAAAACTACTTGTATATTACATTTTTATACAGTATTTATACTGAGGTGTCCAAAAACCGCGGTTCTTGGGAAAGGGTGGGGTTGGTTTCGTTTAGAGTTGTATTGGAGTGGGTGATTCTTGGGTGGGTAAAAATCCATCCGGATTTCTTTGGAGTTCGATTGTGGTGAGAATAGGGTTGGTTGATTTTCACCAAATTACCATCCTAAAACCACGTTTCTAACACTTGAAGTTAGCAACTTTTTCTATTTTATCATTTTTTACTGAATTTTTAATGAAAAGTAAATAGTTTATTCGTTTAAAAACACCATTGTTCAATATAGCAATGCATAGCTACAGTAAATCTGTTAATTTTGCTATTTGATTTCATTTATTTTGTGTTTAGTTAGGTAATTTTCAATAACTTTATGTGTAAAGAAGAAAATATTTCTAAGTCCCCATTACATTCCTTGCCTAGTTAGTACCTGCTTCACGTACAATACATAACACCAATCATTAGTGGCTCAGTCGGTAGCAAGCTGACGTATGGACTTCTTAACTGAGACCGGTACGCAAGTTCGATGCTAGGTGCAGCATAGAAATATTTTATGCATTATGTGGAATTTGGTTGTGGAAATAAAAATATGGGGATGTGGGCGGGTAAGAATAAAAAACGGGTGGGTGGGTTGGTTTCACCCGTTGGAATGGTCAAAATTAATTAAAAAATAAAATGGTAAAATTAGGAGTTTGTTGACCGCAAAAACACCCAATTAAAACCCATTTATTTCCCAATTCGAATGTTATAGCTACGGTAAGATTACCGCTCATTTCGGGCGAAAAGACGCACTCTTGGGGTAAAATTGCGGTTAAAAAAACTAGTATATTAAAGGTTAAAACATCCTTTGCATTTCCAATTTGAAAAAAAATTATAGGTTAGAAAATACGGTTGAATTACCAAGTATTGCGGGCTAGATAACGCACTCTTTGGGTAAACTTACGGTTTAACACCCCCGTAAATTACCATTTACCGGTTTTCTCACCGGTTTCTTACAAGTTATTTACCGTAAACCGCTGCTAGGGAGTGTCAGTGATTTTGGCTGGCAAAGGTTGAGTAACATTCCTTTAATGGAACTCTCTAAAAAATGGAGTATAGTAAAAGCTATACACTAGTTTGTATAGTTAATTTTCTGTACATTGTATGCAGAAAATGTCATACATCGTGTACATAGAAAAGAGGAAAACAAGTATTTTATGGCGGCCATCATGATAAAATGCCGCCGGCCTTCCAGCCTCATTAACAACGGCAGTGTAAAAAAGGGCAAGGAAAGAATTGTGGAAATAAAGCGAGAAAGGGGATTAAACGAAGGAAGAGAGGAGATAGGAGAAAAGGGGTTATGGAAAGAGAAATGGAAAAAGATAATCTTCTTTTTGGTATTCTTAACCCCCTATGCCCTTTTTCCCTTTACATCACAACCCACATTCCTATAGTGGGTGAAACAAATCCCCCCTTCACCATCACCTTGCTGTGATTAGGCTGTTAGGGGTTTTGCACTAAGAATAATTTCGAACCTAAAATTGGTAATAATTTGAAAAAAAAGCTACAAAAGCAATAAATGAAAAAAGTCTATATAACCTAGATAGGTTTGATGATCGAGTTGATTACAAACCCAAACTTAAGTTTCTATATATATCCTAGCAGAAAATCTTCAACGGCATGTTTTAACGAAATTTCACCAAGTCCTAACTTTACTCTTACACACACCATAGGAGATTATTTTATATAATGTTAGACATGATATGAACAAATAGCTAAGTTGGTAGAGCAACAAATTGCTATTTCAATACTATCATCAGGCTCAGTGGGTTCGAAACTGTCTTAAGGTTGAATAAAAAATTATAAAATATTTTATACACGAACAAAGGAATTTTCCATATTTGCAATTTCCGCCCTTCAAGGACTTCAAAGGGGGGGTTGCGGGTGGCCTTGTTTTGTAAGAGATAATTAATTTTTAAGCTTCTTTTTCTCTTAATCTTTTTTGGGGAAAAAAATTGGGGAATAGTTGTGCATTTCATTTAGCATTGTAGTCCCATATACTTTCATTAAGTAGGTGCTGTACTGGTCGAAAGTATACCTCCTACTTTTTCCAAAAGTAGGTGGGTGTATTCAACAGTAGCGAAATAGTAGGTAAATCCATTTTAGATACCAGAGAGTAGTACCTTAGCAGCACAAAAAACGTTTAGAGTGAATCGGTTATCATTTTTTTTTTTAATTTTGAAATAATTTCTATAACATTTATTATATTTAGGCTATTGTCAGTAATGTCGTACGAAGAAATGAGATAAACTCCCAAGCTAGGTAAGCAAAGGTCCCTAGAGCCTTTAGTTCTAGACACGATCATATTTAAACTTTTCCGGCTCCTTCCCAAATTGGTTACACTATGACTGCCAGACAAGATCGAACTGCGACTTTCCCTGCTCCTTCTCCATCTGGCGATGGAAGTTTTCCTACACAAGATCGAAATGTGACTTCTAAGACTCCATCCCAATTTTGCTATGCTACTACTGCCAGACAAGAGCATATTTCAACTTTTCCTGCTCCATCTCAATTTGGTTATGCTACCACTGTCAGAAAAGATCAAAATACGCCTTTTCAGTTTTATCTCAAATTGTTTATGCTACGACTGCCAGAGAAGACCTTAATTCGACTTTTCTTGCTCCTTCTCAATTTGGCGATGGCAGTTTTTCTACACAAGATCAAAATGCGAATTTTCAGGAACCTCAAACTCTTGTTACATCTCATGATGCCACAATAAATCATTCTGCAAATGCTCAGTTACATAAAGCCAACGCTATGCTGTTCCAACTGCTACAAGAAAAAGAGGCCACGTTGAACCGCAAAGCATTGGAATTTAAGAAGAGGGAGAAAGAATTCAAAAAGATAGAAGAGAACCGGAAGCGATTTGAAAAAGAGCACTCAATTTGCCACAAAACGATGACAAACGGAAGAAAAACCCAATAAGAGAAAATCTGGCAAAGAAAACAAATCGATTCCGCTCCCAAACGGTTTACCATTTGGAACTAACGAGTTGTTCCTAAATAACCTCTCAACTGAAACGGAACAAAAGGATCATCCCTACTATCTTCTTAATGCTATAAGACAAATTGTATGTCATCGCTCTTGCTTTCCCTTGGCTTTTGTCGATAACATTAATGGGTGGGTTAAATGCGTTAAATGTCTCTTTACATTCCTTTTACAAGATTTCTTGGATAGATATGTCTTTAAAATATTCTTTTTACATGTAAAAACACTTTGCATCATTATAAATTCCCTTATTTTTTGTTTCCTTTATTTTATATTATTTTTTGTTTTATGTAAGAAGTGTTTTCTTTTTTTGTGTTTTTAAGAATGAATATATATTGATATTCATTTCAATCAAAATTGCTAATGTAGGCTATATAATATAGTAAATAGAGACTCAATTACTTAAGCAAGTAGGTCCTTAAAAAACATGGTAATAATTAATGCCTAAAAATGTCATCTTTTCATTCAATACACTACCCTAGAAGCTTCGTATAATTGTTATTAATCTCAATAGCCAAAAATGTCATCTTTTCATTCAATACACTACCCTAGAAGCTTCGTTTAATTGTTATTAATCTCAACAGTTTTCAATGAAGAGGTACCAGCAGTCACTCTGGATGCTATTCCTAACGGGACTATTCAGAATGTTGCTGTCTTAAATGGGAAATGGACAAGCCCGAGCTGCAGCTCGGGTTGTCTCATGCTCAGGACATAGAATTTTTTCCCGCCTACAGCAGATAATGGAAGAAATTACTGATATGTAACCCTATGCAACGAAGGAGAAGAAGATGCTATAGTAGTTTGATTTTGTGTTTCCATTATTTTAATTAATGAGAAAAAAATTGCAGCAGATAAACGATGAGCGGGTAACATTTGGAAATTTTACACGAAATACGCACACTCAAGGGCTATCGACGCGTGCAAAAAGAAAATAAAAATTAGACTTTAAATATATGAACTAAAAATGTTTAAAGTTTGAAACTTAAAATCAATTTTAACCTAATTTAATCAAGCAAAATCAAATTTTACTTTTTAAAAACACTATTAAAAAGAGTTAACATAACTCTATCTTTTCGTTTAAAAAAAAGTTTTAGTTCAAACGGTTTGGAAGATACGGCCGATTTAGTGAGAAAAAGACCATTAAAAAAATGCAAAACTTTGGAATTTTTTGCTCACTTCTGGTAAACAGGAAATTGTTTTCCTTTTAACCAGTGAATGGTGTATATCTAACGAACACACTGTAAAAAAATTAGCCGAATCGGTGATCTACCGCGCAAAAATTATTCGTTTTCGGTGGTGATTTTTCGCATTTCTCTCTTTGAACTGAGCAAGTGCGTAATATTAGTCTGTACAGAGCCCACTTTCCTATTGCTAAAAATTTTAAATTTCTATATTCCTTCTGGTTTTATCTTAACAAACAAGTTTACAAGAATTCAAAAAGTTTATTGAAGTTTCGGTGTATTTGTATTTTTCTTGTCTTCATGCGTGTCATTTAATTCTGCCTCGTTTTATTTCATTTGGAAAATGTCATCAGCCATACTGATGGCCGGGTTCGTTATATGTATCCAATGCGCAGAACGTTTTCAAAGAAACATTTGTTGTTGAAAGCTGAAATTTGTTCCTGAAATGAAGCGACCGTAAAAATTTTGTTGTTAAATTTCATTGGCTTCATCCCGGTAACGGTCATTTTTGGTTGGGTTTAACCTTATCGTTTTTTTTCGTTTAATAGTATGTTTCTGAGTCAAATTTGCTGTTATTTTATTGCGGCCAGTGATAATTAATGCCACATGGACATAGACATACTGCTAGTAGAAAATTGAAAGGAATTGTGTCATGTATTTAATCCCACCACCATGATGTGGATGAAACCGAACCCATTCCTTTGACTATTCAAGAGACAGATGAAATCATTATTTCAACAGCTGAAATATATGTATCCCAAAAAAACATAAAATTAGTTCCTCAATATGTGCATTATGCATATCGAGGGAAAAAACTTGACAAAAGCAATGACTACGATAAATAATTCCCCTAGAATATTATGGGATAAACCCAACTCACTCATCCTTCATCCGGAAGAATACATGTCAGACGTCATCGACCGGCTCACCGATAAAAGTGAAAACGACGTGAGACTGAAATACAATTTTATTTACATCTTAGTTAAAGTAAAACGCGGATCCAAATGATTTCAGCGAAAGCAAAGAAGTGTCTGTCCCAATCCCATTTAGCGAAAAAAAATCTTGGTCTGGAACTAGGATTCGCAATTACTTTCCCTAAAATAAAAGGGCAAACATGCGACAAATTAATTGTCAATTAAAATAGAAGACCGTTTCAACCGGTAGAAACATTCGCCACTTTCTACAGTGCCCTCCAAAAGCTTGGAAACACGGGGAGTTTTTAGCGCGTTCAACAATGAATGGAAGGAAGAAGCTAAAGGGAAGGGGGGCTTAAACCCATTCGAACCTTCATCTCCCACTTTTTGTCTTTCTTTTCTCTCCCTTCCATCCTTCCCTGGGGCCAAAATCTCCCCCATCAGTCGATCAGCGAAAAATGTTTGACTTGTTTGAAAAAAAAATAATAATTGATAAACATTAAATAAAAAATTTTAAAAACATATTATCATCATTATTTTGTTTCACATATTCTATTACTTTAATGACCAAAGTAACTATTTAGAATTTCATTTTGAATAGTTTTGCAATAGCATTAGTTATTACAATGTCTTTTATCCCCCAGTGAGTTTTTCATGAATATCTGAACTATATTCCGAGTTTCTAAAATCAAAGACTACAGAGGAGTAAATTAGTGTCGAATTTAAACGCCACTGGCGTTGTGCTCCCTCCTTATTCTTTCAAATACCATGAAGGTCATTATTTATCTCGGTTAAAGAAAACCAGTTGCTAATTTTCATTTTTTGTAACGTTGTGAACAAATTAGAAAAATGACCTTGATGGGTTTTGAAAAAATACAAATGCAAAACACAAAAATTAAAGTAATTTTGTATATGGCATGATTTGCAAAATCACATATGGGGTTATAGAGCTAAGGGTGCTCTTTTTTTAAGCCATAATGTGACCGCATAGCCCTATCAGTGACAGTGGTCTCCTATCTTGCGTAAAAGATAAGACAAGATAAGATAAGATATGATATTTTTGGTATCTTTTTGGTAACTTTGATCTTGAGTCAAATTTAGTTAAAATAAAGTAATTCTGACAATAGGGCGAAAATAATGGTAACTTTTGCCCTAAAAGATACGATACTTAAGATCCCATCTAGCGGTACAAAAATGATTTAATTTGTAGGATGAAATTATAAATTTTTAAGGGCAAGATTGTTCAGCTGAGACTGAGAGCTGACTCATCAGCACGTTGCAGACTTCCGGCGATTTAGTTGTGCTTTTTTCGTCTGAGACTCTGAGTCTCTGTATTCTATGAGATTTGAATTTTCTGATAGAAAAATTTTACTTAATTCTTATTTTTTAACACATTGCGTGTGATCTAGTGATCACATGTCGTACAATACAAAGCGGAAATTCAATAATTTATCGACACAAATTTTTTTTGTTTCATTTTTTTTTTTTTTTAAATAACTTATATCTTATCTTAACTTATCTTTAGCCCCCATAAAAATTCCGGAAATATCTTATTTTTATCTTATCTTGACCGTTTTTTTCGTCTTGTATCGGAGCATTTTTTTCGGTATTTCGGATACTGTTAACTTACCTTTAGGGGGGGGGGGGGGGGAGGCTATTTCTTTTCAGTATCTGTAACTATTGGGTAAAAAAAGATAGGAGCCACTGAGCCCTATTAGTTAGCCCCCAAAAGAGAGCCGAAGTAGCCCCATTTCCTATTGGCCCTCTCGGCTGTCCAGAAACTTTGTCATCCAATTTAAAAGGACCCTTTCCACGAATTAAAATTCCCCAAAAAAATATCAGACATTATTCTAGATATAAATAATATGTGCTTCAAAATCATCCTCGTAGGATAATTTCTGAATTAATGGCGAATTTTGGAAAATATCGATTTCCCGTAAGCTTCTCTCAGCTGTCCGGAAACTTTGTGTGACTACTGTATAATGTGGAACAGTCAAGCAGAAGTGAAATTTCACAAATCCTATGGCCACTTAAAATTTTTTCTAATTATTTAAGCATTTTTATTGAAAATTATCTTCATGAACTTAGAAAATTCAAAACACTACTCAAATGAAGTCCGTCTTTCAAATGAAACGGTTGTGTCTATACAGGAATTAAGTCAATAGGCCTACTGTATGAAACTACCTTTTTCTATTACTTGTTTTCTTGCTATACAATACAGCAAGTGGAGTACCCTAGTTTTACGAACGCACCTTGCGGACTCCATGTTCGGACTCCATGTGCGGACTCCATGTTCACGGCGATTTTTCGGATCGCTATGTACATGTCCTATGGGACTACAAAAGTGATTTTAGTTTTTTATTTGTAGTAGATCATCCACAGGGAGTAGGATCATTTGAATAATTTTGTTGTAAAGGACTGGCTTTCTTTTAATGTTGTATTTAATATCCTCATAAAAATAGGGGGGGGGGGGATTTGGAAAAATATGAAAAAATACAAAAAAAATATTTAAGAATATAAAAATATGGAAAAATATGAAAAAATATATTTTTATTTAAATATCCGTACACCCATGAAAGCTAATTTGGCCAACCTGTATACTTCAATGGACCGTTGCGACGATGCCACTGAATTGTATGGCTCTCTACAAGAATCGGAGCTTAGTTCTGCCTGCGGAATCGCTTTAGCTCATTTTAAAGCCAACAGACACGCAGAGGCTTACGTTACTTACGAAGCAGCCTTGCATTGGCTGGCCTCGGATGACGAGAAACGTTCACACTTGTTAGTAGCCATGGCTATGGCTGCGTTCCGTCGCGATTTTCCTGACGCAGAAGCGATCCGAACACATCATCACACAGCGATCCGAAAAGATCCGCCGACATTATTTTCACATTTTTTTACATTTTTTCACATTTATTCTTTATTATTTAAGGATGTTTGTACAATTAACTGTAGTAAGAAAGAATAAATGTGAAAAAAATGTGAAAATAATGTTGAAAAAATGTGGTAGTTGTCTACTACCGTTGAAAGCCTGGAGAGCAACACCACTCGGCAAACAAAAAAAGAAGCGGCTGTTCACGGCACCCCTTCACACTACAACGCGCCGCTAGAGGGGTTGGCTTGACTCATACCTTTTGATCTCAATAAGGTCTATAGACTCTCCTGTTTATCTTGTATGAAGATTTTGAACAAACAAATTGTAACGTGGTCTTTTGAATTTCGCGCGGTGGAATTGGAAGAAATTTTTTTTTGTTGAACTAGTGATGCTACCTAGCGGCCGAATTAGAAACACATTTAAAAAGGGGTAGAATCCTAGATTGTCAATGTTAATTTTTTTCCCTGTGACGTGTTTTCTTCTTTAATGTTAGCAATCAAATGAATAAAAATTCACTTTGCTTTTATTAATACAATGGAAATTCAAAAACTTAAAAAAAGGCAGCAAAAATTTAAGAAACCTTGCCCGTTGAACCTGAATCACATAGATTCCGATAGATTCCGACATAATATTACTGATTTGAATGAGACGTTTTACTTTGTACTTTAATAAAGAAATTCAGCTATTAGCGTGTTCTTGTTTGATTTGTCCTCACAAACAAAGAACAATAAAGACCTGATGATAAAACGTATACCCAGAATAAAAGATCTCTTAAAATAAAAATGGATGTTTTCAATTCAATGTTTATGGATAAAATTTTAAATTCGAGCAAAGGTTCTCGTTCTCGAACGGAATTTAATTTTTTAAATTTTATTCTCCGTGAAATGAAATTCAGAGGAAGGGTGTCATTATCATTTGTACATCATGATAACAGGAAAAAGGATCTATCAAACCGGCTACACGCTGGATTATTTTTTTACGAATAAACAGTTAATAAGAGTCAGACTGTTACAAATGTGTCCAAAGGACTTAATCAAATAACTCATATAACTGGTTATTCTCTTTTACTAGTTGAAAAAAAGGAAAAAATTTGACGTCATTCCAGATTTACCTTCATCTGAGCCTCCACAATCTAATACATAGTCATTACTCTATGTCGTCGTCAACCGGCAGTCACCGATTGCAGCAGCTGACAACCAACGAATGCAGTATTATTACATTCGCCCATGTGACAAGTATTGCTAGGGGTACTAGATGTTCTCTGTTTCAAGTATCGCTGGTTGACTTTTGGCTTGTATGAGAATTGAACTTGAGCCTCCCGCGTAACCAACATTGGGCTCTAACTATTGAGCTAACAAGCCTTGCCTAATGTGACGATTCGGCACGCGTGGTGTACTGAACCGTTACATAAAAATATAGAACTAAATACTTAGAATAATAATAATAATAAAATACTTGAAGACGAGAAACTACTTTTATTACCGCATCGTCAATTACACTTGAAGACGCCGAGAGAGAGAGTACAGATGAAAGGAGAGACTTGAAGGCGAACGTACAGTAGAAGATGCTTGGAGATGGAGAGAGGAAAAGGAGAGAACAGCTCTTCAATAAACTACTTACTGGACAAGACGGAAGCTGCGACTAAGACTGACTCTAGTTTTAACTGCGGGTTCTATTTATTACGTTGGCTAAACAAAGTTACGCGCGGAAAAGTTACTGACGCGGGGGTGAAATTGCCTAAGCGTCTATGTGGGGTTAGGGTTACTACAGGTCATTGGACTTGTATGCTTCTTTGTTTCCTACTTTTCAGCATAACAAGGGGGGGGGGGGGGTTTCTACTAGCTAGTTTCTTCTTATCTTAGTCGAAATAAAGGCCATGGTAACATAGGGGGTCGGTCGTGGGGGGGGTTTGTCAACTACGAGGGGTGACTTTCTGTTATTCAAGATGCTGTGTGATAACATCTGTTTCTTGGCCTAAATAACAGAGGTGACCTTCGCAAGTCAATGCCCTCTTTGGCTATATAGTAACATAGGCAAACTCTTACATCACTCCACCTCCATTTTTGTTGCGTCCCGCAACAATCGCTCACAGCTCTCACATAGGGAAACCCCCGGAATGTGAATCACGCTCACGACTAAGAACACACGTCAGCTATAATAGCCGACTGCTGACTTCGTCAGATGGTGTACCTTAGGTGATTCGATCGCGGCATTCCTGGAAAGCTGCGTACGAGCAAGCCGGGACTTTTTACTGAAAACCATGGATACCGACCCTATCTGAATAAGAGCACAACGGGAACTGGAACGCCAATGTCCTACTTCTACTAGTCAAAATCAAAGGACGAAGAACCAAGAAGAAGAGCGAGCGGAAGGCATAAGGAAAAGAATCGCAGTGAAAGGAACACGAATTCAAACACTGTTACAAAATTATAAGGCGACGAGGAACATGATAAATGCGGACAATGGAAAACGACGAACTTAGACATAAAAGAAACGAATGGAGCCATAATAATGAGAATGACATGGAAAAACTTCGCGAAATCAGATGGAGAGTGTGTGAAGATCAAGTGACAGACTGAAAGTGAACGTAATCGATAGAAGAAGGATAAAGGGAAGTGGAAAAGGGCGAATGGAAGGAAAACATGGGTAGTGAATTACGGAAACCTGAGATAATCAAATGATAACGTGAAACGAACGGAAGCAATACGGAAAATTAAAAATGAAACACAAGGAAAAATCGAACGAAAAATACCATTGAAAAATTGAAAGGTGGTCATAAGAGCCGAAACTCGAATAGTAAATGTACTTAAGCAAGAGAGGGCAAACAAATGAACCTAAAGGAAGAACGAATGAAAACAATGTTACGAAATTATACGGTGGACATATGAAAGCGAACTACGAATATTAGACGACTGTGAGGATAAGAAAAGGTAAAAGGAACACGGAAAAGTAAACGAATACACTGTTGCAAAATTATGTGGGATACGATTCATACTACACGTCGTGGCTGCGAACGCGCTCTCCTGGGTAGGAACACTTCCACTTCTTGCGTCGTGTGTTGCGGTCGAGGCTGGCGCGGGCGTGTGCGGCGTGGCGGCACCGTCGTGGATGGAGCCCCGGTGGAGCTTGATGGACCAGTCACTGCTGTCGGCGGCATGATGATGGACATAGGAAGAGCTGCGGGAGCGGCGGTAATGGCTGGTGGTGACTTTCGGAAGCAGGTGAATTTGAGGCGAAAATAGGGAAAAACTTGAGGAGGAGGGAACCAATACCACAAAATCGGACCGCTATAACAGAGAGAGCACCGAGCCCAGAAACGGCCCCAAAATTCTTTACCCATCCACCTATCTTAGTGACGAAATCGATGTTTGGTGCAGCACTGTGTTGAATGAGCACATTTGACGTCAGCAGCTGGCGAGAGTTGTCTTCAGCGTAGTGTTCATGGATAGTGGCTAAGATATCAGCCATTACTGACTCGTGACTCAACGGACCATTTTGCATCGCTTGATTCAACTGAAGGAAGTTTTGTAGAGAATTATCCGCCTCATAAGTGGCAAATCCAGCCAACTGTCGGTTATTCAACGGCACTGTCGTGATCACTGGGACCCAATCTCCATCCGCATGGATATGCGTCTTTCCGTTGAAGTTTACATAGTTACCCTCTTGCCAGTAACATGCTTGATACGGGGTCAATTGCCAACCGTTATGCGCTAGGGTGAAGTTCAGAAAACGCGGCTGATAGCCACATTTCGTCCTTTCGACACCGAACGTCACGTTGTAAGAAAGATACTCTGATGCGTATCGTAGCATCATTAATATGATTTTGTTTTGTGATGTTTGTTTTGTGTTTTTTGTTTTTGTTTTTCTTTGACGTTTCGTTAACGTGGTGACACTAATGTTTATAATTCTTAACTACGTTTCGTTTAATCTTCCTTCGGTGCCTTTTCCCGTTATGTACTTCTTCGTTGATACACCAATAGTAATAATTTCGTGTTGTTCGAACGGCGGGGGGGGGCCAGCTCCAAAAATCAGCGGACGGTATCGCCTGATACGACGCCCAAGCCTTGGCTTCTAACAGTTGTTTTGTTTTCTGCTCGTTCGGAGATAGGAGGGTGTACGCCTCTTCACAGGCGAAGCAGGCTTGACGTGATCCGTCGTCGGCCTCCTCCGACTCGTAAAGGAAGTCGGCGTCGTCCGCAGCGAGGAGGGCCATGGCCACACGTTTCGCTTTGTTCCTTCGCTTCCAGAACCGAAATTCCTGGTCGCGTTGAGAACAATCCGAACAAGCGAAAGTGTAAGCCATGGTGAGTGGTTGAAGTGTGAGTGACCGCTGCTCTGGTCACTCGTCTTATATAGTAGCGTTTGAGGGGAGGAAAGGGGGTACGCTTGGGTCGCAACCCAAGGTTACAGTGAAAGGGAATCTTTTTGTTTTTAGTCTAATAAAAAGTCGCGATAACGATCGGGGAGTCGAGTAGCCCGTCTAGGGCGAGCTTTTTCGTTTGACATTTCTTTTCCCACGGTGGGTAATGTTGCTTGACTTGGAGTTAGTGGGGGGGGGGGGGGGGGGGGGGGGGTTAAAGTCAATATTTCGCCGGGAGGCTGACCTTGGCCTCCATCTGTGTTGACATCGTTTGGTCCTTTGTCAACCGTTGACGCTTGGTCGAGAGTGGCGGGAGAGTTAAAGTCAATTAAGTCAGCTTCCTCTCCACCGTGTAACGCGACTGCATCGAGGTCAATTAATTGTTCCTCTTCTTCTGGAGGGTTAAATTCGTCTTCTTCTTCATTCTCGTCTGAATCGTAATTTTCTTCTAAGGCCTCTTCCGTGGGTCCGCTATTTTTTAATTGAGAACTCCGAAAGTCGTCGAAATCGACGCATTCTTCGTCCCTCCAGACCATACATTCGGTTAATGCTTTTAAACGGTTGACGTGGGTGAGTTGTGTACCGTTTCCATTATACGTACGGATTTCAACCGTGTGATTTGGAAATACTTTTGATACACGAAAGGGTCCTTGGTAACGCGGGTTAAGCTTCTTACTTGTCCCTAATTGGGTCTTTCGCACGTCTAGTACGACGCGGTCGCCGACTTCGAAATTTTCCTCCTTAGCTCGTTTATCATATTGAATTGATTGTTGGCGCCTAGTTTCTTGCAGATTTTGTCGAACTAAGTCAAAGCCTTCACGCAGGCGACGCATCGCTTGACTTTTGTAATCACGAGGTGTGATATGAGGTCTGGTTCTGGTATTAAAAATCTATCCACCACCATGTTTGGGTCTCTTGCGGTGATTAAAAAGTAAGGGCCTTCCATCGTAGAGGAATGCACCGAGTTTCGATAAGCCGACGCCAACGGTCCGAGGACTCCCACTGTTCGTAGCCATCACCAATGTATTTTCTAATCATTTCGACAACCGTTTTGTTAAAACGTTCGGTCATTCCGTTTGACTGTGGGTGATAAGCTGTTGTTGTCTTGTGTTTAGTTCGGAGCTCCTTACACAGGTTGTTGAATAAACGGGACGTGAAATTCGTCCCTCGATCCGTAACAATAATTTTTGGAGGTCCATGATAAAGAATGATTTTATCCATCAGGGCTCGACAAGTTGTTTCCGCCGTTTGATCTGGTAGGGCGACAACCTCGGTCCATTTAGAGAAGGCGTCCGTCATAACCAGTACATGTTTGTTTCCGTTGGTCGATTCGGGTTTAATTGGACCCAGAAAGTCCATACCGATAACCTCGAATGGAGCTGTCGCGATCTCCATCGGGTGGAGGAAGGCTCTGGTTACCACTCGTCTTTGTAGGGCACATGTTTCGCAGGCTTGGCAGAAATTCTTAACATCTTGTAACATTTTGGGCCAATAGAATTTATCACGTATTCGGAGGTACGTGCGTAAGAAAGCGAGATGCCCCGCTAGTAATGAAGCATGATACTCAGTCATGATGCTTCTTCTCAGAGAATATGGTATGACAGTCTGCTCTTGAACGAACTGTCTCCTTTCTTCGACGAGGGGAGAAAGTCCCTTCTCAAAACTCCATGTCGAACGTGAAAAAGCTCAATTTCTTTCACCCATTCTGGGTTTTCTTTTTCATCCTGCTGTGATAGCACACCGTCGTTTAGGTAACGACTGATTTTAGAACAAGTTTCGTCCTTTCTTTGTTCTTCGATAATGTTGTCGGTGAAGACCGTTCGTTCTTCGGCGTTCACCACACGGATACGGGAGAGGAAGTCTGCGTTTGCGTGTTCTTTCCCTGGTTTATAGGAAATCTTGTACTTTACCGCCGATAATTCAATCGCCCATCTACCCAGCCTACTTTTCTCATCTTTATGGGTCTCTAGCCATTGGAGGGGTCGATGGTCACTAATAATCTCAAACCGGTTATCCTGTAAATAGTGGCGATATCTTTTCACACCATATACTATAGCTAGGGCCTCACGCTCGATAGCAGAATAGTTCCGTTCGGCCGCATTTAAGTGCCTACTGGAATAGGAAATGACGACTTCCTTGTCGTCTTGGATTTGGCTGAGAACAGCACCAATTCCGTAATTGCTAGCGTCTGTAAAGATGAGGAATTCTTTTTCAAAATCGGGAAAGGCAACGATCGGTGGCGTTATGAGACACTCTCGTAGTTTCTCGAAGGCTTCCTGTTCAGCGTCACCCCATTCGAAGGATTCGCTTGTTACTACTGGTATGCTAAATTTACTCGCCTGATGCTTAGTTTTACTATTTTGATTATCTTTATCCTTCTTTTTCTTAGTCAATTCAATTAATGGATGAGCTATGTCTGCGAAATTTTTGATGAAACGCCGATAGTAGGAAGCGAGACCCAGGAACGATTGGATCTCTACAACTGAAGTCGGACGTTCATAATTTTTTAAGGCTTCGATTTTCTCTGTGTCGGGTGTAATCCCCTTTGCTGAGATGACGTGGCCTAAATATTGAACCGACTCGCACATGAATTTACACTTTGAGAGTCCAAGCTTTAAATCAGCTTCTTTAAGCAGATCGAAAATACGTTCTAAGTTCGTCAAATGCTCCTCCTTCGTTTTGGAGAAGACTATAATGTCATCGAGGTACACCAAGCAAATCTTTCCAATCACGGAACGCAGTACATAATTCATTAATCGCTGGAAGGTGCCCGGTGCATTTGTCAAACCGAAAGACAACCTATTCCATTCGTATAGATTATTATCGAAGATGAACGCTGTCTTCTCCTTAGAGCTGTCGTCCATTTCTATCTGCCAGTAACCTGACGCTAAATCTAAAGTAGAAAAATATTTCTGTCCATGGAGCAAATCTAGAACATCGTCTATCCTAGGCAAAGGAAACGAGTCCTTCTTTGTAATACTATTGAGTTTCCTATAATCCATACACAGTCTAATACCGCCATTTTTCTTCTTAACTAAAACTACAGGTGCCGCCCATGGAGACACGGGCGGTCTGATTAACTTATTCTCTAATAACTCCTGTAAAATACTATTAAGCTCCTCCTTCTCGTTATGATGTATCCGATAGGGGCGTAACCTAATGGGTCCTTGTCCTTCCGTGTTTATGTGATGTTTAACTAGTCCGGTCTTTCCTAAATCCCCCGTTGAGGATGCAAACATTGCTTGTTTATCGTTTAAAAATTTAGTCATATTGATTCGATCTAACTCTGGCATTTCTACTGGCACACTACTGTCAAAATTAAAGACGCTGGACGACAGCTCACGTTCAGCACAGGAATTTACGTTATATTTTTCTACACGACAGATTTCCAACGTTCCGATTACCTCATACCGTGGTAAAGAAATCGGTTTGTTTGTTTCATTAACTATTGCTATTGTAAAAGCTGCTTCTTTACTGCTCTTATTGATAAAGGGATCAATTCGTAAACCGCTGTTCAGTCCCGGTCCTCTATGGAAAAAAAACGCAAGATTTGGAGGTAGCTGTGCCCCGTTCCCTTCAGATTCAACGACAGTGGCACTAAATGGCTTGATCGTGATCTTCTCTCTTGCTATGATGGTGGGTGTGGAGTCCGGTTTCAAGGTTTTTTTGACTCTATAAATCCTCCTCTCACTACCATCAATGACAAAACTTGTGCTCATATAACGCGTCTAGACCTAATATGCATTCTTCACTAATACTATCGACGACGATAAAATCCTGCAGAAGATTATCGCCTAAAACTTCAACTTTTAGGGTCACTAGCCCCCTTGTAACTAGTCTGGTGTTCTCTACACCGTATAAATCGACTGGAACGTCAGCGGTAAACTTCATGATTCCCTCTTTCAATCTATTGAAAACTTCCGTCTTAATTAAGCTTCTACCGGCCCCGCTATCTAAGAGCCCCTTAAATTTTTCATTTCCAACTTTGATTGGAAGCCGAGGAATTTTATTTTTTCTGGTTTCTATAACTTGATTAATAAACTGCCGGGGTTTTGGACAAGGCCCACCGTTTTTCCCCACGTTACAATTGGTGGCTTCTAGTTTTCCCGGTTCCAGGGATTTTGTTGGCCACCGTTCGGTCCAGGAGGCGCATATCGATTATCTGAACGAGGTTGGAGTGACGGACAATCACGAGCGAGATGCCCGGATTGATGACATTTAAAGCAGGTGGGTCCGTTAGGTCCCCACCCGCATTTGTCGGTGTTATCCCTTTATCGACCGAGACAAAAGTAATGTCGCGATCGAAAAGATTCTTGGGCCAGAGTCTTTCCCAAGTGTCGGTAGACGGCTCATAAAATTTCAGAGTTTAGAACAAAGAAACTCATGGTCAAGTCAGATTTGTCCCGTCAGGAATGTCCCGTCAGTCTTGGTCGGAACCCATTTTTTAGCCAGATATGTCCCGTCGGTCGGTAGACTCAGGGAAAATGAGTGTCCCGTCAGTCGCCACCGATCGCAACGGTCAGACTTTTATGTCCCGTCAGGCGACAGGGAACACTATGATCGAATATATGTCCCGTCAGGCGGGAGACCACCCCCGTTCCGGCCGCCGGGACAACTCTTTCATGCCACGACGGCCATACGCAGGGGTAGCTCCAGCTCAACCGGGTCCCACGCCGGTTGCGAGCACTTCAACCTCAGCAGGTGCAGCCCTCGGGCTGCACCATCTGCGTATGACTGATCTCTTTTCTCAATGTTTGATACGAAAAATCAATGAAGATTATTCACGAATTTTCAAACAACTTGTGCCAAATTCTCGTGTTCCAGCAAACGTTTCGGTTCTATTGTCGCTATGGCCAGCCGCCACCAAGGCCGAAGTCTCCGGGCCCACCCGCCCGCCCTATGCCCGGAGACTCGCTGATAGCCACCCCTGTTCTGGCCGCCGGGACAACTCTTTCATGCCACGACGGCCATACGCAGGGGTAGCTCCAGCTCATCGGGTCCCACGCCGGTTGCGAGCACTTCAACCTCAGCAGGTGCAGCCCTCGGGCTGCACCATCTGCGTATGACTGATCTCTTTTCTCAATGTTTGATACGAAAAATCAATGAACATTATCCTTGAATTTCTATGGGAAAAAGAAATTCCTTGTGGTGATCATCTGGCCAGCCGCCACCAAGGCCAAAGTCTCCGGGCCCACCCGCCCGCCCTATGCCCGGAGGACTCGCTGATAGCCACCCCTGTTCTGGCCGCCGGGACAACTCTTTCATGCCACGACGGCCATACGCAGGGGTAGCTCCAGCTCAACCGGGTCCCACGCCGGTTGCGAGCACTTCAACCTCAGCAGGTGCAGCCCAAGGGCTGCACCATCTGCGTATGGTCAAGACTTCGGCACTCTACTTGGATTGCGGAACAAAGAACAAAAGAAATAGCCAGCAAGGTGAAAGTGGTGAAAGTATTGACTTTCGTCAGGCCAGGAGCCACCAAATTCTTTCGTCATTATGGCCAGCCGCCACCAAGGCCGAGGTCTCCGGGCCCACCCGCCCGCCCTATGCCCGGAGACTCGCGAGTCGCATCAGCCCCCGTTCAGGCAGTCGTAGCAATTCTATCATACTCCGGCGGCCTTACTAGGGGGTTCTGCGACTAAATAAAGAACACGAGGCATTTGTATTTTCAGTTTAAATTTCGTGTATTTTCAATTTTCTTCAAATACATATCGATCAGCTTCATAATCATCACGAAAATTACGGTCATTACAATGGAAACTATCGTCCGAGTCCGATGAGGATGAGCTATTATATGGCTGCGGATCCTCTTCTCCAGCGCAATCATCTTGAGCCGAATCAGAGTCCGAGCCGTATATAGGCTCCTCCGCATTAGAGGGCTGGCAATACTTGGTATCATGAAACTCTTTGAAACAATTACGTTTCTTAGAGAGACAAAGATGAATTCCGCAAGTTTGGCACTTCGAGAAAGGTCTCGATTCCAAGCCTCGCTTGTCTCCTTTCTCGGCCACTCTCACCGTCCTGGTTCGGTGACTCTGGCACCATTCACACCGTCCTCTTCTCGAAGAGAAGATCGGTATGTGAATGCCAACATTCTCGAAGCGCAGCTCTTTTCCAACGCTGAGATTACTTTTCCTTCTCTTATTTTTCACTTGAGCACTGGGATGAATCTTGGGCGCCAATATCCCGATCCTCCCGGCTCGTTGCCTCTCAGAATTTAAACCGCGGGAGAGAAGGCTCATCGTCACACTGCGTTTAAAGTGAAGTAATTTGTGGGGCTCTCCCTTTTTATTCCCGGTCGCCATATTGCGTTTCACCAAATCCTTGTAACAGATCCAGCTGTTCACTAAGGTGGTCTCCAAAAGGGAAAAGAGAAGTCTGTGCCACCATTTCTTGGACCTTCGGTCCCTCTCGTAGTATGACCGCATCTGATTGGCCGTATCTACGCCGCCCATGTACTTTCCGTAATCGGCAAAGGCTTTCGGACAAGTTTTCATCTTGTACTTGCCGTCTTTTTGCTTCCGCTTCACCTCAACCAAATCCGAGCCGTGATAGTTAGAAATGACTCGGAAGGTTTTGGTGCCACATAAATATTGCTTTACGGGGACCTTTGCCTCCGATTCTGCCAACGTATTGGTCTTTTCTCAGATCTTTTTCAAAGAGAATCGGCTGATCTGCTTTGCTTTTCTTTATCGTTCCAACGGCATTGACACCGATGTCGTAAAGTCGATCAACGAGAGGAATGCTCGAAAAGAACCGGTCAAAAGCGACTATGTGCCCTTTGCCTTCCAAGGGAATGCACAGATCGAAGACGGTCTCTTCGGCACTTCTACCAGCTTGAGCAGCGTGGTTTTCACTCTCTCTCAGGCCTTGATAGATTTCGAATGCGTAAGTGTAGCCTTCACTGTCGCATCGGCTAAAGATTTTGAAGCCATTTTTCACAGGCTTGTTTTTCACCCTCTGCCTTATCGATGAGCGGCCCTTGTACTTGACCATGCTCTCGTCGATACTCTGCGCTCTGGGTGACTGTCTAAAATCCCCGAATCGAGCGTTGAGGTTATCGATAAGCCATCTGATTCGTCCAAGCGGATCATCCTTTTTCCTTTCCCGGTCGTTCTCTTCTATTTCAGCAGGTGACGTGATTGCGATGTGTTTAGCAATGAATTTGAATCGATCTCGCGTCATTGCCTGCGGAAATAAGCCGAGTCCGAAACCGGTGTCGGGTTTCATCTCATAGTAAAGATCAATCTCGGGCAAACGATGATAGCCCATCAGAAAATTCAGGCCCAGGAACGATAGTAATTCCGCCCTTGTAACGTATCTGCCTACGTCAGAAATCGGTCCAACCCGTGCACCCTCGGGTCGGCCGCCAACCTTCCTCGCCGGTGGTTGACCACGTTCAATTGGCCAGTTCTCAGTGATATAATCGTTCGTCGAATCTACGATACGTTCAATCGCATCTATGTATATTCCATCGGGGATGGGTGTGCTGAACATCATCATAAAGATATCGATCGGTTCCCAGACTTTTTTGTCCTTAAAAAAATCCGTCCTCACTCCGATCTCACTGGGATCGACCGTGAAAGGAAATGGATTTTCTTGGAAGTTGCCCCTTCCGTGACTGGGATCGCCATCGTTCCAGATTTTTACTTCTCTATAGAGCCGATTTATTGCTTCGCTCTCGCTAATTCTCTTTCCGTCAGCTTTTTTTCTGCATATTAAGCTTGGCATGATCAGAATTTACTTTCTTTGCGGGGCGATTTGGGTCTCTCGCTTTCCCGACTCTTAGCGTCTCCGGTTCCTGGATTCGCCTCTTATGTTTCCTTGAAACTTCAGCGGCCTGTCGAGCCTTTTCTTTGAGTGCCTCTTCAACTTCTATTGAAGCTCGGGTTCTGCGTCTTTTAGGTGGTGAGGAGTCACATAAAAGATTTCAAGTCAACTACTTCAAATCTCGGACTTTTAGTCGCCCCGCTCGTACTGGGCTTGACGATTGCCTTGCTCGTACTGGGCTCGACGATTGCCTTGCTCGTACTGGGCTCGACGATCGCCTTGCTAGTACTGCGCTCGACGATCGCCTTGCTCATACCGGGCTTACTGCTCAGCGGACCTGGCTTTGAATTCTCCCAGTATCGCCTCATTATCTTGACTGACGGCGCTGTTTTTTCAAGTTCGTCCAATTCCAATCTCAAACACATTGCATCTCTTTCAGCTTCTTCACGAAGTCGATCGCTCAGCGAATCACTTTTCTCGTTCTTCAGGGCCGCTCTGGCTTTCACCGGATTGGCTATTCTGGCTCGACGAACCCCCAGCTTTTCGTTCATAATCATCGTCAGAGCCACTCGGGCTCGGCGTTCTCTCAGCTTTGCGTCTGCGATCAACGTCAGAGCCACTTTCACTTGACGATGACAGCCGCTGCCTCGGCTTTGATTTAGGTCCAACGTCTATGTCCGAATCTGGCGAGTCAACCAGATCCAGGACCGGGGGTTCAACCCTATTTTCTCCTTCAGGAACGGTTTCAAGAACCTCATTCTGAATCTCATTGCCAGGCTCAACAACTGGTTCATTCTGGCGCGGCCTGCGCTCTTGCTCCCTTAGCTCCTCTTCCGCCTGTTTCGCCTTTTGCGCCTTCGCCTTGCGTTTTCTCCGTGCATACGAATCTTTTGGATTGTGATCTGGCGTCGAATCTTTTCGATTCCCAAGAGCTAGATTTTTTATCTTTTCTGTTTGCTTTTGCGTAACTTTAGTCCTTGGGTCATTGTTCGGGTGCTTCGGGTCTTTCTTCTTCTTCCCCGAGCCGTTCTTCTTGCTCTTCTTCCTATTGCTCATTTCTGGTCAACCTGTAAATACACAGTCGAAGAAGATGAGCACGATTAGTCTTGTTTTTGCATTGGCCAAAAGGATCACATTTCCTTATCAATAGTTGCTTAACTAGCGGGATCGAGCATGCATTAGGAGCTACAAGGATTATTTTTTATTCTTTCCTCCGTTTGAAGCGCCAGTCAGGTCTAGCACAACGAACGATCCGAGTTCAGAGATAAAAACGTACAAGAGGCAGGGGCGTTTGTGCGCCACCATTACTGGTGGCCGCCCATCGAACTTCTGTTCCTGTTTCCCGTGCCTGAAGGAGAACATGAGGGAGCGGTAAGCTTCCCCTCTCGGGGACCGTGTTTTCCCCGTGTTTTGACTTGACGGGACAAAAATGTCCCGTCAGTCGTGGGGCGCCTTGGACACTTAGGCGTTTTTTCCCCTGTTTAACCGTCTAGCGGGACATTACTGTCCCGTTTGCGATTTTCACTTTAATTCATTATCCAACTGTCCGAACCGAGTAAATTTCGGTCACCGCACTACCAAGTGACCAAATTCACTGCACAGGCCTTTTCGTCAAAATCGGTAGGGCAGAAATGGAGAAAAACCGCGCGTTAAGCTACGTCCCGCGACAGAGTCTCTCCATTCTCGCTCGGTCCCGGATTTCTCTCGAATTCAGTACTGGGCCAAAAATGTCCCGTCAGGCGTCAAAGGGTTATGCGTCGTAGGATTTCTACCATGGCTCGCACAGAGAATGCAATAACGCTCTGCCCTGGGTGGTGGGCCGTGCACCTGATTGGGTGGACCGTAATTGTACGGTTGTTGCGGAGGACGATATGCTGCTGGCTGGTGTGCCAGGGAAGCGTGGGGATCTACAAACTGGCTACTATGATTCGGTTGAAATTGCTTAGCTGGCTGCGTCGGCAGACTTGGCTGACTCATTCCGGCTACTTGTAGCTGGAGGGTCTTCATAGCTTTTTCCGCATCTCTAGACTGTTTCACCATTTCATTATAACTTTTATTACTAGCCTTGAGTAAGTTTTTCAATTCTTCTAACTCCCCTCTGCTTTCTGTTATCTGAGTAGCCTGAGTGGCGGCTATAACATTAACTGCCTCTTTATTATTCCCTCCGAGTGTGGTGGTTGCTAGTTTCTGTGCTAACTGCTCAATGACCGATTTCAATTCAGATATTTCATTTTTTGTTTCACGCAGTTCGTGAGCGTTAGCGTTAGCCGAAATGGCGTTGACAAACTCTACACTTCGTTTTTCTAACTTAGCTTCGCTTAATACGGCTGCGCATTTTTTCCGTCGCCTTTACTAAGTCGTTGAGGTTCTTATATTCTTTAAAGCTCATTCGTTCACGAAGGTTTGATTTAAGGCCTCCGAGAAACCCATCCATCAACATCGTTTCCCTTAATTGAAGGACGGCTGGATCGATAGGCTTTCCTTCTTCCGTCGGGTAAGCAAACAAATAGAGTTTCTGTAACCTACAAGCGTAGTCCCTGATGGATTCCCCTGAATTACGAATGCAATTTTTAAATTCTGTAAAGTACATCTTCCTATTGTCTCCCCCATGAAAACGTTCGTGTAGATTTTGTTTGACTTTGATGAACGACTTTGCTTCTCTCGGATAGTTAAGCTGGAAGGTCGTAATACAGTCACCTGCTGACCCAAAGAGCTTCGACCCTAAAAGTTTTATTTTTCTCCCTTCCTCAAACTCGGCTGTGTCTACTACTCTCTCAAAGTGTTGGATCCAATCCTCAAATTTGGTCGATCCCATCCCGTTAAAGGCGGGGACTTGAGCTAAAAGAGCTATCGTTTGCTGTTGCTGATTTTGAAGTAACTTCTGGCTATTATAATAACTCTGGTTCGAAATGGTTGAACAGTCAACTAAATTTCCAACGGTAGGAGTCGCCGGAGCAGGGCACGGTGGGGGAGGCGGCTTCGTTACCGCTAAGGCAGCTTTCGCTCCCGCTGCCGCGTCCTCTCGCGAAAGTCCAGATGTCCGGAGGCATCTATACAGCGCCTCATATGGTGTTGGTGGCGGACATCGTTGTCGACTTAAGGATCGGTTTAGTGGGGAAGACTGGTGCTGGTAGTTGTGAATTAGCTGATATGCTTTGAAAAGGCGCCGGTAAAGTAACTGTAATGGCCTGTCTGAAAGGATTGGTCGAAAGGGGTGGGTTGGCTGGAGGTATCGATTGTGTAGGGGCGATATTTTGCGTATTACTAGGTAAGGGGAGGGGCTGCTTGTTTACTGGAGGTATCGATTGAATAGGGGCGATATTTTGCGTATTACTAGGTAAGGGGAGGGGCTGTGTGTTTACTGGAGGTATCGATTGAATAGGGGCGATATTTTGCGTATTACTAGGTAAGGGGAGGGGCTGCGTGTTTACTCGAGGTATCGATTGAATAGGGGCGATAGGTTGCGTATTACTATTTGTGGGAAAGGGCTGCGTGTGTGCTGGTCTGGCTGGTAAGGCAGCTGGTTCCACCTTAGGAAGCGGTACAGATGCTGTATATAAATTTTGGTTCTTGTTCACTGGAGTGGAAGAAAATGGGAGAAAGTTCTGCTGGTGGCTAGTAGCTGGCTGGGTGACTACCTCTTTCTTTTTTAATTCGGCTTCGACACGTTCCTCAATAACTTCGTTCTCCTCTGTGTCGGTCCCGAGGTGTGATTTAGTACTTTCGAAGTCGTCGTCCTCGTCGTCTTCCTCGTTCTCTGACTCTTTAACGATATTGAGATAATTGTCGTTCGTTGTAGCGTCTTTCACGATTTCTTTATGTCGGCAAGCCTGGGCCTTCAATCGTTCGCTATGCCGAACCGGAAGCTGGTGTTTGACGCGTTTAGCGCGTTTCCGTTTCTCAGGGATACTCGGTGCCGGAAGGAGGGGTACCCCGTCGGAGGCTGGTTCCCCTGTTTCGGTGATGGCCGATAAATCGGGATACAATTTCGGTTTGTCGACCGGTGTCCGTGGTATCGATCAACCCACCGTTGTGGACCAGTCGTCCTGGCGCCAAGTGGCTGAATCACCAATGAGGTTACGAATGGGTCTGGGGGTGTTCAAAAGACTCTTTCCCTTGGCCAAAAATGCCAACCGTTCCTCTTCGTGGGAGAATTGAGGGTCGTCGGAAGGGGGCTGGGAGACGGCGACGGCGTCGGACGGTTGGGCAACGTCAACGTCGTCCACGTAATCCCCTTCGTCCGAGTACGAATCGTCGTCTGTCAATTGTGGTGGATCAACTTGTTTTTTTAGAGAACGGGGACCGAAATGAATTACTTATCCGTTTAAGGACACCTTTCGTAGGTGATTTCTCTTTGCCGTCGACCCGGAGCGTGAGGTCCATTCGGAGACGCTTTTTGTTAGGCGGTCGAAACGGTGCAAGCATCAAGGGTAGGAAGGGAGATATTTAAACGCAACGTAACAACGTACGCCAAAAAAAAATGTTGCTAAACGCCGAGGAAAAGGCCGAAAGAACCGTGGCGCCGAGCAAAAATGGGAAGAAAAGGGCAAGTGTCGTCAAAACCATCAGGAAAAGCTCGAATCAGAATCAGTCGGAATAATAAAAAAGGTTCAAATCAAAATCATAAATCAAAGTTCATTATTATCGGCTTTAGAAAGAAGAAGGTAAAATTTAACAAAAGCGTAAGATTCCAAACTGATTCAAATTCAAAGCGACATGACTAAAGGTGGAAAGAATCGCAGATGAAATCAATTAAAAACCGAAATTGACAACGCAACAACGATTTCGACACAACGGAAAAAGACCAGCAATGACGGCCGACAAAAAACAACGCAACAAAAATCAGACATGAGGTGAAAAAAGGCAGAGCAGTCTTGTGTAAAAAAAAACAAAACTGCCATCCAACGTGTGTGTGTGGCACATTAATTCCCATATAATTGGAGGGTGGTTAAAGGTGCCCTCTCGCCGGCATAACCATTGAGAGAGTGGTCGATTGAAAACAGCGTACGTCACTGAAAGCCAGTAACATACACCGCAACAATCCCTAGCCGACAGACAAGATCCACGCCGTGTAACTACGATCGCTAAATCTTTCGAATGTCGTTTCGAAATGACGTTTAAACGTGAAACGTAAAACTCATTCGGAAATTACCACACGGGGGTCCTAGAGCCAAAATTACATAAACGTCGATGGCTGTGAATTTTTACATCCAATTACTTGGAGACCGCACCTGACGTGATACAATTGACATGCAAAAAAGAAGGGAAAAGCACACGAGAACGATAGATCGCTGCCACCAATGTGACGATTCGGCACGCGTGGTGTACTGAACCGTTACATAAAAATATAGAACTAAATACTTAGAATAATAATAATAATAAAATACTTGAAGACGAGAAACTACTTTTATTACCGCATTGTCAATTACACTTGAAGACGCCGAGAGAGAGAGTACAGATGAAAGGAGAGACTTGAAGGCGAACGTACAGTAGAAGATGCTTGGAGATGGAGAGAGGAAAAGGAGAGAACAGCTCTTCAATAAACTACTAACTGGACAAGACGGAAGCTGCGACTAAGACTGACTCTAGTTTTAACTGCGGGTTCTATTTATTACGTTGGCTAAACAAAGTTACGCGCGGAAAAGTTACTGACGCGGGGGTGAAATTGCCTAAGCGTCTATGTGGGGTTACTACAGGTCATTGGACTTGTATGCTTCTTTGTTTCCTACTTTTCAGCATAACAAGGGGGGTTTTTCTACTAGCTAGTTTCTTCTTATCTTAGTCGAAATAAAGGCCATGGTAACATAGGGGGTCGGTCGTGGGGGGGTTTGTCAACTACGAGGGGTGACTTTCTGTTATTCAAGATGCTGTGTGATAACATCTGTTTCTTGGCCTAAATAGCAGAGGTGACCTTCGCAAGTCAATGCCCTCTTTGGCTATATAGTAACATAGGCAAACTCTTACACTAACAATAAAAAAAGTTAAGGATATAGCTACTGTTGTAAATTTGTAAAGAAATCGACTTGTTTTTACAATAATGAATAAGATACGGAGAACGAAGGAAATAATGACAAACAAGGTCCTTGGGTATACGCCTTCGGGTTTAGCAGTTTAGGTTAAAATTTTTTTTTTAAGATATATGCTGTGCGACTTTGGTGCGGTGGGCTATGCCCACCACCCCACGTCGCATTAATTTTTACATGAAATAAGAGAGAAAAATAAATTTAAGATTAAGACAATAAAAACCTCACTATCACTCACTCCTATCAGAGAGAGGAAATCAAAATTCAAACTTTTGAACGAATTGCCTTCGGTATACAAAGTATACCCTCAGGGATAAATGCATACCAAACATGCAGTTGCCCTAAGACTAGAAAAGCTACACATGGGGATTACGGAAAAAAATACATAAAAAAAAACTTAAACAGATACGAACGAAAATATCCAGTAGTGCTGAAAGAAATTAAGTTAAGAAGGTTACCGAAATTTGGAATAAATCGGTCAAGCAGAAAAAAAGAAGATAGCAAAAAACGAAACTGACAATAAACCCTTTTGGAGCCCAACTCCAAGAAGGTATCGATTACTACGATACGATACTACGATACGATACATGATCAGAAACTTAAGAGCCTTCGGTATACTTAGAAGTATAACCCTCAGGGATAATAATTTAAAAACTAAACATCAGCGACTCAGCGTAACCTTATTTTTTATTTATTTACTTCACTATAGTAGCAGTATTGAATCTTAACATTAGATGGCGCTCTATGATGTTGGCGGCGCGCTAAACGAAGTCCTGGTGTAGATTGTAGAACATTCTGGGCCTTTCAGCTGATTCCAGAAAATACTACTACGGATTTCCTACGAGATTATCACGCACGTTTCAAAATCAAACGTGTACAAATTTTTCATCAGTACGCATCTAGACACTGTAAGTTCCTGACTGATAATTTATGCACCGAAATATCAACTAAGTATCACTTAAATTTGTTCTTGTCTTTCTAGATCAGGTTCACTTCACCCTCTGTTTTCAGCAGTGCAATCTATATTTAACTTTCTCGTTGGCTCTCGTAGTCTCGTTGCGCGTGCAGCCGAATTCCCTAGTCAGTCAACAGGATGACAGCCAACGAACAAAGCAGCATGGAGGTTGACCAACCCATAGTACAAGATTCTTCCAAAACAGAGCCTTATACACCTGGCCCAACTGCTGTCGATCTCACTCCAGACAAAGACGGTGGTGTGTTGAAAGAGATCAAACAAGCAGGAACTAGCGATGAAACACCTCCTTTGGGCAGCACAGTCTATGTCCACTATACAGGCACATTGACTAATGGCACCAAATTTGATTCCAGTCGTGACAGGGGAGAGAAATTCAAATTTAACCTCGGGAAAGGTATTTTCAATGAAATATGATGAAATGCAATTGAATCTAACTGAATCAAATAATGTGTGGGCTTTTTATAGGCAATGTTATTAAGGCATGGGACCTTGGTGTAGCTACTATGAAGCGTGGAGAGGTGGCAGTCTTGTATTGTAAATCTAATTATGCCTATGGTGACAATGGAAGTCCACCTAAAATTCCCCCTAATGCCACATTAGTGTTTGAGGTTAAGTGATTTTTAAATTTATTATTACACGTTTTTTTTTTCTGTAAATTTTAATTATTTGTACTTAGGTTGAGTTGTTTGATTGGAAATTAGAAGATCTCACTAAAACAAATGATGGTGGAATTTTAAGACAAACCTTAAAAGTGGGTGGTGGCTATTCAAGTCCTAATGAAGAGGCACTTGTCGAAAGTACAATTCCTTAATAAGAGTATTTTTTAAGTGAATTTTTAACATGAATGCTTTTTTCTTATTTCACTCTTGTAGTTTCATTGATCGGCCGCCACGGGGACGTGGTATTTGATCAACGTGAGTTGAGCTTCAATCTTGGAGAAGGTTTAGAGAACAACATTCCTGATGGTGTTGAGCAAGCTCTGTTGAAATTCAAGAAGCAAGAAAGGAGCTTGATCAAGTTGACACCTGCATACGGTTTTGGTTCTGCCGGTAACGAGCAACTCGGCGTCCCACCTAACGCTAACCTCGAATATGAAGTGGAACTCAAGAGCTTTGAAAAAGCCAAAGAGAGCTGGAGTATGGACGCCGATGAAAAACTGGAACAGGCTAAACTCTGCAAGGAAAAAGGAACCAATCATTTCAAAACCGCTAAATATGCCTTAGCCAACAAGCAATACTGCAAGATAGTCACCCTTCTTGAATTTGAAAAAAGTATTAGTGATTTTCCCAGTTTTTTAAAACTTCAATTCATTTTGTAATCGATTCCTATTTGAAATTCAGCTCTAAAAGACGAGAAAGCTTTAGAGCGGGAGCAGCTTATGCTTGCAGCATATCTCAATCAGGCCATGTGCTGTTTAAAGCTGAATGATTTCTGTGCAACTCGCGAGCATTGCCAGAAAGCGCTGGAAATGGATCCAAAAAATGAAAAGGGTTTATTCCGTCTTGGTCAGGTAACATACAGCTTGTAATTAATGAGCGATTGTTTTAGTTTTGGTTTCATCACAGTTTTTAAAAAAATTTTAAATAGGCACTATTGGGCATCCACGAGCCGGAGGAAGCCAAGAAGCGTTTTGAGGCGATTCTTCAGTTTGATTCAAACAACAAGGCAGCCGCAAATCAGGTGGTGATCTGCAACGCCCGGATTCGCGAACAACGCGAAAAGGACAAGAAATTGTACTCCAGCATTTTCAACAAGATGGCCGAAAATGATCGACAGGTAAGCGAAAAGAATGGAGGCAAATGGCTCTACGGTTGGTGGGACGAGTCGACGAAGGGTGTTCAGTTGGACGTTGATCTGGCCCAAATTGAACGAGATAAACAAGAAGCCGTGGAACAGTTAAAAGCCGAACGTAGGAAGAATAATGCAGATTTTTTCAAGCGCTACGGTGGTAGAAAACCAAACATTGTTTCAGTCAACGGAAAGCCGATCAATTTGAATGAAGACGAAGCTGAAGAAGAAGAAGAAAAAAGCTCGACTTTATCCGATCAAAAGGGGGAGTCAACAGAAACAACAGCAGAGCCTTCAAATGATCTTCGTAAATTTTTTTCGCGACACTTTCTGCACGTTGTCGATTGCGGAATGAATCTCGATTTTCGATACCCATCCCCCTCCGTCGAATGCATTGCTTCCATTAACTTTGTTACGGGATATTTACACCTAACATTTGTTGCTATTAACATATATTCAGTATCTATTTAGATTAAATTAAAGACCAAACTAATCGCCTTTTTTTATTTATTTTTCCTGTTGTAGAAAGCCTTGCGGAACAAAGCAATGGAAATGCCGGAACCGACGCAATGGGACAATGAGGACTCGGAGAATACGACCGCTGTTGAATTGAAAGATCCTTTGGATTCTGTGCCATGCACAGAGTCGGAAGACTCCGAAGGTTCAGATGAAAATTGATATCGATTACCTATATTTCATTTTAATTCAACTTCGTTTACATCTGAATTACTGCGAATTGGTTGTGTTGTATGACTGTGTTTCACATGCCTGTTTTCTGTTAACACAACGTAATTACACAACTTTAAAAAAAAAACGTTGCTGACATCAAATTTAATTTATTGTTTTTTTAAAGACCACAGATATACCCCTAATAAAAAAAAATTGTAAAATGCAGGTTATAAATCAAAATATTACGTTGAAGGCCTTTTTTGGTTTTCCATTTAAAAATGGCCGTCCGCCACACGATCAGACCTTAAGCGTTTTCTTTTCCGAAAATCTTTGCTTATAACAAAAAGCCGAGGGGGGGGGGGGGCTATTGGAGTTGAGCAGTTTACCCGCGTTCTTTGATCAAAGCCCTTATACCAATAGGAACACACAATGGCAAGAACAGTGGATGTTAAGATTATAAAAAACGACAAAATGTCTCAATGACCCACGAACTAAAATCTGGAAAAATGTGATTGCGCGCGCTTTTTTGTTCTTTTAAAAACCATTTTTTGCGTTTTATTTTTCATACCTCAACGCAACGGTCACTTTCGTTTCTTTTTTAAATTGCTGCTAAAAAACGCTTTGCAGTATAACCTTTTTAAAAAATTCGTCTTTAAAACAAGAGATCTTCAGCTAATGAGGTAGAGTGAGAACAGTTTAAGTAATTGGCTATCGACCATTGTCCACGCGAATAAATACGTCTGGTGTCTCACACACTCAGTAGGTGGTAGCATCTTGGATGAAAAGTATGAATTTAAAAATGGCTTATTTTTAAAAAATCACGTAACATTTTTTTTCGCCAGCTAATTTTTTTTTTAACCCGGAAATATATATTTTTTTTAAATAATTTCCATGATGACTTAACTACTCAATTTATTTGAATGAAAATATAGTGAGACAGCAGATATAAAGGGGGCTTAGTAACTATGCATAATTTGTCTTCCAAAATTGTATTTTTATTTGAGAGAAAAGAAGTTTCTTCTCCAAGATGACCCCACTTTCACCCATGTTGATAAATTAACTTTGTTTACAACTCGTTAGACTAGTAGGAACGACGATGGGTTCGTTTGGGTCGAATTTAAGAGCGCTCAAAGACAGAAATTAATATGTACACAGTGACTTCGAGTCAGACCACTTACGGTTGCTTAACGGTTGTTTGACTTTCCATAAAAATTTCGTGTTTCTTTTGATCCGGTCTATGAAAACCTGAATGCCTAAACCATTGTAGTTCGGTTTAACGACTGTTACCAAAAAATCTAAGTATTGTAGAATGTAGGTGTAAGAAAATGATTTTAAAGGGCCAGTATATTGGACTCACGAGACCACTGCAGAAGTTCTTTCTTGATCCTTAAAATGTTTGTCTTTTCGAAATGGTGGCTTTGTCTCTTCTTGATTTTACTACAATACAATCGGACACCAGCAGTGTACGCCCAAGTGTTTGCGCTAGGCTCTTGTCCAAATCTCAGTGTCGTTCCCGACTTTAAAATAGATCAGGTATTATTGTTGACACTTTTTTTACATTAAGGTCTTTTAAATAAAATAGAATCGTAGTTTAACAAGATAAGAACCAAAATGCAAAATTTTAAGAACCAACGAAATTTTTTGTTCTAACGACCACAAATTCTCAAGTACTTAGGTAAATGGTACAGCAACCGCAGCTATTTCGCTCCTTCCCTATCCGGTCTGGAATGTGTTACCACCGAATACGTCAAGAATGGAGCCAAAGTAACCGTGAAAAACATCGGAATAAAAAGAATGTAATGTCAACTACTCGTTAAGTTTAGTAAAGAACAATTAAAATCTGATTTTTTGACAACTACCAGCACTAGAATGAGATCATCTACAACTGGGACAGTTCGTCATATCGAACCTCCGAATGGAAAGCTTAACGTAGTATTTTCCGGTGATCGTAAGTACTAATGAATACCAAGTATTTAATCAAATGAAAAAGTAATGCATTTTCTATACAGCTACTCAGGGAAGCACAAATTATTGGATACTTGGTACCGACTACACATCTTACTCGGTTCTGTGGAGCTGTATGCATTTTGGAATTGAGCCAATCAATACACGTAATAGCAATTTAATTTTCCCGCCCAAATTGGCCCAAATGTTAATATATCATGATCTTCACTCATTACAGGAATTGCGTGGGTGCTAACACGCGAACAACATCCAACTAACTCCACAATAGACGCGGCTTTAGTGGTGCTCAAAAAAAATGGTATCGACCATAGTAAACTTAGATTAATGAATCAACACAACTGCTGACGGCGGAAGAAGACAGAACAGTGACTATTCATGGGATTGGGATATTAGGAAACTGGGACTAAGTCACGAAGAAGAGCCAAAAGGGTATGGGGATAAATTACGATCTGTTCAATTAGAAATATTACTGTTGTGATGCAATAAGGTGTACGTAAAAATGTGAAACTGTTTAAAAATAAAGAAATGTATTTAAGACAACCCTACTATTTCATTATTTACTGAAAAGATAATTAGGATGCGTTGAAGGAGAAGAGATCATATAAGATATAGAGCTGCATAATGTTTGGCGGACTGATTAGTATTCATGTAAATGTTTCTGAATAACGGTAGTTTGACACGGTCTCTTTATACGGTGCCCTAGATACTGTTCAAATTCAACAGCTAGATATCCAACGGTAAAATAGCTTGCTGCACTGATGTATCAGTTGCACAGGAATATACTGCTGGCGAATCCCTCTTCTTCGATTGACTATCATTGGAACAATGATGTTGTCGAACTTTTCAAAACATCATTTTTCTTTACTATTTGCTTTCGTCTATTTAAAAACAGTATTGCACGCCCAAGTGTTACAGCTGGGTTCTTGTCCGAGTCCCAGTGTTATGTCCAACTTCGATATCGATCAAGTAAGTTCGACCTGAACAGTTAATATTATCCAGCCATAACTGGCTTACGTTTTTTATTGATATACTAAGTTCAGTTTTAAAACATTTTTATTTATTCGATGGTGTTCGATTTAACTCAAGTTTTCCGGAAAGTGGTACAACAACCGAAATTACTTTTCTATTGCTCAAACTGGATTGGATTGTGTTACAACCACGTACACAAACGACGGAAATGGCGGAAGTGTTTTCAACATAAAAATTGAAGGATTAAAACCCAAGTAAAAGCAAAATAACTCAAATTTTATTCATTAATTCAATTCAAAGATGATGAGAAGAGCGGAATAATTATTTGATCTTTTACAGTTCTGAAAAAAAAATTACTGCAGTCGGGAAAGGTTTCGTAATATCGCCCGGTATAGCGACTGTAACATTTGTCGATACGATTTGTAAGTTCCATCTAATTTGAATTTTCAATACATTATTTTGCCAGTTTCTAATTTTTTGTTTAATTTTCAAGGGAATACTGGCACTGAAAATTATTTGTATGTATACTGTATTTTATTAATTAGGCCTTGGCGTAATTTTTGTAAATATTAAATTCTTGTTGTTATTAATTTTAAGGATATTAGACTCTGACTACACTTCTTACGCTGTCGCTTGGAGTTGTTATCCACTCGGAATAGGCTACTTAAGTATATATAATGAAGAATGTATCGACTGAAATTTATACAGACATTTTATTGACTAAACCTTATACCTTTTTTCAGGTTTGGCTTGGGTGTTAACTCGCGAGCAAAATCCACCGCAGGCCACAATCGACGCGGCAATAGCTGTTCTTCAAACCAACCAAATTGACGATAAAAAGCTGAAAATAGTAAATCAGCAAAATTGCCCATGATACCGACAGCATTTTTGCAATTGGAAGAATTCGGGTACTTTTTAGAAGTTGAACAAGAACCTTAAATTGTTGCAATTTTTTTATTATTTTCCCTACCGCTTGTCTTTCTTTCCGTTGAACAACATTTTCGGAGTTATTTTTAGCCTAATAATATAATAATCATCATGCAATTTTTTATCCAATTAGAATAACGCGCTCAAGACATAAGAAGCATTGATGCGGACATGATAGTTTGATTTAACGGTTGTTTGACTCACTTTTAAAAACCTGAGCAGGTTTTTATTGTTTAAAAAAAAACAGGAATATAAAACAACATCATTTTTAACTAAGCTAAATGGATAGGATTTCATGTATGCCAGTCGCAAGAGAGCAGTGAGAAAACCCGGTTATACCCATCTTTCCCTCTCAAATGTCTTTAATAAGCAACGACGTAAACTTTTGGATTATTTTGTTGATCGCAGTTGGGTGCTACCAAAGAGTAGATGCCCAGGTATTTTCTCTGGCAAAATGCCCAACAGTATCGGTCGTCTCAAATTTCGACAGTTCTAAGGTTAATTTCAATTCACAGTCGTTTCTTTCATTTCAAGTGTTATGCCCTAAAACCAAACCAAAACCTTATAACATTTGCATAATAAAACCACAAAAATATTATCATTGAACATTTTTTTTCTATTTTTTGGTTGACAAAGTATTTGGGCACTTGGTACAACAACCGCAACTATTTTGCCATCTTCCAAGCTGGTTTGGATTGCATAACAGCCAATTACCAGCTAAATCCAGCAGATAGTAACAATATCACTGTAACAAACTCAGGAATAAAAATGACGTAAAACTACCAACTTTAGTTAATTAAAACTTATTTGATCATAACTAAGTTTTCAATTTTTAATTATAATTTTAGTACGGGAATTCCAGAAACGATAGTCGGTTGGGCTAGTATCGTTGAACCCGGTAAACTAAGTGTTAACTTTCCTGGAGCTCCCCGTAAGTATAGTCAACAATAAATGATGAAATAAATTTTTGGGAAATCAAAACTTAAAATTTTTCCGTATGTTTCCTTGCAGCTTCACAGACCGCAAATTATTTGTATGTATAACGACGATGGATTATGAATATACCAATATGAATTAAAATTTTAAATATATATTTTTTAGAATACTTGACACCGACTACGATACATATGCCGTTGTATGGAGCTGTTCAAATCTTGGTCCCATCAGTTTACGTAACTTGAATTGCATTTTAAAGCTTCTTAAAATGTTAAAATTCAATATGCTAAAAACATTTATCTTCATATAGGCTTTGCATGGATCCTTACCCGTAATCAAATTCCTTATCCTTTTACAGTCGATACGGGGCTCGCTGTGTTTAAGAAATATGGCATCAATACACTGAAATTGAAAATTACCAATCAATTTAATTGTCCCTAACGTTCCAACAATTGTAAATTGCAAATAGTCTAATAAGGCAACAAGTGAAGCATATTTAAATTTGAAGACCTACTGTCTACTAATGAAATTCTCACATTTTGACTATTTATTATTTATCTTTTGACTATGAATACACTTTTGAGTTTTGATAGTGCTTTAAATGCCTTGAAGCGAAATTTTAATTTTACTGATAATAACCTCTTTTTAAAATTAATTTTTTTCCGGGAAATGGTTTGGCGATTGTATTTGATGCTGCGAGGCTAAATTTAAGTATTTGCATTTGGATTCGTGTTTCAGTATATGACATGCATCCGCATGCAGATTATTACAGTTAGTTCGCTGTTGTATAAAATAGGCTACATATTAGCCTATATCATATTATGAAAAGCGAAAAATATTTTATGGTATAATGCTGCCTGGAAATTGAATAAAACTCACAGCAATCAGGATCCGAACGGTAACATTTTAACATATGTCGCAATCATTCGTGCAAGCATCTCAACAATAACTCGAGTGGAAGTCTTTCCTTTTTAGGCTTGCTGAGGAAACAGAGAATATCGAATCTCGTTTTCTGCTCTTTGAGAGGCCAGCACTGTGTCGTTGAAGTGCAACTTGTTTTCATTTAACTGTGATTTTTTCGGTCAGCAATTTGGCCAACCCAAAAAGGTCAGTCGGACTTGCCGTGTCTTTCTCTTGGTTGATTTTCGTGTATGAAGCGTCTAAATTCAAATAATTTGAACTGACGGTTAACTCCATGTGACCGCAGATTGTCTCCTCCAGTTGACTGAATGTTGGTCTCTCTTTCGGGTCCGCTTTCCAGCATTTTGTCAAAATGTCTCCGAAGAAATTTGGGGCGTTGTCTGGTTTTTCCATGCGATATCCTTTTTGAATAGTTTTGATGAGTAGATGACCGACATCCATTCCTTGACATCAATAGATATATAACGATAGTAATAAACAAATATAAACAAACGGGTTCCATATCTCACCTGGATAAGGAACTTTACCCAAGGAAAAGAGTTCCCAGAGGAGGACACCGTAGGACCAGACGTCAGATTGGGTCGAAAAGATGCGATCCGTCAAGGATTCAATGGCCATCCATTTGACTGGCATTAGTCCCTGTCACAATAGAAATTAGTTATTTTATGCTGCAAATAATTTCAGATTAGCAATTTAAACACACCTGGCCCGTTTTCTCGTAGTTGGCCTCGTAGTACATTTTTCTGGCCATTCCAAAATCGGCCACTTTGGCAACTCCGTCGTCGGCCAGCAAAACATTCCGAGCGACCAAATCGCCGTGAAGGACCTATACATAGATTCAAATGAACCCGGGAATTCTTGACCATGTATACTCCTATGTATACCTTTTTGCTTGCCAAGTAATCCATTCCTCTTGCTATTTGGAAAGCCCAAGAGATCAAATCGTGAGTAGTTATTGGCCGGTTTAAATTGACATCAGGATCTTGTTGGTATTGCCAATAGGATTGCTCTGATTCAACTCCCGTCAGTTCCACTTGTGTTAGATAATAAGAGCAAGGTAAATAATACATTTTTACGACATTAAAGCTTTTAAATTAAAATATATTTACTTTCAACTTGACACTTGTTTTCAACGGAATTTGTCATTTGAGATGATTGAAATTGGTTCTCTTCAAGCTTTAGTTCATATTTAAAAAGTCATCATCAGAACTAAATTTTTAATAAATTGTAAGTTAAATTATTCACTAGAATCCTGTATTATAGAGACAGCAACATACCTGGACATATAATCGCCCTTTTCATTATATGATCGCATGTTACCAAAGTCGTCTACAAGGTTGATGAAACCACTCCGGTGATTGACCAAGTAGGCTTGCAAGCTCCCGAACCGGCAATATTCAACGATAATCAACAGTTCACCTGTTAATCAGCAAAAAAAAAATGAATAAAATGGACGATACAAAACTTCCTTTTTTATGACATACCCTTTGTTATCTTTTTGGTGCAGGCACCCAGTAAATTGACAACGTTTAAGTGTGATCCCAAGTGAATTAGAATTTTCAATTCGCTCACGAGTGCTTCCAAGGCGGCGACGTTTGTTTGCGATTTCACCACATTTTGACGGCCACAGTTTTGGCAGTTTTACCATCGGAGTCTTTGATACTCACAGCTTCTCCCTTGACAACTCGACCAAAACATCCAACTCCCAGTTGTATTCCTGAACATTTAAACGTTGGATTTATAAAAGCAAGAATAAGTCATTGCATATGGATGTTAATAAATAACTAAAGAAACAAACCGAGAGTGAGTCGATTTCTCGGAAATTCCCACCGTTTGTCGTAGGGTAACAGTTCAGATTGTTCTTCAATTGGCAATTTGTTGTTCATTTCTTTCGGATTCCCGTCGAGAAGTTTCTTTACCCCCGGAAACACTTTGCTTCGTTTCTGTTTACATATTACCACACGGAAAATAATAATCATCATTGGGGCTTGAATAACTTGGTGGGAATTGCAATCGCTTACGTTATTGAAGTGGAGTTTTAAGCTGATGCCGATTCCGATTAAGAACAATATTTAATACTGATACAGAAAAGGTGATAATTAAAACCATTTCCGTCTGTAATCCATCAAACAGGACGAAATTGGAGATGGGGTTTCGTTGGTTTTACCTAGAAATAAATCCCGAAATTATCCACCTTCTTTTTATCAAAATATAAATATATAATTTACCTTTAATTTTAAAAGAAATTGTTTTGGTTACTGTGTCCTTGTCTCTATTGACTTTACATTGAAAAGTCGTGTAAGTATTTTGAGTGATTTCAAACAGTTCCAAACGGCTTTCGAAATAATTCAGTTTGAATCCCCCGCTGTTCCTTTGTTCGATGTAATCTCGAGTAGTTATTTGAATCCCTTAAAATCATTATAAATAAATACCGGGGAAATCATTTAATTTGGCCGCTTGTTATACCTTTTGGTGGATTGGATTCGTCCATAATGTGCATTCGTCCGCTGTTGTTCATCTGATATGCCCATTGCGGAGGTGCTGGGAACTTGACTTCTGCAAACATCGAGCGGCAAATCAAAGTCACGTTGCTTCCTTCCGTAACTGGATCGCCGGAATCTCCATCAACTCTTTCCAGTTCAATCCCTATAATATTTTATTATTATCAAATGATTTATCCAGCCAAATTGATGGATAATTTCTTAACAATTTTACCTTTGACGCTGATTGTGAAATATTTCTCGGAGGTGACGTTCCCCATAGTACCAACGCATCGGTAGTTCCCAGTGTTATTAATCATCACGCTTTTTAGTGTCATTCCACGTTCGGGTTTGAACGACCATTTAGTGTTCGGTAAAAGGAGCACATCCTGTTGACGGGTGACATTATACAACATTTCCGTTTAATATGAGTGGATATTTCAAATTGTATTGCTTGTTTTCACTGTACGTCGACACAGATGTCTTCCACGTTGAGTTGGTCGATGTGGACGAGAGAAACGGTCACATCCGGGTGGGTTGGCTTGCATGGAATTTGGACACCCAATTCTCCTTGGTGGAAGAAGAATAAATAATAATTCGGATAGTAACTCTTGTCGGTGACTGTGACGAGGTTTTTTTTCATCTGAAATAGATAAAAATATAGAAACAATCATCGTTTCTGTTTAGCAGGATAAAGTATAAACGAACCGAACACGTAGACATATTGATTCATTTCCGTTTCCCCGTAATAAAACCGGAAATGGCCCGTGTCTTGGTTGCTGATATTTCCCAGAGTCATCGTTGAAGACATGTGAGTGTCGTTGGTGTCCAACGTGCTGCTGAAACGCTCTTCGATTTTCGTGAGCTGTCCATCACGTTATAAATGGGAAATATCATCAATAATAGGCAACATTTTTAGTCAAATTATATATATTTAAATACTTGCGGATATTTTGTGAGGAAAGGAGGCAATTCCCATTTCCAAGAAAGATTCTTGTGTCGATTTTCAACATCATCCTTATAAGTGTAGGTGCATGTAATTGTCAGGGTAGAATTGGCTTCCACTACTCGGTGCGTGTCATTCGGAGTCATCCGCCAGACACCTGGCCCATCACTTAATCCCCTACAGACCACTAGTAATAAGGTGAAAAATAAAATCACGCCAGCTAAGACGGACATTGAGATGGCTATACAGAATATAGACCCAACAATATAAGCTGAACTTAATTTTACAGCAAATCTAAAACTATTAGTCTCCAGTTGTGTCCTCGGTTGTGTCTGCAGTGTTTACGTGAGAACTACTGATTTCAAGTGTTATCCGCGACAACCAGTTCCAGAATGAAAAGACTATAGCATCTCGTCACCTGAGGGTTTTGTTCCGAAAAAACCATATAAAATCTTTTACTGGCGCACGAACAGGCGCGCAGCTGAAATACTCCGCGGTTAGATATACTCTGTTTTTGTAATGTTATCACTAATGCACAAATCATCGCCTTATTCCTTGATGAATGACAGGATGCCTCGGTGTTCAGAATTTGTTATAAGAGAATTGGGCGTTTGGGACTAGTAATAGTCGATTGGATGTCCTACTGATTGCATGCTGTGTCCGCTTGGATCTGAGTGAAGTCAATAATACCAGCAAAGAGGTAATAAACAGTGGCCATAAACGTATCACCATAAACACGCTGAAACGCACACAGGGCGAAAAATGGCATTGAATGTTAATGGACCCGACTTTTCCCAAATGTATTATAATTGTAAGCTACTGGTTGTAGCCTTGCTTATAATAAGCCTATAAGCTACAGCGGTTAATTCTATAGTTTAACGTAGTACTTGATTCTAATTACATCAATCCGATATTTTACAGATTCGAATTTGGACCCACGTATTCAATGGTAAATGCACATAACTCAATTATCAGAAAATAATAAAACGCAATTCACGAAAAAAATCAGATAATATAAAACAAATGATAAAATGAGCGACAAAATGAAATAATATCCGTTGGGCATCCCATTTTGTATTGTGGCCTTTAAAAGAGTAAAGGAGAAAAATAGGATAAAAACACCGACTGATCAGAACTGAAGGACATCGATAACTACAACTAATCGATAACAAAACTTTGCGTTATCATGTAAATTACTAGATGTATAGTTTACGAACTAGCTATACGACGTAGTAGTGAACATTGGAAGCCAAAACTTAACGAACAAATGTACAACTTATCATAAATGAAAGAATACCAATTAGAGCGGATGCAAGCGCACCTTTTAAATTTCGAAATTCAATCAATTTAGGCAACAAAAGGTTCCGCCATCGTTTCTAATGCCTGACGTTTGATTGTATCTACAGAGTCACTTTGCGAATAGTCATTGGTGTTTCTAATTTTCTTTGAAAATCTCTTGGGAAGAAAGGAGTAACGAGAGTTTTCTGCGTGTGGAGAGGACGACGGTTTATCTACCCTTGTGCGACTTCTCGTTCAACAACTTTGCCAGTCCGAAGAGGTCCGTTGGAGCAGCATTTTCTACCTCTTCATTTATTTTCGCGTATTGATCGTTCATGTTCAAATAACTGGACGTGACTGATGACTCCAATGGATGACGCCAATGGATTTTGAAGATTTCCAAACTACTTGAGTGAAATGTCCAGTTGCCTTAGAGAAACTGGGAGCTCTGTAACGGTAATATTTGATTTCAGCGTAGAATAAATTGACTGGATCTCTGCCAGACACTGATGTCGACACTCATCTCATCTCGACTTAATTCAAAGAAAACTAATAGACACAATTAAGAACGGGCAGAAGATATTGATGAGGATAAATGGATGACGAGGAATTGGCGGCTGTCCCATCCAATAATTTCTTTTGTGATTGGCCAGCTGATGATAATGGACAAGACGATTGACATTCTTCTTCCGTGTCGAATAGATTTCGAGTTCCGTTACATCCGCCGTAAATGTAAGTGACACAAGTCTCTTCCGTTTCGTTGAATGTCCATTTCTTGATGTATCCTTTGCATTTCTTTTCACCCGCCATCACAGGTGGTAACGAACAATAATCCGGTCGATTGACAGCAGCACCTGATAATAAAATGTTATAAAATTATATTCCACATTTTTGCTATTATTTAAATCACCTTGGGTGTTGGTTTGTTGAGCGACGACTAAACAAGTGGACGCCAACAAAATCTGATGCAATGAAAGATATCAATTTGTAATCAATTCAAATTATAGGGAAAAACAAACTTACAAATGTTAAATGAAATAACATGATGATAAAGAAATTCCTTGGAAGTACGTAGTTCTAGTCTGTTCAATTTTTAGTCGTGGAATGAAATATAAACTTAGTCACGTAGGTTGGCGTCGTCACTGCGATGATTCAGAGTTGTATGAGCCAGCACGTCCATTCCATGAAAATAGGAAAGCAGTTGTTTAGGGCCATCTGTGTTTCTATCCAGGCCGACACATGTTTTCACATCAATTAAACGACGACGACACGAAAAAATGTGATGAGACGACACTAATAAAGGGTCGGAGCACTGCGTGTAGTGACGCATTTACGCAATTAATTGTCTGCTGACTTGAATAACAATTTAACTGTGTACTATAATACAAATGAAATGAAACTATTTGGGATCAGCGTGTAAAAGTATAACAGGGTCGTATCAAGTAACTAAGATCTCAGCTTGGATCACTGATCTACAGGGAAATTTTACAGCCAAGCAGACGAAGTTATTATAAAAGCGGAAACATGAAATGCTGCAAAATTGTTTTCAAATAAATACATGGAATGCAACTATAAATATAAAAGTATAAATAAAGAAGAAGTTACATTTTTTTAGAAATATTTCATTACGGAAAATGGAAAGAATAATATATATATATCAGCTATCGATATAGTTTTTGATTATTGCCATATTTCAAAAACAAAAAGAGTGTCACTATAAAAGCTGGCTGCTAGACGATGTATGTATCGATTTAAATCACTGAGCAGACGAGAGAAAATTTATCAAGTTGTGATCCAAGCTGAGTTGCGCTGAGATCTTAGCTACTTGATACGACCCAGATAAGAGGATAAGACAGATATAGTTTAATTGTAGTTTAATATAGCTGTTTGTTGTCTTACCTTTAAATAACTGGACCGGGATTATTACAGCTATATACCGTTGATTTCATTCTAAGTGTTTTACGACGAGGTTATAAAACTATCGCGATGATAAATCCCCTAAAATCACTTTAGCCCAACACAAACTCGACACAGCAAAGAGATAAAACATGACTAAACTAAATTTTTTTCATTTTTTGTAAAATTGAAGGTGAAAAACAGAAGGAAGGGTGGACAAAATATTTTAAAACAAAATCCGCCCCTAATCAGAGAAAATGATTGAATGGCATTGAAATATTTCACCAAAATAACATGGAAAGAAAAGCGAAATTAAGACCTTTGTTAATCAATGAAATGTTATCTCATTTAAAAAAAAAACTTAATTATTAAACTTGTAGTGTGTCGATTGCGACTGTTAGATGTCGTCGTCTACTGGGAACACCTGGCTAGCCCATTTTTAAAATTAATTTGGAGTTGGGTGATTCCATATGAAAACGACCAAAACCTGTGGCGACCATCTCACGGATTTGATCGCCACCGGGCTTAGTCGATTCGTATTGATGAAAAAAAATTTTTCCTAGAAGGATTTTGAAAAAAAAATGACGCGTTCGTCCGGCGCGAAGGTTTGAAATTTTGAAATGTCCAAATGACCGTATTACGATTAAAATTTTTTTAAGCATATTGAAATGCATAAATTGGTTGATTTATCTATCAGATTATATAGTACTAATGTTAAACTATTTTTTAAGACCAAGCGCACAAAAATCCGAGGTGGCGCCACCTGGTGGCGCTAAATTTAAAATTAGTAAAAACGGCTAACTTTGATTAGATTAAAATATAGGTTAATTTCGTTGCAGATTCATGAAAGTTGGTAGAGATGTGAAGGAGAGTATAAAGTTTGTCTGGTTAAAATTTCAGACTCCTATGGCACGATATTCGCGCCACTCAATCGATGATCGAACCAACTGACTTTGATGATTGGGAAAATTTTTCCGGTATTATGCAGAAGATCGATTAGATTGAATTCCACGTTTGATTCGATTAAATCGATGATTGATTCGATCAAATTCGATGATTGATTTGATCAAATTCGATGATAGACGATGATTGATTCGATCGAATTTGGTGATCGATCCGACCGATGTCGAAGATTCAATCGATTGAATTCATGATCAATTTTTAGGAATTCGACCGAACACCTTATATCGTTTATCACATGCAAGATCGATTTATTTCAAACCAGAAATGAATATTATTGAATGTTTTTAGTAAGTTCGAAGTGAAGGGTTCATTCCTAATGGATGCTTACTGATGCCATCTTGCGGCTTCCTCCAAAACTCAAACGTGTTTGGATATATTTTGACCAATACATTTTTTTTAACACAAAAATATTGCATTTTTATAAGACTAATCAAATTTAAATTCCCGTTTATAAATTTAAATTAACAAGAGAACATCTGGGTCGTGATTCTTGCAGCCAACAAATTGCGTTGCCTAGCCGTATGTTTTCTCTTGCGTATTTTGACTTTGCTTTTCGTGTAAAGGATATAAGGGAGCTGACTCCCCATGACAATTTATATCGTTCCATCTTAATTTGACTAAGAATAATTATCAGCATTTGTTTAAATATTTTATGCCGCACATTGTCATTATTTGACACCTGCACATTTTCTGTATTAGTGGACATTTTATTAAACAACGATCTACATAGCATCATATGTAACAGGAGCAACTATTTCTGATTTATTTTCTATTAATTGATTTTTTTTGCATTAAAACAACAATTTCTTTTCCTTCATAGTAATCTGCTAATTGATAATTGGATTCTGAAACAAGCGAATCATTGATTTACTCCCGGTAGTCAAGTATCATCGGCGTATATATAAGATCTTGGTGGAACGGACTCCGATGTAAACGAGGAACACGGAAACGAGGTACGATGAAGAGCTAGTTAATGCTCAAGATAAATTAATCTGGCGGTTTGCACTGCATATTTTAAGAAAAAGATGAAAAGCATATAGGAATGGACATTAGCGTCGCAGCAAGTGAGAGTCCCCAATAGATTTATTTGCTGCAGCTCCGCGACGACTACCTTATGATTTATTCAGCCCTTGGCCTTTTCTTGGTCTATACATATACTCATTTATTTCGTACACTTTTCACAAAAATGCGGAATGATAGTTCCGGAAAAATTGATGCAGTCAGAGTAATACAAGGGAATTTTAACTTCATCAGTCATTTCAATAATTTTCTGATTTTCCATAGACTGTGACGCTAATTAAGTTGCTGGGCTGTTATATCAACCAGGTCATTGCAAACCGAAAAGAAAATGTGTTGGGTGCCCATAGCTCACTCTTAGTCTATCACAACTGTGCTCAACTTTGCACGTAACGCGTAGCACAAAAGAACTAAATAATATATGTAGAGGCCGTGTGTGGCTTCTAGGTTTATATACAAGAATATACCAGATGATGGAAAATACACGAAATAAGCCAGAGTCAGAGATTTCTGAGAAATCTCTCTTTCTCTCTCTCCTCTCTTTCTCTGTTCTTATATAATAAAGCCACGGATATATCTCTCTGATTCTATCTTCAAAATATGCAATTATGCATGGGTTATTACCGAAAAAACTTTTGGTGCTGGCCTGCTGGAGGAAGATTTTCGGCCGATACTCCATTACGGACCTCATTGTGATTTTTTTTAGACGCGCAAAAGCGCTTTTTTGACACAATCCTTACGCAATAATGGCGTGGTCCCCGTCGGTCCCAGCAGCTTAAAGATTGGTATGTTGGGCTTAGCCGTTGAGGACTGAGGAGGTATCCAGTGGTGTACGTGTCAAAATGGGGGAAAAATAGGAGAAGAAGGGAATAGTTTTTTTTCTTTCCTTTTCTTCTGAAACATCAACAAATAATAGATGGAAATTTATGCATGAAAAAGAAGCAAAAATGTTGGTTGGTTTCTTTTTGCTTTCTTCTTCGTCGTCGTGATGTTGCTGTTTGCAATAAATCAATAATACGCGCAGGATTTTTTATCATTTAATATTTGTAGCAAATAATGATTTTATTTTTCTCTGAATATCTTTTTACTTGCGCGAATTTCTTTGTTTGGTCTTATGTATTTATCTCGGTGCTAACTTTAAAATTCATTAATTATATATGATAAAGATATCTTATTATCTTCAATATACACACGATGAATGGTGATGATGAATCATGCTGAATAATAATAGCCTTCTCTTTTTGGAGGATATATTCTACAAAAACGCCAAAAAGAAAAAACAAACACGAATGGTTTGGCTGTTGCGCATTATCATTATCAACATCTTAGCGTTTCATAGCAGAATTTTTTCCGCCGCATCTTTCTAATTACTGCTGCCTGTCCTACTGGAGAGAATTAACTTTTTCTCTTTTGATTACAAATATATATAGATATAGATGTATATATATATTATGTATAAACATTTCTTTCTTATTATATTTCCTCTTCCATGCTGCCATCATTACATAATTTGTTTCTCTTCTTCTTGGTTCTTTTTTGGCTGCTGCTACTGTTGGATGTAAACAACAACAGCACGTCTTCGTGTATTTCTGTACTACACGCAGCAGTCTTATTAAAACGTGTATTTTATGTAGATGTATATTTGGCGCTGTGACTTTAAATACAGCATATATTTTTTTTATGTGATTTTTGGTTTTGTTGCGTAGCGTTGCAAAATGGAAATCATCAACGACTTAAAAGACAGATGGTATAAGAAGTGGGGTTGACCATTTCATGCCTTGACCCACGTGATTTGCATAATGAAAAACATTATTTCTAGAAGCGCAACGATATTTTAATATATGAACTGATGTGATTTAACCTCGAGTCATTTGACTGATTTGGATCGTTTTTATCTGTTTGGTTTTTCCTTCTTTTTCTTCAATAGGTTCTGCTAGATGACTTTACTTATAAGTTTAATTCAAGCGCCCCCTTCGTAATACACTGCATCGCGGTGTTATATTTTTTTTTTCTTGTGTCTTCCTTAGAGACCTTAAAAACGAGCTTCTCTATCACAAATTGATTGTTCCCTATTTACATTTGGCATCGTCTCATTTATTTTTTGCCAATGTCTTTTTTCGTACAAGTAGAATGTTTGATCGGTTTTCTTTTTTTAATGTGTACCGCGTCTTTTTTAAATTATCAGTTTATTCCTTAACTTGTTTTGTTTTTGTTTTTTATGCGTAGATATGATGGATATGATCGTGTCTCTCTATCTCTTTCTTTTTCTCTACATATAAAAGTGGTTATAAAAATACTCGGTGAATGATGGTGAAACCCCGTGGAGTGCAGACAAAAACTCATCCGGTGTCTTTGTTGAACGATAAGTGTGGGAGTTGGCCATTTCATTGATGAAATGTACAAGACAACAAAATTCAAACCTCATCGTAATTTGGCTCTTGTTTCCCTTTTTTCTATTTTTCATTCGTTTTCTGCTGGTCATTATTGTCGAGTATTCCCACACTCCAGCTAACATAATCCATAACACACTGAATGAATGAAATGCACCGGTGCGTGATGATGAATCTGGTGATGGAGGATTTGAGGGGCAGCGAAAACGTCCTTGTGGCAGACTATCTTATCCAGATCAGAGGCTATAACCGCAGTTTCATTATTATACTTTCAAGTCTATATACAATCAGCCAATTGAGCTCCAAAATAAGGACACGAAATTTGCTTTGCCTACGTCTGGACGAGTTTCAGTAAGTTTTTAATTTCACAAGGTCCGAACTTATCAAATCCTTAAGTTCTTCTCATCACACGGATAGTTGGACACAAGCGGAATTCTACAGTCCGAATCGGACATCGACCTATTTTGTCTGCAATTTGTCGGAATGAACCTTTTTCAGCGAACACTAGATGCCTATGTTTCCTCGTGGAACCATCACCCTATGCACACTAAGTCCTACGCAACTCCTATACAAAGTTGCATCTCCGGATTAGCTTTGCTGAAGGTGCGTCAAGATGCAGTAGAGTTCTTAGCACCGTGTACTGAACTTATACAGGTTAGATTTTACGAGTTTGTAACGTGTAACTACTATTTTCCTTTACCGGTTTTTGTAATGATAGGATCCAGACGTACTTCATCTTTTAGAAGACATATTCGACGAAGATTATATAGAAACCATCGGTTCTCTCCGAGCAGCTAGAGATGTGCCGAAGTATGACTGCCCTATTTTTCCTCTAGAGCTTCATCAACTTAAAAAATTAATTGACCCAATAAAAGTAGAACTTAATAACATAAGAAATCAATTTAATCTCGCAAAAAAATTCGAAATTTCCACAAGTAGTCGCGAACAAAAATAAAAAATTATTCCCTTCTTGGTATCTCCATGATTTTGATCATTAACTGAGACTGAAAAACCAAAAATTGAAGTAAATGAAGCGTAAAACAACGGTTGTTAATTTTTTACTACTTAAAATCCGATTATAGACACCAAATTCCACCTTTGTATTTTTCGTCTATAAAGGCTTTTAGATGATAAAAAAGAAAATAACAAAAATTTTCCACGGAAAAAAATATCATATAAATGGAGTTCAAATAGATGCATCAGCCAGCGTGCAGAGGGAAGTGTATCTTAATCTTCCGTAAGATTTTCTTCATACAACTGGATTACGTTACCACACAAACGCGAATGGAGTTGAGCAGCCTCACATGTAAACATCTAAATTTTGGATTTGTGTTCATCCATTGATGTATAACTTGAAGATTTATCTGTGTAACCTTAAAAGATACCAAAGAAATAAGTAAATGCAAGCAATTATTACTCATCATATTTTAAGCATTTTAAGTCTGGAAATATCATCAAGATACCCCGATATGCCCTGTCACAAGATTCACATGTTAAGTATCATCACACGAAACCACATCTAAATAATACCTTCTGACAGCTTATGCTGTTTCTTCTGTGTGGAATTTTCCCCAACAAGGAGAACTTGAAATTGACAGACGTGTAACTGGGACAGCAACGGAAGAAATTTATACTTTTAACCCAGTAAAAATTTACAAACGAGTAACTTATATTACCATGAGATCTAGTGCTTGATATTCTAGCATTTCCCAGATACTTATAACGGCTTCCAGGTCTGGAAGCAAGTGGAGATGACATCCTGTTGTGGAATCCCATACTTGATGCACTGGAGCTAGCTAAGTTGCTCGGGGTTCGAGAGGTTGTTACTTTATGTGTTGGCTGGAGATGATGAATTGATTTAAGGCACAAATTCTTTGCGATTTTCAGCAAACATACAAAAGAAATGGGATCATTGCCATGCTCTGCAAAAAGGAAAAAGGAGGAAAATGTAGCCAGATAAAAAATAGCAAGTGGAAAAGTTAACTTACCGATACATCACACGTTTTACTTCGTATAAGCTACACTTAAATTGACAAATCTTCGTCGGACATTGTAAGAATAAAAAAATTATGAAAAAATTATAATAAACAAACCAAACGAAGAAACTCTTAGCGTCTGTCTACTCTCGCCTTCATCCTCTGGTGGATTTTACATTTTTATGGGGAGTAAAAGCATTCAACAATATTGCCAACTTCTCGAGCTATAAAAACCAAAACATGAATAAATATCTGGAAAAAAAGATTTTTAAGAAATAAACAAGTATTTCCAATTTATAACACGTCTTTGAATAATACAATATTTCTACGGTTAAAAAATATTTCTGACAATAAGCGATGGAGTGTTGCGTGAAGTCGCAAGAGGGCACTAGAAAGCATTCCATTTCAAAGTACCCTTTAGTTCGATTTCAGTAAAAACACATTCGATGATACTCATTTTTATTGTTGAATCAATCGATATCTTGTATTTGATAAACGATCTTAGTGATCGGTCAAACTCCCTAAAATTAACCAAGAATTATTTTGATTGTATCATCAAAATTGGTCGAATTGATTATCAAATTCAATCGAATCCATCTTCGAATTTCATTGAATCAATCATCGATTTTGGTCGAATCAAACGACGAATTCGGTCTAATCGGTCTTTGACAAAGTGGTGCAAAAATTTACCAATCATCAAAATCAGTTGGTACGATCATTGATTGAGTGGCGCGAATATCGTGCCATAGACTCCTAGCGTAATTCTAAAGTATCATTTTTTATTTTTAAAAGTACAAAAAAAATCATTTTTCGTGAAATTGACGTTTTTCACTTTCAAAAATCGGAATGAGCTACTGAATGGATTTGCTTGAATTTTTCAGGAAAACATGCTTAATATGTCTTCTTTACATAAAAAAAAAATCAGAGGTATAAAATGTTTCGTTTGGGAAATATCTTATATTCTATACCAGCATCTTTTTTATTTCTTAATTTCATAAAACTCCATTCGTTTTACAAGAAAAAATGACAATTTTGTGTATTAACATCATCAACAATGTTTAAACTTCAAAATTTGATAATAAATTTTAGTCTGGTGACCCTAAGTACAATGGAAAACGCTAAATTTTAAGTTTTGAAAAGGAGTCGTTTTCTTCAAATGACCCCACGATATAGGCGACATATTAAAAAAATTGCCGTAAATTGCCCAATAATTATTTTGCATTGATTTTTGAACTGTAGATAGATGACAATGTCATCTACATTCGAGCCAAGTTTCAAAAAAATTTGACGATATGCAAAATAGTTATGACTTATTTATTACAAGTTATTACAAGGCGAAAATATTTTACTCTTAATAAATAAGTCATAACTATTTTGCATACCATTACATTTTTTTTAAACTTGGTTCATATGTAGATGACATTGTCATCTATCTACAGTTCAAAAATCAATGCAAAATAATTATTGGGCAATTTACGGCAATTTTTTTAATATGTCGCCTATATCGTGGGGTCATTTGAAGAAAACGACTCCTTTTCAAAACTTAAAATTTAGCGTTTTCCATTGTACTTATGGTCACCAGACTAAAATTTATTATCAAATTTTGAAGTTTAAACATTGTTGATGATGTTAATACACAAAATTGTCATTTTTTCTTGTAAAACGAATGGAGTTTTATGAAATTAAGAAATAAAAAAGATGCTGGTATAGAATATAAGATATTTCCCAAACGAAACATTTTATATCTCTGATTTTTTTTTGTTGTTAAGTAGACATAATAAGAATGCTTTCCTGAAAAATTCAAGCAAATCCATTCAGTAGCTCATTCCGATTTTTGAAAGTGAAAAACGTCAATTTCCCGAAAAATGACTTTTTTTGTACTTTTAAAAATAAAAAATGATACTTTAGAATTACGCTAGGAGTCTGAAATTTCAACCAAACATTAATTATACCCTCTCTTATATCTTCACCAACTTTCATGAATCTGCAACAAAATTAACCTATATTTAAATCTAATCAAAGTTAGCCGTTTTTACTATTTTTAAATTGAGCGCCACCAGGTGGCGCCACATCGGATTTCGGTGCGGTTGGTCTTAAAAAATAGTTTAACCCTAGTACTATATGATCTGATAGATAAATCAACCAGTTTATGCATTTCAATATGCTTAAAAAAATTTTAATCCTAATACAGTCATTTGGACATTTCAAAATTTCAAACCTTCGCGCCGGACGAACGCGTCATTTTTTTTCAAAATCCTTCTAGGAGAATTTTTTTTTCATCAATACGAATCGACTAAGCCCGGTGGCGATCAAATCCGTGAGATGGTCGCCACAGGTTTTGGTCGTTTTCATATGGAATCACCCAGTTGAAAGAATGCCAAATTTGAAAAGAAAATAATGGTGACGTTAAATTTTAAAAGTATGGAGTCATGATGTTTGAACTTTTTCATTCATTTTTCGGGAAATTTTTTCATAGATTTTTTGTGTCAATCTGACAATTAATTTTTGGTTTTATATTTTTCCTGCCTTTAATTTTCGAGATAACGGCACGATTTTTGTTGCACAAATGCACAGCTTAAGTGAATACAACAGAGAATGTCTTCCCTGAAATGAATTACGCGCATTTATTTTTTACTTTTCCGATTCGCATTTTGAAAATCTGACAATAATAAATTTCAGTTTTTTACTTCTCACGTTCACATTTTAAAAGATTATGACTTGAATATTTTATTGAGTATTCCTTTAGTCAGTTTACATCTACAGTTGCCCACCCCTTAACTACTTTCGAATCAATTTGATTTGAAACCATTCCCTCATATATTTGACACAATAATTTTTTTTTCGGTCTGTCAACGTCTCTCATTTTTAGGGATAATCAAAACAAAATCATTAAAGTGACGCCACAATTGCCTCATCCAACATGAAACCCGTGAAATGAGTGTGGTGGCTACTGCTGTCATACAAAGAAACCCCTGATGACATGACATCAATCCCCACCCAAACTTGATCGCCTTTTTTCAAGTTTAGCGTCGAATAGACGAGTAACGGACTTCTATTGTCGGTGTTTTTACCTTCAACCCAACCCCTCCCTATATGACCTCCGTTCAAATAAAGAATAACTTCTAAAGAAACACGAGATGATGAAGCTGGAAATGTCGCTAGTCCCGTGAACGAGAAAAAATAAATTCCCGGTCGCGGTGCCGTGAATATCCCCGTTGCCAAATTCATAGCGTTTCCCTCGTTCACTAGCGCAAATTCGAAGGTAATTGGAGTTCTCATTGCGTTGAAATTTGTACTCCGCTGAACGTAAAAATGGACGGGAACCGATTTGACGTCGGCGTATCCGATCCATTTGTCTGTATTTGTTAAAAAATCAAAGAGGATTAACTAGAGGATAAATCACCTTTTAAATAAAAACATTTTGGGACTATTATGGGCGGCCTACCGATTTGATTGGGATTAAAATTGCAATAAATCATTTCCATTTTCACCGATCCTTTGACGGAAAAGAATCCGCTCAGTTTATGTCCCATTCTCTCCAGATCTGCACACGACGTTGGCATTTGACCAATGTCAACTATTTCTCTCGTCCTGTCTGTTTGAATTTTAATTAATTTTATTCTTCTCGTATTTAAAAAACAAACTTTTTATTTTTTTTTACCATTTAATTTTATTGTCAAATCTGCAACGACAGATTTCGTGCTGTTCAATTCCGTCATCGTCGAGGTCAAAGTTTCTGAATTTAATTTCATCATTAACAAAATAAAAATGAAAAACTTTGTATTATTGACTTATTGTTCTTAAATAATTAAATATTTGATAAAATAATAAACCGTAGTAATTTAATTTAATTCAATTTAAATACTTTGCAATTCCGTGTTTGTTTTAATTAATTCTGATTGGTTGGCCTTTTTCGCCAAATCATCTTTAGTTGCTGCAAGAATTTGATAGAATACTAAACCGTATAGATTTAATTTAATTCATTTTGAATACTTAGCAATTCCGTGTTTGTTTTAATTAATTCTGATTGGTCAGCCTTTTTCGCCAAATTATCTTTGGTTGCTGCACATAATTATATTGAATTATTTCATGCCTTTATATTTTATTGGATTAATTTAAATACTTTGTAATTCCGTGTTTGTTTTAATTAATTCTGATTGGTTGGCCTTTTTCGCCAAATCATCTTTAGTTGCTGAAAATAATTTTATTGAATTATTTTACGCATTAATTTGTTACTGGATTAATTTAAATACTTAGCAATTCCGCGTTTGTTTTTATTAATTCTGATTGGTTGGCCTTTTTCGCCAAATCATCTTTAGTTGCTGCAAATATTTTTAGTGAATTATTTCACGGATTAATTTCTTATATTCGATTAATTAAAATACTTAGCAATTCTGCGTTTGTTTTTATTAATTCTGATTGGTTTGCCTTTTTCGCCAAATCATCTTTAGTTGCTGCAAATAATTTGATAGAATACTAAAGCGTATAGATTTAATTTAATTCATTTCAAATACTTAGCAATTCCGCGTTTGTTTTAATCAATTCTGATTGGTTGGCCTTTTTCGCCAAATCATCTTTAGTTGCTGCAAATATTTTTAGTGAATTATTTCACGGATTAATTTCTTATATTCGATTAATTAAAATACTTAGCAATTCCGCGTTTGTTTTTATTAATTCTGATTGGTTGGCCTTGTAATGCCCGAAGAATCCGCTGACATCGGCAACTGACTAATTGGTCAGCAACGCAAATCATCGGACACCGGCCGCGGATCCATCTCAACGCTGACCAGCGAATTCCGAGTTTCCGATTCGCTATATGACGAAGCTTACGAAGAAAGCTTCGTCATCATTATTGCTACTATTTAACCCACATGAAAACTTGTCTCTCTCTCTCTCTGTACTCCCCGGACCATGTAATACAGCAGTTGTTACTCTCGCTCTCCGAGCCTTGTAGGATATTTCTGAGTATTACAATTGGTGCCGTAACCTCCGGGCCTTGGGTTCCTTCACAATATCACGGTAGACAAAATGAATTTAAACTTAATTTTTTACTATGTAGAACGTTTAGATATTTCGCCTAATTTTAAATATTTAAGAAAAACGAGGTGCAATATTGCTAACTAGCAATTTTATTTTTGTAAAATGTAAATAGTTAAGTCGATATAAAGTGCTACAAGTTTAGGAATGTTTTTTTTGTTTTTTCTATGATGTTGTTAGAGTATAGTACTATCACGGCTCGTGTTTTAAAACGATAGAAGTTCGTTGCAATGTCAAAATATTTTTCGATATAGAATGTATAATGGAATGTAGTAAACAATAATGATACGTTGTGCAGCATTTACGAATCCAGTATGTTTTTTGCGGAAATTTTCAATTTAAACGTTATTTAGCTAATAGATGAGATAAGGTATAGTAGCTAAACGATTCATTTTTTTTTCCATTCTCTTTCTTCATTGTTCAAAAGAAAAAAAATTTTTTGACGGAACGTATATACTTGGTACAGATTTTATCACAAAGAATGCGATGGTTATCAACGACAAAAACCCGGCAGATAACTTGCAACATTCTTAGCGACCATTTTTCGTTAGAGGAGTAAAATTATCTGACTATAACTGTTCAACTCTTATTCGGAAACTTAATACTGTCCTGGTGGCAAGTAATGATCATAGGGTAAATAGTAAGCATTTTTAAATTCTCCAAACGTTCGTACGGGAAGGAAAATTGTCAATTCAGTCAAATTTAATGGAGTATGATTAATGAATTGGTTGCGAGAAATAAAGATACAATAGCAAATAAGTTGCATGAATTAGGTAAAGCGTATGAGATGTAAAATATAATTAATACTATAAGGAAATTATATGTATTAAGCGACTAATGGGGTCAACGAGAATAATCCGAATCGATAAAAAGAAAAGAGGCATTAAATGTAATGTTAAAATTGTGTGATTATCGGACCACGCTTGGGCCAAGATGGTTAGTAAATAATAGATGGTGGGACAGGCTGTTGTATTAATTCTTGAATTAATGCGAATAAGTTCATGACACGAAAATTACCTATTAGGCACTCGTTATTTTTCATCACTCGACCTGATCAGCGGGTAGTGACAGATATCGAATAATCAAATAGGTAGATCGACACAAGCTTTTCAATTCGGCTGACGTTTCTGCCCATACGTAATCTATTTAAACCAGGGAACTATAGAGGTGCACTCGTCGATTTCGACGCTGTTATTATTTATTCGCGAAAAATAATGACCACATACAACATTTACAAGCCGTATTTAACTTGCTAAAGGGAGATTAAAGGGAACATGCCGAAAAAAATTTTTTGAGTGCGGAGAATTAGTGAGGGTAATGGTGAAATATTTTTAATGCAAAGCCGAGATATGCAAAGCTAAAGTGCGCGAGTTAGAATTGTCCGACGCCGCAGAGTGAAGTGCGTTTTTATAGGATTCAGTGAGATATTGCAATAATATTGAATAACCGAAAAGAAAGCTAAACAGAATAAAAGAACGCCACATGAATGTGAGCCAGAAGAAAGTTGTCAGAATATTAAAAAAAAGTTTAAAAGTGATTTCAAATATAGAGCGCGCACGCGTATGAGTTTAACCCGGCAAGACGTGCCGCGGAGACAGGGGCCCCTAGATAATGAACCGTTTATAAATGCGCAGTCGAAAACAAGTGTGAACATGAAACAGGATATAGGAAATTTTTAAAAGTTGAAACAGTTACTAAAGCGCTAGAAGATTGAATATGAAAAAAGAATATGTCGAAGAAATGTAATAATGAGCGTTATACAGTCCGTGGCCCTGGGTAAAATCAGATAGCTGAAAAATTAAGCAGACAGCCACGGACAATGTAGTCTAAAAAAAAAACCTGGCCAGGTTAGAGCATTTTAAGACTACAAGTAAGCAAAGAATTAAAGCGAGAAATGAATGAGAATTAAAGCGAAAACAGATACGTTAATAGAGAATTAAAGCGCATCAGACAGAAATGATAAGGCGGAAAATTGTTAACGGAAAGCAAGTGACACCACAGACGGTGAGAAAGTATAAAGAATTAATAATGTTTATTCGGCACAGCCGACGAGGTTATGTTATGCCAGAAGCGTATCATTGAGAATTTACGAGAGTCCAAGAAGGACATATGAGAACTAAGGAGAAATACACAAAATATATCGGTAATGGCGCAGGAAATGAAAGAGTACTTTATGATAGTCCATAGGACATGTGAAACATTAAAAGCTAGCGAGAAGAATGCACAGATTAAAAACTAAATGGCTGACGATGAGCGTCAATTATGCGAGTTAACTAGAAGAATTGCAAACTAAAGAAAAAACGCACGAACCCCTATCCCCCCCGACAATGCGCATGTTCAACTTATGGTTTAAATCTAATGAGGCGGCTGAAGTAGGTCCTGATATCCATATGTATATTTTAATTAAGATAACTATCAATTAATTAGATGACAGTCACGGCACTGCCGAGCAAACGGCAGGATCAGTAATGTAGTCTCTGCTGTTCATGTTCATGTTCATGTTAAAAACAAACCGTCCCATTTCATTTACTGTATGGACAAGAGGCACGAGAGCCGGACGATTTAATACCGCCTGTGCGCAATAGAAATTTAACAGATACAAAATTGATATTTTCACAACAATGGTATGATGCTACCGAAATAGCAGAAGACAGGTTGGAAGAAGCAAAAGAAAAGCAGAAATTTTATTATGATAGAAATAAGAAAAGAACAGTATATGATGTTGGCGATATTATTATGTTAAAAACGATGGCCGAAACGCCTGGCAAGTTCAAAATGCGCTGGTAAGGGCTATTTCCAGTACAGCAGAGCGATACGTCAGCTTTGTCTTTAAAACGGTATCAAATGTCAGTCGGTTAAATATGGTGGTCCATGCTGACAGAATGGAAAAAGTTCCAAGGCCACGCAGGCCTTGAGGCCGAAGCAAGCTGAAAAGCCAAAGACAAGAAAGCGAGCACGATTTGTAACGAGAGAAAATAAATAAAAGAGCCTAGTAGATGCAATTTAAGGAACAAAATTCAAATGGCACAATGATATAGAAATTAATTAGAAAAACGACAATTTTCCAAATGAATATAAAAATCGCGCTCGGTCTACTGTCTGTCTTCTCACTCATTCTCTACGTCAACGTTGAACATAACCGTACATGCGACAGTAGGAAACCTGAGTCAATTGAACTATTAGATACGGACCTTCCAAAGTATTGCCAAAGCAAGTAGATAAAAAAAAAAACGGATTTAAAAAAAAAAAAAAGAAAGAAAGGATAAATTGTTTTTTTTAGAAGAGCCAAACGCTCATTCTAATGTTTTTATGCGTAAGACTTCAATAAAAGAAGATGGGTGGATTCTTTTTCTGGGGGGATATGATACTGAATTCACTACATTGAAAAGTGTTGGGAACATATAGAGTATCAGTTACGCCACGGTAGCCAGCTAGGTAGAAGGTTAAGTGTGTGATTTCAAACACAAGTGTAGTCGAATGATGTGAAATCTCATGGAAATTTCTTTTTCCTGATTCATCCTTATACACACCCTTCCTAATTTCCCTACCTCGTACGTAGATATGATCATGACGCCCTGCATGATGCAGTGCAAGTTGAAAAAAAAAATAATAAATGTCATAAAAGAAAAGTAAAAGACGGCTATAGCCTTCTGGCCTTAGCAATCTTGGACAGCGACAGAACCTTTATGACCATTTTCGTGTCACTGTCGTCTGACCTGTTCGTTTTTTTTTGTTTTTGTTTTTGTAAAAAAAAAAGAATGAAAAAAAAGGAACAACATGATATCTTTACGATGACGGCTATAACCAATTGGTCCTGGCAATCTTGTAAAAGAATGTAAAAAAAAAAAATTAAAATTAAACGGGAGCCGTTGTTACTACTTTTATGTCGATGTTGAATCGGATAAAATTAGCCGAAATAACGGTGGGAAAACGAGTAAAACGGCCTAGCTGCCAAGCATTCAATCACTTCGATGCACTAACATTCAATTAAAACAAGAATTCTGAAATAAATGGAGCCATGTCAGCACCTATGAGAAACTAGTTATTCCACGTAAAATTTTCTTTCCTTGGTAAAATCCATAATTTTTTTTTTGTGTGTATTATTCAAAAAACAATTTTTTATTGATTTTCCGTATTTTGACGTAAACTATATTCACCCATACTCTTAATATTCTCCTAAAGTTTTTGCTACAGAATTTTAACATTGACTATCCCTTTACAACGAAAAGGCGAGGCTCAAAGAACGATTTGATTTTCTCCACCCTTATACTATCCACTAACCCTCGTTGTTGCCGTTTTTCAGGGCAGACGGTATATGTGTTTCCTATGTATTTAATTTAGTACTTTACTCCAATACTTCCTTCTTGCTCTTTACTATGACAACTATTGTTACCAATGGCCACGGAGAGTAGCATATTATTTCCCACCAGTTTTAGATCAAAATCCTCGACCCTATTAAAGTAAAGGTCGTTTTAAAAAAAAAAAAAAACTTAGTTTCCCGAAATTATTTATTGTGTCTGTTGTTTCCTTTTGCCCTATCTTTCTTCATTCCCATTTTCCTTCGCTCCCTTCGCATTGTCCCGATCTGTCTGTCGCCGCATTTCTCCTGGTCTTCCTGTCATCACCGGCGTCCCAGTGTGAGATACTGTTACACCCGTTTTATTTTTATCACCGTATGCAAGACGAGATGTTGCATTCCATTGCATTCATTATGCTGTTTTTCGATTTGTTCATGTTGACCGCATATAACCACTTCACACGGCCCAGTTTCCTGTTTACAACTCGTTTTTCATCAACATGCGCACCATGATAACTTTGACACTCTGTCGCATTCTTTCGCTCATGTGTCTGTGTGCCGCAGAGCTAAAAAAGGGAAGAGCAAACCGTTGGATGGTCATTCGACTCTTCTATATCCTAATCTGTTGCCTGAATGGCATATTGCGTCACCGGAGCGACACCCGCAATGAACTATCATTCAAAGCGCAGCAAACTTAGAAGAGGACTTCACTATTTGCTATGGTGGTGGAATGTGATGAAGAGGGATAACCGTTTCCTCAAAACAATACTGAGAGCGAGAACAAAAAGAAAAGAAAAGGAGGTTTCATACGTTATGAATGCAAAACGGCCGAAGGACGTCGGAATTTTACAACACCATGCACGACTGCCGGCACCTCTTGGCGTTTTTCCGATTTCTCCCTTGTTGTTCAGACGTCCAAACTTGCATCTTATCTCGTTTTGTTTCGTTTGTTTTTTTTTTGTTGTTCATTTTTTTTTTCTCTCTTCCTCTCTACGCGCCATCGATGAATACCAATTCTTCTTATGCTTCATTTATTTTATCATATACCGAACTCCATTTGTGTTTTTTTTTTTTTTTGGTTTTTGGTTTTTCTCAAATCTCCTCGATAGTGTCCCTTCTCTCACTTCGTTTTCCTTTCCCTCATCTTACAATTGTTTTTTTTTTTATTACGTCTCGTGTCCACTCTTTATTCTATGATCTCCCCCGTAGTATCCGTTCTCTCATCCCTCGTTTTGCTGTATAGCTATAGGTTTCCCGAACATTTTTTTTTCTCTCCCCTTCTCTGTTCCTTTTTCTTTAGTTCCTATTCATTATTTCCGTATTTTTCATTTTTTGTTGTTTGACCCCGAGGGCCAATCTTAAAACGAAGGAGTATGTCTCTGACAGAAATCTCACCTCTTCATTAACGTTCAATTATTTCTATTCTCATTTATGCCTAACGTATATTTGGCTCTCATCCTTCATTTCCTCTATAACCTTTTTCTCATTTTAAATATTGTATTTGTTCTTACTATGGCTTTTATATCGGGAGTGTAGCTGACCCCGAGGGCCAGCTCTAAAGGGGTGGGCTATGTAATGCCCGAAGAATCCGCTGACATCGGCAACTGACTAATTGGTCAGCAACGCAAATCATCGGACACCGGCCGCGGATCCATCTCAACGCTGACCAGCGAATTCCGAGTTTCCGATTCGCTATATGACGAAGCTTACGAAGAAAGCTTCGTCATCATTATTGCTACTATTTAACCCACATGAAAACTTGTCTCTCTCTCTCTCTGTACTCCCCGGACCATGTAATACAGCAGTTGTTACTCTCGCTCTCCGAGCCTTGTAGGATATTTCTGAGTATTACAATTGGTGCCGTAACCTCCGGGCCTTGGGTTCCTTCACAATATCACGGTAGACAAAATGAATTTAAACTTAATTTTTTACTATGTAGAACGTTTAGATATTTCGCCTAATTTTAAATATTTAAGAAAAACGAGGTGCAATATTGCTAACTAGCAATTTTATTTTTGTAAAATGTAAATAGTTAAGTCGATATAAAGTGCTACAAGTTTAGGAATGTTTTTTTTGTTTTTTCTATGATGTTGTTAGAGTATAGTACTATCACGGCTCGTGTTTTAAAACGATAGAAGTTCGTTGCAATGTCAAAATATTTTTCGATATAGAATGTATAATGGAATGTAGTAAACAATAATGATACGTTGTGCAGCATTTACGAATCCAGTATGTTTTTTGCGGAAATTTTCAATTTAAACGTTATTTAGCTAATAGATGAGATAAGGTATAGTAGCTAAACGATTCATTTTTTTTTTTCCATTCTCTTTCTTCATTGTTCAAAAGAAAAAAAATTTTTTGACGGAACGTATATACTTGGTACAGATTTTATCACAAAGAATGCGATGGTTATCAACGACAAAAACCCGGCAGATAACTTGCAACATTCTTAGCGACCATTTTTCGTTAGAGGAGTAAAATTATCTGACTATAACTGTTCAACTCTTATTCGGAAACTTAATACTGTCCTGGTGGCAAGTAATGATCATAGGGTAAATAGTAAGCATTTTTAAATTCTCCAAACGTTCGTACGGGAAGGAAAATTGTCAATTCAGTCAAATTTAATGGAGTATGATTAATGAATTGGTTGCGAGAAATAAAGATACAATAGCAAATAAGTTGCATGAATTAGGTAAAGCGTATGAGATGTAAAATATAATTAATACTATAAGGAAATTATATGTATTAAGCGACTAATGGGGTCAACGAGAATAATCCGAATCGATAAAAAGAAAAGAGGCATTAAATGTAATGTTAAAATTGTGTGATTATCGGACCACGCTTGGGCCAAGATGGTTAGTAAATAATAGATGGTGGGACAGGCTGTTGTATTAATTCTTGAATTAATGCGAATAAGTTCATGACACGAAAATTACCTATTAGGCACTCGTTATTTTTCATCACTCGACCTGATCAGCGGGTAGTGACAGATATCGAATAATCAAATAGGTAGATCGACACAAGCTTTTCAATTCGGCTGACGTTTCTGCCCATACGTAATCTATTTAAACCAGGGAACTATAGAGGTGCACTCGTCGATTTCGACGCTGTTATTATTTATTCGCGAAAAATAATGACCACATACAACATTTACAAGCCGTATTTAACTTGCTAAAGGGAGATTAAAGGGAACATGCCGAAAAAAATTTTTTGAGTGCGGAGAATTAGTGAGGGTAATGGTGAAATATTTTTAATGCAAAGCCGAGATATGCAAAGCTAAAGTGCGCGAGTTAGAATTGTCCGACGCCGCAGAGTGAAGTGCGTTTTTATAGGATTCAGTGAGATATTGCAATAATATTGAATAACCGAAAAGAAAGCTAAACAGAATAAAAGAACGCCACATGAATGTGAGCCAGAAGAAAGTTGTCAGAATATTAAAAAAAAGTTTAAAAGTGATTTCAAATATAGAGCGCGCACGCGTATGAGTTTAACCCGGCAAGACGTGCCGCGGAGACAGGGGCCCCTAGATAATGAACCGTTTATAAATGCGCAGTCGAAAACAAGTGTGAACATGAAACAGGATATAGGAAATTTTTAAAAGTTGAAACAGTTACTAAAGCGCTAGAAGATTGAATATGAAAAAAGAATATGTCGAAGAAATGTAATAATGAGCGTTATACAGTCCGTGGCCCTGGGTAAAATCAGATAGCTGAAAAATTAAGCAGACAGCCACGGACAATGTAGTCTAAAAAAAAAACCTGGCCAGGTTAGAGCATTTTAAGACTACAAGTAAGCAAAGAATTAAAGCGAGAAATGAATGAGAATTAAAGCGAAAACAGATACGTTAATAGAGAATTAAAGCGCATCAGACAGAAATGATAAGGCGGAAAATTGTTAACGGAAAGCAAGTGACACCACAGACGGTGAGAAAGTATAAAGAATTAATAATGTTTATTCGGCACAGCCGACGAGGTTATGTTATGCCAGAAGCGTATCATTGAGAATTTACGAGAGTCCAAGAAGGACATATGAGAACTAAGGAGAAATACACAAAATATATCGGTAATGGCGCAGGAAATGAAAGAGTACTTTATGATAGTCCATAGGACATGTGAAACATTAAAAGCTAGCGAGAAGAATGCACAGATTAAAAACTAAATGGCTGACGATGAGCGTCAATTATGCGAGTTAACTAGAAGAATTGCAAACTAAAGAAAAAACGCACGAACCCCTATCCCCCCCGACAATGCGCATGTTCAACTTATGGTTTAAATCTAATGAGGCGGCTGAAGTAGGTCCTGATATCCATATGTATATTTTAATTAAGATAACTATCAATTAATTAGATGACAGTCACGGCACTGCCGAGCAAACGGCAGGATCAGTAATGTAGTCTCTGCTGTTCATGTTCATGTTCATGTTAAAAACAAACCGTCCCATTTCATTTACTGTATGGACAAGAGGCACGAGAGCCGGACGATTTAATACCGCCTGTGCGCAATAGAAATTTAACAGATACAAAATTGATATTTTCACAACAATGGTATGATGCTACCGAAATAGCAGAAGACAGGTTGGAAGAAGCAAAAGAAAAGCAGAAATTTTATTATGATAGAAATAAGAAAAGAACAGTATATGATGTTGGCGATATTATTATGTTAAAAACGATGGCCGAAACGCCTGGCAAGTTCAAAATGCGCTGGTAAGGGCTATTTCCAGTACAGCAGAGCGATACGTCAGCTTTGTCTTTAAAACGGTATCAAATGTCAGTCGGTTAAATATGGTGGTCCATGCTGACAGAATGGAAAAAGTTCCAAGGCCACGCAGGCCTTGAGGCCGAAGCAAGCTGAAAATACTTTGCAGTTCCGTGTTTGTTTTAATTAATTCTGATTGGTTGGCCTTTTTCGCCAAATCATCTTTAGTTGCTGCAAATAATTTGATAAAATACTAAATCGTATAGATTTAATTTAATTCATTTCAAATACTTAGCAATTCCGCGTTTGTTTTAATCAATTCTGATTGGTTGGCCTTTTTCGCCAAATCATCTTTAGTCGCTGAAAATAATTTTATTGAATTATTTCACGCATTAATTTGTTACTCGATTAATTTAAATACTTAGCAATTCCGCGTTTGTTTTTATTAATTCTGATTGGTTGGCCTTTTTCGCCAAATCATCTTTAGTTGCTGCAAATAATTTGATAGAATACTAAAGCGTATAGATTTAATTTAATTCATTTCAAATACTTAGCAATTCCGCGTTTGTTTTAATCAATTCTGATTGGTTGGCCTTTTTCGCCAAATCATCTTTAGTTGCTGAAAATAATTTTATTGAATTATTTCACGCATTAATTTCTTATTCGATTAATTTAAATACTTAGCAATTCCGCGTTCGTTTTTATTAATTCTGATTGGTTGGCCTTTTTCGCCAAATCATCTTTAGTTGCTGCAAATATTTTTAGTGAATTATTTCACGGATTAATTTCTTATATTCGATTAATTAAAATACTTAGCAATTCCGCGTTTGTTAACATTAATTCTGATTGGTTGGCCTTTTTCGCCAAATCATCTTTAGTTGCTGAAAATAATTTTATTGAATTATTTCACGCATTAATTTCTTATTCGATTAATTTAAATACTTAGCAATTCCGCGTTTGTTTTTATTAATTCTGATTGGTTGGCCTTTTTCGCCAAATCATCTTTAGTTGCTGCAAATATTTTTAGTGAATTATTTCACGGATTAATTTCTTATATTCGATTAATTAAAATACTTAGCAATTCCGCGTTTGTTTTTATTAATTCTGATTGGTTGGCCTTTTTCGCCAAATCATCTTTAGTTGCTGAAAATAATTTTATTGAATTATTTCACGCATTAATTTTTCATTCGATTAATTTAAATACTTAGCAATTCCGCGTTTGTTTTTATTAATTCTGATTGGTTGGCCTTTTTCGCCAAATCATCTTTAGTTGCTGCAAATAATTTGATAGAATACTAAACCGTATAGATTTAATTTGATTCATTTTATATACTTTGCAGTTCCGTGTTTGTTTTAATTAATTCTGATTGGTTGGCCTTTTTCGCCAAATCATCTTTAGTTGCTGCAAAAAATTTGATAAAATACTAAACCGTATAGATTTAATTTAATTCATTTCAAATACTTAGCAATTCCGTGTTTGTTTTAATCAATTCTGATTGGTTGGCCTTTTTCGCCAAATCATCTTTAGTTGCTGAAAATAATTTTATTGAATTATTTCACGCATTAATTTTTTATTCGATTAATTTAAATACTTGGCAATTCCGCGTTTGTTTTTATTAATTCTGATTGGTTGGCCTTTTTCGCCAAATCATCTTTAGTTGCTGCAAATAATTTGATAAAATACTAAACCGTATAGATTTAATTTAATTCATTTCAAATACTTAGCAATTCCGCGTTTGTTTTAATCAATTCTGATTGGTTGGCCTTTTTCGCCAAATCATCTTTAGTTGCTGCAAATATTTTTAGTGAATTATTTCACGGATTAATTTCTTATATTCGATTATATTAATATACTTAGCAATTCCGCGTTTGTTTTTATTAATTCTGATTGGTTGGCCTTTTTCGCCAAATCATCTTTAGTTGCTACGGAACGCCAAATGACCCCCTAAAATTAATATACCCCGCTAGTGGTATTAAGCACAAAATCTAGTAAAATAATCAACTACTTCATGGCGCCATCTAGCGGGAAAATCGGGCAAAACACTTTATATCGATTTCTACGCATTTCTGACAGATCTATCGATACATAATCGTTTCCACTCGTGATTTAGTGGAACTTTTATTGTGGAATGAATGAATTTTGACATTTGTAATTTTTCTAACTACCCGATTCATGATCTAATTTACTTTATTATGTCTAAAGCGAATTGAATTCAGTTTTCGCTTTCGGAGCCCATTTGGTGACTCCCGATGGATACGTCCTCAATAACGCCATGGCCAGCCAGCAAGAAGCTGGCCAGCTCTATAATAACCCTTCTCTTCCGAACAATTTAATAGGTGACATAGCGGGTCAAAGTCCATTCCAAGGACTTTAACCGGTGATTGCGACTGAAACGAACGGTCGTTGCGATAGCCTACCCGTTTCGTCACAGGCTCGGCGAATGCCACGTTACCTGGGTGCGCAGACTGCGCAGACTCCGGGTTGACATTTCAACTTTCTCACGTGCATCGTCGATGAGTGGCGTGTGTCCGGCCTCTGGTGAGACTTCAGCAGTAATTACTTTTTTAACCGGTTTCCCCTGAGAAATTCTTGTATCCTCTATATTATCATTCGGGTGCAAAATCGGGTTGACCATCTTGTTCCAAATTCGGCTAGCTAATCCGGGATGTGCTGTATCTACCTTTTTAGTAGTGATGTGACGTTAGTGGATTTTCGAAACGTTAGCGTTATCCAATACGTTAACGGAGCTTCACTTTTTGCCGTTAAGTTAACGCGTTAATTAACGCGTTAATTTTTTCGCTCCGTTAACGTGAATTTCACGTTATTTTTTACGTTATTTTTTTAAAATTGTATGTAAAAATATAAGAAAATGAAAACCATGGTCTTGTACTCTTGGTTAGTTTTATTGCAGTTCCCAGTTATGAATATTTAATTTTTTTTCGTGAATCCGAAAAAAATAAATATGAAAACAAGGGGCGCAAAAGATCATTGTTGCAAGTGACACTTTCGCTGAAAAAGCTTCTCCCGTTGTTCGATTCTTTCAACCCAGATTATTACCACCCGAAACGGAAAACTACTTTTGACTGCTTTTCCTGCATATCGATAGGCATAAACCTTTTGAACTTTCTGTTTCAATGTTATTTCTTACTAAAATTTAAAGAAGGAACAATATTACTTGTATCGAGTAGACGTACGTCTTTTCTAGTTTTTGAAACTATGTGTCCATGTGTTTTTCTCATTTCTAACAGATTACACGCACCCGGGTTGTGGTCCGGTTGCCCGTTTTAACCGTTTTCGACCCGAAAGAAAGCAAGCGAAAATCTTCGCGGCTTTTCGGGGTAAGCTACACACAAGAAAAAAAGCCGCGAAAATTGTTGCTTGTTTTCTTTCGGGTCGAAAATGAGGGTGGCAGCCGGGGGCTACAGCCCTAAAATGAGATTGTTTTACAGTAAAACAGTCAAAAAATATCTTGATAAAGCTGTATTTTGTAGCTTAAAAAAAATAAATAACGTCAAAAATAACGTCTATAAATTTACAAAACGTTAAGTTATTGCGTTAAATTAACGGACCCAAAAAACGTCCGTTAACGTAATTTTCACGTTATCCGTTAAAGTTAACGTCACATCACTACTTTTTAGCTGCTATTTTTGGCTGACGGTCTTTTTTGCTGGGCAACTCCGGTCGATAAGGCTTATTGTAGTGACTGCGAGGAACAGGTCTAGCTCGGAAAGGTTTTGGTTTCAATTGCTCCAGAGTCTTTTTGTTACCGGGTAATGGCTTGATAACAGCGAGGGGTTCGCAACTCAACCGCCAGGTGTACGAGACGCCAGAATCAAATTCTGATTCTGGCGTCAATTTTGAAGATTCTGGCGTCAATATCAAAGATTCTGGCGTCAATTTTAAAGATTCTGGCGTCTATTTAACTTTTTTTTCTAACTTTTAAAAAGTTCATTAAATAATGAAGAGAAAATTTCATGAACTTAATCTGTATTATTGACATTTGGAAAATACTTATTTTGACTTGAAAGATTCTGATTCTTGAATCATTTTTGGATTCTGGCGTCATTTTCAATGATTCTTGATTCTGATTTGGGATTCCAGAATCGATTCTCGGGCAAGTGTACGAGATTCTTTTGAGTTGCGAACCCCTCGGATAACAGCGGCCTTTCCCGTTGGAATTATTTGTTGTGAAGAATTCCAATTTAGCAGATGAGTTTACTTGATCCGGTTCACTTCCGTCGAGCACAGTGGCGTTTTTCTACTGAAAAAAAAATACTTGTTTGTGCATTTCTACTTAATTACCTATTTGGTACTTAATTTAAGTAGACTTATACGACTTATCGCAGCTTTTTTAGTCGCAAAGTACTTGAAAAGTCCAAGACATCGAAAAGAAAACAGTCCCGACACAGATTCGAACTTACCGTCATAACATTAGAAAAGGATTCACTATTCGTTGCTCTACCGACTGAGCTATGAGTTCATATCTTGTATCATATTATATAAAATTAAATATACTGTAGGGCCTAATAAGAAACTTAGGACTTGGTGAAATTTCGACGAAACATGCAGTTGATGATTTTCTGCTAGGATATATAGAAACTAAAGTTTGGGTTTGCAATAAAATCGATTTTCAACCAATCCAGGCGATGTATACTTATTTCATTTATTGATTTTATAGTATTATTTCAAATTATTACCAATTTAAGGTTAAAAATTATTTTTAGGGCAAAACTCCTAACAGCCTAATCGCAAGGTTTTTGATACTTAGCGTGGCATTCTTCCCACTTGTTTTTGAAAAATAGTATTCTAGTAGGCATACACTTAAAAAAATCAGTGTTTGACACGTTTTTAAGTGGATTTGCACAAACCAGTGGCGTGGGCCACTGAACTACTTAGTTTTTTAAGTAGCAAACCACCACTGTGAGCGGATGATCTCGTGTTTGGGAATCACGGCCGTAATCGAAGTGTCGAAACCATAATATCCAAATCCAACTTTTAAAGAATTCATTTTGAAATTCGTAGGGTACGAAAACAATTGTAGAGTTGAGATGGTCTTCGGTTACCTTTATAGACTTTGATCCCGAACTGCGCATCTTCCGTTTTTCTCAGTTTTCAAAAAGAATTCTTCGAGAAAAATGTTTGAAATGGTAATCGCATAAAGGTTTACTATACCCGATAAGAAAGAGACTGTTTTCAGGAAGAAAAGGACGCATCGCAGACGTGCGGGAGCTAAGTGAACAAGTTTGAATTTGTCGTTTAATTCGTGAAAGTTTTCTTTTCTTTTCAATTAAAAATATAAATTGTATCCATCATAAGTGTCTGTCAGTTCAATACAAATAATTCGTTTAAAACTTATTAAATAGTTTCATCGTTCTCATTTCCCCTCGATCGAATAAGTGTTTACTTCATTACTTTTATTAAACGTTTTGTTTCTCCCATCTTAAATAGAGCTAGCGCTTATAGAGTAAGCTCTTATTAAGAACGTCGTTGCGGTAGCCTACCCGTTTCGTCACAGGCTCGGCGGATGCCACGTTACTCTCCCAAGTCATCATGAATCTGCTCCAGTTCAATCAATCAGCCACCGATGCTATTCGCTCATCTAGAATTCACACGAAAGAGACTTAGTTCACTTGGAACCTGTAAGGGAAGCAAGAATACACAGGTAGCTAGAAAAATTACAAATCATGATGACTGGGGAGAGTAACATGGCATCCGCCGAGCTTGTGACGAAACGGGTAGGCTATCGCAACGACCGTTCGTTTCAGTCGCAATCACCGGTTAAAGTCCTTGGAATGGACTTTGACCCGCTATGTCACCTAAATTGTTCGGAAGAGAAGGGTTATTATAGAGCTGGCCAGCTTCTTGCTGGCTGGCCATGGCGTTATTGAGGACGTATCCATCGGGAGTCACCAAATGGGCTCCGAAAACTGAATTCAATTCGCTTTAGACATAATAAAGTAAATTAGATCATGAATCGGGTAGTTAGAATAATTACAAATGTCAAAATTCATTCATTCCACAATAAAAGTTCCACTAAATCACGAGTGGAAACGATTATGTATCGATAGACCTGCCAGAAATGCGTAGAAATCGATACAAAGTGTTCTGCCCGATTTTCCCGCTAGATGGCGCCATGAAGTAGTTGATTATTTTGCTGGATTTTGTGTTTAATACCACTAGCGGGGTATATTAATTTTAGGGGGTCATTTGGCGTTCCGTATAGTTGCTGCAATAATTTGATAGAATATTAAACCGTATAGATTTAATTTAGTTCATTTTTTTAAAGATAGAATTATTGTCTTGTATATTATCTTTGTTTTCCATCTTATTCTTTATAAAATTGGTTAAATATTTTATTATTGGTACTTACTGTTTAGTTCTTTTTTCAAATCTAAAATATTTTTTTCTAATTTTCCAGTTATGTCTGAAATAGTTAAGAAAACAATATTTAGACTCACTGATGAATCTTTTAATAAATTCTAATTCATTTTGTCTTAATACCTTTTAGTTGTTTTGCTAAATTTGCTGTGATGGCTTCAAGTTTTTTCATTTTTACAAATATGGCGCCTTGAAAAGGAGAAATTCTTTCTAATAATTCGCCAGCATCTCTTCCTAATATGGATTCGTCATAGTTTTGATGCTTATGTGGAGTGACGAACGTAGAAATGTAAGGAATGTGATAAGGACTATGAACGGGTAATTGGCCGTAGGCAACGCAGTGCCAAACCCAAATAATGGTAATCAACTAAAAAGTTTGGGTTGAAAATAGAAAAAGTTAAACCATATTCGATCTTTTATTTTCAAACTAAAATTTTAAGATTTAGTATTGAATTCAAATCTTACCGATGTTTTTGTCGTCATATTTTCATTTATTTCCCTTGATAATCAAACTGCTTTTGCAGATCCCAATGGTCCAAAAGTCTTGCTGATACTGATACCATTCCATAAAGAAAGTCAACCTTTTTATACCCCACGTCTCAATCGTTTTATGTTGTTTGCATTTAGCAACGTTCTTACAATGTTTTATTCCATATTAAGCCGCATTAGATAAGTTTTGAGTAGCCATCGAAACATTCTCCACCTTTTAGGCTACATCCTTTATCCATTTTAAAGTGCTTGCCTTTTTTTGGTAACGTTTTCTTGCCACTTTACCAGCACAAAATAAGATTTTTGATGTTTTATTTCATATTGAGCTTTGGCTTATAGGTAAATACAAGTTCTGAGGGGGGAAAGAACATATTCTTCACCAGTTGTTGTTTATTTCGTTATTCAATATTCCGCTTTGTTCTCTACAAGGACACTTTCGTTGCTGCCCGTCTTAAGCTGGATGCCTGGAATCAATGGACAACAGATGTTCGTTATTGACAGATCACCGCCGTCAGAATGACGATATAAAGGATCTTCTTATTGTGATGTGTAGGCTACTAGATTTAAATTTAAACAAGAAATGCTGAATTTGAAACCCTTTGGTGTAACCAACATGTTATTATTTTTTCCTATTCCGTGATCTCCTTGCTTGCACCGGCATTCATTACCATGTAAGCAGGAACATATCGAAAGATTAATTGACGACAGAAAACTGAACAACCAGAACCCTTTTTTAGTAATACTAGGAAATGTCTTTCCATATCAAATCGATCGATGAGTTTTCTCGTCTCATAAACTTAAAATATTCACACAATTTAATAATATTATACAAACAAAAGAAAATTGCGCCCGTTGCTGATGTATATATAAAATTTCAAAAACTTTTAACTACGACGGATCCAGCATGTATACGTACCCAATTATTATTATATAAAACGCCTGCTGGGTCTAAATAAAACTGTTGTAGTTACGATGGACGTTATTGACAGATCACAGCCGTCAGAATATGACAATTGATATAAATGATCTTCTTATTGGGATGTAGTGCTGGATTTAAATTTTAACACAAAATCATTTTTCCTTTCTTTATATAAAATAATATGGTCCGTTAAATAAAAATTGCTGGTCAAACGTCCTGTTATAAGCCTAAATATTATATAGTGCCATTAACTGTTATTACTATAAATCTTTAATAAAAATTCGCAACTGTTGGGTTCTTGCGTGATACATCAACAAGAATCGTTTCCTTATATTGAAACGCGGATTATGGCAATTGATTTGTATTGACAGATTTTCGCGTGATCGGAAAATCCAACTTGATAATATTATCTGCTGTTCCCTGATTTTTTCATCAGGGGTATACACGTCCTTGACGATTTGTATGCAACTCGTTGATTATATATTCTTGGAAATTGCTGATCATTGAAGCACGAGTTTCATCGACTGGCATGGCATTCCCACCTATTTTAGGATGGGAAACCTAATACCACCCCATAACTCGCCATCTGATTTCAAGTTCCAATTTTATTTTCTACTTGATTGAGTTGCGTGTTTTGTTTTGTTTTTGTATCTTTTGAGTTTGACCAATAAGGATTTCTTTATTTCTATTCGATGATCTTCTTGGTTGCACCATTGCTGGTCAATGGCCGTCATTACCATATTATGCACGGACATATAAGGAAGATTGTATTAGTGCTGACAAAAACATTCAAACCAATTTTTTTAAGTTGGAAATTTATTTCAATATTAATAAATTGATCGACGAGTTTTCTACGTCATAAACTTCAAATACTCATATAACTTGATAAGATTTGGAAAAATGTTATAAGACTTGAATGACACCAATAAATTTGAAAAGACACGCTTCATATAGACCAAAAACTCTGGCGCAGGAATAACTGATACAGCACACCTGCATCACGAGCAATTAATAAAAACAATTACAGTGCGTAAAACAATCTTCACCTTACCCGTCTTAAAACAAAAAAAAAAAGAAGAAAATTGGGCGGATTGTGGCTTCTGGGAATGGCTTCGTTAATAAATTATCGTATGAAGTGACGATGTTTAAAAGGTTGATTTCTTATTAATTTATCTCTTATTTTTCGGGAATTTGTCATGCAATTTCGGCATTTCATTATTTTTTGAAATTTTTTTTAAGGAAATTTCCTTCCCGAAATGAATTTTTAAGTCTGACTCGCATTTCGTATAAATATGTCACAATCAATTTCGTTTTTTTTCCTTCTCACGTCTACATTTTTTAAGTTAAAGACTTGTAACTTTATTGTGTATTCCTTAAGTACATCCATCACATAAATTATCGTAAATTATTAATACATTTATTTATCATTATTTAATTATTACTAAAACCTACATTTAAATGTTCATAAAAAAATACCCACCCATTAACTACTTAATCAAACCAAAATCCTCAAAGTGACGTCGCAATTTCTTCCTGCAACATGAATCCCGTGAAATGTATGTAGTGGAGATGGTTGTCAAACAAAGAAACGCCTGGTGACATCCTAGAAATCTCCACCCAAACTTGATCGCTTTTTTTCAAGTCCAGCGTCGACTGGAGAGTCAACGGACTCCATTGATAAGCGACGGTGTTCTGTCAAATAAAAAAATAATTATACGAGTATAGTAAATGTATTTATCAATCACCGGTATTGTCGAGTATTGTAGTATAAACCCACCGTTTTGATTTGAATTAAAGTTGCAATAAATCATTTCCATTTTCACCAATCCTTTGATAGAAAAGAATCCGCTCAGTTTGTGTCCCATTCGCTACAGATCTGCGCATGACATTGGCATTCGGCCAATGTCAAAGATTTCACTCGTCCTATCTGTTTGGGTTTTCATTTATTTTATTTTTCACTCATTCTGAAATTTTTATTTTATTTTACCATTTAATTTTATCGTCAAATCCGCAACGGCCGATTTCGTGCCGCTCAATTCCGTCATCGTCGAGCTCAAATTTGTTGTTGCAGTTTCCAAATTGTTTGAAGTTGCTGAATTTCATTTGATTACAATCAAAATATAAATGAAAAACTTCTTTATACATTTTTCTTAAATTATTAATCCATTTAATTACTTTGCAATTCCGTGTTTGTTTAATCTAATTTTGATTGGTCGGCTTTTTTCGCCAAATCATCTTTAGTTGCTGTCAATAATTTTGTTGAATTATTTTTCTGTATTATTCATTTTTGTCCATTTTAAATGAAATAAGCTGTGTACCTATATTATATTAGTTTTGGTACTTACTTTTGAGTTCGTCTTCCAAATCTGAAACATTTTTGTCCAATTTCGCAATTGTGTCTGAAACAGTTGAGAAAACAGTTTTTATGTAGACGCTCTCAGATGACGAATCTTTTAATATTAAATTCTAATTCATTTAGTTTTTAAACCTTTCAGTTGTTGCGCTAAATTTGCTGTGATGGCTTCAAGTTTTTTCAGTTTTACAAATAGGGCGCCTTGAAAAGGAGAACTTCTTTCTAATAATTCGCCAGCATTTCCTCCTAAAACTGTTCCGTTCTGCTGATTATGCGGTTGAGTGACGAACGTAGTAAAAGTAGAAATGTAAGGAAAATAAGGAAAGTAAGGAAAGTAATAAGGAATATGAACGGGTAATTGGCCAAAGGCAACGCAGTGCCAGACACAAATAATGGCAATCAACTGAAAAGGTTTTGGTTTTGCAAAAGAAATGAAGATAATAGAAACAGTAAAATCACATTAAATTCGGTTAAATTATAGTTATTGGACATTTTTCAAACGAATAAATATTGATATTGAAATCTTATTACCGATGTTTGAGTCATATTTTTTGCTGAATTCCCTTGAAAATCAGCAAACTGCATGCAATGGCAGATCACAGTGATCCAAAAGTCTGTCTGATACTATTCCATTCCATCACAGCAAGTCAACGTTTTTATAGCCAATCGAACGACTTGTGTTATTTGCATTACCGATCTGTGTATAACGCATCATGAACAGGTTTTCAATTCCAGCATTTTAAATCTTGATGAAAGTTTTGATGTGCTGCTGGCAATAGCCGAACACTCTTTTTCCCTTTCGTTGTTTATTCCGTATACATATAGAGAGCAGATTCGCTTTGTTCTTTAAAAGGACATCAGTTGGCTTCTGTTTTCTGATGCCCACCTTTACTGGAATCAGATGAACAGATGGCGACGTTATTGACCGTCAGAATGACCAGCATCCATAGCCTATAGGATCTTCTTATTGTTTGCGATTTGTAATGGATTTAGATATTAAGTAACACAAAATGCTTTCCTCATTCCTTTCTGAAATACGATGCATCAAATAAATTGAAAAAAAATATATATATATTTTTGCTAATTAATTCATGTGTAATTAAAATTCAACTAACCACAGATTGTAGAATATCATTTGGTTATTTGTTCCTATATTCGGTGCAGATGATCTTGTTGCGCGCCACCATATATGCAGGAACATGTAGCCAAAGATTACAGTGACAGAACAGAACAACCAGAACCTTTTTTAGCACTAATATGTATGTCAATAATAAGACATATAGGCTGTGGTGTGCGCTGAATACAAGAGGGGGGAGCGACGCCGGATGTGATGAAAATTCCATCATCCGGATATCTATAGTGGGTAACGATCACAGACAAGCTATAGGTAATTGCCCAACATAGGAAAACAAACAAACAAATGTTTTGATACATTGTTAGTTGTTACATGACGTTTTATTATAGGCCTGCTGTGTGCTGTACACATCACATTTAGAAAAATTGTTAATTATTTTTTACCTGTCTCATTTTAATGTCGAGAAAGGTGTGACGGAAGTTTCGTATTTTAAAAATAATTAAATCATTTAATTTTAATGACTAGGCAAGTTGTTAATAAGATTTGTGTGTTTCTCTTATTTTCTATTTTTGAATTTTGTGTTGAATGGAAGAAACGACAGTTGAAATCCGGCCGCCTATCACTCCGGTCGCACATTGAACATCCTCACAAAGTTCAAATGTTCAAATTTTAACATAAGTGAAAAATTCGTGAAAAAAATTTAGATAGTGAATCTTATATCGCCAAAATGGTATAGACCTTTTTCCATTTGCTTGGTACCGGCACTAGCCAAAAGTCGGGCGGCTAGTCGACTAGTGCGCACCATGGCGGGGGATAGCCGAAACGTACTTCAGACTTGGCTTGATTGAAACCATCTGGATAACATCCAGATGGCTTCAGTCAAGCAAAAGAGGCAGCAAGTTTCGGCTATCCCCCGCCATGGTGCGCACTAGTCGACTAGCCGCCCGACTTTTGGCTAGTGCCGGTACCAAGCAAATGGAAAAAGGTCTATAATTATTAATTAACTTTGCGTAAAAGTGTCACATGAACAAGACAACAAGTGAAATTGTTTCACAATGAAACACATTTATCATCTTTTTAAATCAATTATCATCTTCATTCTAGTGGGAATAACTGCAATAACAGGTAAACTAAAAGCTAAATATTTAATTACTTCCGCACAGTAATTGTAATGAAATTCTAACGGAATAATCAGGTGATCCGCAATTCGCGGAATCGATTAGAAATGTCACGGTGACGTTGGGTCGCGAGGCTACATTATCTTGCGTCATCGATAACTTGGCTGAATACCAAGTAAGAAAATAAATCAATCGATTTAACTAATAATATATTATTCAACTTGCTCTCCTTAAAGTCGATCGTTTGCTCTCCAATCTGAAAGTTTATCGGGTCCAACTTAATTTATTATAAATTCTGTCGCTTTGCCCTGAATCGCTTCTTTGATTTCTGTAAATAATTGAACATTCCTTCGAATGTCACAACTCACAACTTGTCAAACATTTCAAGAAAAGACGAAATCACGAAAATAAAAAAAGCGATCGCTAAACAGGAATATGAAAACTTGGCAACGGTTCAACAACTCAGCTGTCAAAATTCTGTCAGCTGACAAAAACAATCAAAATGAAAAGCAGCAAATAATAAGTTAAAATATCTTGTAAAAAACAGGTGGGCTGGTTGCGAGCTGAAGATCAAACGATTTTGAGTCTTCACCGTCGTGTCGTGACGCATAATCCACGCGTTGATGTAACGACAAGTGTGTCTGTCAGCTCAGCTCAACAGTCAAGAACCTGGAATTTGTTACATATTTGACAAATCAAGGAATCGGATCAAGGATGCTACATGTGTCAGGTAATGGCAAAATATTTGAAAGATTTACAATTTTAAAATTCATGTGGTTGCTGAGCCAATGTAAGTCAAAATTAAAGGCTCTAGCAAAAAATTTTTGCTAAATGTTTTTTTCGTTGTTAATTTGATTTTCATATGACGAAACAGATCAACACTATGGTGATGAAGAAACAACTAGGCTGCATCCAAGTCCAAGTACCTCCCAATATCGTTGATGATGAGAATAACGACGTCTCGGTCAACGAAGGCGATAACGTGACGCTGACATGCAAAGCCACAGGAAAACCAGTTCCCAGAATCGTCTGGCGTCGTGAAGAATGAAGATGGACAGAAATTGATCACCAACAACCACAAATGGAATACAACTAATGTAATCTCAAATTCAGATAATTTACAGCAGAATTCAGTCTCCAGCAATGAGGAAAGAGTCCAAGGTATTTGACAGTTCTAATCCATTTTTGACTCTCAAGACTTCTGAACCTGTTCTCTTTTTTACAGAAACAAAAGTGGACGATGAAAGAGGAGAGAAACTGCCACTGTAGCGAGTTACCCGCCAAATGATGGCCGTTTATTTGTGTATTGCATCCAACGACGTTCCTCCAATCGTCAGCAAACGAGTCGCCCTCAATGTCAATTGTAAGAATAATATTAAACTCTTTTCAAATTTCTTATAAAGAAACACGTTTTCTTTTATTTAAAAAAAGTTGCCCCACTAGTGACGACTACGACCATTCAAATCGCGCATTCCGCGTTGTTGGGTATCGAAATCCGTCTGACTTGTCAAATAGAATCTCATCCGCCCAGTGTCAATCACTGGATGAAACGAGATCATCACAATGATATCAAGGTCATCTTACCTAGGTAATAGCGATTCGTTTTTGTGATTAAAATTCATTTAAAAAACGTTTAAATTGTTTAGCGCCAAATACAAGATTGAAGACGAGAATAGGTCGAGGCCCATCAGTAATTACAAGACGAACACGACGTTGACGATCCACGACATCCGACCAGAGGATATCAGGAGCTCCTATATTTGCATTGCCATCAATTTCATGGGCCAGACTGAAGCCTCGATTGACCTTCAAGGTCTGTCAGTTTTTATTTCTTTCAATAACATTTGATAATGAATTCAATTTTAAGACTTGATAATTCAAATTATAAAATAGGGATGGCAGAGACAACAACAATATCGACCATCTCGCAGCCAACAGCCAGTTCTACTATCTTCAGTATCAAGGCCAAACAAGATGAAGATAATTCAATCAGTGTCGGTATGCAATTTAAAAACGAAGAGTCTTTGCTGAATAACAAGAGCCACACCCACAACGCCAAAAAGAAGAAACATTGGCATCACCACAAAGAAGAACATCGTCAAGGTAATATAAATCATTATCTCCCATTCCAAATTGCTACATTGAATTTATTTTCTTTTTAAAAAAAACCAGGAAACATTTCACAGTCGCTTGAACAACAACTGAAACGGGAGAAAATATCGAAATCGACTGCCAACACCAATCAGCAACTCTTTTCAAATGCCAAAGGCGGAACTTCAATTTCAATTTGGGTTTTTTCCTTTTTCAATAATTATTTCAATTCTTTTCTCCACCAATTTGCCGAGTGTATTATTTTAGACAAGTCTAATTATACAAAATAGTTTTTTTTTTTTAATTCCTTCTCCATATTTAATTGAATTACCCCCCGTCCACCGTTAGGCAAACTTAATTTATTCACAGCGGTCGTGGTACATTGGCGGAGAATTGGCCTAGATAATTACCTTGTGGATAATAATTAACAACGACATAAGTGGTTCCACCACGTCCTTTAGCTACACCGACGCCAATGGATTTTGAAGATTTCCAAACAACTTGAGTGAAATGTCCAGTTGCCAGAGAGAAACCAGGAGCGTTGTAATTATAATATTCAATTTCAGCGTAGAATAAATCGACTGGATCCCTGCCAGTCACTGATGTCGACGTACTGGCGTAGATATTTTCACCGTAGCCTGGTGTTCCGCTATGAGCGAAAATATTACGAGCAGCTAAAGTGTTGGCCCAATTTTGTGCCAATGCAGTCACCTGACGTTTCAATTCATTTTAAATCGATCTAGATTTTAATTATATTTATGTTACTTTTTGATCGAGGACCAATGGCGCAACTCCGTGTTTCCTGCGATAGTAATTGTGAGCTTGAAGACATTGTTGACTGAATGTGTTGAATTGGCGATCCTCCTCATCGTTGCTTGTCAAGCCTTTGAAGGAATTTCCTAGAACTATCAAATAGTTGAAGGATCTTAGTAATAGCCGACACTTTGTGTGTGTGAATAACTTACAGGATTCGCTGTCTAATTGTCCGTTCACATCATCAATGTGTTGATCATCTGCATTCACCCAGCAAATAAGAGCAGCGCAGGTCAAGGCAACAAAGAAAAGACTTGATGGCAAATGCATTTTCACTGTTTGGTAGACGAAGATACAAAGGCAATTAACATATTGACTATTATTAATTATTTTGAGGAAATAAATTTCACTTACCGCTGAGAGAAAGGAGTAAAGGATCCTGTCCAGATATACCAAAGGATGTGAGAATTTTGGGCTGATAAACGTCGTTATTTTATAGTTGCTGATTCGGACGATCGAATTTACTTATTCAACCCCCGCAACATTTGAACACATTTGCTTGAACAGCAGATGCACTGGCTCTGAATCAACATCCATTGGAATTATATTGACAAAATATATCGATATAGATAACTTATACGCACGTGTGCTTATAATGCGACGCCCATTATGTCCGGTAAATCCACAACTGTACTCACACGTCCGTCTTAATGACACAAATGACGCGTGACATATTTGTTCGTGTTTTTCTTTGCATTTGCAAATGATGACACTCGAGTGATGCGTTTATTAATAATATTTCTACCAAATAAAATTAGATCTCATTATAAAGAGAATCACATAGCAGCGAAAAATTTCTTACCTAAAACTGAATTACGTGCAAATAAATTTTCTAGTTAGACTCGCATTTTGTAAATGTGACAATCAATTTCGGTTTTTCGCTTAACTCACATCAATATTTTTTTTAAAATAAACACTTGAATATTTTATTGTGTATCCGTTTACATTTACAGTTAAATATTCCTTCAAAACTACCCACCCCTTAACTACTTTGGATTAGATAATATTTTTATAACATTCCCCCCAGATATTTGACACAATAACAAATAATTTTTCAATCAGTTGACGATCAGTTTTGAATAATCAACAACAAAATCCTCAAAATGAGGACACAATTTCTTCCTCCAACACGAAACCCGTGAAATGGGTTAAGTGTTCAGTATCTTCATCCAAAATCACATCGTTTGACATGTTGATAATCGCCACCCAAACTTGATCGCCTGATTTCAAGTTCAGCGTCGACTGAAGGGTCAACGGACGACGGTGTTTCCCTCGTCAACCATACCCGCCCCAATTTGATCCCCGTTCAAATAAAAACAAACTGCTAACTGAACAAGAAGATATGATGTTTCTGATGAAGGTGGAAATCTCGCATGTCCCATAAATGAGAAGAAATAAGTTCCCGGACGCGATGCCGTGAATATTCCAGACGTCAAATTCATGGCGTTGCCCTCGTTCAGCCGCGCCAAATCGAACGGAATTGGAGTTCCATATCTCCATTTGGTAATCGAATCATTGCGCTGGACGTAGAAATGGACGGGCAGTGATTTTACATCGGCGTATCCGATCCATTTCTGAAAATCTTTTAAGGAAATTTTTAAATTAAATTAATGAATGGGAAATAGTTTTTTAAATTTTTTACTCGGATCGTCGGGAAGTTGAGTGAAGTCGCAGTAAACAGAATCCATCATTTTTTCTCCTTTGATGGAATAAAATCCGTTGAGGGTGTGGCCAATCAGCCAAAGATCCTCACAGGACGTCGGGAATCCAGCTATAGCCCTTGATCCGCTGCATACGAGACGGCCCAGCGTGTGGACGCCGGACGAAGTAGCCAGTTGAGTTCGGCCGAAATTCAATCGGGTGACGGGCAAAACATTTTTGTCCGTTATGACACCTGAACACAAAAATATTACAGTTAAAGTTAAAATGGATTAGATACAATGACGATACCGTCGTCAACTAATGGAACAGGCGCTGCCGCGTCACAATTGCCTTTCACGGCAGGATCGAGGCAATTCCCGTTGATTCCGCACTGACAGGTGTGAATTCCGTTCGTGTTATTTCCGGCCCAGAAATACTGCGCATTTCCATCTCTGTCGTTCCACCAGGAATAAATGACGTTATTCAACTCCAATGGAGCGAAATTGCAATCGTACTGCAATCGTAAATTTTAAAATAATTTCATTTACTATTTAAACGCTTCAGGAAATTTGTAAATTCAATTCATCTACTGGTGGTAAACTGACTTTAATCGACTGATGACATTCAGTTGATAATTCTGCCAACGCTTTCATCTGTTTGATGGACGCGTTGTAGTTAATTAAACGGGAATAGCATCCAGGATCGGCACAATGACCCACGTCAATGGGAGATTCGCTGTCGTGTAAAATAGATGTCGATCCTATTAGCAGATTTTAATTTAATTTTAAAATAAATAAATTTAAAAATGACGAAATTTACCTGACGACATGTCGCAGTAAACGTAAATGGGGTCATCACCAATTCCTTGGCCATCCGGATCGATCAATTGCATTCCGGATGAAAGTGACGGATTAGCTGTACGGAGTTCTCGACATGTCCTGGGGATTCCGCTCTTTCCACTTGATTGAATGACATTTTGACGATTATTTGCTGCAAATGATTTTAAGCCGGTGGGTGAAACTGGAAGTTCATTCGCTTGCAACAGGAAATTTAAAATCGTTTCTTGTTCTTGAACTTTTGCCTCTAGTCGAGTCACTTTTAGTGCCAAATCTTGTCTTATTTCATTCTGTCGTATTACATGAAGGAATCAATCAAATGAAATTCGATTAAATAAAAATTAATGTTGTAATTTAACTTTAAATGAGAATAGAAAATGCTAAATACGGTACTTACATTTAATTCAAGTTGAGCCTCTAATTGTGTCACCTTTTCTTCAAGTTGAACATTTTTAGCTTTGATTAATTGATTAATTTTGGCTTCTATTTTCATTTCGAATTCTTGCTGCCAAAGAGTTGCGACAGCAGCGGAAGAATACTCGGAAGAATAAGTTACACAATAAGCCAAAATGAATAACAAAAAGCCGATAGAAAAGCGTGCCATTTTTCTGCAACTATTTTCTTAATTACGATGCAGTTGAGATGTGCGCTGATAACTACCGTATGCATCACAAAATGACGCAGGAATCTCTTTATATGTATTCATATTGTGTCGTATTATCAGGGTTTTTTATCAGCTTAAAAGTAATATCGTCCTCAATAGGATGCACACTTTGAACGGTCTATTGATTCAAAATTTTGTTTTCCCTTGTTTTGCGATTAATTACTTTAACCACCACGGGCTATCAACATAGTGGAAGAGAGTTATGTTTTTACCTCTAACAAATTGCAACATTATTTTTTTTTCATGAGCTGTGTTTATACTGTTTATTTATATGTTCTCTTAAAAACCTACCGAAAAATGAATAAATTTACTAAGATTAAAATGCAATTTAATTTTTGGGTCTTTTTTAATTGACAAAAAAAGTAGTATTTATTAAAAAATTAAAATTTCAAAAAGTGAGCTGTGCGAAGAATTCATGAATCTTTACACTGTCAAAATTTGGTAAGGAAATAATAAGAAATGGACAAACCGCAAAAGAAATTAACAAATCACTTAAGTTCAGCGGCGGAAAAATGTTTTGCGTGTTTAACATGGGCCTTATGGGGGAAAACTGAAACTTTAAAAAATAACCCTAGCTAAGCTATTTACTCGGTGATATTGAAATTTCACACCCTGGTAGTAGACGGCAATTAGAACACATTGTGAAAAAGGCAACGTAATCCAATAAATAGTTATTAAGATATTAGCCATCTTATTTTCAAAAATTTCTTCCCTTTCCCCTTTTTTTGGGGTGGTGGACAGGCGAAGCCTGAGGGATTTTACGCGCACCCGCCACCCCTCCTGCGCTACTTGCATGTTCCCCTGTGCGAGGAGCATAAATAGTGGGTTCTTGGGTAGGGTGGCTGGGTGTGCGCGTAAAATCCCTCAGGCTTCGCCTGTCCACCACCCCATAAAACAGGGGAAATGGAAGAAATTTTTGAAAATAAGATGGCTAATATCTTAATAACTATTTATTGGATTACATTGCCTTTTTCACAATGTGTTCTAATTGCCGTCTACTACTAGGGTGTGAAATTTCAATGTCACCGAGCAAATAGCTTAGCCAGGGCTATTTTTTAAAGTTTCAGTTTTCCCCCATAAGGCCCATGTTAAACACGCAAAACATTTTTCCGCCGCTGAACTTAAGTGACTTGTTAATTTCTTTTGCGGTTTGTCCATTTCTTATTATTTCCTTACCAAATTTTGATAGTTTGAAGATAAATGAATTCTTCACACAGCTCACTTTTTGAAATCTTAATTATTCCAATAAATATTACTTTTTTTTGTCAATTAAAAAGACTCAAAAATTAAATTGCATTTTAATCTTAGTAAATTTATTCATTTTTCGGTAGGGTTTTAAGGGAACATACAAATAAACAGTATAAACTCAGCTCATGAAAAAAAAATAATGTTGCAATTTGTTAGAGGTGACCCTACTTTTTAACCTAACTCTCTTCCACTAACAACCTGGCAGTAACTTGATAATGTATAATACGAATCAAAACATTAAAAAGTTGAGTTTCGAATTAATTTGGGTTTTTCATTTTTCCTGTCTTTAGTTTTACAAGATAATGGCACGAATAGGCCTGCACACCCTTAGTGAGAATGTAAAAGCGAAAAATTTTTAGAGAAATTCCTTTCCTGAAATGAATAACGCGCAAATGAATTTTCTAGTTAGCGGACCATCAATTTCAATTTAGTTTTTCCTTTTTTCAATAATTATTTCAACTCTTTTCTCCACTAAATTGCTGGGTGTATTATTTTAGACAAGTCTAATGATACAAAATAGTTTTTCAACTGCCCAATTCTATTACATAAGACTTTAAATTCACCGCGGTCTTGAAACATTGGCGGAGAATTGGCCTTTATAATTACCTGGTGGATAATAATTGACAACGACAAAAGTGGTTCCGCCACGTCCTTTAGCTACACCGACGCTAATGGATTTTGAAGATTTCCAAACAACTTGAGTGAAATGTCCAGTTGCCATAGAGAAACTGGGGAGCTCTGTAACGGTAATATTTTATTTCAGAGTAGAATGAAGAGACTGAATCCCTGCCAGTCACTGATGTCGACGTAGGCTACTGTGTTTTATCCAAAGAAAAACGAATAGACACAATTGAGAACGGCCAAAAGATATTGATGCGGATGGATGGATGATCATCCATCCATCCTCGTCGACGAGGAATTGGCGGCTGTCCCATCCAATAATTTCTTTTGTGATTGGCCAGCTGATGATAATGGACAAGACGATTGACATTCTTCTTCCGTGTCGAATAGATTTCGAGTTCCGTTACATCCGCCGTAAATGTAAGTGACACAAGTCTCTTCCGTTTCGTTGAATGTCCATTTCTTGATGTATCCTTTGCATTTCTTTTCACCCGCCATCACAGGTGGTAACGAACAATAATCCGGTCGATTGACAGCAGCACCTGATAATAAAATGTTATAAAATTATATTCCACATTTTTGCTATTATTTAAATCACCTTGGGTGTTGGTTTGTTGAGCGACGACTAAACAAGTGGACGCCAACAAAATCTGAATTATCTAGTTTAACGTAGTACTTGATTCTAATTATAATATAGCCGATATTTTACAGATTCAAATTTGGAGCCACGTATTCAATGGTAATTAAATGCACATAGACCCAACGACCAGAAAAAAATAAAACACAATTCCCGAAAAGAATCTGATAATATAAAACAAATGATAAAATGAGCGACAAAATAAAATAATATCCGTTGGGCATCCCATTTTGTATTGTGTCCTTTAAAAGAGCAAAGAAAAAGAATAGGATAAAAACACCGACTGATCAGAACTGAAGGACATCGATAACTACAACTACTCGATGACAAAACTTTGCGTTATCATGTAAATTACTAGATGTATAGTTCACGAACTAGCGATACAACGTAGTAGTGAACTTTGCAAGCTAAAACTTAACGAACAAATGTACAATTTATCATAAATGAAAGAATACCAATTAGAGCGGATGCAAGCGCACCTTTTAAATTTCGAAATTCAATCAATTTAGGCAACAAAAGGTTCGATTTCTCTCTGCAAGTCAGAAACGGAAATCCCCGCAATCGTTTCAAATGCCTGACGCTTGATTGTTTCCACAAAGTCACTATGCGAATATAAGTCATTGGTGTTTCTAATTTTCTTGGAAAATCTCTTGGGAAGAAAGGAGTAACGAGCGTTTTCTGCGTGTAGAGACGACGACAGTTTATCTACCTTGTGCGACTTCTCGTTCAACAACTTTGCCAGTCCGAAGAGGTCCGTTGGAGCAGCATTTTCTACCTCTTCATTTATTTTCGCGTATTGATCGTTCATGTTCAAATAACTGGACGTGACTGATGACTCCAATTGGCCGACAATGATCTCCTCCATTCCGCTGAATGTTGGCCTTTCTTTCGGGTCCGCTTTCCAGCATTCCGCCATTATTTCACCGATGAAATTTGGCGCGTTCCCTGGTTTCTCCATACGATAGCCGTTTTGAATTTCTCGTATGAGAAGATGGCCAACGTCCATTCCTTGGGATGATTACCAGAGTATTTATATGAAGTCGTACACATTTTTCTTTTTCTTACCTGGATAAGGAACTTTGCCCAGCGTAAAGAGTTCCCACAGCATTACACCGTAGGACCAAACATCCGATTGGCTGGAAAAGACGCGATCCGTCAAAGATTCGATGGCCATCCATTTGACCGGCATCAATCCCTGCCAAACAAAGAAGGTACTTGAAAGAATGAATTTTATAAGGAATCATTTTTAACTTTGAATATTCATACCTGACTGGTTTTCTCGTAGTTTCCTTCGTAGTACATTTTTCTGGCCATTCCAAAATCGGCCACTTTGGCAACTCCGTCGTCGGCCAGCAAAACATTCCGAGCGGCCAAATCGCCGTGAAGGACCTGGATGAGAAATTCAATTAATTTAGATATTATACAATCAAATAAATAGCTGTTGACGAACATTTTTGCTGACCAAGTAGTCCATACCACGAGCTACTTGGAAGGACCAGGAAATCAAGTCACGAGTGGAAATGGGCCGGTTTAAAGTGTTGCCCGTTGTGTAACTCAGTTCCTGTCCTATTGAATAACGATGAGTCAATTCAAGTCAAAGGAGCTGATAAAAGTTTAAAATGAGAGATAAACTGACCTGGACGCTCATCAGAGTTGAATGCAAAATTTCCTTCGACATCTTTCGTCAGGTTTTGTCTTTCCATTTCTGTTTGGTTTCCTCCGGAATCTAGAGCGCTGGCGTCCGTCGTGAAATTACTAAACCATTATTTTGAAATGGAAATACATTTTCTTGTTCTTATAATTATTACCTGGCATTGTAGTCCATATCCGCGTCGTTATCAGATATCATATTGCCAAACTCATCTACCTGGTTAATGAGGCTGCTTCGGTGACGGGTCAAGTAAGTTTGCAAGTTCCCGTATCGACAATACTCGACAATGACTAACAGTTCACCTGTTCATTTCAAATTTGGAAAATAAAAGAATCCATCACTTGGTGAGCCCGTTAGAAAAACTGATTTCAAATGTTTACCTTTGTGAATGTGCTTGGTGCATGCCCCCAATAAGTTGACGACGTTGAGATGGGAACCCAAATAAATCAGGATTTTCAATTCACTTACAAGGGCTTCCATGGCAGCAGCGTTATTGATCTGCGATTTCACCATTTTAACGGCCACCGTTTTAACAGTTTCTTCTGAATCCTTGACGCCAACAGCTTCCGCTTGGATAACCCGGCCGAAACACCCAACTCCCAATTGCACTCCTGAATTGTAATTCAATATAAAGTATTCAAGATAAGTGTATAGACGAAATGCATCGCGATGGATTCATAATACCAAATTTGAGGCGATATCTTGGAAATTCCCACCGTTTATCGTAGGGAAGATATTCAGTTTGTTCCTCGATTGACAATTGGCGATTAAGTTGCTTCGAGTTCCCTGCGAGCAATTTCTTGGCTGTTGGCGAAATTCGGTGCTTCTGTTAACGTTAAATCAAAAATCAGATGAGGACGAAACTTTGGGTCTTTTGCGCATCACTTGTATTCTTACTCACCCTGTCGTAATGTAGTTTGATGCCCAAACCGATTCCAAGTGCGAGCAATATAACAAGAGTTACAGAAAATGCGGTGATGACGCTGGTTTCTGTTCCTTTCACCTCCAACTGGACAAAATCAGACACCATTTCGCTATAAAATTTATCTAAAATTTCAATAAGAATTTGCTGTCATATCATTGTCTGTAACTTGACGAAAAAATCGAGTTACCCCGAATTCGAAAAGAAATGGTTTTGGTAACTGTGTCTTTGTATTTGTTGGCTTTGCATTGGAATGTCGTGTGAGATTCGAGGGTTATGTTAAACAGATCCAATCTGCTCAGGTAATAATTCAGTTTGAATCCACTAGTGTTGTGCTTTGGTTTTTCTCCCTCCGTGGTTATCTGAATGCCTGATGAATTCGAAAATCAGTCTAATAAAAATTTTTCAAAAAATAAATCAAAGTTTTTCTCAAACCTTCTGGTAGATTGGTCTCATCAATAACTTGCATTTTGGCAGAGTTTTTGATTTGATAGGCCCACTCCGGCGGAGCAGCGTATTTGACTTCGGGAAATATAACGCGACAGATCAAGGTGATGTTACTTCCTTCCACAGGATCGCTAGAATCGCCAACTCTCTCCAATTCTATTCCTATTTTTCGAGAACAAACTGTTTCATGTCAAATTCTAGTGTTGTCTACTGATTTTTTTAAAAATACCTTTGATGCTATTTGTAAAATACTTCTTATTGGTGACATTATTCATTGTCCCGATGCAAACGTCGTTTCCAGTATTATTTATCATGACATGTTTTAACGTCAGTCCGCGTTCTGGCTCGAAAAACCAGTTGGAATAAGAATTCTTTAATAAATCCTGTTAATAAAGTCATACTTTTGAATAACCGACTTTAGTATAAGCAATTTTTATTTCTTTTTGATTACCTCTGTATTATGTTCCATTTCGTTGAGTCGTTCCCAATGGATGAGTGAAACGGTCACATTAGGGTGGGTCGGCTTGCACGGAATGTGGACACCCAATTCTCCTTGATGGAAAAAGAATAAATAATAATTCGGGAAGTAACTCTTGTCGCTGATGATGACGAGATTCTTTCCATCTATATAATTGAGAAGAGCGAAAATATTAATATGATTTAAAAAACATGTCCCATCGTTAAGTAACTAAGAAAACAAGTAACGAACCGAATACACAGACATATTGTTTCACTTCCACGTCGCCGTAAATAAATCGGAAATAGCCCGTGTCCATCGCAGTGACGTTGGCGAGAGTCAACGTCGATGACATGTGAGTCTCGTTAGTGTCAAATGTTTTGCTTAAGCGCTCGTCGACTTGGATCAACTGAAATTAAAACATTTAAATTAACAATCAATAAACCAAAAATATATTTTAAAAATATAAAAAAATTACTTGCGGATATTTGGTGAGGAAATCGGGCAGCTCCCATTTCCAAGGAACAATCTGATGGTCCATTTCGTCACCAAAATCGTAGGTCCAAGTCAATGTGAGTGTTGAATTCTCTTCAACCACCCGGTGCGGAGCATCTGGAATCATCCGCCAAACATTTCTCTCAATTCCTGGGGTATCGACACTTTGTCTGCTGATCTCTATAAAAAAAGAAAACAATACCAACGAAGACAATGTTTTATTGAATATTAAACTGAACATGATCGAATTTGAATTCAAAATTTGGATGCCCTAGAGATTTTCGCAAAAACCTTAGACTCGTCCGAGTGTTTTGCGCAACAGCTTCAAAATGCAAAGACGCAGTGTTTTTTTTTTCTGAATGACTTCTAAAAGTTTTTCAAGGAGGAATATACAAGTGGAACACGTTGTAGAAATATAAAAGACAATAATTTCACCGGCTGGCGGCTAAATGACAGCAATAAACCTCCAAACTTAATAGCCATCACATAATTATCAACAGTAGACGTTAATAATGAAACAAAACGAATAATATCTAATTTTGACAGTAAATTTGTTCTACTGCTGAAGACGGGGTTACAACTGAATGGCAGAGTCCCATTTTCAAACGTCCTTTGCTCTCTTGACTGTGTACAATTATACATATAGCCTCAAATGATATACCGGGATTAAAGAACACTAATAAACAAAGAGAACTTTTTTTGGCTTATATCTAACGCTTGTATCTCTTTGATGCACAGTAAAAAATTTTTCCACACTTAACCAGACAGTCTAGACATGTCTAAGGTCTAGCGCGCGAGTTTTACAAAGAACTACCCTACACTTATCAGAAGCACACGAATTGGGGGTATACCCCACTTTTTTACGTGTGGTACAAATTCTTCAAAATCCACACGAAACACACACTTTCATTGGTCCACTTGACAAGTGTGGCCTAAGTGGAGGTAAAATTTTTTACTGTGTGGCCACCGAAATTAGTCGAGGCTACACAAAAACCGCCTTGTACCCCTGCAGTGAGATATTCGCCTTTAATTAAAAAAAAAGTTTAATTTACTACTGTTATTGTGTTCTGGCGACTATGTTTTATACGATTCTCTCCTCGTCACAAAACACCACCGTCGGACACATGTGATGACATAATTATCAGTGACGCCTAGCCAAATTGCCGCTTCTAAGCAGCACGGAGTTGCCTTCGCTTCACACAACAATATGACGGAATTGACTGCCAAAAAAAAACATTAGCAGCATTTTACGTAGTATGCAGTACCTTTTATAGGCTATTACCTGTGCCCTTTCCCACCATGTTCAAGGCAATTATTCAAGGCCGTCTAAACATTACTTTTAGTTATTATAGTACAACATTTACAAAAGAAGCAGAGCCGCTTATCAACATTCATCGAAATTTTCCTAATGACGACGGGGAAAAGAAAATAATTAAAAGTAGGTTTGTTTTCTAATTTCCTCTCTCTGTCTATTATTTTTTAAACTTACGGAGGTTATTTGGTCTCGCAGTAGCCTCCACCTCTTCTTTCCCAAGGATAACAGAAAAGGAATGAAAAAAGACCGCGTAAACCCGGAGGCATTAAAGGCGCGTATTATAGTGGAATAAGAAATGATTGGACATTTATTTTTGATGTAGTGCGTGTCGTGATTTGATCATTTGAAATGATTTGATATAGTTTATGTTGAATCGATTCATATTTCATTGATACAAACGATTTCATTTGGTGATAGTAATCACATTATAATTTATAACTGTGTTTATATTCAGGAAAAGTGTCGTCTGTGTTTTGTTTTCGAAGTGGTTTCTTTATAGGGTCATCGAACATTTAAAACAGGAGGGGTCCGCTATGTCGCCCTGCCATTTCCTGAAGTAATAATAAAGCAAAAAGACGAATGAATAAAAAGCAAAAGAAAAATTAAGTCGCTGTCTTGTAGGCTCTTTTTTTTTTTCTAAAAAGCTGTTCGAGTGTTGACCTTTTACCGTAATGTGTTGATCTAACGTTTTCATCGCTTCGCCAACATCGCTTTTATTAATTTAAGACGAATTTATATTCGTTAACTCTTGGGACCAGCTAGGGACAATAAATTATATGTCAAAGCGGGTGTAAATAATATCATGTGAAAGATGTGGCAGGGAACGAATTAAAAAGCATTATCTTACTTCCGAATTAATGAAGGATTATACTAGGATTACATTGGTATTATATACGGGATTATATTTATGGCAAACTTTTTATTTAGGATTCCAATGTGCGTAAATAAGTCGATCAATCTAGGAAACTGTCAAATGTGCTAACTTTGGGAATTTATCGCAAAAGCCTTGGCAAAAGCTTACTATATGAGATAACAATCGATAACAATGAAGCAGATGTTGTTATATAGGCTAAGCAAGCGTTCTCTCTTAAACCATACAAACTAAATTCGTTATGACATGCTGATCACTGAATTTTCAAACAAAACTTGTTACACAAATAATCATCTGAGCTTCAGTTGGGATCTCAACAAAATTATGAAATTATCGTAAGCCTCAGCATCTGCTCATGGCCTATAATGGAGATCCATCGACACAGTTTCGGAGTAAATGAAACTGTGTAATTCAATAAACTATAGGAAACCACCAGCAACAGGCAAACTTAATTAAATGTTTGGCGAATCGCGAATAATCTGTTATCAAGAAAGAAAAAGTGAAACTGCAACCGAGCGACTGCAACTCTTTTAAATAGCGCTGCTGGACACGGAAAAATGAACGAGGAATAAGAATATTTTAATTTCCAAGAATTTAAACTCCGTAACGAGAATTATACGAGTGTAAAATATAACTGAAGACGAAATATAAAGTCGTATAAAGTCAGAGTCTAGTAAGAAATAAAGTGACCGTGGCAATATCAGTTATTAAAAACGGCACAGCAATCGACAAGTGAGGATTAGGGTTGTAGCGACAAAAAATTTTTTGTTAAAAAAAAACATGAGTCGATAGAACTCGACACGCTGATTTCAGCTGTATTTTTTTTAGATTTTTTAGATGATTATTTATATTAGAAAAAAATTGTTGAAGTTCGAAAAAGCCCCTCCCATTCTGAAACGGACCCCCGCCATTTTTTGTGGGCTGTCCCAAGTTTTGGCGAAGAAAACACAGAAAGCGCCAAAATTGTGTGGCCCATGGGCCATGGCTACATCCACCTCCCTCCTTCCTACTCACCCCAAACGCACCCTAGCCCTTGGCTATTTAGGCTACAGGAAACGTTTGGCGCTTTCTGTGTTTTCTTTGTCGTGTTCGCCAAAACTTGGGACATCCCTATTAACAAGCATGCCGTCCGCCACTCAAAGAGACTGTTTTGGGGTTTTGATTATGCGGATATTATCGCTGGGGGTCAAAAAAATTAACAAAGAGATAGATGGATTTTGTGCGCAATTTTTTGCTAAGTCGATTGGTAAAAACCGCAATCGCCTAGCTTTTGTAGTTTAGGAGATATTTGAAAATAACTGAGAGGGGGTAGTTATTTGAACTTTTTGTTTTTTTTCGGTTTTTGTGCAGTAGTTTTCTCGTCAACGAGCACCTAAAAATAATCGAATTGTTTTAAAATGATGGGATAGCTCATCTCTTCAAACTGCCCATCTCTTCAAATATTTTTTCAAATCTTAATTCCAGCTAAACATGGAAAAGTTGGACTACAAATGGTGGATTGCAGCGCTGCCGGAGTACATTTATAATGCTTTACGCACAGTGCAAATAGCCTATTTCGCAAAAATTCCGCAAATTAAGCAAAATATACGCAAATTAAGAAAAAATTACACAAATTAATAAAAAAAGAAGCAAATTGTAATATGTAGGTAACTTCACTGGGCATGCCCAAACCGTTGTTGTTGAACAGAAATGGGAATCAGGCATAATTTTTTAAAAAGGGAATCGTCCTTCTGAAGCATAAATTATTGACGAGCTCCAACTCGTGAAGATTGTCATTTCCTTGAAGAAACGAACTTGTAAATTTCCATCTAACAACCCCGGCTAGGGAGTATGAGAATTGGGGAGGATCTATGGAAAGATAAGAGGAGTTATCTAGTAAACGACACTAATTCGCCGTCTCATTTCGCTCTGGCTGTCTGGCAGGACCTAGTCCTCGTTAAATTTTTTTTCACGGTTATGATGTTGACTTCACAAACAATTCACAATCAACCTGTGCAAGTCAAAGTAGTCCCCCCAAAATTTTGGAGGGGGGACTACTGTTCGTGATTTTCACGTCAGTAGTCCCCCTTCCAAATTTCATTCAAGAAGAGGGGACCATTGTCGCAATTTTCACGACAGTAGTCTCCCCTAGTACCCGACAATAGTTCCCCTATAAATTCTTGGGGGGACCATTGTCGTAGTGAAACAGGACACTGGTCCCTCCTCACCAAAAAAACTGGGATGGGTTGTTCCACATCGTGATTCGCATCAATATTCATAGCGCATCACGAACACAGCGAGAGAGAGAGAGACTAATATAAGGGATGGAGAAGGAATAATAATGAATAAGGAATCAAAAATCACGATGTGAAACCACCCATCCCATTTTTTTTTTGTGGGGGGGGGGGCGGGTCCAGTTTCACTACGACAATGGTCCCTTCCCCAATAGTTGGAGGGGGACTATTGTCGGGTCGTAGGGGAGACTACTGTTGGAGAATGCCTATTAGGTGCCTATTCCACCGAAAATCGGAGCGTTTTTTAAACAGTGCAGAGGCACACCGCGAACCACCAGGGATGGTGAAGACTTAAGTCATTAAATACAAACCGTTCACCTTACCTAGTTCTGTCATTCTCTTCAGACTCTTTAAGAAAAACAAAAAAACTCTTTAAGAACAATTAAAAAACAATTATCGCACAATGTTGCAAAACAAATAATTCTCTTCTTAGATTATTTTCAGGAGCTGTGAACAACTGGTTCCACTAAGGCCGTTTGAACAACACACAGTGTTATCAAGCAAAAGAGTTTTTCTTAATAACGCTCAATTCTCTGTTATACTGTTTGGAGCCTGTTCAACAGAGAAAAGGCGTTGAAGGAAGCGTTTTGTATACTTAAAAGTAAAAGTGAATCTGATGCAAATTCTGGACTTTTTTCACATTACTTCTTGATGATAAACATATAGATGGAGTTTACGGAGAGCATTTATTACTAACTCGAAGGAATCTGAAATCATTCAAATTCTTTGGTTAGTCTAGTATCCTAAATCTTTCACTTTTTCTAAAGCTATACTAATATAAGCTGTACTAAAGACTACATACCGTTTTGTAGGCAGATTCTTTTACGGTAAATCAAAAGCATATCTTGAGAAGTTCTTGCAGCCGTTATTCAATGAGCCCCGTCGTACGTCTCCAAGCAACAACGACCCCATTAAAAAAAAAAGAATGAGACAATGGAATTTTCAAGATGATCAGCATTTTGCTTCTCCAGTAGGTCGTACTATTTGTGGGTAGGTTTGATCTTTCTCCCGTTGAAAAAATATATCAGTGAAGCAAGCGATGCACATCAAAATATTTCGGACCACTGATTGACTTTAGTTTCCCGACTGGTCCCACAAATCATGCAACTATCAACCTTTTTGAAGACTTTGAGAATTATGAATATGGTAATACATAGTATAAGTCAACAGTGCATATGTTTTTGAAAATTCTCAAGATTTTCCCATAACCAAATTTTATCTGCAAATTTGCCAGTCGTGCAGCTACGAAACAAAATGATTGAGCAATTCAAAGTTCTCTTTAAATCTTTCGGTGCAGTTGAGACTTTCTATCTGTTTAGCGAAGATCTATGTTAGGCTGGCTGGGAACAACTAGAATGGAGTTACAAGGGGATGTTTAATGGTATGGAGAAGAAAAACCAGCTCAGCGAAAAAAAAAACGTTTGCTTTATAGTCATGATTTGCTCCAACGTTAGATCCAACGTCTTCAAGAAGAAGAATTCAGATTCACAAATCAGCGTCCCGAAAAAGATCGCATCGCGAAGACAATTAAATCGAGTGACGATAAGCTGATAACTGAGTAACAGAATTTGATGTTGAATGATGATGATGATGAAACCATCATCATTTTGAAAGTTATTTGAAGTTCAATATCACTGACTTAAGAGGTCAATGGCCATTGAATGAATTACTTTGACACACGAGACGATTATCAATGACCTTAAATTGTTTAATAAAGAAGTTCCACAAACGGAAATAAGTCATTTAGAAAAAATTTCGATGATTTATCCACGATATAATAGGAAAGGTAAACTCTCGCGCTATCCCAGTCTCTTGGAAGGAACGGCGGGTGTTCAGTACAGGGTCCCAAGATTCCCCGCCAGGTTCGCTAGTATAGAAGGCACATCGCCTCTCGGGGGTATAGTAAAAATTTGGGTTTTAGATATAGAAAATTATCAACCAATTCGTCCAGAAATTGATTTTTTTTAAGCTTAATTTAATTTCCTATCCTTCAATACCTAATTTATCTAGTTTAGGCAATTTTTTCATTGTTAAATTTATGATTGAAAATCGCAATTTTTCGAAAATTGCGCCTTTTGCAACATTGCCCATTTTTCAAATTGTTCGTTTCGTTGGCGGAACCAACCCGGAAATTTAAATCTGGCAACCCCGGTTGGGGAGTATGAGAATCCAAAGAGAAGGGAGGAGCTATCTAGTAGACAAAACTATTTATTTTTCTCGTTTATTATTCATTTCGCTCGTCCTTACTTTCCTTTTTCTTGCGTTTATGATGTGAATTGACCAACATGTGTAATTTGCAAAATAAATTTTACAATCCGAGCCATTCCCGATTGAAAACAATTTCCTGGTCTGGCTTGTTTAAGGTTTTTTTTAACGTGTTAACTCCTATAGTAATTTTTTCCAAAACCTCTCAAAAGATTAAGATAAGAATATCTTGGCACAAGGACCTGGGCTAAGATAATTTTAAAATAATTAAAATAATGAATAATAATCTTAAAATTCATGAATGTACAGTTGCAAACTTTTTCTTCAGAAACAACTCTAAATCAGTTTTCTCCTTTTCCCTAATAGTAGAGACATCACTGTTGATATAAAGCAAGGGAACATGTTCTGCTTCGAGTCACGGGGGCAGATAGTCTGGATTTTGACTTTGCAATATAATATTGTGAATAGTACCCTTGATGGTTTTTTCTGTCTTGCAAAACTCTAATTACAAAAATTCTCTACATGCGCTATCCATTCTTGATGTTGAAATCCGTGATCCAAAATAATTTTTCTTAGAAAGTTCAAATCCAGAAAGAAATTGTGACAAGATGGCATTATTTCGTATTAATCATCGATATACTTCTCGATTTACTTCCCTAGTAGATAATGTTCTTCGGGGGTTTGTAGTAAACCTGCTAGAACGATCGAGAGTCTTCTGACAACACGCTGTACTCCAGCAACTATGCCTTCACGCTGACAATTTTCTAGGCATGCGAGATGCATTTGAGTTGAGAATTTCAGAAAGTTAGTCAGGCTCTTGAAAGGCAGGTTACAGCCCCGATGCAATATTCTACTGAGGTCAAATAGGACTGACTGCATGAGTTCAAAAGTATCCTCCAGTAGAAATTCCTTCTTTATCAATACTTCCTTATAAAATTCGATGATGGCCAACACATTTGTGAAAGCCCGTTTGGCATTTTGTCGAGCGTCCTAATTTTTTAACAGAATGTTGTAGAAACTTTTCAAAACAAAAATGTTGGGGTTGGCATCATATTTGATGTGAACTCTACGAGTGATGATGATACCATGATGTAGCCAATGCTTACGTTTTTTACTTATCAGACCTTTCACTTGTTCTTGTGTCTTTAATTCCGTCTTCTGTTTCAAAAGCAGTTTTATTCATCTTACATTCTGTATTGGCATTCTTCTTCAACGGTTTTTCTTATAAAATCAAACAAGGGAAAAGTTTTTACAAGAAAATCATACATGGACCCAAGCTCTGTAAGATTTAGGAAACATCTTTCATCAACTCCAGTTGTCTACATGACATTTTTAAATTTGATTAGGACCCCTCCATTACTTCTGAGTATTTCTGGAGTTCTTTTGTCATAAAACCTTTTGTAAAACGGGACCTGCTCATTTTCTATTTGTATTACCCTGTTCCCTGTATAAAATTAATTTTAAGTTAAAGGTTATAAAAAAGAGAAATTTACAAAAATTTACCTGTTAAACTAGACCTGAACTTTATTTAACAGTTGGCAAAATCACAGGGGCAAAATTTTGATCTGAAAGACAGAATTATCAGACAACTCACACCACAGCTTTCTCAACCACCGTCTTCTGTGTTTCCTCAATTCAAATTTTTGTATTCACTTAAGGAGGAAGAAAACGAGAAAATAAAAACCACACATCCTTTAGCAGCTTTTCTTTTCTTTTTTAACGGCCACGTAAAACACACACTTTTTGTATCTTGGCTCGATGCGCGTCTTATTTGGTTTCCACTTGGAAAATGACCCATTTGAAACGAAACAATCTTTTAAATGGAGTTGTCGTCACGTGGTTTTTATTTACATTTTCGTACTGTAGAACCGGAAGGAAATAAAAAGATGTCAGAGCTGTTTATTTTCGGGCAATTGATTGAGAGTGTGAGAATGGCGGTGCGAATTTCTATCATTTCTAAACAATTCGCCTATTAATGGGGCGCACGGCTGATATATATATAGATAGAAGATAAAAAGATAATAGAGTTAGAGAGAATATATGGTACCTGTATGTTTTATTTCACAGAACGGAGAGGTACATAAAACACACATGTAGCCGCACCGCTGTTTGCATACCGTGCTTGTTTGAAATGACAAGATAGATATGGGTATCCGAACGTTTTGATATGGGGTTCTAGTTGAGATGTTGTACCGACGTTGACCGTTCGCTGACAGTAACAAACGATGGGTCGTTGGTTTCCGTGCGTCCACTTCCGCTTTTTTTTTACCCCTTCGATTTCCTTTTCAGCGTACGCTATAATTTTTTCGATAGTGGGGAAGGTAAAGCCTTTTCGCTTTACGTCGAGGCCGTTTGACTTTATTTCCTTGTATTTTTGCTTTTCCAACTCCTCTAGACGCCCCCTGTATTACATAACGGAATTATTAGTTTTAAAAAATCCGAAAAAATTGTGCCTTTTTTACATACCTTTTTCGTAAAATACGCATCTATTCTTGCTGGGAGGGTTGCCTGTAGGTCATTGAGACCAGCCAGCCAAGTTTGCCACATCCTTAGTATTTCGGCGCATGGTTCTGCGCTGGCGCTGGCGGCTGGTGCGGAGGAGTACCGTGGCGCTGGCGGAATATTTGTCTGTGGGTGACACCAGAGAGTATAGTTGTTCGTGAACCCAACTTTCACAGGAACTTAGAACACAATGAGCAGAATACAATGAATGATTGGTCATTAAGGCGGCCATCATGGATTTTAAAGAGGGAGGGATAGAAAAATGGTTTCTGCAACTGCAACGTATAAATGTCTTTCTTGGGATGCTGCATTGCATGGAGCGCCAGGAGCGGACTCGTACGCAAAAAATAGCTTAAAAGTGCTTGTTTCAGCTTAGAAAAATGAAAAAAATCCCTTGTTTACTAAGAACCTTTTAAGCTTAACTTTGCAACATCCAGAACCATGATTTTAGCAAGCTTAATATAGCTGTTACCTTGGCTAGCTAAAAATTGTTTTTTTTCAAGCTTATCATAGCATGCTTCTTTTTAAGTATAAATTTTTATAGCTAAAATCAGCTAGGTGTAGTAAAAGCTGTTTTAAGGTAAAAATTAAACTAGCTGTTCTTACCATAGTTATTAATATAAAAAAGCAGACGACGCGAATAATTAAAAAATGCGGGAATTTTGTAAAATGTATGATTTACATCACACTTCTGTATTAACTGCTGACTTGGTTACAATAACGGATTGGAGATGACGATGAAAAGGATAACTGACATAAAATTAACACATGATTGACAACACAAGAAATACCATACTTCATGAACCCATCAAATATCAAAATCTTGGTTAACATTGTTCAAGGGGCCATTTTAAGGTGATGAAAATTAATCTTCATATGATGGGTTGAGATCATTTCCTGCACTTCCTCCATCACCATTTTCTGTACTTCCCCCGTCACCATTTTTTGCAATTCCTCCCGCAGATTCCAAGGCTGCTTACTTCTGCTTTGACTTTCTTTCAGTCGTATGACATGACAACAAGCGATCCCCAACGGAAGTTTTGATTTGTTCAGGGGTTAGAATGATGTTTTGCCAAGTATCCCATTTTGGAATCAAGAACTCTATCAAAAAAAAAAAAGAAAAAAATTAATTTGGATTCAGTAGGTGAATATGGACTTGTACTTTCGATTGCTTCTAGGAAATCTTCCTGAAACTTGGGCTTAAGAAGACTTCCACGAATACTAGAACATTCTTTCCCAGCTAGACTCAATTGAGCTAATTCTGCTGGCTCATACCACGCTGATAACAAAATTAAAACGGTTTTATTTAATCGCCGATGTGGGTTTTGTGTTTTCGTACGCCCAGCAATATTAGCATCCTTCAGTTTTAGTGGATTAATGGTAAAATTACCATAGAATTTCACCTATAAGAGGTTTGAGAATTGCTTTTGAAGTTGTAAGTGTAAAACAATTTTGACTATAGGCTTACTGGAGTAGACATACAGTACCCACCACAAGTATTGCTGGCTCACCCCCTGCCAATTTTGGTTTTTCAACCCGCGCGAGATAGGCCTTACGATGTCTCGCACGGGAATTTTTTTTAAATACTAATTTTTATCGTAGAGCTATCAGGTTTGTTTCTTCAGAAAGATAAAGAATTGCTGTTTATTATTCGCATTTTTATTTGAAAAATTATTCAAAAATTTACAAAAAGATAGCCAGGTTTTCCCCCCCTGACGTTAAGAAATTTATGCATGAAACTCTTCATTTACCTAAATCATTTGATGATGAAAACAGTTTTACAATCGAAGGGGGTAAAACTAAACTTCTGGGATCCTCCCAAACTAGAATATTGAATTTAGATGAAGAAATAGCCCCGATGAACTTTTTGAAAATGCCTAGGTGCTGGTGTAGTAAGTTCTTGAATGACTATAGCAGAGTTACACATTTCACTGAAGAACAAGTCTTCACTTCTAAAAATTTGCTAGGCTATCCAGTTTTTTATTTTAGATATTCTGTCGATTCTTTAGGCTACAGATTTTTGGCATGTACGAGAGGAAAGCTAATTTTTCCTACCACTTGATGGCTACGATTTTCTTTCGTCCAAATCCCAAAAATACTATCTCAGAAATTAGAATGTTTAAAAACTAATAACAGAAAGAAAAGGCAATGATTTCAGAAGAAATCGAATCTTTCGATTTGAAGTGTGAAGAATTAATTTTTTAAAGCCAAGTGTCAAATTTGTTGAAATATCCTTTCAAAAATAAGAAAAGAAAAAAAAGGGATTCCGCATTTCATTTCTGGAAGGTGAGAAAGAAATGAGTTGGGTTAGTGATCCTCTTAATGTAGGGCAGGATAACTTATGTTTGCGTAACCCATCCGGATCACTCCAATATTGGGCATCAGATGACCAGTATTCAGATTCTGAATACGTTGTCTTCTTGATCTCCGTCTTTTTCTGTGCTTCAGCCTTTTTCTTTTCCGAATGAGTTTTCTTTTTCCATTTCCAATTTTTTGCCTTTGTCTTCCCCTTTGAAGCGCCACTTGAAGTGAATGGTGTGGTAGGCGGTCTGCTAATAAAAAATGGTTCGTTTATATTACATGGTAAAACTTACTGGCTGATATTTGAACAAATGGTGAGGTGCATAATGTGCAGGAGTGGGATTCGCATGCAGTGCTACTGAAAGAAGAGCTGTATCATCCTCGACAATCGGAGAAGCTTCTACAGCAGCTTGAGTAACTAAGGGCGTTTTGGCAACTGAAATTGCTTGGACAATTAGGAGCCTCGGTCACGGGAGCATATTCTATCACCAGGAAAAAATGTTATTAGTTGACGATAAAGGAAGATCAGCAAGAAGGGAAACATCTTTTGAATAGGAAGGCTCGGAACATACCTAAACAAACCAATATTTATGAATTTAGAATTTTTTTAATTTAACAAAACTTCAACAGACAGCACAGTAAAAAAAATTTATCCGCACTTATAATCCCCCTTATAAGTGGGGAAATGGAAGTCCCCACTTAGTAGTGTGGATACCCACTAAAAAGTGGCTGATCCACTTTGGGTTACACTAAAAAGGTGTGCCTTTCCACCCAAGTCCTTAGGGTGATTACGTGTAGGGTAACGATTACAGAAAAAAGTCACTTCTTCTCAAGAATCACACAAATTGTCTAATGATTTGCAACATGAAAATAGATTAGAATCTTTTTCGAGGGAAAATGCACAGAGTTTCTGTTTATGTTGTTTTACCCGTTTCCCATTTTATTGTTTAAATTTTACCCATTTTCCCCTTCGACGAATGCACTCATATTTGGACTTATTGCATTGATTATGCAGCTAACCTGCTTGATTCACGGGGAATAAGCATTCTCAGGAAATAAACTGGGACGATCTTCGATTATAAGCCGTGAAGATAGACTGCAGTTGCGTCAGATGATCACCACCAACGTGACTGTATAGGGGGAGAAGAGACAAAATTATGTTGAAAATCGAAAAGAGGAGAATAATTCTAAATAGAATTCGAAAATAATCAAATATCTGCCTTCAAAATACTTCGGTTAGAACTTACTATGCTCTACATCTTCAATTAAACAAACTGCAACTAGATAATCAGCAAATTATTTAAAAGACGACACCATTCTTTGGGTTCCACGACCCCAAATCACGCCATCCATTTCCCTCCGTCAACTACTAAAAACAATTCGTAGGTCGTTTGCCCATCCACAACTTCTTAGAACAGTTACCGAATTAACTTTCCTTGGCTCTTTATCCATAACTGGTCTACGTAGAACAAAGACGACCTTGTACGAACAAGTCGCAAGGGAAAGAAAATAAATCACCACACTTAACTTGAGTGTCAATTGCAGCAGCACAGGGTCCATTGTTAAATCGGTGAGCAGTCTAGTAGGAAAACTATGGTGGAACTACTCAACTGGATGCGTATCCTCAGCGCCTAGCTATCGTGCTTCAAAAGACACAATTCCAAACGTTAAAAATCGGTTCCTTTGGATAAGATGTATAGACTGAAGGACAATAGAACCAAAGAAATGTAGAACAAAATGAATAAAATGCATCACAGCTAAATAATTAAAATGATTTCACGATGCAAAATTTACTTACAAATTCTTTTTCGCCTCGCTGCATGCGATAACCAGTTATTGTGGAACACACAAAACTCTTGAATCCTGATAAAGTTAATCTAATTACGAAGCAACTGGCTTCACTTGTTGATTCCTACAATCAATAATTCAAAAATATTTTAAAAGCCTAAGAAAATGGTGTGACATCCACAACATAATCCAGTGGAAAGATAATTAAGTTTAAATAAACCAGAACTGCAACTTTCTAAGCAGTTCTTTAGTGTTACCTGGGATTGGAAATGTATAAAGAATGGCTTCAGCATAGGCAGCATTAGCTGCAGCAACCACGGCTAAGGCTGAGACCAAACTGTCCACCATATCAAAAAAGAAACCAATTGTTTATCCAGACTAGCTTAAAAATTCAGCTTTTGTTAGAAGGTCTGAACTATGGCTGTACTAGGCTAATATAGAATAACAAAAAAAAAGAACTCACAGCCAGTTAACCAAAATGATTCAACTTTGACTCTCGCTTCGTCCGAATACCTAATTGATTAACAAACTTCTTTTTAGTAGCACACACTAGGCGTTCAGTAAATAAAGATTTAAAGATAAAATTGCTTTTTTTAAGTCTCTTCAATCGTGGAATTACACACAGCGCACCAATGATGAGTATTATGACTATCGTTTTTGAATTTGCTTCCTTTGGCTATCTAACGCCCAATTTCGAAATTAAAAAGATTTTGGTAAAATCTGATCAAATTTACTATTTTAGGTGGGTTTGATATTACTGGGTTCGACAATTGAACCAAAAATAAGAGAATATAATTAAAAAAGGAAACGCGCCCACCTCTTTCCCTTCCATCTAACGAAAACCGATTTGATCATTTGTCCCTAACAAAATAATGTAATAAATGACAGGGATTTAACGCAACTTACGTAACTTAAGACGCTAGAAAACCGTTAAGTCTCAACGATACTTTACGCAAAAAATAGAGTTTGAACCGTGTCCTTTTCACTCTGTCATTAAAAGTAAAGAACATTGAATCTCTTGAACCAGCTCCAACTAAATAAAAAAAGGAAACATTAAGTCAGTGAAAGTGAAAACAAAAAAATGAAATCAGAAGCCATACATTTTCCAACTTCTAATTCAAAATCCCATTCTGTGGTTTGCAATTAATCAATTGCTAAGTAAATTGCCTTGAATGAAACTGGACAAACACCCCTAGATAAGAATACAAAAGAATAAAAATGAAAAGAAATACATCTCATTATTGATAAGTTGAATCGCTGATTAAGTCTAGTTAAGTATAGGAAAATAAAGATATCTAACATTTATCTGTGAAAATGGTTAATACCTCACTTGCAGCTAGGTCATAACTTAACTGTTTTCCTATTTTCCTTCTAGTTGTAGATAAAGAAGAAACACCCCAGGATAATATCTGATGCTGTGAAGAAATTGTCAATACAATGATGGCGCCAATCTTTTGTTCTACGTTTGTAAGAGCCTCTACAACTTGTGCAACTTGCTCATTTAATTGATTTTGACACTGGGAGCTGCGGTAAAACGCAATTTATGACGAAAAAAAAAATTATTTAAGATAATGTAAATGTACCAAAATTTAAATTTTTGAGCATATAAATTGAGGATGAAAAGCCTCATTTATTCTACTAATGGCTCAACACCGTACAAGGGTTCGCCATTAACGATCATTATTTGTGTCAAGTTGACACAGGCACGAAAAAAAGAAAGATGCAAAGTTAAAACATGACGAAATACATCATTCATACAGTAAAATTGTTTAACTCTTTTGTTTACTGTTTCGTGTCTAGCTAGGATTTTTTTTTCAGTGGATCTCCATTAGGATTAACAAAGAAATTGTTATCTCGGTAGCCCTTGTCAGCCAAAGCCTTTTCGTAAATTTCAAGACGATCGATGAAAGCATCACGAGCTAATCTCAAGTCGGGCCATCCGCATGGGTATCCGCCGTGGGCCCAAACAATATTCCCCGTTGCGATGCAAAGTCCAATTTCATAGCGAACGCCAGGTCCTCTGAATTTATGCGAAAACCATTTCGGGTCGAATTCAGTGGGCTCCAAAATTCAAAAATCAGTGCCATCAAGAGAGACAAACGTATTGGCGCCTTCAGGTGCGTTTTCGAAACGTTTCTCCCAATCAAGCTAATATTTAGAAGTGCAAATAAATGTTTATATCGGAATGAGCAAGCTTTTTAAAAAAAATTTTTACCACTGAAAGGTTGGCTATAAAACGAACATAAATTAAAGACCATTTTCGAAAGGTCTTTTCGCTTGCTCCAACAAGGACAGCATTTATACTCTCGATGTTGTACTGCTTTAACAATAAAAGCCCCCATAAGAGATGCTTGGGTGTTGAATTAGGCGGACGTTGAGTTGACAATAAAACCCAAAGGATTGCACACACTTGTGGGGATGTCCCAAAAAAAGAACGAAATAAACGATAACCCATACAAATGCTTCCCCGTAAGTTATGACAAGTTATTTTATGACCATGATTCCAAAAAATTTCACTCGATGTCATAATTGCAAGTAAAAACACAAAAGGAGCACACTGAGCTAATGGTACACTCCACTGAAACGTCGACTGCTGTTTTGTTGCCAGACTTGAAAAAATGCTTTTTCTTTTTATATTTAAAAATTCAATTTTGCTAAAACTATGTAACATTAAGTCTTAATTCATGCATAAGTATTGTTTTTAAGAATATACATGCACCTATTAATAGCTAGAGAAAATAAATTTGGTGTTTTGTTTTTGTTAACTTTCGAAAAAAATGTTAACATTTTCTCGAAAACAGAAAACTTTGGTAAGCGTAAGTTTGGCTAATAAATGTGATCATGGCAAATTTTTAGCATAACTTTATTCTCCTGCCCAACTTACGCCCGAGAGCCAAAACTTATGTCTTAAAGTTATGTGAAAAAAAAAATTATGCCCTTTAAAAAATGCTGAAACTGAGGTTTTGGCATGGTTTCGGCATTTTTTAAACAGCATAATTTTTTTTTAGATGAAGATTAGACTAGATTTAACTAGATGATTTAACTGAAGATTTGACTAGATGAAAATTATTGGAGTGCTGCTGTGTTCTCAGACGAACAACGTTTTGTGTAACTTATTTTTCTACATTTAAAGTGGTTCAAACTGAATGAATTTATAATTCTTATGTTTCTTTTACAGCTTTAATGGTAGTAGTGAAATTTCACTATACACTGGTTCGCATTATGTTGACATACCCAACAGTGTATGTGTATGGGGATGTTTATCGGTCAAATGCAAGAGTGTATTGAAGAAACTTGATGGGCGTTTGGATACCAGACAGTACATGGAAGTACTTCATGAGAATGTCGTTCCCTTCTGCCAGGACAGCCGTCTTATTCATGATCACTATCCAGTTCACACCGCACAGGCAGTCAGGAAGTTTTTGAAGTCCCATGGTGTAGCTGTAATAGAAGATTGGCCGAAAAAGTCTGGTGACATTATGCCTTTGGAAACTGTTTGGCTTCATATAATTAACAAACTTAACGAATCTAACATCTTGGCATTCGACAAGGCTGGTTTATGGTCAGAATTGTGTCAATTGTGGCAAAGTCTAGATCTTGATGGCTACTTCACCCAACTTATTTCTGATATGCCCGAGCGTTTGCAAAATATAATTCGCAAAGATGGAGCTTGGACTCGATAGTAATGTAATAAAAACTATTTCCGTGATTCCTTGTGAAGACTGGGGACAATAAATATTTTTCAACATGGGTCCTCATTTCATTTGTTTATTTAATAAGAAGTATGGCCACCTTTAGCACGTATCACAGCTTCGCATCGATTTCTCATTGAAAAAATGTATTTCCGCAATACTTTCTTTGGAATGCTATTCCAGGTGTTTCGTAGGTTAGTCCACATATGATCTTTAGAAGTTCGACTACTTTTTCGCAGTCTGCAGTCGACGTAATCCCAGATAGACTCTATAGGATTAAGGTCCGGACTCTGAGGGGGCCATACCATCCTCACTACATCTCCTTTAAGCAAAGCAGTACAACAACTTTAGCAAATACAATTCCTTATGAATAAAAGAAAAAGAGATGGAACACTAATCATTGATATGCTTACCAGATTTTTCTTTCTTCGCAAGATAATTTCTGCACAAATTTGAAGAATGTTTTGGATCGTTATCCTCCTGGAAGATGAATCCTTTGCCAATCAATTTCTTTCCTTCAGGAAGAGCACGTCGCACGAGGATTGTATGATAAACGGTTTTGTCCATGATTCCTTCAATTCTTTTTAACTGGGTCACTCCATTCGTACATATTCCTCCCCAAACCATAACGCTTCCACCTCCATGTTTCATAGTCGGAGTAATACATTCTTTAATAAACCGCTCGTTTTTCATCCTACGAACGAAGGTCGTCGGTTGTTTCCAAAAAGTTCAAATTTTGACTCGTCAGTGAATAAAACTTGTTTCCACTTCGTCTTCGACCACGTAACGTGCTTCTTGGCGAAACTCAACCTTTTTATGATATTTCTGGCACTAAGTAAGGGCTTGCGACATGCCACTCGTCCACGCATGCCCCAAGAGTGAAGGGAACGATTAATTACCGACTGGCTGACAGGGACCTTTCTACTTGAATTGAAATCTTCGGTTAAAACCGATAAAGTTGCACGGCGATTCCTTACGGAGCATAACTTCAAATAACGCCGGTCAGACTCGTTAAGAACCCTTGATCGCCCTCTTCTCGGTAAGCTTTGGTTGGTCTTCCATTTATTGAAGCGCTGGATAGTTCTACAGATGGTCGATAAAGCATGACCAGTTAGGGCAGCAATGGTACGCATACTTTTTTTGGGAAAACTGTCAGTGAATAATGTTACTATTTTTGCTCGCTCTTCTACGGAGAGTTCTTTTTTTACACCCATCGTAACACCAATTACGCGATCCGCGGGGAACAGCACAGCAGGAAATTCAGGGAACGACTAATGATTACTGAATTCTTTTCATTATGTGGAAAGGACAAAAAGAGGAAAATATGTAAATAGTATTGACAGCAAAAAGCATTTCCGTGCGTTTTCGAAAAAACAAAAATTTTGTTTTTGAAAATTTTGCTAACCATCCCTCCAACGGCCGACCCGCCGTTTGCAGCGCCCCTCGCGGCACTTGAATAAATTCAGGCTATATTTCCTTTCCTCGGATAACACGAGAATAGGGAAAAAGCGGCAACACTGTTTGGTTGGGAAATAGGGGAATAAAGGGATAAAATAGTAAATCCCGTTTTGAATTGAAAATTAGTTATACTACATGCGTTTTTAAAAATTCAAACCATAACGCGCGTTGTAGAGCTTACGAAGCTCTTTTTTTCACAACTTTTCCCGTCGTTGTAAGTGTATTTGCCCCCTATTTAGAGACCGTCAAAGTAGCCGATTTCTAATTAGCCCCTACAGCATGTTCCTAAACTTTTGGATCCATTTGTAGATGCCCTCCCCCTAGATATAAAAATCTGAAAAAAATTCAAGAAGTAGCCAACCATTATGGCTACTTCCAAAAAAAATTTCGTTGTCCCCCGTGAAAAAATGGATTTTTGGGAACGCCACGAAAATCAGCTTTCTAGATAAGCTTCTCTCAGGCGTTCCCAAACTTCTGGTATGTACTGTAGTTTTAGCAAAATTGAATTTTTAAATTTAAAAAGAAAAAGCATTTTTTTAAGTCTGGCAACAGCGCAGCAGACGACGTAATTCTGTCATAGCTTTTTCTCTCGCGTGAAACTCGTTTTTCGTTCAATTGGTGCATCGGAATGGCTCAAACTCCGCGTTGGAATCGGGATTCTAATTGCAAAGCTCACGTTATTCTCGAGAAAATGTTTCGAGACGGTACTATTGAGGCCACTACGCAACCCAAATCAGTCTACGAATCGAATTCAGAGTTTCAAAACTACACTTTGTCTGTCTTCCGCACTGTGTTTAACGAATTAAAAAGCTCCAGTGGCCTTTTATGTAAGTTATTCCCCTACAAAATCTTCCTGTTTCATATATATGATATTTTTTTTTACTGATTCAGTACGGAAACGTAGAGCTGAGGAAGAAAGCTTATATGATGGTAGCAATTCTAGCAGCTCAGGCACCAAAAAGGCCCTCAAGCAATTTCCAGAAGACGAAGCTGATGCTCTCTCAGTTGAGAATCTAGATTCACGGGTTACCCATCATAACCAACCCATTCTCATGTCGGTTTACAAAGAGCCCGTCACCCAACAAGAAAAGCTTATCATCTTGTGTGTGCTTCCCATCGGCGCCACCGATATTCGTTTCACATTGGTTGGTAGTGGTCCAGGGTCGAGGCTGGCCATTATTGACTACTTGTGGCCACCAATTGGATTTGAAATTGAAAACTTGTTTAAAGAGGAAATCAAGGACGATGCAATACCAGCCTGTCATCCGAAAATTATAGCCCTTATGGAAGATCTCAAATTCACTCGTGAATACCTTGGTGAAACACCGAAAGGATCCATTGAACTTGCCCTTCCCATTCCTGTTCAAACGGCCAACAATACAATCAAGCGCTATGGTAAAAATAGAAGAGACGGAAGCCAGGCTATGATTGTTGAGTTGACGGCATTCTAGACCAGCTATACGGTCAACCCTAAAGACTGCAAAATAGAGTTTAGTGCAACGGGCCTATAAAAATTTGTAGTTCTCCTGTTTTTTTTCCAATAACTTGATTTGTTTATTTATAAAATGGACAATATACAAGTTGATGCCATTCATAAAGCTTTTTCTATGTCTTTAAGTGTTTATTACCGCAGCTCCCTGTGCTAGTATTGACTTGTATCGAGGACGATAAAATTTCAATCTTTACTTTAATTCCTTTTTTGTGAAGTACTTAACAATGAACTTCCAGCTGGCAAATTCTGATATTCTTGTGATCTTGTCTCTTGAACTTGATGGCTCGACACCTGACACAAATATAAAATATGATGAGGTAGACCCCTTTCTCTTTAAGTGAGCCTTTGTCCCTCAGTTCTTGTGAGCCTACCCTTCTCATCCCTCTCCCATTATACCATTCCCCTCTTTCTTAAAAAAAAAACATGTTCTTACTGCCCTCTCGTTGCAGTCATTGAAAAACATTTCCACAAAAATTCCGCCAAAAAAGGAGGCAAAAAATAATCGTCACATTAAGGATTATGCATCAATGGCATGTTCCAACACCCTAAGAAAGAAAATTAAACTAATCAAGTGACAATCGAAGACATCGAACCGGAAGTGTTTGAGGAACGGAAATGTGTTTGTTTGAATGTTCCTTTGAGTGAATGATTGATGTTTGGATAAATGAATGTATGTATCAGCTTGTGTATTAATTTGCGTCAAAATTAATTGTCAAATTAATTTCATAATCAAAAAATTAAATTAAATGATAACCATGATTGCTTTTCCTTACTATGATTGCTATTGTTACTGTTACTGCCCCCACGGCGTTCACTGCCTCCGGTCATTCCAATTCCTCGTTCACCTTATCTCCAGTTCCATTGGGAAGATGGTCTTGGAGCGCTCTCAGACTAAAATTTAGGCATTTCTTGGCGTTGCGAGCGTGGACGGGATTCGGGATTGCGTTCAAATCCAGAGCCGCGTTCTGATGGGCCACCTCTAGGAGCGATACCACCTCGACCGCGAGGCCGTGAATGCTCATATTCCCATGAGCGATTATACTTGTTGGGACCGCGAGAATTATAACGACATGCTCTGTAATAATAAAACGACGAATGATAGAAAGAAACGATGAAGGATTTAATACCTGGAGGCTCTTTCTTGGCGAATGTCGTATCCATAGCAATCGACCAACTCCTGGCGAGATTTTGGTCCCTGTTGATTTGGATCAAACATATCATGACCCCAGCGATCGATTGCTTCACTGCGAGTTTTCTTCGGTTTCTCGGCTTGGTCTTAACACCAAAGATTTCAAAAAAAACCTCTGGCTTTGTAAATATTAAGAGCAATGATAACATGAGATTAATATACTTTAGACATTCAGATATTATAAATTTTTTCATAGTTTTGTAATAATTCTTTCTCGTGAAGCATATCCAGGAGGGCATCGTGAGGCATTTCCATACTGAATGACAACTTTATCTTCACTATATTGAAAAACAACTATGGTTGATATGTAAATTTCCCAAAACTAATTTCGATGATGCACTCTGTTATTGGGCTCTGATTCTTCTCCCAAATCAATATCTTTGTCGATTGTCAATATCTTGTCGTTATCGAACACCAAAGAAGAAAATTTTAGTCTATCTACGACTACTCCTCCTTACCTGGAGAAACAGTTGGTCCCTTTCATTTTCAAACAAAATCACAGAAAAATTCTAAATACATTAACTAACACGACTTATTCGATATCTGGAACGACGACATCTGACGTTTTCAAGATTTTTAAAAATGACGAATTCATTTACTGCCTTCAAGTAAAAGATGGCAAAGTGACGATAGTATAACAATCAGACCACTCTGGGATTATCCTTCTCCGTCAAAATTACAGTAAGTCAATTTAAAAATGACAAAATTAAAAAATAATTGCACCAATACAACCCTTGCATATTTAGTTGAGCCCTGTTAAAATGTTTCACCACCATGCCGCGCGCTCCCTTACCGTGCACACACCACGCTCCCCCCTATGCGCACTGCGCACCAAAGGCATAGCAAATAAAAATGAAAATAAAAAATTCATAACTGTTGAACGGGTAGCGGAAAAAGTTTATTACTTGACTGGGTGTTAATGATACCCATACCTATAACTGAAACAAATTTGGTGTCAATCCGAAAGACAGATTTGATCAGCTGACCGTTGAAAAAAAAAACTTTAAAACGGAAATTGCTACATATTGGAAAAGCTTTTTTAAGTTTGAAATACACCATTAAAAAGAAAAAAAAATTCTCTTTTTTTAGTTATTTTCTTAATTTTTGTATGTTATATGTATATCCCCTAAAAAAAATTAAATGAAAAAAACGCGCATGAAATTTATGAAAAACACAAAACTTTAACATTTTATTCTAGGCTTCCCGCTCAAAATAAAAAAAATCCTTTGGTATATAGATTCTAAGTTATACAATAATGTTAAAAATAATATTCTCTATTAAATATGATGTTAAAGATTCAAAAATATTAATGAAATAAAAAAGGAAAAAAACAAACATTCTATCAACTATTCCATTCAATAACTTTCCTAATTAAAAATAACGATTTGATTAATAAGACGAGTTTTTAAAAATTTTTTTTTAATTAAATGATGAATCCATAACGATTGAAGACATGAGTCAATTGAAAATTTCACTTGATCGTTTGGATTCTTGATAAATAATAATTAATTATTTTTTAGTCAAAGGATCAAATGAATTTGTAAATCCACTTCCAATAAAGTCAACTGGATTTACAGAGTGTATTGATGGAGTAATGCCGGAAGTAATATTCAGCAGGTAAAAATTCTAATAATAATAATAATAACAATAATTATGATAATAACATTTTTTAATGACTAATATTTAATGACAGAGAAACTGAAGGGGTGTGGTGTCAAAACCTTTGTCATCTTTGTCCAGTAAAAATGTGGATAAAGATTTTGTTGAATGTACTCTTTGTGTGCCCAACGGAGGAGGGCCACCATTAGAATCAGATACCGGAACTTGGTATTTGCCTCAAATTTTTCCAAAACTGTCAGTTGGCAACAACTTCTTTGTGTTTTTATACACACGCAGTTCTGGTGGAATAGGAATTCCAATTGATTATTTCCACAAATTACGCAAGAAACTCACGGATAATTCCCAGTAATCATTCCATATTTAATTTTTTTATATATATTAAATTGATTAATTATTATAAATTATAATATAGGCTCATTTGGGACAAATTAAAATCAGACACTGATCTTGATTATCAATTACAAATCTTTCAAGAAGTCGCAGGATATGGATCCATATTGGCTTCGGAGCGAAATATGTACCAGACTTAGAATCCTACTGACCATGGCTTGCTTCACTTGCCAATCAAATTTGTTTCAGATTTCATGATTTCTCTAAAAAAGAAAAATGTGAAATTTGCATATATGATGAACCACCCTGGAGACTATATGGGAAAATTCTCAAACTTTGTAAGTAAAATATAATATCCGAGGTAATATCTAACAAACAAAGATTAAACGGGCCACTTTTTATATTAATTAATATTATTAATTTTGTATAGTAATTAATTCAAAATTTGCTATAGGAAACCCATTTTAAATACTTAAGCTATATGGCATCATGCCAAACGATGTTTACTAAATGGCTTTTGGCGTTCAATTGACACGAGCTACTAAAAATGAACAACGTGGAGTTATTCCGAAATTTCACCATGTTTTCCGGTGAAGAACTATTGCAAAAAATCAGAATCATTAAAGCATCAGAATCTCAAAAGACTCCAAAATCATTTGAGGGTGTTGATGGATATCTTTACAGCTTGAGTTTACGTAAATCTATTTTTTTTAATTCTTCCGACCCAAAAATTCAAAAAATTTTATTCATTACAATATAGACGCCACAGAACGTATGACTAAAGTTGCTAATAACAGAAAAAACGAGACAGTTCCTCGCGTTCGTGACCCATAACTTTATTAAACGAATCAAGCAAAAAATTATCGAACAACGTATGCCTAATAAAAAATGAAGCAGCCATTGTGTAAGTAGATTTTATTGATAGGTGACTTGAGGAAAATGCATTGCAAATAGTGTCATGCGTGCAGTCTGAAAGTATACGTAAACTGAAACCACTTTCAGGTGACAACATTGCTACCACGAAAAACTAAGCTACACTAAATTAAAACTCAAGGGCTTGGGTAGGTGAAAACAAAGGAAAAGAAAAGTTGCGCGTTAAATCCACGTTTCAATTTTTACGTGTTGCCAAGTTTGTAAGCAAAACGAAGATATGCTAAGTAATAACCCTTCTGTCCTAATTTTCTTTAAAAGGATTCAGTATTTCTAGAGTATAAATTATTGGCGAGTTCTGAATCGCCAAGATTGTCTGTTTTGTTGGTGGAACGAACCAGGAAATTTAAATCTGGCAACCCCGGTCGAGGAGTATGAAAATCTATAGAGAAGGGAGGAGCATTTAGTAGACGACAGTATTTCTTCTTTTCGTTTATTAGTCATTTCGTTCAGGCGGGTTTCCGTCCTCGCTCTCCTCTTTTCTTGCGTTTATTATGTCGACTTCCTAAACATGTGTAATCCTCAAAATAAATTTAAAAATAAATAAACCCGAGCCATTCCCGATTCAAAATAATTTCCTGGTCTTGCTTGTTTAACGTTTTAATTGTTTTTTTATCGTGTTTACTCGTGTCCGGCCTACACGTTTAGGTACAAGACAAATTGTAAAAAAATTCACAAATTCTAAACCAAATAGCATTCCACAGAGTCAATATTTACTCACAGGCGAGAAAAATAAATTAGAAATTATTCATCAATCAGTGAAAAACAAACCAAATAATAAAAAAATCAGAAAAAATGAGAGCACAAAATCAGAACACGACGTAGCTGTAAAAAGACGACGTATAGTATAGCTCGGAGAAAAATTCACAGTTTACAGCGTATGAGATGTACGTATATTGACATAATAGGAGTAGTATGAAAGAGAGCAGGAAAAGAAAAGTATACAGAGAAAATAGTAATATTCAGAAGAAATATATTACTACCGTTAAATTTCTTTATGTTGATGAGACGGCTGCTGCCATTATTGTGGTGTTGGCTGCTGCTGGGGTTTCTTCTAAAGTTCTGGGGGTGGTTGCTGATAAGGTGGCAGCTGCTGGGGCTGCTACTGAATTTGTTAGAATGGATAATTTTTTCCGGGTGGCTGTGGCTGTTGCTGTAGCTATGGTTGCTGCTACTGAAGTTGTTGTAGTTGAAGGTTGGGATCATTCAAAAATCCGTAGATTTGGTCAACGCTGCAAAAAAAAAATTATGCGCTAGTTGTGGGCCACTTTCGTTATTCCTCTCTGTTCCTCTCTCTGTTCCAATTTCAATACATTAAATTACTTTTTCTTTTCAATGAATTATACGGTGGATTGGTGTTGGCCCGAGAATGGTAAGGCCCGGTGCCATTCCTGGAGATAGAAAAATTTGAGGACATTTTTTTGCCCTTGGACACTTATAGGAAGATACATACATATTGGTACCCTGTTTCTCCTGAAAAATTTATTCGAAATCATATTAGAGCGAAAACAATTCTGGTTCTATACAAACCAATAGTAATAGTTGAGCTATTCTTCATTTTTGATTTGCAGTAGCACTGGTAAATCCTTGTCCAAGTCCAAGTGGTAATTACCAGGCCTTATCTGCCTCTCATAATTTTCAGGTAGAACCAATCGATAATTTCATCTAGGGCTAAAATCATGGTATCTGATGGAGATTCGTTGCAATCAAGAAATCACTTTAATAGCACATTTATCGATCCAACCTTATTATTCGTGGCGCTGGTGAGTCTATGTTTTTTAATAACCCATAATCCTAGACGGTCTACATCTTTTTGTATTAATTTTCGAAAAATTATTAAAAATTCCTAAAATAATGATGTTTCTATGGTCAGTTCCAAGCCCATCACTATTCTAAACTGCTAAAGCAGCATGGCAGTTATTTTCTTACCTTTTTAACCTGGGTGGCCTCGGACGAGTGGCTACACTGTTCTTGAACGTTAAATAATGTCACCTTGTCCTTGCAGTCTTGCAACGGATGACTTTTTCTCCAACCAAATTATTCTCATTGGAAATTGCTGTTACTTTCTGCTCTTTCTTTAACATTTTGGTTGCCCCAAAAATGTTACTTTGCCCATACACGTTAAAAAAATCGTAAAAAATTGTCCACTTATCATATGGGAATGAAGTCTTTTGCCTTAGTTGAAAACTTTGCGAAGGTATTACACAAAAATAATGGCAAAATTAAAACTTTCAGATTTTTGACCTAAACCTGTCCCACCAATTGCAAATTTGCGATTAGCCAATGGCAAACCACCATTGATACCCCAGGGATTTTAAAATAGTATTTTGGCCATGCTTTCTTCTCCAACCCCATTACCCCGCCAAACGCCTTCTATATTTTCAATCAATAAGTTGAAAATCTCTTTAAGTTGATATCTCACCATCCTTGGTATAGTTAGATGTTGAATTGGCGCTACTCAACATTTTTGAATTACAAGTGAGGTGGTGACCGTTTCTTCAACTTTGAGGAGTAGTTTAGCCAAAGCGCCGTATCCGAGTTCATCGGCGTCGTCAAAGATGTGGATTTGAATTAACTTCAGAATTTTATTTAGATATCGTAAGATAGTCACTGATTTCAAGTGATGTTTAGATTCCGGTCCGATCGCAGCTCTTTTTGAACCTAGTTTAGTACTAAACGTGACAAAGACATCCATTGAGTAAAGAGAAAGTCCTTTGAGCCCTTTCGAAGTCCTTCTTGAATTTTTGTTCGAAATTCAATCGATTCTTCTTCGAGTTCAGTTTCGAATGAATCCATATAATTATCCATGTAGCAGTTTCTCTCAACCTTTTCAACGAAACCAGGGAAGTCCCCTTTTTTTTGCTGCCTTTCGTAGATTTCGGATGGTCTAGTGAGCGTTGTAGATCGCCACAGGGACCATAAAGCGTTAATGTCATCGTGGCGGACTCTCAATTGATTAAACATCCCTTTAAATGTTGCCCAAAATTGCAAATTTTCTTTCACTAAGTCATATGAGTATCCCAATCAGGCTTGTCTTTAGATCGGGGACCTTCAGCAATCGATTATTTCAAGAGATCTCGCAAAAGGTCTCAGCCCCATCGAAAACTACGCGGCATTTTCCTGATTTTACAGGGTTGAATTCATTGTGATGAGAAAGTTACCATGTGCGGCCGACGGGTCCTCCACCTCATTTTCTTCCAAATTCCTTGCATTGCCTTGGTTGAAGTTATCCTTGATGTTGAGCACATAAGCGTTTGCTTTAGTCGGGTTCTTCTTTAAGTTTTTGTCCAAAGATTAAAAACGGGCCAAAGCAACAGCAAAATTGTCTGATAAATCTGGGTGTTTGGTTGCCCATAGTAACGGGGCTTCTTAGCGTTCGCCGGTGTAGATCACGTTTTCTTCCAGTAGCTTGAGAGCTCTGGGTTTTTTTTTCTTAACATGCAGTTTCGCATCAGGGAAGATGCCAAACGATTCAAAGGATCACAACCTGTGAAACATTTTACTTAAGTCGGCCCGTGTTTGTTGGTTTGTCAGCATATTGAATGAAGGATTCACGTTTTTGCCGGCTATTTTTCAGGAAGGAACTCGAACGCACCATCCGAACACCGTTTTTATTCCCCATGGCCCTAGAGATTTGGGTTTAGATTTTTTTTCTCTAATTCTTCATGTGCTCCCTGTTAATCTGATCCAGGAACACACTGATTTTCGAGAAGTCCACTGAGACTAAATCAAAGTCTGCCAAATAAGGGTATTTCAATTCCTTAGTTGGCCAATCGATGACTGTAGGATGTTGGTTGAAAGTCTTCACAGCAGGCAACTCGAAAGCAGTAAAGGAGAAAGAACCGTCCAGTGACGTCTGGTTTCTGAACGCAGATCAACGCGTCCCCATACAAGGTTCCGGGTTCTCATCAGCATCTTCAGTAGGGGGGCTCAGCTTCCGTGCTCGCAGAGTTTTTTTAGTCTTTTGACTAAACCCCGAGCCCTGGTCGATCAATGCATTTGGGAAAAGTGAGTGACCACTTGCTTCCACTTCGCGATCCATTTTAGTTATTCATTTATGTTCTGTTATACTGTATAAGGTGTTTTGTGACGAATGGTATGGCCTCCCCAAAGCGATGAAAGCATTGACTTGAATCCCATCGAGCAAGTATGGGATCTTCTGGTATGGGTATTACCAGATAGCTGATCTTTGTCGTTGCTACAATAGTTATCTATTAGCATGACTTTCTTTGACTTGCTGAGCCTTGAGTTTTGAGTTTCTCCCTGTGACTCATCATCATCTTCATCTAAACTAAAAATTTTTCTTTTAGATAAAGCACATCTATATATTTTATTTGTATATAAATATTGTTGCGGTTCGATCCTGATTTTCATTTTCGCGGATTTCACGCCGGTACATCGGTTGCCAGCCAATCCATGTCACTTCCAGCCTTGTCGGAATCGTCAAACTCAGTCGAAGCAAAGCCAACAAAGTCAATGTCTTGAGATTCTCAAATCAAAAGATTTTACAACTTCTTCCGAAAGAGGGGAGGAAGCAAAAGAATAAAACACCCGTCTACTGAATAGCAACGGTTGTGTTCATCCGTGAGGCGTCGTCAAAGTCCACGTGAATCACGGATTTGACAAACCGGGGGGTTAGACATTATAATTGCACCATTCGATTAGAAAAAAATCCAACTAAGCTAATTGAGATGACCAGACGCGTTTTTTGTTAATCTTTAAATTAAACCAGGTATCCCTAGAGGTAATTTTTTGAAATAGTTTTTGTAAGCTTATGGACAGAGAAACTTACTTCCCCAAAAAACTAGCGTAGGTCTTACTGAACAACTTAGCATAAGACCAGACGTGATTATTTGATGCAAAATATCAACCAGACGTGATTTAACGGCTCGATTTCACCCGTTAAACATATAGAAATTCCCCATGCAATTGTAGAATTTCAAATGTGACCGCAAGAATAGGGTAGATGCTACCCTACTAGCACACTTACGTCTATTGGACGTTTAAATTGGGTCCGTTTTTCTTGACGTGGACGTCCTAGGTGGGCGTTATTCTAACCATCATAGAACGTCCAAATGCCCTGTCTATAGGACTCCATACCGGACATCCATGACATTCGTTTTAGGACGTCAAATGGACATCCGAAAATGAACATCCATTTGACCTAAAAATGAACGTCCATAGGATGCTAATATTACATTTATTTGGTCCACAATTGAACGTAAATCTAACCTTAGCGTTAAAAAATAAATTTGAATGAAATTTTTTAGAAATCCGATCTAAATTACCATTTATTTTTAAAACAACACAAATGATACATATCAAAGTAAAGAACATCCTAATATTTGGCCACACGAACAGGTAAATAACTGCCCTAGATTGTTCTTGCACTGTAATCACGGTATGTGCTGCACTGCAATGAAGGTGTGGTCTGCACTGCAATCACGGTGTAGTAAGCACTGACAGCACGATGTAGGCAGGACTGCAATTACGGTGTAGGCAGCACTGAAAGCACAGTTTGGGCTGCACTGCAATCAAGGTGTGGGTTGCACTGCAATCACGGTGTGGGCTGCTGCAAATCGACGGTGTGGGCTCATAAAAATTTTTTTATACAGTGACTGGCATAAAGTTGGCTTTACCTGACTTTAAAGTTGCATCAATTTCCTCAATTCCTTGTCACTCTAGGTTAAATTTTTGATCGTAGATATCCATATCGATCAATTTAATTTGGGGAGGGAAAGAGAGCTGAAATCAGATTCTTCAGCAGCTAAAGGTTCTAGCGCACGATAAGCTTCATACGATTCTGAAAAATAAATATATTGTGAATATGAATAACTGCGAAATAACAATAACAATAAAACATACCAAATGTTCCCCTGGCCCTACACTGATAAAGATACCAATCTGGTTGAGGAGGTTTACGTTTCAATGCAGTCCTGTCCCCAAGTGTCTTTGGATACCAACACTGCTTCTTATTTTCTTTAACCCAAAAATCTGGTAAAGTGGCAACATAAGGAACTGTTTTAGTAATTAAATCTACTAGAAAATAGTTGCCAGATTGATCCTGCCAAGAGAGTCGAGTTTTAGTATCTGATAATAACGATGTGCAACTATGTTCAAATAAAACTTACAACTGAAGCCGCCATTGAGATGCTGGTAGAGAATTCAATACTTCTTTCTTGTTGTAGAAAAAATCAGAATCTATGCCTGCAAAGTAAGGTAACCTTTAGTTAGTTGTCAGGTAAATAAATTTTCATTTGTAGTCATCGCGTGGTCAACAACTGAATTTCAAACATGAAGAAACAAGGAATAGAACAAATTACCCATACAATTGTAAAAATATCTCAACTCTAAAGCTTGAATTACAAAAAAAAAATGTTAACTTGCACTTTCAGCTGGAGGTGCAGGAAAAACGCGTTACTATAAATATTTAACGATCAGAAAGCAAAATATGAAATGTTCATCAGCCACTAACCTCATGGAACAATTTCATAATGTCTTAGTCTGCTGAATTTTTGCCAAGCTAAAGGAGAAAGTATATACACTGTTGCAAATAATTTTGTAATTGTTCCATTTTGATATCCATGATTGCTGATCCAAGCAAAACATTGGTTATTTGTTATGCTGAGCTTCCGGCCCACGTCTTTCCGGCCCATACCTTTCCGGTCCGCTTTTTTTGGGGGCCGTAAGTGTTGTTAATTTCCGGCCCATTTGAGTGATGTTACGGCCCAAACTAAAAAAAATTTTCAAAAATAGAAAAATTTTCATAAGTGATAGATTAGTGGCGCTGCCAGTTACTTTTTTAAAACTCTTGATTAGTATTCTTGGCAACGCTAACAAAAGTGAATGACAGACACCATGGCGCTGCCAGTTACTTTTTAGCAGACAAATTTTCACGCATAGCACATGTCGGCAACCTATCGTAAAGATGTCATGTGTGACTTGTAATATTGCATTTAGTGGACGTACCCCACAAATAAATAAGTGTGTTGAATGCTTTGGCCATGTACATCGTACATGTTTGCCTGGAAAAGGTAATTTTAATTTGGTGTAATATTCTGTTTAATTCGATTATAAAAAATGTGTTGTTAGGTATGACATCAACCGATTATGTGAGAATGAAAAAGTATGGTGAATCATTTGAATTTAAGTGCGTAAACTGCAGTTCTAATAAGGTATTATACTTTTTACATGAAATCAGTTTTTATTTCATACACATTTACAACAAACATTTCTGTTCACAGCCTTCCTGCTCTGGTCACATTCCCATAAAAAATTCTGCCTCGCAGTCTTCCAGCTCTGGTCACATTCATACAAGAAATTCTTCTTCGCAGCCTTCCAGCTCTGGTCACATTCATACAAGAAATTTTTCTTCGCAGCCTTCTGGTCACAGTACTACAAGGATTTCTGCCTCGCAGCCTTCCAGCTCTGGTCACATTCATACAAGAAATTCTTCTTCACAGCCTTCCAGCTCTGGTCACATTCATACAAGAAATTCTTCTTCGCAGCCTTCCAGCTCTGGTCACATTCCCATAAGAAATTCTGCCTCGCAGCCTTCCACCTCTGGTCACATTACTACAAGGATTTCTGGCTGGCAGCCATCCACTTCTGGTCTCATTACTACAAGAGATTCTGCTTCAGAGCCTTCCACTTCTGGTATCATTACTGCAAGAATTTCTGCTTCGCAGACTTCCAGCTCTGGTCACATTACTACAAAAATTACTGCTTTGCAGCCTTCTTTAGCTATGGTTATTCCACACCCAATAACATATATTTTCATGATTTTATGTTGATCGTTATTTTTAATTACATCTTTTTAACAGACTCGACAAGCTTCTATTGGTCAAATTTCTTTTTGGTTATTTGCGTATATCATATTCTAAATTAAATTAATATTTTTATCAATTCATATATTACTGATGCTTCATTTACATAACTAATGTGTTTTTGTTTGGGCAACGATCTTTCATAAAATAATCCGGCAACTTAATTCATGTGCAATTGTCTAGAAAGCTTGTTAGTCTGCTAAAAATCAAAATCACATTTTCAAAGGGCATGTCCCATTTTGTTCTTATTTCATATAGAGTTTTTTTAGAACAGTAATATATTAGGCGGTGTATTACTTACGGTATTGTGAATAAAATTAACGGTCCCTAATGATTTATATCAGTCGAACTTAACTATATCTTTTGTATATCTTTGTCATATTTTTGTAAGAAGATTATGTCGCAAAATCATCCAAAAGAGACTTGTTCATCTTCATCAGCCATTAACATTAATACTTGTAAATCACTGTCTTTTTAAATAAAAACTCTGGTCTGACAACTTGAAATTTTCTTACTTTTAATTTAGCATAATCAATAAAATAAATGATAAAAAAGAACTCACTTATTTCTCGTATAAATATATATCACAGATTAGGATATCCATATAACGTCCATAGAACGTCCGGCAATCCACACTATATTCGTCCGTTTTTGGTTATAGCTGCGAACATCCAGCTATAATCCAGCTATATAGCGTCCATTTATGAACCATCTATTTCTTCATTCATTCTTCCATCTTTTTCACAAAAGCATATACATCTTAAAAACATACCCTAATATCTTTAAAATACGATAAATCGTATCCTTTCCCAAACTCAAACTTTTCTGTTTCGGCTACATCGATGGGATTTTCCGATTCTTCCTCAGGTGGCACACTTGTCATTATAATAATGAAAATTTAAGATTCTAATCTAAAACTACAACTACAGAACGAACTACACTACAGAAAAGAATAGCTAAAAAGAAAAGCTAACAAACAAAATTAATCCATTGCAGACTGCATGGAGCCTATTCGTGTTTATACTGTGTTGTAGCCCTCCGCCACCACGAGCGCTACCGTGCCTACGGTCGTCGGGGCGAACCCTACCGCCTTAGATTGTACCCTGAAAAGTCGGTAGGGTTCGCCCCGACGATCGAGATCAAGTTGCATTCTTGACTTGTGATTCATGTGAGGTGTTTTCCTTGGCATTTTAACATTTATTCATTACAGCTTTTTTGGAATGGAAAAATGTGTAAATTACAATTCCCAAATTTGTCAACAACACCAACTGTTTGACTATTGACTTAGAAAATTTCTCAACACACTGAAGACTGAATCAATTATAAATATACGACTTATAAATAAAACCTTCTGGACCCGCAACCCCACAAAATCGAGTGATCAGCTGATCATATCTAGTTTTTAATCATCAGAGATCAGAGATTTTCAGCAAAAGCTCGGGCTCGCTTACATTTTATCTCTCAAAATCTTCGCCCTCATACATAGTTTTACGTCGTATCCGTCGTTTTTGATTAGTTTTTACGTCGTACCGACTTGTGAAATGGCGGAACAATCAGCCGCAGTCAATATCGATCCACCTGAATCTGGCACTAATCAAACCGAAGATAGAATTCCTGATACGTCTAGTGAATTACCGAAAGGTACGACACAACCTGCAAACGAACCTGCCGAAAAGGAAAAAATTGAGGAAAAAAACCATTTTCAGAAGATACTGAGCAGTTGCTGCTTTAAGGTGTTCGACCTAAGAGGTCTTTCAAATTTCAAATCAGAAGTAACTCCGGCTTAAGAGAACTAGAAAGTAGTGAACCCCTGGGTACTCAACCCAGAAGGAAACTTGCCGTATAAAGGTTTCACATGGTCTTCTTCTTCGTCAAAAGGAAGAAGAAAAAGACATAGACTATAGTTATTCAAACTAAAAGTTATCAGACTAAAAATTCAAAGGAGATTGCTGCTCGTCAATATCAACGAGCTTCATGCAGACTATAAAAAAATCCAAAGATTGTGCTGGTGTGAAAATTTTTGGCCTTTCCGTATTTGCAGACCAGCGGCCAAAACATGGGATAACTGTCGGAGCAAGTGGCTCACATACAGTTGGCGTGTGCATATACCACCAAAATTTAAAATTAATGTTATCGGGAATTGGACTTTACGACGACCGATCTATTTCAAACCTTTTTCGGTTATCAAAGCTGGACATCCGATGGATGTTATCAGTTGGACTTTCAGTAAAACCAATCTATACAGAACGTCCATTGGATGTCCGCAGCAAACCAAAAATGGACGAACCTAGTTTGGATGGCCGGACGTTCTATGGACGTTATATGGATGCCGTGTGCTAGTAGGGTATTACACCGACTAAATTTGGTACCAAGGAAAAACCCATTAAGAGATCCCTTTGCTAAAACTACTTTTTCAGTTTGAACATGTGAAGCTCTTAGATTGGCAATTTATTTCGAAAACCTATTTGAAAAACGAGAAGAATATATGAAATGCTTCTAACCGGATTAACAGGTTATTGAACCATGGTTTCTGCATAGAACTTGATTTGCTATTGAAAGGTCGTATGAAACATAGATTGATATCTTGTCACACTTATTTGGGATTCTCAAAGACGCCTACATGGTTTTTAACTACATTCAGTCTAGTTGGAAACGCGTCGATTTGTGGCAAATACCAACTAAACGAGAAAAGGTTAAGTCTTGCAAAAATCCATTTAATGAAAATAAAGGAAAGAGAAGCTTAAGAAATTTATGTTGAAGAAACTAATGCTGATTTGAAGCGAACAGAAGATTTAACATTTGGATAAACATTTCTGAACGTAACTCATTTGATGCTGCTGTTGCCGAGAAAACATTGACACAATTTTGTTCGACAACTCTGTGGCAATCGAAAATGTATTCATTGGAATTGTATTCAAATAGATACAATGATTCACAAAACACAAGGGATTTTTATTTTGGTTTCATTGTCCAACAAAAAACAAAAAAATAAATACAAAAGTTTGGCACGAGACAGTTATAAGGACCATGGAAGTTTCACAAGAAATCGCTGAAGACAAACTTCTGCATGTAATTGAAGAACTAGAACTTAACGGCGTGGCTTCCGTGTTCTACGGCCACAACAAAACTCGTCATCGTGGACTCATTTGTCGGGTTGTTTCCATGGAATTACCACAAAGCAATGTTTTTCGTAAAATTCCCAAAATATTCAAAGACCTAAGAATTGGAACCATGAGGCAAACTCATCACTCGTATAATTCTCATGAAACATGATGCCTCTTTATGTCTCAAAAGCTGCTACAATTATCTGTTTGGGGATTGAATGTCCGACGTGATACCCTTACATCCCAACGGGATTTCCCGAATATGATGCTACTCGCTGAAATTTGTGATGAAGTACTACTGAACAAAAAATGCAGCTTGAAGATACCTTTGAAATTATACAATCCATTCATGTCAGTCCCGATGAAGAAAGTTCATATTCAGATAGATCAAGTAAGTCAGATAGTCAAAGTGAGTCAGAAAAAGAAAAAGTTGAAAAAAATAAACGATCTGAAGCAGAAGACAATGTTAATAAGTCTGAAAGTGATTCGGATACAGATAGTAAGTCACAGGCACCAACAAAACATAAAAAAATTGAAAGAAGAAAGAAAAGACGAACAGAATTAAAGAAACTTCTCAAGCCAGACCTTATTGAAAAAGTTATCCAACTTGAATATGACGAAAAAGAGTCCAGAGATTTAAAAGAAGCTTACATGGTAAGTTGCATAAAATTCCCTTTGAAAAAAAAGGTCCTCGAGTAAAATATTTTTTTAATTTTAATAACCTAGCCTAACATCGAGAAATTACGATTCTGTTTTGGTTACAAATTTAATGTAGTGAATTACTAAATACAGTTACAGAAACGTTGTGAAAAATGGAGGACTTTTTAGAGCGAGGGAGGGTGCGACCGTCTAGGGCAGAGGGCAATTCTGCAAGACCATTAGACCGAGGAAGGTCGAGAAAAGGAGACAAGCTAGGTCGAAGAACAAAGGAGGGGGCGGGGCTTAGCAAATCAAGTGGAAAGGGATGCAGCGTTGTGACGCTGTCACACAAAAAAATGTATTTGGAGGGAAATTGAAATATCTCCGACAATAACATTGAATAACTAAATAAATTATATTTTAATATTTAACAGGAAGAATTGACAGAAAAAAAACAGGAACTGAAAGAAAGCAGACACCTTTTGGTAATGTAATTACAGTTCGATAAATAAATTTATTTTTAGTCACCTTTTTTCTTTAACAGCCGTAAAAATCAGACACTCTTTCCAAATTAAATGAGGACTACAAGAAACTTAAAGATGGTAAAAATGAAATTTTTATGTATACATTATAACCTAACCTATAACCTAGCCTAACCTAACCTTATGGTGCGCCGTTGGTAGCAGCGAAATCGAGTACTTTTTTTTCACTACCCCCTCCTTTCGTCTGTTACAGTCGTCTGCTCGCCGTTGCCAGGTAATCTTTTCACAGCGCTTATTTTTTAAATTTAAGGTTTTAAATCTACTTCAAAAATGATTAGATATTTATTTTATTTATTATTATATTTAATTTATATATTTTTGCGCATTAATTTGTATATATGTTTGATTTTTTCATTAAAAAAGATACCACCCAGCTGACTGCTCACTGTGCTCAGAGCTCACAAAGTCGGAAGCCATTCACGTGCTCAACATTTGTCATCGTGCAGTTTTCATTACCTTACACTGCTTGACAACTGCTTCCTTGGTAATTTTACTTAAAATATGGTTTCGTTTCCTCATTCTAATGTGCAGTTCCTAGTTCTAAGCTGCAGTCTTCAACATTATGGAACCCATTTGTAAAGAAAAACTTTACCAACTAGTTGACTGGGAGTTTACTCCAAAGCAAATAGCAAAATGGTTTGGTGTTTCCCGCTGGACCATTCATCGAAAAATGAAAGAATATAATATTTGCGTGAAAACATTTTCCAACATTTGTGATGAAGACCTCATGCAAGTTATATCAAATGTCTTGGCTGAAAAACCAAACATGGGTATTTCATATTAAATTTTTGAAACAATTTCATAATTTAATATGTTTTTTTGGCGTTCAATTGCAGGAGGTGATGTTTATCTTAGAAACCATTTAAAAGCTAATGTAGGAGTATACGTTAAAAGATGGCGTATAAGAAAATGTCTCCATAATTTATTCGGATCGCAAGCGAGAATGAAGACTCAAATTAAAAGGAGACGTTACCAAGTTCGAGCCCCTTTGTCGATGGTTTATTTGGACACTCACCACAAACTAATTAGATGGAGTATTGATGGCATTACTACGTATTTTTCCTACCTAGTTTTCGACAAATGAAAATTGGCGCGGCTTTTTTCTTCTGTATACCCCCCCCCCTCCCTTTAATCGCGCTTTTATTTTACAAGTAAGGTCCAATTTGGTCAAGCAAAAAAAAAATTGTTCTTAGGGGGTAGGTTATACAAATTAAAAAAGCCGCGCCAATTTTCATTTGTCGAAAACTAGGTAGGAAAAATACCTAGTAATGCCATCAATAAGATGGAGTTTCGTTGTAGTTGGAGTGGTAGACGGATATTCACGAAAAATCTTCTGCATGAAGTTAGACACCAATAACAAAGCGAAAACGGTTTAAATGCATTTTATGCAAGGAGTTAAAGAACTCGGTCTACCATCAAGAGTTAGGTAAATTTCTTCGTTCTTCTATTTCCATTACATTTTTCAAAATACTATTGTTTTCTAGAACTGACAAAGGCAAAGAAAATGTCGGCGTTGCCCATTTGATGTATCTTACCAGAGGCGGAAATCGCGCTAGTTTTATTTCTGGTCGTTCGGTTCACAACACAAGAATAGAACGAATCTGGAGAGAAGTGTTACCGTGTTACGTGTGGCCCTTTCTTCCTTTAGAGAGTTGTTTTAGTGAGTATTGAAATAAGTGTACTGCCAAGTAAAATAACATTATTTAGAAATCTTTTATTTCTTTTTAGTTCCATGTAAGAGAAACGAATTCTGGATATTTCTAACATTATGGACATGTTTGCACTCCATTTCGTGTTCCGCCAACTCATACAGAAATCTTTAGATGAATTCAGTGCCATGTGGGATTCACACAAACTCCGAACTGAAGCTTTAACTCCAATACAGTTATTCACTCTGGGAATTGAGGAACTCAAAAGACGGTCGCTAGTGAACGGAAAGGACTACACGGAGTTGCAACAATTTCATGTCGATACGGAACTCGTCAGTATCATTCAAAACCATTGTATTAAAGGGGTTCGTGGTGTACAAGTACCTCGTGTTATTAGCCCACCCAAAGATACCTTAGCAGAGTTAAGACAACTTTATCCAATTACTGACATAACTTTTAATAATTCAGTAGAAATGTACCTCTTTGACGGTATGTCCTTAAAACAATCAATGCATAGAATTTGGTACGCTTTGGTACGTTTCATTTGGTACGCTATATCGAATTTAATGAAAGTGGTCATCGAAACACGTTCCTCATCATTTGTTACTTATTGAGTTATTGTTATTACTGATTTATATAGTGTCAGGGTGTCCGCGCAAAATTTAGCTTTGCTTTGCCTCAACTTTCACGAAGAATATTTGCAAAATCTAAGAATCAAAAGATCAAACTCATAACAAGAAATTTTGTCTTGTACCCGTCGCAAACAAATAGTCAAAATTCCCTGACGTTTGTGCTAATTTCAACCAATTCCTTGACATACAGTGAATTTTCCGTGTTCTCCCTGATTTCCAAACGCGCGGTCACCCTGCATTTACAGTAAATAGCGTTTAGTGTAAGTCACCAAGAATTCCCCTCAATACGACCGGTAGACCGGTAGACTGCATTTCTAAACAAATAGCAATTTTACATAACGTTTACCCACTGTAATTAACATGTCAGTTCCATAAATCTAGAAAGCGTTCTGTAGTAAGATAAATGCATAAAATAGCTTAACTATTTTGGGTTGTTCTTTATTGTTTCAAGATACTTGGTATTGCAATTAGATTTCCTTTCCCGATTATCTCATAGCTTTATCAAAAACGTCCATCATTTAAACACTTTGAAGTAGAAGATCATGTTTGTGGGGATTAAGCGACAAGATGCTAACAAAAAGGGGACTTGCAAATCAATAACAAGGCCAATGCATATCATTTATCCGTTGTCTGAGATTTTCTGTGTATTCAAATTATCATTTCGTCTGAACACTTTATTTAAAACCAATTACAATTTAAAGACAACGGTAATGGTCGTCGCAAACACTTACACAACATGAATTATTGTGGCACTGTTTCGACAAAAAACTTGATTATAAAAAAACGATCGACAATTTTTTAACGGTTAAAGGCTAGTCTTTGTTGCAACTAATGAAAAGTGGATTGTATTGGAACTGTTTGGCTACTCTATGGTGCACTTCATGTGATGTTCAAACCTTTTTGACAATTTTATGTGCTTCTTGCACTGTCTGCATTTTATTGTATCCTCTCGTTCAGCGACATTAATTTCATCATATGGAACAACGTAGACCGTGCTACTTTTCGATGGCATTTTCTAATAATATTTAAACAAAATGAAATTAAAAAAAAACAGAAATGAAATAAACGTTTCTTTTACAATTTTCCATACCTGCATCAGTTGTGCCATAGAAGGCACAACTGCCAACTTGCCACTTTGAAAAATGGATCAAGAAATTTGTCTGTCTTTTTCATTTTGCAAGCCAGAATAAAATCCCCCTTCAATGATGGGAAGTTCCTAAACAGAGGAAAAACTATTCAGTAAAAGAAAATTTTTCCCGAGAATAGGTTGCTTACGACAAAATGAGTTGTTGCATTTCTGTACGTGAATGATCTAATGGTACGTTAATCACTTTAGAACCCAAACTTGCGTTCGTCAACTTAATCTCTTCTTCGTCCCCTGGAATTCGTATTGGTTTTTCTAGTTTCCTAAGACAGTAAAACTCAACTTGCTGGCACTTAACAGCCGATTTTCCCTTACCAAGTTTTCCTGTCAGAAACAAAAACGAATTGTTATTCATGCAGCCTGTGATATTCTGTAAATAATGTTTTACGATCAGATGTGTACGATCCATAGCTTAAATTTACAGCTTTCCTCGATTGTTTCACAAGATCCTTTAACGATTTATTTTTCATGTTGCTGGACTTGGACCGAATCGGTGACGAACTTTGACTACTCTCATTTGACGAATCAATTTCAGAATTTGAAGAATGAGAAAATTCTGATTTTCTGAAGGTAGACGAAGGCCTCGAAGAATAGTGACTCTGACGATTATCATCCTTCTTCACATTAGAAGACTGTTTCATTGAAGATTTCTTTCGAATTGGAGAGTGACTTCGTGAATCGTCTCGTTTGGTCGGATAGCGTGTTCACTGTTAAAAAGGGTTTCGAAAATTGAAGGTTTTGTAACCTTCAGTTTTCGAAAACAGAATTCAGTTTTCCGATATCTCAAGTTTAAAACGTTCGGTTTTCCAACGTTTCGACAATTTTTTCTTCTACATGTTACAACCTTTTGTTTTCGAAGGTTTTTTTTTGTTAAAAATTGAAAACTATGTAACTACAAGTTAAAACCTTTTATTTTCACAAGTTTAACAACGCTTGCGTACTTGGCGTCGTAAATTTTTGTCACTTGTCCGCCATTAAAAAGTGAAAAGTGAAATTGTTGTTCTTTAAGTGTGGATTATAATATAGAATTAATGTTTTATTCCTATCGTCAAATATATTTCCGATATTTTCGGAAAGGAAATCACTCAATATGCTAGTTAAGTGAAAGCGTATTTAGACAATACACCATTTTTAGTGAATCCAAATCAGTTACAATGTTTTTCTTTTTTGTGATCTTGTAAGTCGTTGTTGGTGTAAGGTAAAAATAATATTGCACTTTTAATATTGTTTGTGTGTAGTATTAAGAACAAATCATCACGAGATACTTCGTGAAATAATCAACAAATTGTTTTGTTTTTAGTACTTAGTTTCAGAAAAACAATATTGGGGTAGCACTACCACAAAAAGAAAATACCATCCCAATTATTTTAATAATTCAGTATCAATAAGTGGTCTAGTGGATAAGGCGTGCAGTTCGTAATAACAGGTCTAGTAGTTCAAGCCCCGTCTCGGACAGTATTTTAATTTTTTCGAAGTTAGAATTAGTTATCAATAACCTTCATTTTTTACAAGTTTAAACGTTCTAAAACATGAAGTGAAACTTGTGAAAACTGAAGGTTTCATATCTTCCTAAAATCGAAACCTGCAAAAAACAGCAGGTTATAACTTACTAAAAACGCGAGTACAAAAACTACAGGTTTAAACGTTCGAAAAGTCAACAAAATTTTTAACAGTGTTAGTCATTCAGGACTATCTCTTTCTGTTTTCAGCTTAATGGGATCATTTTTTGAATTCCAATCGTCTTTTCTTGATAAAAGAGATTTCTTTACGCGAGATGCTATTGGATGGTGACTTGGAGAATTGGCAGATTTTCCTGGATGGCTTATTCGTCGTTCATGACTCTCAACTTCTAACGTATCATTCCTTTCATTTGGAGCAAACATGGTTGAAGCTCCATGAGACTCATCTTCTTCTTCCCGATACTCCTGCAAATTATGTTGGTCACGATGGAGACGTATTTGATTCTTGTAATAATGTCTATCTCTTTTAGTTTCTCGTGGTTCTTTGCCTCTTTTGGCCGGAGGAGATCTTGACGAAGACGAGGATGGGGATTTTGTATCATTTTTTTCATCCGGTGATCGTTCAATAGAGGGAGAATGGCTATAACATCGACGAGGAACAATTTTAGTTTCAGTTTCTTGACGCATTGGGGTATCTTCGCCTGACAATACTTTAACACTTTCGTCATCAGGCGACAGTTTTTGGAGCGATTTGATTTTGTTGTCCAGTTCCTCCATTTCAGAATCTCTGTCTGAATAATTCTTGGAATAACTTTGCTCAGCTGGCTTTTCTGTTTCCAAACAAATAAATAAATACTAGAAAATTGAAAAATAATATAAAAATTTATGCGAGTAACGACAAACGACTTACTAAGTTCATATTTCTTGAAATGTGGGTCTCCCCCAATGAATTTTGTCTCACAGACTTCCACATAACTGTTAAATAAATCAGCGTCCCACATTTTACGTTCAAAATAGTCAAGTTGAATAGGCACATTCAACAACGACCCACATACTGGTAGTTTCACCACCTGATAAACTAAACAATTTGACTTCCAGCTTGTCATTGTTTATGTCATATGGCTTTAAAGATGTGCAAATAAAATCTACAGTGAAGAATGAAAGATTTGTTAATAATGATGCACATTAGAATGAAGAAACGAAACTATATTTTAAGTAAAATTACCAAGGAAGTAGTTGTCAAGCAGTGTAAGGTAATGAAAACTTCACGATGACAAATGTTGAGCACGTGAATGGCTTCCGACTTTGTGAGCCCTGAGCACAGTGAGCAGTCAGCTGGGTGGTTTCTTTTTTAATGAAAAAATCAAAAGTAAATAAAAATTAATACGCAAAAATAAATAAATTAAATATAATAATAAATAAAATAAATATCTAATGATTTTTGAAGTAGATTTAATAACTTAAATAAAAAAAATAAACGCTGTGAAAAGATTACCTGGCAACGGCGAGCAGACGACTGTAGCAGACGAAAGGAGGGGGTAGTGAAAAAAAGTACTCGATTTTGCTGCTACCAACGGCGCACCATATAACCTAAACTAATTTATACTATACCTAGCCTAACCTAAACGGACGTCCAGGCTTCCCTACTCTTGCCATGCTGGCATATGACTGTATAGGCTACTTGTGCTACTCCGGATGTAAACTTTAATTTGAAAAATATTATTCAAGATGGATGTTTGTTATATTGCTTGTACCCTGATCCAAGTATTTTTTAAATAAAAAACATTTCAACAGTTGATCAATGCGTCCAATGTTTCCTGAAAGAAAATATGTTACTTTGAGTGTTTGTCTAAACTGAGAAGCATCATTTTCCATTCTTTTTTGAAAAGTAACCAACTTAAGTTTATTAAGTTTGCATAATGCGTTTTTGATAAACCTTGATAATATTCTTTCAGTCACACTACCATTCTACAAGAAGGGCGACCCCGCTGACTCTGGCAACTTTTGGCCAATATCTCTCCTCTCCACACTGTATAAGCTGTTCCCTTGGGCAATAGTGTCCCGGCTCTGAACCGACACCAGCAATAATGGATAACTGTCTGTGGAGCAGAAAGGGGACGTCCATAAATTACGTAAAGGGTTCGGGGGAGGGAGGAGGTTGAAAAAATGTTTTTTTTTTGTTAATATGGGGAGGGAAGGGGTTTTGCGCTGAATTACGTACAAATTTGGCTATTGCAAGTACCATCTAGCGGTTAAAATAAAAAATAAAATAGTATAATCATCTGAACAGAGAGAACTCTGTTGAGTTCATTTCGTCATCTCATCTGCTTCTTTTTAATATTAATTAATTTTTCAAAAAGAGCACTCCGAGAATAATAGTCCATTTAATATAAATTATAAATGGACGGTCAAAATGTATATAATGACTACATAATATGCTTGGCTTATCCAGAAAAACATGGAAAGCTATGTCAATAAAATTTGGAAGAAGTTGAAAGAGGGGGACAAATCTTCGTTCAGTTTGAGGGTCAACGAAAGGTAGAAGGAGTTGACCAATTTATCGAAAACAAAAAAGGGGGAAATGCTATTTTATTTTTCTAAATTGCCAACTCAGATAAACAAGTCCCCAAAGGGAATTAAGAGTCCGAAAAAGAGTCTTAAGCTTGCGTTGTAAATTGGTTTAAAATACTGGTTTGAAACGTTGTTCTATACGCAAAAAAGCGGTGTAGAACCAGTTTTCAACACAGTTTTTTCCTATAATCTGGTTTAAAAAATCCATATAAAAACCGGTATTCCCACGCAAGCCAAGTATTTGGAAATTTCTCTAAATAATATTTTTTCAAAATACACTTTAGTTGACGGTGGGCCAGATGAAAATCCGAAATTCATCATTTTATGAAACACAACTTGAACGCTCTCCACCTATTCACCAACGCTCCTGGACGTAGTGCGTTCAATCGAGTTAAGAGGAAAATGGCTCCACTTAACTGCGAGCTCGCTGTATAAATTCTGGATCATGCCCACTTCGAATCTTATCTAGATTCGTCTGGAAAAACTACAGATGCAGAACTAGAAAACAAAATGTTTGGCCACGCAGGAAATCTAATAGCTGAAATCTGGTCAAATGTTGTAGCAGATGACCAACCCACCATTGGTGAGATGAAATTTTATTGTCATATCCTTCATTAAAAAATTATTTTTTTTTTGTTTATAGGGTTCTTGATGTACCTGCCCAGGCAATCAGATGTAAGTTGAATGGTATAACAAGCATCAAAACTAAAGTACAAACCGACAAAGGTTGTCGGTTTGTATTTGGCTTTGGCACATTTGGCTTGTAAACAAAGTCAGACAAGCCAAATTGGTCCCCAGAAGCCATCAATATGACCCATCACTACAAAAATTTGCTTTGTCTCAAATTAATTTCTCGAATGCATTTTCCAATTCTGTTGAACCTGGTGAAGTCTTCATAGAATCCTGAATAAATAGTGAAGTACGACGCTTGAAGGATGAATTCTTAGTTTATGTCACATTGTAGGTATCTTACACAAATTTTGACGTAAAAATATTTGTTAATTTGACTTTGTAAATTAGATACAAAGCTGATGAACCAGACAATTTTAACTATATTCTTTGTCGATTGGGACATGCAAAAAGTTGTAAGAAAGACCTTGTTTATCCAAATAAGCCTAATTAGAGAAACTCTTGCTGAAAAACGTAAAACCTTCAGTTTAACAGTGAATAAATAAGAAAAATCGAGCACACCGCCTCCACACATACGCCATGTGTGTTCCCCTGGGTCATGGGGAATAAAAACTGTGTTTGAATGGTGCGTTTAAGGTCCTCTCTGCAAAACAGTCGTCCGAAACGGGAATCCTTCATTCAATATGCTAACAAACCAACAACATCGAATTTTTCGGTATCCTCCCTGATGTGAACTGCCTGTTAGCAAAGAAAACTCCAGAGCTCTCAACCTACTTGAGAAAAACGTAGTCTACACCGGTGAAAGCTACAAAGCCCCGTTACTATGGGAAACCGGCAGGTCATGGGTTCCATGTGAAACAAATTGCACTGATGTTTGGCACTCCAGTTAGAACATTCAACCGACGAATGAAAAATATGGGTATTTCTGTAAGAGAAAGGTATAGCAACATCTCGCTAGCTGATCTTGAGAAGAAAGTACCAGACATCTCCAATGAGAATAATCAATGATCGTTCATGTTCAAATAACTGGACGTGATTGATGACTCCAATGGATGACGCCAATGGATTTTGAAGATTTCCAAACAACTTGAGTGAAATGTCCAATTGCCATAGAGAAACTGGGAGCTCTGTAACGGTAATATTTGATTTCTGCGTAGAATAAATTGACTGGATCTCTGCCAATCACTGATCTCGACACTCATCTCATCTGATCTCGACTTATTTCAAAGAAAACAAAATAGACACAATTGAGAACGGCCAGAAGATATTGATGCGGATGGATGGATGACGAGGAATTGGCGGATGCTTTCCCATCCAATAGTTTCTTTTGTAATTGGCTATCTGATGATGCCAATCACAGATGGTCTTGCAATCGTCTTGCCATCTGATGACAAGACGATTGACATTCTCCTTCCGTTTCGAATAGATTTCGAGTTCCGTTACATCCGCCGTTAATGTAAGTGACGCAAGTCTCTTCCGTTTCGTTGAATGTCAATTTCTTGATGTATCCTTTGCATTTCTTTTCACCCGCCATCACAGGTGCATGGTAATGAACAATAATCCGGTCGATTGACAGCAGCACCTGATAATAAAATGTTATAAAATTATATTCCACATTTTATTTGCTATTATTTAAATCACCTTGGGTTTGTTGAGCGACGACTAAACAAGTGGACGCCAACAAAATCTGATGCAATTAAAGATATCAAATAGTTATCAATTTAAATTATAGGGAAAAACAAACTTACTAATGTTAAATGAAATAACATGATGATTAGGAGATTTCTTGGAAGTACAGTTCTAGTCTGTTCAATTTTTAGTCGTGAAATGAAATACACACGTAGTCACGTAGATTGGCGTCGTCACTGCGATTATTCAGAGTTGTATGAGCCGGCCAGCACGTCCATTCCATGAAAATAGGAAAGCAGTTGTTTAGGGCCATCTGTGTTTCTATCCAGGCCGCCACATGTTTTCACATCAATTAAACGACGACGACACGAAAATATGTGATGAGACGACACTAATAAAGGGTCGGAGCACTGCGTGTGGTGACGCATTTACGCAATTAATTGTCTGCTGACTTGAATAACAATTTAACTGTGTACTATAATGTTACAGATCTGACCACTAGAGGTCATGTGGTCAAGGCAGATCCCTCAGATACGGAGCTTGAATACAAGCAGTAGTCATCACACACTTAATGTTGTAACATGGTGTCAGAAGTGCTGATGTCTGCACAGTCCTTCACGTGGTTTTTATAGGCTGTGTACTGAACTCTCGTGTATCCAGCTTTATCTGGTGCATCCTGCTACATCCTAATCTCAATTTAGGATGTCGTCATCTCTCAAGACTCCTGAACCTTTTTCTTTCACCGCCAGTGATTTGGCGTCTCAGTGGAAACTTTGGCGTAGACAATTCGAGTGCTACCTGATCGCCACGAGAACTGATGCTGATGAAGATGTTGACGAAGAAAAACAGGTGGGCATGCTGATAACTCTTCTCGGTAGTGAGGGCCTCAAGATTTACGACACTTTTACGTTCCCTCAAGCACAAGCGGCAGATGCCCGCAAGATAAAGCCAGTGTTGGACAAATTTCAAGCACACTTTGAGCCCAGACGAAGTGAAGTATTTAACGTTTCAAATTTTTAAAACGTCATCAGCTTACAGGAGAAACTTTAGACACGTGGTTAATTGAACTTAAAAGCCTTATACAGTCCTGTGGTTACCCAGCTAATGCCGTTGAGTCGGTGTTACGTGATCAACTTGTATTGGGTGTGGCGGATCCTCTTGTGAGGGAAAAACTTCTCTACGAAAATGATCTGAAACTGGCTAAAGCGTGTAACATTATACGCGCGTGTGAAGCATCGAAAAGTCAACTCACGATCATCAATACTCCGTCTATGGCTGAGTCAACACATGCAGTTCGAAGCTTCGACCGGAAACCCTCCAGCAGGCCAGATTATCGCTCCTCCACAAGTAAACAGCCGCCCACGACGACAGCTCAGTCCTTGCCGTCAACTCAAACCCATTCGGACAGTCAGCAAGGCAAATGCAGTAAGTGCAATCGTTATCATAAGAAAAATCAGTGTCGTGTGGGTAATGTGCAGCTGTCATGGTTGCGGAGTGATCGGACATGTTGTCAGTTGCTGTCCTGGTCAAAACAATCAACAACAGAGGCCACTACAGCAGCCAACACATCAGTCGCCGCCAGCAACAACAGGCAGGGTGCATACGTTGGAAGAAGATTATCAGTGGATTGGCAATATTGAACAAGGAGGCACCGCAATGGCTCTTCCAAGGTCTGTTGATGATGACTATTTTGTGAATCACATGTTGCGTTCGTCCAGTGGTGGGACTGAGTGGCTCCAACAGCTGTCGCTAGATGGCGTCAACGTAAACTTCAAACTCGACTCTGGCGCCACCTGCAATATTCTCCCTCGTGAGTTCTTTCTTCGTATGCCTCAACGACGACAGCGTCTTCGTCCAGGACCGGTTGTTCGTAACTATGGTGCACAAAATGGCCTACTAAAAGTTTTAGGCCTATACACCGCTAAAATTGTTCATCGTGGCGCAACGTTCATAGCTGATTTTGTGGTTGTTGACGAGCCTGGGCAACCACCTATCCTTGGCCTACCATCTTGCGACCAACTTAATCTCATCCGTCGAGTTGATGCCATTCAGTCAACCCCCGTCGCCCAACCTCCTCCGATAGTTCTGAAGTACATGGATGTATTTACTGGTCTAGGTAAATTACCAGTAGAACACGATATCAAATTGTTGTCTGGCACTAATCGTGTTGATCCAGTTATATGTGCGGCCAGTCGCTTGCCTTTTCGCCTTGAGGATCGCGTGTACAAGAAACTTGACGAAATGGAGGATGCGGGTATCATCGCCCCTGTTCACGAACCCACAGAGTGGGTCAGCCGGATGATGGTGGTTGGAAAGCCGGATGGTGATGTGCGCATTTGTCTGGACCCGTCGGAATTAAACAAAGCAGTCCAGCGACAACACTTTTCAGTACCCACCATCGAACAACTCTTTTCAAAAATCGGTAAGGCCCGATACTTTTGCAGCCTTGATGCCGCCTCAGGCTTTTACCAAATACCATTATCTACTGCAGTGTCATACCTTTGTACGATGGCGACACCTAGAGGACGGTATCGGTACCTTCGCCTACCGTTTGGATTGAAATCAGCCCCGGAAGTCTATCTTCAAACCATGTTCGACCTGTTTGGCGATCTGCCAGGTGTTCTCATTTATTTTGATGACTTTCTCGTCACCGGAGAAACACAGAAGGAGCTGCATGAGAATTTGGAAAAAGTATTCCTACGTTGCCGTCTTCACAACTTAAAGCTTCAGCTAAAGAAGTGTCGGTTCTTTCTCCAGGAACTTCCATGGCTTGGTCACGTCATAGGACAAGGATCTCTAAAACCGGATCCAAACAAAGTCAGTGCAATTCTGGAAATGCCAGATCCAGCCGCTCCTGCCGACCTTGTGCGCATTCTCGGGATGGTCACCTATCTTGACAAATTTTGTTAGGACCTCGCTGGACTCACCAGGCCACTTCGAGACCTACTAAAAGCCGATGCTGCGTGGATCTGGGAGGAGCCTCAAAAGGTTGCGTTCATCACATTGAAAAATGCCCTGGCGTCTCTACCTGTGTTACGCTTATTTGATCACAGTCAACCTGTTGTCGTTTCGGTTGATGCTTCACCCATCGGAATCGGAGCTGTATTGCTGCAGAGCGGACAGCCCGTCGCATACTCATCAACATCGCTTACGGAGACTCAAAAACGCTATTTTCAAATTGAAAAGGAACTTCTGGCGATTCAATTTGGTCTACTACGCTTCAAACAATATGTGTACGGACAGACAGTGGTAGTGGAAACGGACCACAAGCCGCTGGTTGGTCTCTTGGAGAAACCAATTGCGTCTTGCTCACCCAGAATCCAGCGGATGCGTCTCCAGTTGCAACAATTTGACTTCAAACTGGTGTACAAGCCGGGCAAAGATCTGTTCATTGCTGACACACTCAGCAGGGCTCCGTCATCCAACTTGTTTAATGATGACGTCACTCAAGGATGTGAAGAACAAGTTCATGCAGTGCTCGACCTAGTCATCCCGAAAGCGTCCACTAGAGAAAAATTCGCAGCTGCAACGAGTGCGGATCCTACTCTTGGCCTCGTCAAAGAAATCCTGTCCAAAGGTTGGCCGGAACACAAGTCTCATTGTCCAGTAGCAGCAAAACCGTTCTGGGGTGTTCGTCACGCCCTTTCTGAAGCAGACGGATTGCTCTTGTATGGCAGTCGGTTAGTCGTTCCGGTTTCTCTCCGTCCCGAGGTCTTGGAAGGGATTCACGATGGGCATTTTGGTGAGCTGAAGTGTATTCTGAGGGCCAAGTCGGCCGTGTATTGGCCAGGGTGTGATGAACAAATCCGAAACATGGTTGCTAGCTGCGTAACGTGCCAAACACATCGTCATCGAAATCCATCACCACCGCTTCGTCCTGTGCCGCTGCCATCACACGCGTTCCAGTATGTGTCGGGAGACATATTTACGTTTGAAAGTGTCAACTATCTTCTCGTCGTGGATGCATACAGCAAATGGCCGTCTTGTGTGCCTCTCCGTTCACTGACGTCCTCTTCCATCATCGCGGAAGTGGAGCGTGTGTTCTGTGACTTCGGCGCCCCGGAAGTGTTCATGTCCGATAACGGTTCACAGTTTGATTGTGCAGAGTTTCGCGCTTTTTGTGGTCGACGCGACATTCGTGCAGTATCGTCTAGTACCACTTACGCACAGTCGAATGGTCTCGTTGAGCGTCATATTCAAACTGTTAAGCGAACCATCCTGAAAATGTTTGAATCTGGCAAAACGCTTTGGGAAACTTTAGCAGCCATTCGGTCTACTCCAGTGTCGAATGATCTTCCGTCACCAGCCGTTCTATTGCAAGGTCGCCATCTTCGCGGAAATCTTCCGTTTCTACCAGACCGCCTCACTCCACAGCATGTTCCAGCAGCCTTCGTTCAGGCTCAACTACAGCGTCGACAGGCAATGGCCTGTTTTCAACATGGAGGCCGTCTTGATGTTCGTGGTTCAGCTCTCATGGTCGGCCAGCATGTCAGGGTGCTCATCGGTGGCTTATGGCTACCTGGAACTGTGGCATCCGTCTGCACAGCGCCAGACTCGTATGTAGTTCGTTTGGTCGATGGTCGTGCTTTCCGTCGCACACGCAGAGATATCAACATCAACAATGCGTCCAGCGTGATGGACACAGCACGTCCAGTGGCCACTGTTCCCGTCCTTCCAAAATTGTTGTGGCAGCCGCCTAGCACTCATCCGATTCGCCCAGCGCTTCCGTCCGTTGTTCCGACTACACCGCCAGCCACAGGAGCTCAACAACCAAGTACTACAACTGTGCCGCGTCGTCGTGGCCGGCCACCCAAGACTACATCATCAACGCAGTCACAGCAGCAGGTGCTTCCTTCGCAGCTTCCGGTAATCATTCCGGACTCAGTGGTTGATCAACCAGGGTCTACTCGTTCCGGTCGTCCCTACTTGAAGTCATAAATTTATTCTTTCTTATTGTTTCATGTGTGTGTGATAAGCTGTTGTTCGGCCGTGTTGATTCAGTCATCTCAATATGTGACGTTCTCATCACTTTCATATGCATTATGTGGTATATGCAAAACTCCTCGGCTACTCGTGTTAACTAAGAATTGTAATGGTGTATAATTGTCATTGTAATAAGTGTATTGTTCACTTGTCAAACTAAGAAGGGGAAGATGTTACAGATCTGACCACTAGAGGTCATGCGGTCAAGGCAGATCCCTCAGATACGGAGCTTGAATACAAGCAGTAGTCATCACAACCTTGATGTTGTAACAAATAATACAAATGAAATGAAACTATTTGGGATCAGCGTGTAAAAGAATAACAGATAAGAGGATAAGACAGATATAGCAGTTTAATTGTAGTTTAAAATGTAGTTGTTTGTTGTTTTACTCACGCATAAATAACTGGACTGGGATTATTACAGTATACATATGATTTCATTCTAAGTGTTTTACGGCGGGGTTATTAAACTATCACGATGATAAATCCCCTAAAATCGCTTGAGCCCAATAAACTCGACACGGCAAAGAGATAAAACATGACTAAACTAAATGTTTTAATTTTTTGTAAAATTGAACGTGAAAAACAGGAAAAGGAAGGGGAGACAAAATAGATGTCGTATCTACTTGGGACACCTGGTTAGCCCATTTTAAAATTAATTTGGAGTTGAAAGAATGCCAAATTTGAACACAAAATAATGGTGACGTCAAATTTAAGTGTGGAGTCATGATGTTTGAACTTTTTCATTCATTTTTCGGGAAATTTTTTCATAGATTTTTTGTGTCAATCTGACAATGAATTTTGGTTTTTTATTTTTCGTGCCTTTAATTTTCAAGATAACGGCACGAATTTTGTTGCACAAGTGCACACCTTAACTAGGAATACAACAGAGAAAATATTTTTCAAAATGTCTTCCCTGAAATGAATTACGCGCGCAAATGAATTTTCTGGTTAGACTCGCATTTTGAAAAAATCTTAATCCATTTCAGGATTAAGATGAAATGGATCATGTTTTTTTACTTTTTCACATTTTGAAAAGATTATGGCTTGAATATTTTATTGTGTATTCCTTTGGTCCCTTTACATCTACACTGTAGATTCTATAGTTAAATTTTCATAAAAAGATACCCACCCTTTAACTACTTTGGATTCGATTATATTTTATACCATTTCCCCATATATTTAACACAACATATTTGACATATTTGACGCAATAAAATTCTTTTAAATTAGTTGATGATCATTTTTAGATAATAAAAACAAAATCCTCAAAGTGACGCGACAACTTCCTCATCCAACATGAAACCCGTGAAATGAGTGAAGTGGTTACTGGTGTCATACAAAAACGCCCCTGTTGTAATGAAATAAATTGCCACCCAAACTTGATCGCCCGATTTCAAGTTCAGCGTCGACTGGAGAGTCAACGTTTCGTTTTGTAAACTATCTTTGTTTGCCTCATCATTATCGCTGACCTCAATTAGACCTCCGTTCAAATAAATACCAACTTGTAAATAAAGACGAGATGATGAAGCTGGAAATTGCGCCATTCCCGTGAAGGAGAAAAAATAAATTCCTGGTCGCGGTGCCGTGAATATCCCCGACGTCGAATCCATTGCGTTTCCCTCGTTCACCACTGCCAAATTGAACGGAATTGGAATTCCTTTTGTGTTGAAATGAGAATTGCGCTGGACGTAGAAATGGACGGGCGTCGATTTGACGTCGGCGTATCCGATCCATTTTTGTTTTTCTGTCAAAAAAATTTAAGACGATAAATCACCTTTTGAATAAAACATTTTGAGCCTATTATATGGGCGGCCTACCGATTTGATTGGGATTAAAATTGCAATAAATCATTTCCATCTTTTTTGATCCTTTGATGGAAAAGAATCCGCTCAGTTTATGTCCCATTCGCTCCAAATCAGAACATGACGTTGGCATTTGACCAATGTCTACGATTTCATTCGTCCTGTCTTTTTCAATTATCATTGATTTTATTTTTCTCGTATTAAAACAAACTTTTTATCTATTTTACCATTTAATTTTATTGTCAAATCTGCAACGTCAGATTTTGTGCTGATCAATTCCGTCATCGTCGAGGTCAAAGTTTCTGAATTTAATTTCATCATCAACAAAATAAAAATGAAAAACTTTGTATTATTGTTCTTAAATAATTAAATATTTGATAGAATATAAACCGTAGTAATTTAATTTAATTCAATTTAAATACTTTGCAGTTCCGTGTTTGTTTTAATTAATTCTGATTGGTTGGCCTTTTTCGCCAAATCATCTTTAGTTGCTGCAAATAATTTGATAGAATACTAAACCGTATAGATTTGATTTAATTCATTTTAAATACTTAGCAATCCAGCGTTTGGTTTAATTAATTCTGATTGGTTGGCCTTTTTCGCCAAATCATCTTTAGTTGCTGCAAATAATTTGATAGAATACGAAACCGTATAGATTTGATTTAATTCATTTTAAATACTTAGCAATTCAGCGTTTGTTTTAATTAATTCTGATTGGTTGGCCTTTTTCGCCAAATCATCTTTAGTTGCTGCAAAAGTGCAAATAATTTGATAGAATACTAAACCGTATAGATTATTTAATTCATTTTAAATACTTAGCAATTCAGCGTTTGTTTTAATTAATTCTGATTGGTTGGCCTTTTTCGCCAAATCATCTTTAGTTGCTGCAAATAATTTGATTGAATTATTTCACGGATTAATTTCTTGTATTCGATTAATTAAAATACTTAGCAGTTCCGTGTTGGTTTTAATTAATTCTGATTGGTTGGCCTTTTTCGCCAAATCATCTTTAGTTGCTGCAAATAATTTGATAGAATACTAAACCGTATAGATTATTTAATTCATTTTAAATACTTAGCAATTCAGCGTTTGTTTTAATTAATTCTGATTGGTTGGCCTTTTTCGCCAAATCATCTTTAGTTGCTGCAAATAATTTGATTGAATTATTTCACGGATTAATTTCTTATATTCGATTAATAAAAATAATTAGCAGTTCCGTGTTGGTTTTAATTAATTCTGATTGGTTGGCCTTTTTCGCCAAATCATCTTTAGTTGCTGCAAATAATTTGATAGAATACTAAACCGTATAGATTTGATTTAATTCATTTTAAATACTTAGCAGTTCCGTGTTTGTTTTAATTAATTCTGATTGGTTGGCCTTTTTCGCCAAATCATCTTTAGTTGCTGCAAATAATTTGATAGAATACGAAACCGTATAGATTTGATTTAATTCATTTTAAATACTTAGCAATTCAGCGTTTGTTTTAATTAATTCTGATTGGTTGGCCTTTTTCGCCAAATCATCTTTAGTTGCTGCAAATAATTTGATTGAATTATTTCACGGATTAATTTCTTGTATTCGATTAATTAAAATACTTAGCAGTTCCGTGTTGGTTTTAATTAATTCTGATTGGTTGGCCTTTTTCGCCAAATCATCTTTAGTTGCTGCAAATAATTTGATAGAATACTAAACCGTATAGATTTGATTTAATTCATTTTAAATACTTAGCAATTCAGCGTTTGTTTTAATTAATTCTGATTGGTTGGCCTTTTTCGCTAAATTATCTTTAGTTGCTGAAAATAATTTCATTGAATTATTTCACGTATTAATTGGTTATTCGATTAATTTAAATACTTAGCAATTCCGCGTTTGTTTTTACTAATTCCGATTGGTCAGCTTTTTTCGCCAAATCATCTTTAGTTGCTTTGGCTATAAATTATTTGATAGAATTATTGTCTTGTATATTATCTTTGTTTTCCATCTTTTTCTATATAAAATTGGTTGAATATTTTATAATTGGTACTTACTGTTTAGTTCGTCTTTCAAATCTAAAACATTTTTTTCCAATTTTCCAGTTATGTCTGAAACAATTAAGAAAACAATATTTAGACTCACTAATGAATCTTTTAATAAATTCTAATTCATTTTGTCTTAATACCTTTTAGTTGTTTTGCTAAATTTGCTGTGATGGCTTCAAGTTTTTTCATTTTTACAAATATGGCGCCTTGAAAAGGAGAAATTCTTTCTAATAATTCGCCAGCATCTCTTCCTAATATGTTTTCGTCACAGTTTTGATGCTTATGTGGAGTGACGAACGTAGAAATGTAAGGAATGTGATAAGGACTATGAACGGGTAATTGGCCGTAGGCAACGCAGTGCCAAACCCAAATAATGGCAATCAACTGAAAACTTTGGGTTGAAAATAGAAAAAGTTAAAACGATATTCGATCTTTTATTTTCAAACTAAAATTTTAAGATTTAGTATTCAATTCAAATCTTACCGATGTTTTTGTCATATTTTCATTAATTTCCCTTGATAATCAAACTGCTTTTGCAGATCCCAATGGTCCGAAAGTCTTGCTGATACTGATACCATTCCATAAAGAAAGTCAACCTTTTTATACCCTACGTCTCAATCGTCTTGTGTTGTTTGCATTAAGCAACGTTCTTACAAAATCTTACAATGTTTTATTCCATATTAAGCCGCATTAGATAAGTTTTGAGTTGCCATCGAAACATTCTCCACCTTTTAGGCTACATCCTTTATCCATTTTAAAGTGCTTACCTTTTTTTGGTAACGTTTTCTTGCCACTTTACCAGCACAAAATAAGATTTTTGATATTCCGCTTTGTTCTCTATACAAGGACACTTTCGTTGCTGTCCGTCTTTAGCTGGATGCCTGGAATCAATGGACAACAGATGTTCGTTATTGACAGATCACCGCCGTCAGAATGACGATATAAAGGATCTTCTTATTGTGATGTGTAGGCTACTGAATTTAAATTTAAACAAGAAATGCTGAATTTGAAACCCTTTGGTGTAACCAACATGTTATTATTTTTTCCTATTCTGTGATCTCCGCTTGCACCATTCATTACCATATAAGCAGGAACATATCGAAAGATTAATTGACGACAGAAAAGTGAACAACCAGAACCTTTTTTATACTAGGAAATGTCTTTCCATATCAAATCGATCGATGATTTTTCTGGTCTCATAAGCTTAAAATATTCACACAATTTTATAATATTAAACAAACAAAAGAAAATTGCGCCCGTTGCTGATGTATATATAAAATTTCCAAAACTTTTAACTGCGACAGATCCAGCATGTATATGTACCCAATTATTATTATATAACGCCTGCTGGGTCTAAATAAAACTGTTGTAGTTACGATGATATACTATGTAAGGTTATGACGTGGGCCGTTTCCTATCTCAACATCAGTTGTTGTTGTTGCGTTAGATAAACACATCAGATGAGGGAGGAGGATGATGAGGTGCTGTTCAATGGATGTGGCGTGCGCTGAGAGTAGAAGAATAACAGCATCACAACGGGGTGGATCTATGTCAATAATATGACCGAATATGACATATAGGCTGTGGTGGTGCGCTGAATACAAGAGGGGGGAGCGACGCCGGATGTGATGAAAATTCCATCATCCAGATATCTATAGTGGAACGATGTTTACGGTATGGTACGCGTGTATATCACAGACAAACTATACGTAATTGCCCAACATATGAAAACAACCTAAACAAGCAAACAAATACTGGTTTTACATTGTTATGACGTTTTATTATAGGCCTGTATTTCACATTTAGAAAAATTGTTCATTATTTTGTATACCTTTGTCATTTTAATGTTAATTGTTAATAAGAATTGTGTTTTTCTCTTATTTTCTATTTTGAATTTTGTGTTGAATGGAAGAAACGACGACGACAGTTGAAATCCGGTCGCCTATCTCTCCGGTCGCACACGGAACATCATCACAAAGTTCAAATTTAAACATTTGCATATAAATTTCGTGAAAATAATTTAAATAGTGAATCTTATCGCCAAAAATGATATAATCAACTTTGCGCAAAAGTGACACATTTAAGTGACAAGTGAAATTGTTTCACAATGAAACACATTCATCATCTTTTTAAATCAATTATCATTTTCATTTTCGTGGGAATAACAGCAATAAAAGGTAAATAATTAAATTACTTCCGCACAATAATTGTAATAAAATTCTAACGGAATAATCAGGTGATCCGCAATTCGCGGAATTGATTCAAAATGTCACGGTGACGTTGGGTCGTGAGGCTACATTATCTTGCGTCATCGATAACTTGGCTGAATACAAAGTAAGAAAATAAATCAATCGATAGCCTATCACTAATAATATATTATTCAACTTCTCCTCAAAGTCGATCGTTTGTTTTCGGATCTTAAAGTTTATTGAGTACAACTTAATTTATTATAAATTCTGTCGCTTTGCCCTGAATCGCTTCTTTGATTTTCTGTAAATAATTAAACATTCCTTCGAATGTCACAACTTGTCAAACATTTCAAAGAAAAGACGAAAATCAAAAAACGATCGCTAAACAGGAATATGAGAACTTGGCAACGGTTCAACAACTCAGCTGTCAAAATTCTGTCAGCTGACAAAAACAATCAAAGTGAAAAGCAGCAAATCATCATTTTTTAACTTGTAAAACAGGTGGGCTGGTTGCGAGCTGAAGATCAAACGATTTTGAGTCTTCATCGTCGTGTCGTGACGCATAATCCACGCGTTGATGTAACGACAAGTGTGCTGTCTGTCAGCTCAACTCAAAAGTCAAGAACCTGGAACCTTTTACATATTCGACAAATCAAGGAATCAGATCAAGGATGCTACATGTGTCAGGTACTGGAGAAATATTGAATTTTTAAATCAAATGGGTTACTGTGCCAATGTAAGACAAAATCAAAAGTATTTGGCTCTATCAAAAAATTGTTTCTAAATGTTTTTTTTTGTTGTTAATTTGATTTACATATGCCAAACCAGATCAACACTATGGTGATGAAAAAGCAACTAGGCTGCATTCAAGTCCAAGTACCTCCCAATATCGTTGATGATGAGAATAACGACGTCTCGGTCAACGAAGGCGATAACGTGACGCTAACATGCAAAGCCACAGGAAAACCAGTTCCCAGAATCGTCTGGCGTCGTGAAGATGGACAGAAATTGATCACCAACAACCACAAATGGAATACAACTAATGTAATCTTGAACTCAGATAATTTATATCATCCAGTTTCCAGCAACGAGGAAAGAGTCCAAGGTATTTGACAGTTCTAATCCATTTTTGACTCTCAAGACTTCTGAACCTGTTCTCTTTTTTACAGAAACAAAAGTGGACGATGAAAGAGGAGAGAAACTGCGACTGTATCGAGTAACCCGCCAAATGATGGCCGTTTATTTGTGTATTGCATCCAATCATTCCAATGACGTTCCTCCAATCGTCAGCAAACGGGTCGCCCTCAATGTCAATTGTAAGAATATTTTTCAATTATTTTTTTCAAATTTCTAATAAAGAAACACGTTTTCTTTTATTTAAAAAAAGTTGCCCCACTAGTGACGACTACGACCAATCAAATCGCACATTCCGCGTTGTTGGGTACCGAAATCCGTCTGACTTGTCAAATAGAATCTCATCCGCTCAGTGTCAATCACTGGATGAAACGAGATCATAACAATGATATCAAGGTCATCCTACCAAGGTAATAGCGATTAGTTTTTATGATTAAAATTCTTTAAAAAACGTTTAAATTGTTTAGTGCCAAATACAAGATTGCAGATGAGAATAGGTCGAGGCCCAGTAATTACAGGACCAATACGACATTGACGATCCAACCAGAGGATATCAGGAGCTCCTATATTTGCGTTGCCATCAATTTCATGGGCCAGACTGACGCCTCGATTGGCCTTCAAGGTCTGTCAGTTTTTATTTCTTTCAATAACATTTGATAATTCAAATTATGAAATAGGGATGGCAGAGACAACAACAATATCGACCATCTCGCAGCCAACAGCCAGTTCTACTATCTTCAGCATCAAGGCCAAAAAAGATGAAGATAATTCAATTAGTGTCGGTATTCAATTTAAAAACGAAGAGTCTGTGCTTAATAACAAGAGCCACACCCATAGCGCCAAAAAGAAGAAACATTGACATCACCAAAAAGAAGAACATCGTCAAGGTAATATAAATCATTAAGTCCCATTCCAAATTGGTACATTTAATTTATTTCCTTTAATAAAAAAAAAACAGGAAACATTTCACAGTCGCTCGATCAACAGCTGAAACGAGAGAAAATATCAAAATTGACTGCCAACAGCAATCAGCAACTCTTTTCAAATGCACAAAAATAATAATATAATAAATAATAAATATAATTGTCTGTGTAGAATTGGCTTCCACTACTCGGTGCGTGTCACTTCACTTGGAGTCATCCGCCAGACACCTTGCCCATCACTTATCCCCCTACATACCACTAGTAATAAGGTGCAAAATAAAATCACGCCAGCTAAGATGGACATTGAGATGGCTAACAATATAAGCTTAACTTAATTTTACAGCAAATCTAAAACTATTAGTCTCCAATTGTGTCCTCGGTTGTGTCTGCAGTTTTTACGTGAGAACTACTGATTTCAAGTGTTATCCGCGACAACAAGTTCCAGAATGAAATGACTAGCCTCTCGTCACCTGACGATATAAAATCCTTTGCTGGCGCAGTAATACGTGCACAGCTTAGATACCCGATGGTTAGATATACTTTGTTGTTGTAATGTTATCACCAAGACGCAAATCATAGGCTTATTCCTTGATGGACGACAGGATGCCTTGGTGTTCAGAATTTGTTATGAGAGAATTGGGCGATTGGGACTAGTAGTCGATGGGATGTCCTACTGATTGCATGCTGTGTCCACTTGGATCTGAGTAAAGTCAATAATACCACCAAAGAGGTAATAAACAGTGGCCATAAACGTATCACCATAAACACGCCGATCAACAAACAGTTCGAAAAATGGCATTGAATGTTAATGGGCCTGACTTTTCCCAAATGTATTATAATTGTAAGCTACTGGTTGCAGCCTTGCTTATAATAGCCTATAAGCTACAGCGGTTAATTCTATAGTTTAACGTAGTACTTGATTCTAATTATAATATAGCCGATATTTTACAGATTCGAATTTGGAGCCACGTATTCAATGGTAAATGCACATAACCCAATTATCAGAAAATAATAAAACGCAATTCACAAAAAGAATCAGATAATATAAAACAAATGATAAAATGAGCGACCAAATGAAATAATATCCGTTGGGCATCCCATTTTGTATTGTGGCCTTTAAAAGAGTAAAGGAGAAAAATAGGATAAAAACACCGACTGATCAGAACTGAAGGACATCGATAACTACAACTAATCGATAACAAAACTTTGCGTTATCATGTAAATTACTAGATGTATAGTTCACGAACTAGCTATACGACGTAGTAGTGAACATTGGAAGCCAAAACTTAACGAACAAATGTACAACTTATCATAAATGAAAGAATACGGTACCAATTAGAGCGGATGCAAGCGCACCTTTTAGATTTTTAATTTCAATCAATTCAGGCAACAAAAGGTTCAATTTCTCTCTGCAAGTCAGAAACAGAAATCCCCGCCATCGTTTCAAATGCCTGACGCCTGATTGTTTCCACAGAGTCACTTTGCGAATAGTCATTGGTGTTTCTAATTTTCTTGGAAAATCTCTTGGGAAGAAAGGAGTAACGAGCGTTTTCTGCGTGTGGAGAGGACGACGGTTTATCTACCTTGTGCGACTTCTCGTTCAACAACTTTGCCAGTCCAAAGAGGTCCGTTGGAGCAGCATTTTCGACCTCTTCATTTATTTTCGCGTATTGATCGTTCATGTTCAAATAACTGGACGTGACTGATGACTCCAATTGGCCGACAATGATCTCCTCCATTCCGCTGAATGTTGGCCTTTCTTTCGGGTCCGCTTTCCAGCATTGCGCCATTATTTCACCGATGAAATTTGGCGCGTTCCCTGGTTTCTCCATACGATAGCCGTTTTGAATTTCTCGTATGAGAAGATGGCCAACGTCCATTCCTGCGGAACATGCGACATTAACTGTAAAAGTCGTATACATTTGTCTTATTCTTACCTGGATAAGGAACTTTGCCCAGCGTAAAGAGTTCCCACAGCATTACACCGTAGGACCAAACATCCGATTGGCTGGAAAAGACGCGATCCGTCAAGGATTCGATGGCCATCCATTTGACCGGCATCAATCCCTGTCAAACAAAGAATGCACTTGAAAAAAATGAATTTTATAAGGAATCATTTTTAACTTTGAATATTCATACCTGACTGGTTTTCTCGTAGTTTCCTTCGTAGTACATTTTTCTGGCCATTCCAAAATCGGCCACTTTGGCAACTCCGTCGTCGGCCAGCAAAACATTCCGAGCGGCCAAATCGCCGTGAAGGACCTGGATGAGAGATTCAATTAATTTAGATATTATTCAATCAAGTAAAGTAGCTGTTGACGAACATTTTTGCTGACCAAGTAGTCCATACCACGAGCTACTTGGAAGGACCAGGAAATCAAGTCACGAGTAGAAATGGGCCGGTTTAAAGTGTTGCCCGTTGTATAACTCAGTTCCTGTCCTATTGAATAACGATGAGTCAATTCAAGTCAAAGGAGCTGAAAAAGTTTAAAATGAGACAAACGTTAACCTGGACGCTCATCAGAGTTGAATACAAAATTTCCCTCGAGATCTTCCGTTAGGTTTCCTCCGGAATCTAGAGCGCTAGCGTCCGGTGAAATTATTAAACTATTATTTTGAAATGGAAATACATTTTCTTGTTCTTATAATTATTACCTGGCATTGTAGTCCATATCCGCGTCGTTATCAGATATCATATTGCCAAACTCATCTACCTGGTTAATGAAGCTGCTTCGGTGATGAGTCAAGTAAGTCTGCAAGTTTCCGTATCGACAATACTCGACAATGACTAACAGTTCACCTGTTCATTTTAAATTAAGAAAAAAAGAATGCATCTTGGTGAGCCCGTAAGTTTCAAATGTTAAAGATATTACCTTTATGAATGTGCTTGGTACATGCTCCCAATAAATTTACGACGTTGAGATGAGACCCCAAGTAAATCAGGATTTTCAATTCACTTACAAGGGCTTCCATGGCAGCAGCGTTATTGATCTGCGATTTAACCATTTTAACAGCCACCGTTTTAACAGTTTCTTCCGAATCCTTGACGCCAACAGCTTCGGCTTGGACAACCCGACCGAAACACCCAACTCCAAGTTGCACTCCTGAATTGTAATTCAATAAAAAGCATTTAAAATAAGGGTATAGACGAAATTAATCGCGATGGATTCATAATACCAAATTTGAGGAGATATCTTGGAAATTCCCATTGTTTATCGTAGGGAAGATATTCAGTTTGTTCCTCGATTGACAATTGGCGATTAAGTTGCTTCGAGTTCCCTGCTAGCAATTTCTTGGCTGTTGGCGAAATTCGGTGCTTCTGTTAACGTTGAATCAAATCAGATAAAGACGCAACTTTGGGCCTTTGTATTCTTACTCACCCTGTCGTAATGTAATTTGACGCCCAAACCGATTCCAAGTGCGAGCAATATAACTAAAGTTACAGAAAATGCGGTGATGACGCTGGTTTCTGTTCCTTTCACCTCCAACTGGACAAAATCAGGCACCGATTCGCTATAAAATTTATCTAAAATTTCAATCAAAATTTGCTGTAGTTACATCATTGTCAATAACTGACACAAAAATCAAGTTACCCCTAATTCGAAAAGAAATAGTTTTGGTAACTGCGTCTTTGTATTTGTTGGCTTTGCATTGGAATGTCGTGTGAGATTCGAGGGTTATGTTAAACAGATCCAATCTGCTCAGATAATAATTCAGTTTAAATCCACTAGTGTTGTGCTTTGGTTTGTCTCCCTCCGTGGTTATCTGAATGCCTGAGAAATTTGAAAATCAGTCAAATAAAAATTTTCCAAAAATAAATTCAGATTTTTTCTCAAACCTTCTGGTAGATTTGTCTCATCAATAACTTGCATTTTGGCAGAGTTTTTGATTTGATAGGCCCACTCCGGCGGAGCAGCGTATTTGACTTCGGGAAATATAACGCGACAGATCAAGGTGATGTTACTTCCTTCCACAGGATCGCTAGAATCGCCAACTCTCTCCAATTCTATTCCTATTTTTCGAGAACAAACTGTTTCATGTAAAATTCTAGTGTTGTCTACTGATTTTTAAAAAATACCTTTGATGCTGTTTGTAAAATACTTTTTATTGGTGACATTATTCATTGTCCCGATGCAAACGTCGTTTCCAGTATTATTTATCATGACATGTTTTAACGTCAGTCCGCGTTCTGGCTCGAAAAACCAGTTGGAATAAGAATTCCTTAACAAATCCTGTTAATAAAGTCATACTTTTGATTAACTCGGATTAACTTAACCGACTTTAGTATAAGCAATTCTTATATTTCTTTATGATTACCTCTGTATTATGTTCCATTTCGTTGAGTCGCTCCCAATGGATGAGTGAAACGGTCACATTAGGGTGGGTCGGCTTGCACGGAATGTGGACACCCAATTCTCCTTGATGGAAAAAGAATAAATAATAATTCGGGAAGTAACTCTTGTCGCTGATGATGACGAGATTCTTTCCATCTATACAATTGAGAAGAGTGAAAATATTGATATGATTTAAAAAACATGTCCCATCGTTAGGTAATTAAGAAAACAAGTAACGAACCGAATACATAGACATATTGTTTCACTTCCAAGTCGCCGTAAATAAATCGGAAATAGCCCGTGTCCATCACAGTGACGTTGGCGAGAGTCAACGTCGATGACATGTGAGTTTCGTTAGTGTAAAATGTTTTGCTTAAGCGCTCGTCGACTTGGATCAACTGCAATTAAAACATTTAGATGAGCAATCAATAAATCAAAAATATGTTTTAAAAATATTAGAAAATTACTTGCGGATATTTGGTGAGGAAATCGGGCAGCTCCCATTTCCACGGAACATTCTGATGGTCCACTTCGTCACCAAAAGCGTAGGTCCAAGTCAATGTGAGTGTTGAATTCTCTTCAACCACACGGTGCGGAGCATCTGGAATCATCCGCCAAACATTTCTCTCAATTCCTGGGGTATCGACACTTTGTCTGCTGATCTCTATAAAGAAAGAAAACAATACCATCGAAGGCAATGTTTTATTGAATATTAAACTGAACATGATCGAATTTGAATTCAAAATGTTGAGGCCCTAGAGATTTTCGCAAAAACGTTAGACTCGTCCGAGTGTTTTGCGCAACATGAAGCTTCAAAATGCAAAGACGCAGTGTTTTTTTTTTCTGAATGACTTCTAAAATGCTTTTCAAGGAGGAATATACAAGTGGAACACGTTGTAGAAATATAAAAGACAATAATTTCACCGGCTGGCGGCTAAATGACAGCAATAAACCTCCAAACTTAATAGCCATCACATAATTATCAACAGTAGACGTTAATAATGAAACAAAACGAATAATATCTAATTTTGACAGTAAATTTGTTCTACTGCTGAAGACGGGGTTACAACTGAATGGCAGAGTCCCATTTTCAAACGTCCTTTGCTCTCTTGACTGTGTACAATTGTACATAGCCTCAAATTATACCGGGATTAAAGAACACTAATAAACAAAGAGAACTTTTTTTGGCTTATATCTAGCGCTTGTATCTCTTTGATGGCCACCGAAATTAGTCGAGGCTACACAAAAACCGCCTTGTACCCCCTGCAGTGGGATATTCGGCTTTAATTAAAAAAAAGTTAAATTTACTACTGTTATTGTGTTCTGGCGACGTTGGATGTTTTACACGATTCTTTCCTCGTCACAAAACACTACCGTCGGACACATGTGATGACATAATTATCAGTGACGCCTAGCCAAATTGCCGCTTCTAAGCAGCACGGAGTTGCCTTCGCTTCACACAACAATATGACGGAATTGACTGCCAAAAAAAAACATTAGCAGCATTTTACGTAGTATGCAGTACCTTTTATAGGCTATTACCTGTGCCCTTTCCCACCATGTTCAAGGCAATTATTCAAGGCCGTCTAAACAGTACTTTTAGTTATTATAGTACAACATTTACAAAAGAAGCAGAGCCGCTTATCAACATTCATCGAAATTTTCCTAATGACGACGGGGAAAAGAAAATAATTAAAAGTAGGTTTGTTTTCTAATTTCCTCTCTCTGTCTATTATTTTTTAAACTTACGGAGGTTATTTGGTCTCGCAGTAGCCTCCACCTCTTCTTTCCCAAGGATAACAGAAAAGGAATGAAAAAAGACCGCGTAAACCCGGAGGCATTAAAGGCGCGTATTATAGTGGAATAAGAAATGATTGGACATTTATTTTTGATGTAGTGCGTGTCGTGATTTGATCATTTGAAATGATTTGATATAGTTTATGTTGAATCGATTCATATTTCATTGATACAAACGATTTCATTTGGTGATAGTAATCACATTATAATTTATAACTGTGTTTATATTCAGGAAAAGTGTCGTCTGTGTTTTGTTTTCGAAGTGGTTTCTTTATAGGGTCATCGAACATTTAAAACAGGAGGGGTCCGCTATGTCGCCCTGCCATTTCCTGAAGTAATAATAAAGCAAAAAGACGAATGAATAATAAAGCAAAAGAAAAATTAAGTCGCTGTCTTGTAGGCTCTTTTTTTTTCTAAAAAGCTGTTCGAGTGTTGACCTTTTACCGTAATGTGTTGATCTAACGTTTTCATCGCTTCGCCAACATCGCTTTTATCAATTTAAGACGAATTTATATTCGTTAACTCTTGGGACCAGCTAGGGACAATAAATTATATGTCAAAGCGGGTGTAAATAATATCATGTGAAAGATGTGGCAGGGAACGAATTAAAAAGCATTATCTTACTTCCGAATTAATGAAGGATTATACTAGATTACATTGGTATTATATACGGGATTATATTTATGGCAAACTTTTTATTTAGGATTCCAAGTGCGTAAATAAGTCGATCAATCTAGGAAACTGTCAAATGTGCTAACTTTGGGAATTTATCGCAAAAGCCTTGGCAAAAGCTTAATATATGAGATAACAATCGATAACAATGAAGCAGATGTTGTTATATATAGGCTAAGCAAGCGTTCTCTCTTAAACCATACAAACTAAATTCGTTATGACATGCTGATCACTGAATTTTCAAACAAAACTTGTTACACAAATAATCATCTGAGCTTTCAGTTGTGATCTCAACAAAATTATGAAATTATCGTAAGCCTCAGCATCTGCTCATGGCCTATAATGGAGATCGATCGACACAGTTTCGGAGTAAATGAAACTGTGTAATTCAATAAACTATAGGAAACCACCAGCAACAGGCAAACTTAATTAAATGTTTGGCGAATCGCGAATAATCTGTTATCAAGAAAGAAAAAGTGAAACTGCAACCAAGCGACTGCAACTCTTTTAAATAGCGCTGCTGGACACGGAAAAATGAACGAGGAATAAGAATATTTTAATTTCCAACAATTTAAACTCCGTAACGAGAATTATACGAGTGTAAAATATAACTGAAGACGAAATATAAAGTCGTATAAAGTCAGAGTCTAGTACGAAATAAAGTGACCGTGGCAATATCAGTTATTCAAAACGGCACAGCAATCGACAAGTGAGGATTAGGGTTGTAGCGGGTTGTAGCGACAAAAAATTTTTTGTTAAAAAAAAACATGAGTCGATAGAACTCGACACGCTGATTTCAGCTGTATTTTTTTTAGATTTTTTAGATGATTATTTATATTAGAAAAAAATTTTTGAAGTTCGAAAAAGCCCCTCCCATTCTGAAACGGACCCCCCGCCATTTTTTGTGGGCTGTCCCAAGTTTTGGGGAAGAAAACACAGAAAGCGCCAAAATTGTGTGGCCCATGGGCCATGGCTACATCCACCTCCCTCCTTCCTACTCACCCCAAACGCACCCTAGCCCTTGGCTATTTAGGCTACAGGAAACGTTTGGCGCTTTCTGTGTTTTCTTTGTCGTGTTCGCCAAAACTTGGGACATCCCTATTAACAAGCATGCCGTCCGCCACTCAAAGAGACTGTTTTGGGGTTTTGATTATGCGGATATTATTGCTGGGGGTCAAAAAAATTAACAAATAGATGGATTTTGTGCGCAATTTTTTGCTAAGTCGATTGGTAAAAACCGCAATCGCCTAGCTTTTGTAGTTTAGGAGATATTTGAAAATAACTGAGAGGGGGTAGTTATTTGAACTTTTTTTTTTTTTTTTTCGGTTTTTGTGCAGCAGTTTTCTCGTCAACGAGCACCTAAAAATAAGCGAATTGTTTAAAAATGATGGGATAGCTCATCTCTTCAAACTGCCCAATTGCCCATCTCTTCAAATATTTTTTCAAATCTTAATTCCAGCTAAACATGGAAAAGTTGGACTACAAATGGTGGATTGCAGCGCTGCCGGAGTACATTGATAATGCTTTACGCACAGTGCAAATAGCCTATTTCGCAAAAATTCCGCAAATTAAGCAAAATATACGCCAATTAAGAAAAAATTACACAAATTAATAAAAAAAGAAGCAAATTGTAATATGTAGGTAACTTCACTGGGCATGCCCAAACCGTTGTTGTTGAACAGAAATGGGAACACTTCAGGCATAATTTTTTAAAAAGGGAATCGTCCTTCTGAAGCATAAATTATTGACGAGCTCCAACTCGTGAAGATTGTCATTTCCTTGAAGAAACGAACTTGTAAATTTCCATCTAACAACCCCGGCTAGGGAGTATGAGAATTGGGGAGGATCTATGGAAAGATAAGAGCAGTTATCTAGTAAACGACACTAATTCGCCGTCTCATTTCGCTCTGGCTGTCTGGCAGGACCTAGTCCTCGTTGAATTTTTTTTGACGGTTGTGATGTTGACTTCAAAAACAATTCTTGACTGGTATTTCAACCTGTGCAAGTCAAAGTAGTCCCCCCAAAATTTAGGAGGGGGGACTACTGTTCGTGATTTTCACGTCAATAGTCCCCCTTCCAAATTTCATTCAAGTAGAGGGGACCATTGTCGCAATTTTCACGACAGTAGTCTCCCCTAGTACCCGACAATAGTTCCCCTACAAATTCTTGGGGGGACCATTGTCGTAGTGAAACAGGACACTGGTCCCTCCTCACAAAAAAAAAAACTGGGATGGGTTGTTCCACATCGTGATTCGCATCAATATTCATAGCGCATCACGAACACAGCGAGAGAGAGAGAGACTAACATAAGCGATGGAGAATGAATAATAATGAATAAGGAATCAAAAATCACGATGTGAAACCACCCATCCCATTTTTTTTGTGGGGGGGGGGGGGCGGGTCAAGTTTCACTACGACAATGGTCCCCCCCCCCCAATAGTTGGAGGGGGACTATTGTCGGGTCGTAGGGGAGACTACTGTTGGAGAATGCCTATTAGGTGCCTATTCCACCGAAAATCGGAGCGTTTTTTAAACAGTGCAGAGGCACACCGCGAACCACCAGGGATGGCGAAGACTTAAGTCATTAAATACAAACCGTTCACCTTACCTAGTTCTGTCATTCTCTTCAGACTCTTTAAGAAAAACAAAAAAACTCTTTAAGAACAATTAAAAAACAATTATCGCACAATGTTGCAAAACAAATAATTCTCTTCTTAGATTATTTTCAGGAGCTGTGAACAACTGGTTCCACTAAGGCCGTTTGAACAACACACAGTGTTATCAAGCAAAAAAGTTTTTCTTAATAACGCTCAATTCTCTGTTATACTGTTTGGAGCCTGTTCAACAGAGAAAAGGCGTTGAAGGAAGCGTTTTGTATACTTATAAGTGAAAGTGAATCTGATGCAGATTCTGGACCTTTTTCACATTACTTCTTGATGATAAACATATAGATGGAGTTTACGGAGAGCATTTATTACTAACTCGAAGGAATCGGAAATCATTCAAATTCTTTGGTTAGTCTAGTATCCAAAATCTTTCACTTTTTCTAAAGCTATACTAATATAAGCTGTACTAAAGACTACACACCGTTTTGTAGGCAGATTCTTTTACGGTAAATCAAAAGCATATCTTGAGAAGTTCTTGCAGCCGTTAATCAATGAGCCCCGTCGTACGTCTCCAAGCAACAACGACCCCATTAAAAAAAAAAGAATGAGACAATGGAATTTTCAAGATGATCAGCATTTTGCTTCTCCAGTAGGTCGTACTATTTGTGGGTGGGTTTGATCTTTCTTCCGTTGAAAAATAAATATCAGGGAAGCAGGGCGATGCACATCAAAATATTTCGGACCACTGATTGACTTTAGTTTCCCGACTGGTCCCACAAATCATGCAACTATCAACCTTTCTGAAGACTTTGAGAATTATGAATATGGTAATATATAGTATAAGTCAACAATGCATATGTTTTTGAAAATTCTCAAGATTTTCCCATAACCAAATTTTATCTGGAAATTTGCCAGTCGTGCAGCTACGAAACAAAATGATTGAGCAATTCAAAGTTCTCTTTAAATCTTTCGGTGCAGTTGAGACTTTCTATCTGTTTAGCGAAGATCTATGTTAGGCTGGCTGGGAACAACTATAGAATGGAGTTACAAGGGGATGTTTAATGGTATGGAGAAGAAAAACCAGCTCAGCGAAAAAAAAAAACGTTTGCTTGATAGTTATGATTTGCTCCAACGTTAGATCCAACGTCTTCAAGAAGACGGAGTTTCCTAAAAGGATCTTAAAGAATTCAGATTCGCAAATCAGCGTCCCGAAAAAAATCGCATCGCGAAGACAATTAAATCGAGTGACGATAAGCTGATAACTGAGTAACAGAAGTTGATGTTGAATGATGATGATGATGAAACCATCATCATTTTGAAAGTTATTTGAAGTTCAATATCACTGACTTAAGAGGTCAATGGCCATTGAATGAATTACTTTGACAGACGAGACGATTATCAATGACCTTAAAATTGTTTAATAAAGAAGTTCCACAAACGGAAATAAGCCATTTAGAAAAAATTTCGATGATTTATCCACGATATAATAGAAAAGGTAAACTATCGCGCTATCCCAGTCTCTTGGAAGAAACTGCGGGTGTTCAGTACAGGGTCCCAAGATTCCCCGCCAGGTTCGCTAGTATAAGAGGCCCATCGCCTCTCGGGGGTATAGTAAAAATTGGGGTTTTTCGTTCATAAAATAGAAAATTATCAACCAATTCGTCCAGAAATTGATTTTATTTAAGCTTAATTTAATTCCCTATCCTTCATTACCTAATTTATCTAGTTTAGGCATTTTTTTCATTGTTAAATTTATGATTGAAAATCGCAATTTTCGAAAATTGCGCCTTTTGCAACGTTGCCCATTTTTCAAATTGTTCGTTTCGTTGGTGGAACCAACCCGGAAATTTAAATCTGGCGACCCCGGTTGGGGAGTATGAGAATCCATAGAGAAGGGAGGAGCTATCTAGTAGACAAAACTATTTATTTTTCTCGTTTATTATTCAGTTCGCTCAGGCGGGTCCCCGTCCTTACTTTCCTTTTTCTTGCGTTTATGATGTGAAGTGACCAACATGTGTAATTTGCAAAATAAATTTTATAACCCGAGCCATTCCCGATTGAAAACCATTTCCTGGTCTGGCTTGTTTAAGGTTTTTTTAACGCGTTAACTCCTATAGTAATTTTTTCCAAAATCTCTCAAAAGATTAAGACAAGAATATCTTGGCACCAGGACCTGGGCTAAGATAATTTTAAAATAATTAAAATAATGAATAATAATCTTAAAATTCATGAATGTACAGTTGCAGACTTGTTCTTCAGAAACAACTCTAAATCAGTTTTCTCCTTTTCCCTAATAGTAGAGACATCACTGTTGATATAAAGCAAGGGAACATGTTCTGCTTCGAGTCACGGGGGCAGATAGGCTGGATTTTGACTTTGCAATAAAATATTGTGAATAGTACCCTTGATGGTTTTTCTGTCTTGCAAAACTCTAATTACAAAAATTCTCTACATACATGAAATCCGTGATCCAAAATAATTTTTCTTAGAAAGTTCAAATCCGGATAGAAATTGTGACAAGATGGCATTATTTCGTATTAATCATCGATATACTTCTCGATTTACTTCCCTAGTAGATAATGTTCTTCGGGGGTTTGTAGTAAACCTGCTAGAACGATCGAGAGTCTTCTGACAACACGCTGTACTCCAGCAACTATGCCTTCACGCTGACAAGTTTCTAGGCATGCGAGATGCATTTGAGTTGAGAAATTCAGAAACTTAGTCAGGCTCTTGAAAGGCAGGTTACAGCCCCGATGCAATATTCTACTGAGGTCAAATGCACATACGGACTGACTGCATAAGTTCAAAAGTATCCTCCAGCAGAAATTCCTTCTTTATCAATACTTCCTCATAAAATTCGATGATGGCCAACACATTTGTGAAAGCCCGTTTGGCATTTTGTCGAGCGTCCTAATTTTTTAACAGAATGTTGTAGAAACTTTTCAAAACAAAAATGTTGGGGTTGGCATCATATTTGATGTGAACTCTACGAGTGATGATGATACCATGATGTAGCTAATGCTTACGTTTTTTACTTATCAGACCTTTCACTTGTTCTTGTGTCTTTAATTCCGTCTTCTGTTTCAAAAGAAGTTTAAGTGAAGCAGGGAGCGCGAACTCTTTATCTGGACGAAAACCATGACTCTAAGGTAGTTTTGTAGCGATTGACCAGCAGATTAGTCCTAGATAACGTATTTCTTTAAGCTCTGCATGTAAAATGCACAAAGCACCATTCAAGAGGAGCTTGTCGATAAGAAGATGAATTTCTTCAATGTTGAACTCTGGTGAAAGCGACAAATCTGGACATTCTTCTTCAACGGCTTCTCTTATAAAATCAAACACGGGAAATGTTTTTACAAGAAAATCATACATAGACCCAAGCTCTGTAAGATTTAGGACACATCTTTCATCAACTCCAGTTGTCTTCATGACATTTTTAAATTTGATTAGGACCCCTCCATTACTTCTGAGTATTTTTTGAGTTCTTTTGTCATAAAACCTTTTGTAGAACGGGACCTGCTCATTTTCTGTTTGTATTACCCTGTTCCCTGTAAAAAATTACTTTTAAGTTAAAGGTTATAAAAAAGAGAAATTTACAAAATTTACCTGTTAAACTAGACCTGAACTTTATTTAACAGTTGGCAAAATCACAGGGGCAAAATTTTGATCTGAAAGACAGAATTATCAGACAACTCACACCACAGCTTTCTCAACCACCGTCTTCTGCGTTTCGTCAATTCAAATTGTTGTATTCACTTAAGGAGGAAGAAAACGAGAAAATAAAAACCGCACATCCTTTAGCAGCTTTTCTTTTCTTTTTTAACGGTCACGTAAAACACACACTTTTTGGATCTTGGCTCGATGCGCGTCTTATTTGGTTCCCACTTGGAACATGACCCATTTGAAACGAAACAATCTCCTAAATGGAGTTGTCGTCACGTGGTTTTTATTTAAATTTTTGTACTGTAGAACCGGAAGGAAATAAAAAGATGTCCGAGCTGTTTATTTTCGTGCAATTGATTGAGAGTGTGAGAATGGGGGTGCGAATTTCTATCATTTCTAAACAATTCCCCTATTAATGGGGCGCACGGCTGATATATATATAGATAGAAGATAAAAAGATAAGAGAGTTAGAGAGAGTATATGGTACCTGTATGTTTTATTTCACAGAAAGGAGAGGTACATAAAACACACATGTAGCCGCACCGCTGTTTCCATACCGTGCTTGTTTGAAATGACAAGATAGATATGGGTATCCGAACGTTTTGATATGGGGTTCTAGTTGAGATGTTGTGCCGACGTTGACCGTTCGCTAACAGAAACAAACGATGGGTCGTTGGTTTCCGTGCGTCCACTTCCTCTTATTTTTTACCCCGTCGAATTCCTTTTCAGCGTACGCTATAATTTTTTCGATAGTAGGGAAGGTAAAGCCTTTTCGCTTTACGTCGAGGCCGTTTGACTTTATTTCCTTTTATTTTTGCTTTTCCAACTCCTCTACACGCCCCCCTGTATTACATAACGGAATTATTAGTTTTAAAAAATCCGAAAAAATTGTGCCTTTTTTTACGTACCTTTTTCGTAAAATACGCATCTATTCTTGCTGGGAGGGTTGCCTGTAGGTCATTGAGACCAGCCAGCCAAGTTTTCCTCATCCGTAGTATTTCGGCGCATGGTTCTGCGCTGGCGCTGGCGCTTGCGCGGCGGAGTACCGTGGCGCTGGCGGAATATTTGCCTGTGGGTAACACCAGAGAGTATAGTTGTTCGTGAACCCAACTTTCACAGGAACTTAGAACACAATGAGCACAATACAATGAATGATTGGTCATTAAGGCGGCCATCATGGATTTTAAAGAGGGGGGATAGAAAAATGGTTTCTGCAACTGCAACTTATAATTGTCTTTCTTGGGATGCTGCATTGCATGGAGCCAGGAGCGGACTCGTACTTAAAGTTTGAAATACACCATTAAAAAGAGAAAAAAAATTCTCTTTCTTTTAGTTATTTTCTCAATTTTTGTATTTTATATGTATATCCCCTAAAAAAAATTAAATTAAAAAAACGCGCATGAAATTTATGAAAAACACAAAACTTTAACATTTTATTCTAGGCTTCCCGCTCAAAATAAAAAAAAATCCTTTGTTATATAGATTCTATGTTATATAGTATTGTTAAAAATAATATTTTCTATTAAATATGATGTTAAAGATTCAAAAATATTAATGAAATAAAAAGGGAAAAAAACAAACAAACATTCTATCAACTATATAGTTGATAGAATTTTTGTTTGTTCTGATGAAGCAGTCGAAGCATCCTTTTATCTGCTGTGAAAAAAAGACGAGTTTCAATAGGCACATTGAAGCATTAGAAAATAGAAAACAATTTTCGTAGTTAAGGAAATCTGAATGTTTGATCACAATTCGAATATCTCCAAGAATTTAATAATCACATTCACTAGATAATTGCTAAGTAAGGAAAATGAGACTAGTCAGAAAAAGAAACTTTTAAAAAACCAATCGAAGGGGAGCGTCAGAGCGTCCAACGCTATACTGTAACTGCCAAACACCGTTGTCAAATATTTAATATGTATTTTCTTTTCTTATTATTATAATCCATCCAAAATCTACATAGACATTGTTCTGTTTGCCTGATTTACTTTTTTTCCGCATATCTTTCGATGAATCAAGATAGGTACTGATTTTTGATTTGAAATAATCATCAGTTAAAGTTTTTTTCCCAAAGCCTTTTCTAACGGACCCCTTAATGACGACACAAAGTTCTGTATCTTCAAATCGAGAAAGACCAACTCTATCTCCCTTTTCCTCTCTTCCAGTCCAACAAAATTTTCTTGCAAGATTTATAGTTAAGCAGTAATTTAGTATATTGATTAGTAGTTTATCCTCGTTTACTCCGCCTATGAGCGCCAACCTGGAATGCTAAAAAAAATTAATTAATGCCGACAAATATTGATTATACATAAGAAATATAACATTTCAGCGAGAAAGGAATTGAACTTACTAAATCATCCAATCCAAAGTAACACACTTTATTGGGCCGATGTCGGACCGATCGAATTTTTGGTTGGCAATATCGGCCAACTTAGCCGACTCTCCCCCAACTCTCAGCCGACCGTTTAAAAAAGTCAAGTTTTTATGTTGGCCTCAGATATCGGGCCGACATTTATATGAGAAACAATCCTGATAAATTTTTTTAATACGTTCTTATCCCCTAACATTTTTGTAATAAAATAAATTTCAGCGTTTTGCTAAAGAACCAAATTGTATTTTATGTCAGACGAAAAATACATGACATTAACGAATAAAAATGTTTCGATTAATAGTTAGAAAGAGTGATGGGTTGGATCAATCTCGCCAAGTTGATATAAATTAAAAAATATAAATTTTATTTTATGAAATAAAGTGAATAGGCCTTTTATAAGTGACTTCCCTTTTATATTTTTTTTTATCTGCTTGGAATAAGAAAAAATCTAGAAAATTAAAATATTTTTAAATTACAGCATTATATAGAATTGTAACCTTTGATAGAATCCAAAAGACTCAAACAAATATGCGCTGAACGATTCTAATGATCCGGCCATGCTATACAGTCATTGGCGAGTTGAGAAAGAATATGGTAAACAAGATGGTGATCGCCATACAAAACATCAAACTGATTGGCAGAAAATTTAAGGAGTTCATCAGCATATAGAATCTTTTCTTCGGTTAAATTCTCTGATGTGAGCAAACGAATTGCGAAGACGTGTACATTCCAAAAATGTTCATACCATTTCTTCCCTATTACCTGCTTCGAAAAAATCAAGCCTACATATTAAAGAAATACCTGACTGTTTTAATTCAAAATCAGTTGTTTGACACTGCTGAACCATCATTTCCGTGTCTGATTCTTCAAAATCAAAACTTCCTCCATCTCAATAATTTCTTGATTGACATTTACATCAATATTTAAAAATATTTCTCTATGGCCACATCTAAGTAATATTTAATTAAGATTAGACAAAATTTAAGATTAAGACAGAAGAAATTTTTTTTTGTTTTTTGTTGCATGGGGTATAAGAGCGACTTCAGCCCGGATATCGGTCCTACTCAGATCGGCGCGCCAAACTGAGCTCCAGCCGATATCGGTTTAGGTTGGCACGTGATATCGGCTAGGTACAAATGCCAACATGGTCCGATATCGGACCGACAACATGTGTTACTTGGGATACGAACTCTTGATTTTTAACCTTTCTTTTTACTCTTCTTTCAAAAGTCTCAAAATCCGACATATCGTTCATTGGGAATGATTCAATTAAGCTATCAATTGCATTAATTTTTTGCGTCTTATCGCCTGTTTCATCTGCATCTATCTTTAGCTTAGAGACGAAATCTGTCAGGAGACTTAGTTTTATAGATATATCTTCTTGTCGTCTCAGCGATTCTTGACTATTTGTGAAAATGGCTGATATCATTCGGCAATATTTGTCCTGTCCCATTTTTTGAGCGACTGTTGAATTGTTGTTGAATGTTTCATGTTCTGGACTATCTAATGGCGACGAATGGTGAATTGGCGGCGGTGTTTTTTGTAATTCATCTACAGTTCGCGGTCTTTTATTTGATTTAAAGGCTACTATATAGGCAATAAAATGAAAACGTTTTAAATTGTGATTTTAAATTTCCAATCTACAAATTACTTGTTTTAGTTGGTGTAACCACAGCAACCAGCATTCCTCCAACCGCTCCTCCATCCATGTCATCAGCTGAAGAAACAGGGCGGATTGTACATAAGAGAAATCAGTGTTAGTTATGATGTGTAAGATGAAGTCATAAGAAAATAATTTTTCTAAAATACAATCATTTGATGTATGAAGCTACCTATTTGACTTTTTTTCCCAACCATCTTGTCTTCATCTCTGTCTTGTCTCCCGAACCATTGGCTTGCGCGACCAGATGAAGTAGATGGACGCGCTACACTCTCAAGTCGCCCAACTTTCGGTGTATCCTGAATCGGTCTTCCTCTTCCTCTTGCATATCCTTTCGCTGTTGTCTCACTAGTGTCAAGTGAGTTCGAAGAAGAAGATGATACACTCTTACTGCTACCTGGAGTGAGCACGTCATTTCAGTATTATAGAAGATACAGTGAAAGATTACATATTGAAAAATCTCATCCGTATCAACCAACAGAGACAAGAATTGTTGATTCCTTGAGAGAAAATTCAAAGGCTGATTCTTTTATTATGTTACCTAATGATTCCATTTTTAAAATTTTCGCTATGAAAACAGGAAGTGAAGTCATTGTTGTCCAAAAATTGAATATTACGTATGATGATGATGGTTCACGCAAGGAATTTTTTTTGCGTCCAATGCCAGCCACCGATCTCAACATTTTTGTTTGTGATGGATTATGCAACAGTAGAACATTTCTTCCTACATCAGTCCTTCTAACAGCCAAAAAATGAATTGCTTTTCCATTTGAAAACTCCGAAAACGAAGACAGCAAATGGTTAGTTATTCCTCTTCTTCATACTATGTAGTGCGGGAAAACCGTGTCCGGATATTAATTTTGTTGCTGCTTAAGGTGGAACACTGAGTGAGAGTCAGCTGAGCCATCTAAACAGCATTAATATTATTTCCGGTCGTGAGGTTATTCCTTGGAGTCTATTAGTGCCGTGTCGAGAGGCGGGATCAGGTTTATTCGACCGCACTTCAAACAGCCCACTGTCCGGGAGTGCCGGATGAGAATATCCTAAGCTCGCCTTAATATCGTCGTGAGGCCATCCATACATTACAGAAAGTATTTAAAAATAACAATTATTTGCGTGGTTTTTAATGATGATAATATTTAAATCAATATTCATTATTGATAAATATGTTACTGATGAAAACCTAACTGCTGTATATGGTAAATTCCTCGAGAGTCCATTCCTCTTTATGTCTTTTGGGGGGAGTGGTAAACTGATAATTTTTTATTTAAAATTTAAATTCATTCCTCTTTCTATTGACTCGTATCGTGTTCTTATCCCATCTGCCGTATTCCGCGTTCACGATTCAATTCACGCGTTCACGGTTCAATTTAATCGTTCACGTTTCATTTCACGGTAGCCATTTTATTTAGCTTAAAGAATATTTGAAAAAATCCGACGAGAATTCAGTTCACTTCAGGGATCGAACCTGTAGCTATTCATCCATTAATGTTGTTTCATCTTGGTAATCAGAGTACATAACCATTACGTCATGATCATCGATGGAGATATATTTTAAATGTGTAAATCATTCTGTAAATAAACCTGCTATCTGCCCCAATTGTTAGCCAACATCAATTCACCCATGTGAACCAAGGGTAATACGGACATTTGTTTTTTTCTGCGTTTTCTATCAGACTCACAGCGATCTCAGAGTTATTACAGCATCGTTACATATCCGAAGTGTGTCTGTAAACGCGTACTTTGTGAAACAAGAGTATAGCAGACATTTTTCTCTTCTCCGTTTTCTATCAGAATCGCAGCCATGATACTCAGAGATATTACAGCATCGTTACATATTCGTAGTGTGTCTGTAAACACGCACTATGTGAACCAAGGGTAATACGGACATTTTTCTCTTCTCCGTTTTCTATCAGAATCACAGCCATGTATCTCAGAGTTGTTACAGCATCGATACAGATCTGTGGTAAGTCTGTATATCACACTATGTGAACCCAATAAGATAATAATGCCGACTTTTTTCTGTTCCCTGTACAAAGTCTGTTGACCCTACTATGTACACCTTTCATATAACAGACATGTTCCATTGCTGGGAAGAGCCTGTTATTCATTGAATAACTTATACATGTACGACAGTTTAAAAACAGTGTATTAACAGGTATGTTTTACATATGAATTACACATATTGGATGTCATAGCAATTTCAGAGCTGAAACAGCCTTGTTTTTCGTCTGTTTCCCATTGTCTGGGAAACAGACGAAAAACAGAGTCTGTAACAGGGATGTGTGCCACCTGGGTATTCCATTCAATAACTTTCCTAATTAAAAATAACGATTTGATTAATAAGACGAGTTTTTTTAAGAATTATTTTAATTAAATGATGAATCCATAACGATTGAAGACACGAGTCAATTGAAAATTTCACTTGATTGTATGGATTCTTGATAAATAATAATAATAATTTTTTAGTCACAGGATCAAATGAATTTGTCAATCCACTTCCAATAAAGTCAACGGGATTTACGGAGTGTATTGATGGCGTAATGCCGGAAGTAATATTCAGCAGGTAAAAATTATAATAATAATAATAATAACAATAATAATGATAATAACATTTTTTAATGACTAATATTTAATGACAGAGAAACTGAAGGGGTGTGGTGTCAAAACCTTGGTCATCTTTGTCCAGTAAAAATTTGGATAAAGATTTTGGTGAATGTACTCTTTGTGTGCCCAACGGAGGAGGACCACCATTAGAATCAGATACCGGAACTTGGTATTTGCCTCAAATTTTTCCAAAACTGTCAGTTGGCAACAACTTCTTTGTGTTTTTATACACACGCAGTTCTGGTGGAATAGGAATTCCAATTGATTATTTCCACAAATTACGCAAAAAACTCACGGATAATTCCCAGTAATCATTCCATATTTAATTTTTATATATATATTAAATTGACGAATTATTATAAAATTATAATATAGGCTCATTTGGGACAAATTAAAATCTGATACTGATCTTGATTATCAATTACAAATCTTTCAAGAAGTCGCAGGATATGGATCCATATTGGCTTCGGAGCGAAATATGCACCAAACTTGCAATCCTACTGACCATGGCTTGCTTCAATTGCCAATCAAATTTGTTTCAGATTTGATGATTTCTCTAAAAAAGAAAAATGTGAAATTTGCATATATGATGAACGACCCTGGAGACTATATGGGAAAATTCTCAAACTTTGTAAGTAAAATATAATTTCCGAGTTAATATCTAGCAACCAAAGATGAAACGGGCCTCTTTTTATATTAATTAATATTATTAATTTTGTATAGTAATTAATTCAAAAATTTGCTATAGGAAACCCATTTTGAAATGCTTAAAGCTATATGGCATCATGCCAAACGATGTTTACTACATGGCTTTTGGCGTTCAATTGACACGAGCTACTAAAAATGAACAACGTGGAGTTATTCCTAATTTCACCATGTTTTCCGGTGAAGAACTATTGCAAAAAATCGGAATCATTAAAGCATCAGAATCTCAAAATCATTGGAGGGTGTTGATGGATATCTTTACAGCTTGAGTTTACGTAAATCTCTATTTTTTTAAATTCTTCCGACCCAAAAATTCAAAAAATTTTATTCATTACAATATAGACGCCACAGAACGTATGACTAAAGTTGCTAATAACAGAAAAAACGAGGCAGTTCCTCGCGTTCGTGACCCATAACGTTATTAAACGAATCGAATCACGCTGTGTGTTTTTCATTTAGCGTATGAGATTCCCGTGGACGGATTACGCGGTGTCGTGCTATGTAAATCCCTAAAGTCCATTTTATTTTTTTTGTTTATTCTTCCTCTCAACAAGACGTCGAAAGAGAACCCCTGGCACGTCAAAATGATCTGTGTGTATCCATAACATTGAGAATTTATCCACTCGTCTCAAAATCATCTTTAATTGGATTCCATCTTGATCATCATTGGGAATCATTGATCTTGAAGGGAGGGAGTGCTGCTGGAATTCTTGCATTCATTTTCTTTTTTACCTCCTCTGTGTATAGACCCACCAAAAACATTTTTCCTTCCATTCTTTTATGCACACATAGACAGAAGCAGCAGCAGGAACGATATATTCATGTGATTATTCCAGTTCAACGGATGCTAGGCATAGCTATATACAGAGAGAGTCTGTAAAAAGCCACAAAAAAAACTATTTTTATCTAGTACACACACACACTCTCTTCATCTTGTATACACCTATCAAAAAATAGATGCTCGGCAGGGGGGTTATGCAACGGTAAAGACTGAAAGAAGAAGAAGAGGAAATTGTTGTTCAGCAACTCTTTGTGAAAGGCTGTCTACGTTTATGTTCCAGTCGAACAAGTCACAGAGAGTTCGGGGCTAAATCTTGACAAGAGTATGTTATATACATTGTTTACATAAAGAATACATGAAAAAATTGAAACAAATCAAAAAAATTTCGCCACGAAAAAATTAAAAACTCGGCGGAATGACCCATATGTTACATTAATTTTACAGACAAGCACGAATTAGATGCCAGTAAAATTCAAAATGGATCGTCGATGAAAATGGTGATGCTGAATAAAGCAAGGGGTGTTCTTCTTGATCTGATTATGAGATTAAAGTATGACAGAGGCTAATACAACATCGAAGAGGAAATTTATGGAGTGGAAACTAAAATGGTTTATTACTCTTCTCCATGTGAAAAACCACCGACATAGTGAATTCCTTTTGTTTAAATATCAATGGTGTATTTTTATTTGTTTGAACAAGAATGTAATTGCATCCAAACGTCTCTTTTCTTTTCAGACGCCAACCATGGTGTACAATTTTTATTTGGTGCAGACAATAAATTTTTTGTGGGTCAATCGAACAGATCTTGAGATTACATAAATACACAACAACGGTGAAATGGCAAAATATAATTGTGAATTTTGAAGCTGGCTATGCATATTTAGTAGTAATATGTGTGAAAATATTAAGACGAAATAAAGTTTGAAAATACAATATGTTCTGTTGGTCGTCTGCTTTCCAATCTTCAAAAACAATGCCTTCAGCAGGTGGTATTTCGTTATTAAGCTTTCCAATGTAAATTTTATTTTGGATTTCTAATGCAGCAATTGTGCTTTAATTGGCTACGACTTGAATAAGGAACGCTTCAATGTTTTCATTGATGAATAAGTCACTATTTTTTTCGCCAAAAAGCTGGATGTCTGTATTTTTCAGATATAATCAAGTATCTCAGTAGTTGAGGTTTTGTTATTTCGTTTCAAGTCTGCTGGGAGCTGCTACCTTCAAAATGGAAGAATAAATCGTCCCATGGATAATGAAGTGGAATGCCCGACTTTGTTGTTGATGAATTGAAAATTCTCAAGATTTTTTCCCTCAACCAAATTTTATCTGGAAATTTGCAATTCGTGCAGCTCCGAAACAAAATGATTGAGCGATTCAAAGGGGTCTCTAAATCTTTAGGTGCAGTTGAGAATTTCCATCTGTTTAGCGAAGATCTAGGTTAGGTTGTCTGGGAACAACTAGAATGGAGTTACAAAGGGATTTTTAATGGTATGGAGAGGAATAAAAACCAGAACACCGAAAACAAAAGTTTGCTTTATCGTCATGATTTGCGCTAACGTGAGCCCCAAGCCCCCAACGTCTTCAAGAAGACAGAGTTTCCTAAAATGATCTTAAAGACTTTTTAGGTTCGCAAATCAGCGTTTCCGAAAAATATCTCATCGTAAAGAAAATTAAATCGAGCGACGATAAGCTGACGACCGGAGTAACAGAAGTTGATGAAACTATCATCATTTTGAATTACTTTGGCAGCCGAGACGATTATCGATGACCTTAAATTGTCCAACAATGACGTTCCATGGTTCGAAATAAGTCATTAAAAAAAATTTAGTTGATTTGTCCATCGGTCGTGGACCAAACCCCACAAAAAATATTTGTATTCTAAAAATATAGTTTTTCTACCCCCAAAAAATTACCCAACAACTTGTGCCTAATAAAAAATGAAGCAGCCATTGTGTAAGTAGATTTTATGGATAGGTGACTTGAGGAAAATGCATTGCAAATAGTGTCATGCACTCATGCGTGCAGTCTGAAAGTATACGTAAACTGAAACCACTTTCAGGTGACAACATTGCTACCACGAAAAACTAAGCTACACTAAATTAAAACTCAAGGGCTTGGGTAGGTGAAAACAAAGGAAAAGAAAAGTTGCGCGTTAAATCCACGTTTCAATTTTTACGTGTTGCCAAGTTTGTAAGCAAAACGAAGATATGCTAAGTAATATCCCTTCTGTCCTAATTTTCTTTAAAAGGATTCAGTATTTCTAGAGTATAAATTATTGGCGAGTTCTGAATCGCCAAGATTGTCTGTTTTGTTGGTGGAACGAACCAGGAAATTTAAATCTGGCAACCCCGGTCGAGGAGTATGAGAATCTGTAGAGAAGGGAGGAGCATTTAGTAGACGACACTATTTCTTCTTTTCGTTAATTAGTCATTTCGTTCAGGCGGGTTTCCGTCCTCGCTCTCCTTTTTTCTTGCGTTTATAATGTCGACTTCCCAAACATGTGTAATTTGCAAAATAAATTTTAAAATAAATAAACCCGAGCCATTCCCGATTCAAAATAATTTCCTGGTCTGGCTTGTTTAACGTATTAATTTTTTTTTATCGTGTTTACTCGTGTCCGGCCTACATGTTTAGGTACAAGACAAATTGTAAAAAAATTCACAAATTCTAAACCAAATAGCATTCCACAGAGTCAATATTTACTCACAGGTGAGAAAAATCAATTAGAAATTATTCATCAATTAGTGAAAAACCAACCAAATAATAAAAAAATCAGAAATAATCAGAGCACAAACTCAGAACACGACGTAGCTGTAAAAAGACGACGTATAGTATAGTTCGGAGAAAAATTCACAGTCTACAGCGTATGAGATGTACGTATATTGGCATAATGGAGTAGTGTGGAAGAGAGCAGGAAAAGAAAAGTATACAGGGAAAATAGTAATATTCAGAAGAAATATATTACTACCGTTAATTTTCTTTATGTTGATGAGACGGATGCTGCCATTATTGTGGTGTTGGCTGCTGCTGGGGTTTCTTCTAAAGTTCTGGGGGTGGTTGCTCATAAGGTAGCAGCTGCTGGGGCTGCTACTGAATTTGTTAGAATGGATAATTTTTTGCGGGTGGCTGTGGCTGTTGCTGTAGCTGCGGTTGCTGCTACCGAAGTTTTTGTAGTTGAAGGTTGGGATCATTCCAAAATCCGTAGATTTGGTCAACGCTGCAAAAAAAAATTATGCGGTAGTTGTGGGCCACTCTCTCTGTTCCTCTCTGTTCCTCTCTGTTCCTCTCTGTTCCAATTTCAATACATTAAATTACTTTTTCTTTTCAATGAATTATACGGTGGATGGGTGTTGGCCCACAACGACGTCACAAGTTTTTTCGAGAACGTCCATGACCTTGAGGGTAACAGATATCTCTTTAATTAAGCACAAGTAATTTGCCCCCATCTCCCGAAAAAGTCTCGTTGCCTTGGGTAACAAAGCTTTTATGCTAGCGTTTCCACTGAAAACCTTTTCTAGTTTGAGATATTGACTCTGAAAGTCGTTCAGAAGATTAAAAAAAGAGTCGATTTTGAAAATTTGATCTTCGCATTTCAGGTATTCCTTTTCAAAAACTTTGTGATACGGAGACTTTTTTATAGCTGCTAGAAAACTTAGGTTCTTTTTGTGTTTTTTAAATAGGGAGTCCCAATTTCCGATGAGTTGGCGCTCGTCTTGGGTGAGCTCGTAAGATTCTAATTCTATCCTGAATTTCTTCAGATTATCTTCCAGCGCCATCTCACCTTGGGCGACCACGATGACACGGCGAACGATAGGCTCATTATTCTGGCGAACTATATCCCACACTTGGCCGAATGTTAATTTGGGACGAATCCATTTCACACGCAACACTTATAGGAAGATACATACATATTGGTACGCTGTTTCTCCTGAAAAATTTATTCGAAATCATATTAGAGCGAAAACAATTCTGGTTCTATACAAACCAATAGTAATAGTTGAGCTATTCTTCATTTTTGATTTGCAGTAGCACTGGTAAATCCTTGTCCAAGTCCAAGTGGTAATTATCAGGCCCTATCTGCCTCTCATAATTTTCAGGTAGAACCAATCGATAATTTCATCTAGGGCTAAAATCATGGTATCTGATGGAGATTCGTTGCAATTACGAAATCGCTTTAATAGCACATTTATCGATCCAACCTTATTATTCGTGGCGCTGGTGAGTCTATGTTTTTTAATTACCCAAAATCCTAGACGGTCTACATCTTTTTGTATTAATTTTCGAAAAATTATTAAAAATTCCTAAAATAATGATGTTTCTATGGTCAGTTCCAAGCCCATCACCATTCTAAACTGCTAAAGCAGCACGGCAGTTATTTTCTTACCTTGTTAACCTTGGTGGCCTCGGACGAGTGGCTACACTGTTCTTGAACATTAAATAATGTCACCTTGTCCTTGCAGTCTTTCAACGGATGACTTTTTCTTCAACCAAATTATTTTCATTGGAAATTGCTGTTACTTTCTGCTCTTTCTTTAACATTTTGGTTGCCCCAAAAATGTTGCTTTGCCCATACACGTTAAAAAAATCGCAAAAATTGTCCACTTATTATATGGGAATGAAGTCTTTTGCCTTAGTTGAAAACTTTGCGAAGGTATTACACAAAAATAATGGCAAAATTAAAACTTTCAGATTTGTGACCTAAACCTGTCCCATCAATTGCAAATTTTCGATTAGCCAATGGCAGACCACCATTGATACCCCAGGGATTTTTATAATAGTATTTTGGCCATGCTTTCTTCTCCAAACCCATTACCCCGCCAAACGCCTTCTATATTTTCAATCAATAAGTTAAAAATCTCTTAGGGATGTCTCACCATCCTTGGTATAGTTAGATGTTGAATTGGCGCTACTCGACATTTTTACATTACAAGCGAGGTGGTGACCGTTTCTTCAACTTTGAGGAGTAGTTTGGCCACAGCGCCGTATCCGAGTTCCTCGGGGTCGTCAAAGATGTGGATTTGAATTAACTTCGGAATTTTATTTAGATATCGTAAGATAGTCACTGATGTCAAGTGATGTTTAGATTCCGGTCCGATCACAGCTCTTTTTGAACCTAGTTTAGTACTAAACGTGACGTAGACATCCATTGAGTAAAGAGAAAGTCCTTTGAGCCCTTTCGAAGTCCTTCTTTAATTTTTGTTCGAAATTCAATCGATTCTTCTTCGAGTTCGGTTTCGAATGAATCCATATAATTATCCATGTAGCAGTTTCTCTCAACCTTTTCAACGAAACCAGGGAAGTCCCCTTTCTTTTGGCTGCCTTTCGTAGATTTCGGATGGTCTAGTGAGCGTTGTGGATCGCCACAGGGACCGTAAAGCGTTAATGTCATCGTGGCGGACTCTCAATTGATTAAACATCCCTTTAAATGTTGCCCAAGATTGCAAATTTTCTTTCACTAAGTCATATGAGTACCCCAATCAGGCTTGTCTTTAGATCGGGGCCCGTCAGCAATCCGTTATTTCAAGAGATCCCGCAAAAGGTATCAGCCCCTTCGAAAACTACGCGGCATTTTCCTGATTTTATAGGGTTGAATACATTGTGATGAGATAGTTACCATGTGCAGCCGACGGGTCCTCCACCTCATTTTCTTCCAATTTCCATGCGTGGCCTTGGTTGACGTTATCCTTGATGTTGAGCACATAAGCGTTTGCTTTAGTCGGGTTCTTCTTTAAGTTTTTGTCCAAAGATTAAAAACGGGCCGAAGCAACAGCAAAATTGTTTGGTAAATCTGGGTGGTTGGTTGCCCATAGTAACGGGGTTTCGTAGCGTTCGCCAGTGTAGATCACGTTCTTTTCCAGTAGCTTGAGAGCTCTGGCGTTTTTTTTTTGTTAACAGGCAGTTTTGCATCAGGGAAGATGCCAAACGATTCAAAGGATCATAACCTGTGAAACATTTCACTTAAGTCGCCCGTGTTTGTTGGTTTGTCAGCATATTGAATGAAGGATTCACGTTTTTGCCGGCTATTTTTCAGGAAGGAACTCGAACGTACCATCCGAACACCGTTTTTATTCCCCATGGCCCTAGAGATTTGGGTTAAGATTTTTTTTTCTCTAATTCTTCATGTGCTTCCTGTTAATCTGATCCCAGGAACACGCTGATTTTCGAGAAGTCCACTGGGACTAAATCAAAGTCTGCCAAATAAGGGTATTTCAATTCCTTAGTTGGCCAATCGATGACTGTAGGATGTTGGTTGAAAAGTCTTCACAGTAGGAAACTCGAAAGCAGTAAAGGAGAAAGAACCTTCCAGTGATGAGATGGTGACGTCTGGTTTCTGAACGCTGATTAACGCGTCCCCATGTAAGGTTCCCATCAGCATCTTCAGTAGGGGAGCTCAGCTTCCGTGCTCGCAGAGTTTATTCAGTCTTTTGATAAACCCCGAGCCCTGGTTGATCAATGCATTTGTGAAAAGTGAGTGGCCACTTGCTTCCACTTCGCGATCCATTTTAGTTATTCATTTATGTTCTGTTATACTGTATAAGATGTTTTGTGACGAATGGTATGGCCTCCCCAAAGCATTGACTTGAATCCCATCGAGCAAGTATGGGATCTTCTGGATTCAAAAATTGACAAAAAGCCAAAAACGTCCGTAGCAGCATTATGGCGATCAATGGAAGAAGCCTGGGCCGAAATTTCAGTTGAAGAGCTCCGAAAATACATTAATTCCATGCCAGCGCGATGTCGCGCCGTAATTTCTGCTAAGGGTGGACACACACGCTATTAAATAACTTTTTTTTAAAACAATATGGTTATCTTTTTGTTTGTCTCCATATTTGCTGTCCTTGGCAGCCTTATTAAGTGAACGATAATCGATTAATAATGCTATAGTGTAAAGGTGCATTCACACCAAGCGTTATTCAGTTTAGCTTAGTGTTAGATAGTGTTGCATAGCCTAAGGAAAGATAGGGGAGACGAAAGAGAGCGAAAGGAAACCGTTAGACGCTTCGAGAAGCTCCGTTCCTTATTCTCTGCGAGGGTTGGGAGAGGGTGAATTTCATTACTACAGAGTTCAAAATTGCTATCCTAGGTGGCGTTCTAACTGTCATCTTCATGTCCCAATTGCCAACAAATTATTACTGTTTCATCATCAATCACTCTTAATGATCGTTTAATTCCAGATTTCCAGGTAAAATTCTAGTAATATTGTAACTCGAAACTATGTTAATCATTGTCATTCATTTTGCAGGATGGCATTTATAGTGAAATATCCAATACTTTTTACTGGACTTAAGCTCTTGAGGAGAAACTCATCCTTATCATGCAACATCATCCATGTCTTTATGACAAAAGGTTGTCTGATTTCCAATCAAGAACATTGAAATTCGTAATAATGCACTCATTACAATTTCCAAAACTTTTGGTTGTGGTAGGTTTTTTTTATTGATTATTGCAAGTGTCACAATGTCCTCATTATTTCATGCCTTCAGGTATCGGGGAAGTTTCCTCCAAGTGGACCAAGTTGAAGGAGAAATACACACGAGAAAGAAAACTTATTGTCAAAGCACCAAGTGGATCAGCAGCTACACCTAAATCAACATGGCCACTTTACGAATCCATGAACTTCTTTTCATCCTCAATTCAAACAAGGAAGTAAGTCGCAATTTTAGTTTCTGATTTTATCTTCTCTTTGTTTAATTTGTTGAATGTTTAGTCAGTCCTGCAGTTTGAAAGATGCTCAATTGATTGACTTGTCTGTTGTTGACGAGGATTCAGAATGCGGTATGTCCAACAACGAAGAAAAGGGGAAATCCTCACGCTGTTCGGATGGTAAGAAATCCTTGTAATTCATATTGATTATGTAAACAAGTGGTTGTTAATATTGTCTTATTAATTGGTTTTTTCTACAGAAAATGAAGCATCTGAAAACTCGGCCAATCTTCAGAAGAAGCAGAGGAAGTCTGCTCAATTGGCATCAGAAACCTCAGACACTCGTAATTTACATTGATTATGTAAGCAAACCATTGTTAATATAGTCTTATTAATTGTTTTTTTTTTACAGAAAATGAAGCATCTGAAAACTAAGCCGAAACCTTGGCTAATCTTTAAAAGAAGAAGGGGAAGTCTGCTCCACTGGCGTCAGAAACCTCGGACACTTGTAATTTATATTGATTATGTAAGCAAACCATTGTTAATATAGTCTTATTAATTGTTTTTTTACAGAAAATGAAGCATCTGAAAACTAAGCCAAAACCTTGGCTAATCTTCAAAAGAAGAAGAGGAAATTCTGCTCCATTGGCGTCAGAAACCTCAGACACTTGTAATTTATATTGATTATGTAAGCAAACCATTGTTTAAATAGTCTTATTAATTGTTTTTTTACAGAAAATGAAGCATCTGAAAACTCGGCCGAAACCTTGCCTAATCTTCAAAAGAAGAAGGGGAAGTCTGCTCCACTGGCGTCAGAAACCTCAGGAAAAAAAGACCAGGAAAAATCGGCCAAAGGAATTTCTTCAGTAAATACATCTTCAGAAAACTCAATTTCGGAGACTCCATCTCTATCCACAAGATACGTTTCCAAAAGAGGAAGAAGAGAAAGTCCTCACATTGATCTCATTTCCAATCTTGGTAACCTTTTAGAATCGTGTAAAGATAGTCTAAAAAAAAATCTCAATTAGCGACAGATGCCACAATGTGGAACACTTACGGGATGTCAATCTGTTAGACCCTTTCACAATTACCCCCAAAAATTGCTAACAAAGTAATATTTAAAATTTAGAGTGTCATGTTTATAGAAGCTTCTAGCATTTCAGACTGACTTCTGTTACTTTTTGGTTTATATACTCGATTGTTTTAATTATTATGTCAAAAACCTGAAATCAGTTCATTACTTAAATATGTTTTTATAAGCAAATGTGTTAAGCAATTTTTCCCGGGCGAATAAAAAAAAAAGGTTTGATAAAACACAAACCCTCAACGACCCCTCACACGGACTAATATACTCGAAGGCCAATCCGTAAAAAAAAACCCAGTTCGATATCTTGATTCGAACAAAAGATATGGCCGTCGAAAAAATTGATCCCGCCATATATGAAAAGCACAGAAAAAAGAATATTCTAATACTCATGGAAAGTTGTGTACATGCAGCCTCAGCGGAGGCTTCTACAGCGATGAGTATTTTTTTATTCAGAGCCTATTAATCAAGGTTCTTGACAAAATTTTAAAAAAAATCTAGCCCCTGTAATTGTCTTGCAATTCAGCGAAACATTTACACGGCCGCTTATGGATATTAGAAAGAATTCTAATACTCTTGGTGACTTCTGTAACTGTAACACTGTTTCCCTGCCCCATTTCCCTGCCTTTAGTCTATCTAGCCAATTTACCTTGGAAAAGAATTCGATTTTATCTAATAGTTTATTTTTCCCTCGCTAGATGATGAAAAAATTAAAATAGCAACAGTAGGCTACCTAACGGTACGAAAACCTTTTGGGATTTTTGCGCAGGATAATCTACCTAATAAAAGCTGGTTAAAACTGCGTTTGTTGTAAAATTGTTGATCGAAAAGTAATCATTTATTTTGTTCGTCTTCGTTACTGCCTCGCGCAGAATTTTTTATCGGAAACCACCCATCGTACTGTATTGTGAACTATTGTTAATACAATTCGTACTGTATTGTTTTATTTTTAATACAATTCAGTGTGGCAATTGCCACAAAGTTGTCAAACAAAATCTTGTCGAAGTTTTCTCGGTTACATTTTTTGGTGCATCGACCGGGACGCTTTCAAACTTTCGTCGCTAATCGAGTAGCTGCAATCTGAGAACATTCTCGTCCCATCGAATGGCGGCATGTTCCAGGCGTTAAAAATCCTGCCGATGAATACTGCAAAGTGTGGTTTCCCAGGGTTGAAATTACGTTTAACGTTCCTCCTTGATCCAAAAAGGCGAATGTAGAGGTGTCGATGACGTTAGCTGAAATTATCACTGGAATGTATTTAGACATTGTTCTTTTTCGTGCGAAAAAACATGCTAAAAACTAAGTCTAGTTTTAAAAATCGATGGAAAAATTAAAATACTAATTCTATAATGGTACGAATGGGTTAAAGATTAACGAAAGTACGAAACTTAGTTTCAATAAAATGGACACAAATTAGCAAGAAGGCTCTTTATTAGCTATTCAAACCATGTTATCACCTCAACTTGGTACATAAATCACACCTCAAACACATTGCGAGTCACAAGTTTGGTACCGGTGGGGGATTGTGTCATCTGAGACGGGAATAAGTCGCTTGAAATTTTATGATGTGTTACAAGCTTTTTCACAAGCGACACAAATTCCTCCATCGGAAAAAAATAAAAACGGATAATTAGTTGAGCTATACTCGTGCTACGTCCCACAACTCCGTGGATCCTTGCCGCCACAACCTCCTGCACAGATGCTCTTGCCCCAACGGCTCCTTCCTCCTCCTCATCCATCTCTACTGGGGCAGGAGCAGCTATGGCTTGAACAGCGTTCTCATTGGCCAGAGTTATCTGATATGCGTCGTACAGAGCGGCATATCGCGGCAGATCAAGTACCATCCTCCTTATCTCCGTCTCCAGATCGATGGCACTATTCTAGGGCTTACCTTTATTTCTTCAAAGGTACTTGAAGTGTGCGTCGTACAAGATATCGAAATTCACTACGAGCTCGGGGCAGAGATCAGCCTGAAATGATTAAAAGCTCTTTTTACCGTGTTCTTATTGAAATCGGCAATATGTCTTCCCCACTTTAGGCGACACAAGGAGAGCCTTGGGACTCGCTATAAAGTGAGGAGTGATTGCATGGCAGGGGTAACAGTGTGGGTGCAGGGTCTCCTAGCCCCTGGTTTGCTCTTGCACACCGTCGGATTTTTTTGTGAAAACTCCATTAGCATCCATTTCAAATTTAGCAAAAGCACAGGTCAAACGGCCTTGCTTTAGATGGTAAACATTGCCATTTGGACTTTGAAAGAATTCAGCATCACCATTCATTCGATAGAATGGTTGATAAATCACGCCCTGGTGCTCTATTTGATTTATTGGCACAGCCATTTTTTTTTAAACGCATTGAAAATAAATGAAAAAAAACGAGAGCGAGACGTCTGGTCTGTTGGAAAGAAAATCTAGGAGTGACACTGTGGAAACTTTACCACTCCTAATAAAATAAAATAATTACACTTTTACAGTAACTTTATTAAGTTATAACTAAAAATCACCACAAACTCCTTTTTGTCGGATATTAATTTACATAAAATCATTACCAGGTTTTGGCACTGCAACCAATTTTTGACAGGTCAACATTTCCTCATAACTCTTTTTAAAAAACATTACTTTCCTGTTAAATTCATGTGTCTAGAAACGAATTTGACCATGAATTACCTTTACGTAGGACAAAAATATCCTTTATTTCATACCATGTTTTTAGAATCTGTACACTCTTGCTCATACAGCCAATCTTTGACAGTTCAACATTTTCTTGTAACTGATCTGAGAAATATTATTTTCCGACTAAACTCACTTACCTGAGGACGAATATGACCATGAAAATCCTCTGTGTCTAATTTAAATATCCTAATTATCATTACAAGGTTCTGGAATTTTTACACCGCAACCAATCTTTGACAGTTAAACATTTCCTCATCACTCATATCGAAAACGATATTTTCCGGCTAAAATCACTTGCCTAGTAACAAATATGGTCATGAATTACCTCTACATTGGACGAAAACATCCTTTTCTTCATTACCATGTTTTCAAAATCTGTAGACTCTTTCTTTTACGGCCAATCTTTGACAGTTCAACATTTTCTTATAACTGATATGAGAAATGGTATTTTCTGATTAAAATTACTTATCTCAATCAAAGTACTATTGGTACTTTGTTGAGAGATCTGTGAGGTATTAGACCCAACCTGAGTTGGACTTACGACCAAACGATGAATGTTGGTGGTATTACCCAGATAGGAATTCTCGTCCCAATCGAGCCCCAAAGACGTACCAATGGGACGTCCGGGACAGGCTCAAGTATAAAACATCTAAAAGCCGTCCCTTTTAAAACAAAAAAAGCACCGAAGCGCGGCAATTTTCACAGTCCCATGTGAACGTACCTTATCCGTACCATTGATTACATTTTGGCTCCAACAAAACACTTAGAAAATTTTATAACTATAATTTTTTTACGCGGGAACAACAAATCAACTTTAATAAACAGTGCTGATAATGTATCTCAGATAGCTCAGTGGGTAGCTGGCTGGCATTCGGCATCAATCGCTATGGTTCGAGTCCAGCAGACTGCATTTTATTCTTCATTGATGTTCTTCACTGAATAAAATATTTCATCATGATTCATCGTCATCTTGTCAAGAAAGTTGAAATCCGATTCATAATTTGTGAAATCAGAGTCATCCTTATGATGACTTTGGATGACTCTGGTGATATTACACAAATGGTATTATACAATATACCTGTATATACAAGAAGCAAATAGCTCAGTGGTTAGATGACTAGTTTGGAATGCTTAAGGTCTATGGTTCGAGCCCCGAGTCGGACATTTTAAGCATGGCTGAAGATTTTATTGTTAATAAATGGTGGTGTAAAGTACGTACTTAGAACGTTCTAGAGACGTCCCATGAGCTGTGCTGGGCACAGCAATGGGATGATGACAAGGCGGACATTGCCACATCCAAAACCAGTCCCAAAGACGAGAACTCCAAAATATGGGGAGTCCTTGGGACGTTGCAACCGTCCCAACACGACATCCAAGGGACGTCATTGGCTCAGGTGTGTGTTATCTGGGTAATTGTTGGCCTCATTGCCTGCAATGTCACACAAAATATGTTAATAATAATAAAACTGAATAAATGATGAGCTGTTGATGACTAGCTACAATGAGTTTGTTTCTACAATGTCTTTATTTTTCTCATAGACTTCCAACAAAATCGTCGTATCATTCATGACATCATCCTCATTGCCGTCCTTCACCTCATTCCCAGATAACACACACCTGAGCCAATGACGTCCCTTAGATGTCGTGTTGGGACGGTTACAACGTCCCAAGGACTCCCCATATTTCGGGGTTCTCGTCTTTGGGACTGGTTTTGGATGTGGCAATGTCCGCCTTGTCATCATCCCATTGTTGTGCCCAGCACAGCCCATGGGACGTCTCTAGGACGTGTCAAGTACGTACTTTACACCACCATTTATTAGCAATAAAATCTTCAGCCATGCTTATAGTGTCCGACTCGGGGATCGAACCATAGACCTTTAGCATTCTGAACTAGTCATCTAACCACTGAGCTATTTCTTTCTTACATATATTGTTATATTGTATAATACCATTTGTGTAATATCACCAGAGTCATCCAAAGTCGTCATAAGGAGGGCTCTGATTTCACAAATTATGAATTGGATTTCAACTTTCTTGACAAGATGACGATGAATCATGATGAAATATTTTATTGAGTGAAGAACATCAATGAAGAATAAAATGGAGTCTGCTGGACTCGAACCATACACAGTTGATGCCGAATGCCAGGCAGCTACCCACTGAGCTATTTGAGATATATTAATATCCCTGTTTATTAAAGTTGAGTCGTTGTTCCCGCGTAAAAACACGATAGTTATAAAATTTTCTAAGTGTTGTGTTGGAGCCAAAATGAAATGAATGGTACGGATAAGGTACGTTCACATGGGACTGTGAAAATTGCCGCGCTTCGGTGCTTTTTTTGTTTTAAAAGGGACGGCTTTTAGATGTTTCATACTTGAGCCTGTACCAGACGTCCCATTGGTACGTCTTTGGGGCTCGATTGGGACGAGAATTCCTATCTGGGTTTTCAATTGATTCTTTCTCTGCTTCCTCCTCAACCGTATCGTCCACATCCCCGACATAGGCAGTATCATTCTTACATTCACGCTGCTTCCTTTGCCGTTGCACTGAAAACGAATAAACATAATTATTATTTTTTTTTAATGTTTCTTTTACCAAGACTCACAAAAAATAGAATATTTCACTGCGGCAAAGGGAGGCTCCTCAAATGGGGTGTTGGCAGGGGGGGGGAAAAGGCAACTACCTCATGTGGAGTGAAAAGCTCCAAGTCCTAAAATATTAAAGAAAGTACAAGTATCAATAACAATAAGCATGTAAATTGTCTAATTTATTAAAAATTACTACACTCAAACTCAATCGATTAAAATTTTCACTAAAATTATATTATATCAAAGTCATTCAAATTAATCATGCAAGTTTCTTTCCAGCAGTGATGTAGGACGTTTGTTCATTTTTTGATGTGAATGAAGACTAACTTTTCACCGTGGTTTTCTATTATAGTTTAACTAACACAAGCAGCTGGGATCATTCTATCCTTTGGATTTCCATCCAGTGAATTAAAATTTAACCAAGTGATACTTACGTAAGCCAATAAATCTTTCGACAAATTAATGCATGGAAAAAAAAATCTTAATTTGTTTTAGAACACGACAAAATTATTAAGACCGGAAAAAGGTACAAAGTCAATGAGAAAAGCACAGATAAAATGAAGAAAAAAAATTATACGTAGCGTATATTACAAAAATAACACACAAACACTTAAACATAACACAGTTTTACACATCTTCCTCAACAGACGTATCAAATTCATCACTATCAACATTAAAAGGGTTTTTGGCAACGTGGGATGGGAAAGTAGATTTCAGTTCCTGGACGATTTCTTGCAACAATTTCATGGTAGATAGCTGCAAATTTTCAAACACAACTAGTAGCTCAGATGTAATAGCTGCTTTAGCAGAGTTTCTCCAGCACCATAGTCCTCCTGTAAAATGGCAAATTAGGACCTCCAACCAGCTAAACGACAGAGTTAGTATACTTTTCATTAAAAAAAACTGTAATACCTTATTCCACTGATTGTGTAAACCCTCACAATCGTTGTTGGTGTGAGAGAAGACGTTGCAGCATGACCAGTTTTCACGAGTCCAAAATTTTGCACGAATCCAGTTGCGAGCCATGTAGTCCAGCAGTTCTTCCAGCTCTGGAGATGACTCGTTCGGTAGAGAGTTGAAAACCGATACAATCTTTCCGGCCTTATAAAAATGGTAAAAATTTAAAATGGTTTAATTAAAATAAAGCATAATATTAAATGAATCATTTACCAGGAAGATAGGCCAGGCAGAGTAGCTGAAATACAAAATCGATAAGTAACGATAGTTAGAACTTGTGGCGATGATTGGCGGATAGAATTTTGAGTTGAATCACCGCGATGTCCTTCTTGAATTAGAGTCTGCGTTCTAGTTGGTACATGTGGCGATGATTGGCGGATAGAATTTTGAGTTGAATCACCGCGATTTCCTTCTTGAATTAGAGTCTGCGTTCTAGTTGGTACATGTGACGATGATTGGTGGAAGAAATATTGAGTTGAATCCCCGCGATGTCCTTCTTGAATTAGAGTCTCCGTTCTAGTTGGTACTTGTGGCGATGATTGGCGGATAGAATTTTAGTTGAATCACCTTGATGTCCTTCTTGAATTAGAGTCTGCGTTCTAGTTGGTACATGTGGCGATGATTGGCGGATAGAATTTTGAGTTGAATCACCGCGATGTGGCATTTCTTGTGGATGTGTTTTCAGTTTTTTGGGTTCATTGCCATTTTTAGTATTAATTTGTTGTTGGCGAAGTACCACTTCTAGTTTTGTGCTTAAATCATTTTTCAGTAAAACTAGAAAGTTGTCTAGCCCTACAGTCTCCACATAATTTGTTTTAGTGCAATTTGAACTTCTGGGAAGGCCAATTTGCTGGCTTTTCCAAACCATTTAAAAATGGCCCTTTATTCAAATTCCCCCCCCCCCCCAAAAAAAAAAAAATATGCATTTTTAATTTGTATACATTATTATAAATACATATCATTTAAATATCGTATTATATCATTAGCGTCCTGCGCCATACTGCATCGTTTTCGACCTGATTTAATGTAAGTACTTATTCAGAAAGATTTGTCTTTACTTTTTAAAAAATTCATTCATAATTGTTGATCTTAGAAACTTTGAATCCTTGAGCTCACAAGATACTCTAGGGAACTGTAAATTAGCATTCGAAACGGCTGAGAAATTGGGAATTTCTCGAGTAATAGAGCCAGTACGATCTAGCCATTCATTGGTTGACGCTTGTTCCCAAATTGGATGGATCCGGTGTTCGAGATCCTCAAGCTCACTGGCAGAGCCAGATTCAAGCACTCGTCAGTTGGGGTCAATTGGAACTGGCTAGAGGTCATCACGAAACATCCATTCAACTAAACAAGCAAGCGCTACGTCGTTGGCCCACTAGCGTTCAACAATTCCAGGTACTTTCGCAGTAAGTCAACTTTTCGCTCTCTGGTTTAAAACCCTATTCTTCAATACTAAAATACACCAGTCCGTTTATCGATCGATAAACGTATGGTCGTCATCATCATCAAACCTATCCATCCATGCGCATGAATGTAGACAGACACAGCAAAGAGAGAGAGTTTGGTGGGGGTAGTAGTTGCCAGATCAATCCATCCGTAATGGAACGTACTACTGAGCTATAATACAGACAGTGTAGACGAGAAGCCTTTCTCTGTGCTCTTATTCTTCAATACTATTCCCAAAAATACATTCACTATGTTTCTATATGTTCATGTAGGGAGACAGGGGTGGTCCGTAAGAAAGATGAACTAGCCCCCAATATAAAGAGCTCACCATGGACCACTGAGATTCAGAAGAGCGTCGGAGTTGCCCACTGACAGAAGAAAACAACAATTTTGCGTCAGATATATTTTCAATTGTAATTTTTAATGGTTTTTCAATAACTGAAATGCATACGGTATCTCTGTGTTGACCGCCTGTTAAATGGAGCAGATTGAAAAAATGAGGGTCTCATCTCTTGTCTTCTTTGCGGCTACCCTGTTAAATTTTCCATTTCCGGCCAACGGTCTCGTCTATTGAACGAACGACGCAATCCTCATTGCCGCTTCCCAGCGATTCCCAGTCGTAGTACGACAATTACGAGGCAGCCATCGTCGGCTAGGGAACCACGTCAGCAGGTAAATAAATGCTTATCGATTGCAGCCATATTGAATTCGATGACATTTCCATTTGACTTTAGGGGGTTCAATATCTTACGTGTTAGCAACGCGTGTGGGAGTGAATCGGATTAGGGACTTTTTTGTTATATGCTGCCGAAATTTCAAGGTCAAGGATCTTCTTGAGGATGGCTTGGCACCAGTGGAAGTTGCAACCGAAGTGAGTGCAGGGTTGTGTCCAAAGTAGAAAAAAGTTAGCTTAGTTAGCTTTTCTAGTACTAGGATTGAATGAATGGTTCACATTAGCTCCAATCTATCGTGTTATAAAAATTGTCGAAAGGTTGCAACATTTACCCATTGAAAAAATCTTTTGAATAGTAATGAATGTAGAACCTCATTGCTACATAATAAATACTGTCTATATTTGAAATCACTTTTCCAACATTCTTTTGAAAAAAATGTAAAGGTTTTATAAAAGGAAAAATCGTTTATACTCGTCAACTGAAACAACTTACAGGTGGCAACATTGCTACCACGAAAAACTAAGCTACCCTCCTTTCAAAATCCAAGGGCTCGATTAGGTGAAAACAAAGAAAATAGAATTGCGCGATAAATTTTCGTCCCAATTCTTGTATGTTGCTAAGTTTGTTAAAAAAGGGAAGGTTTCTAGCCAATGAGACAACAAAGATTGCATCACGTGAGCTAACTAAGCTAACTTTTTTCTACTTTGGACACAACTCAGATAGGGAAATAATCCGGTAATATGTACCGGTTTTATCACAAATTAAAATTCCTTTTTTCTTTGAGAAGATTTCTGGCAAATATCAAAACGGTAGAAATAAATTCGGCTAATTTGATTGATATCATCGACGTGGACAACCGTGTGTACCAACAGTGGAAGAACGGGGTCAGGAATTTCAGAGTGTTGGGCAGATCCAACCTGCAGAAAGTGAAAAAATACTGCAAAATTAAGGAAAAAAACGAATACGGAAGTATGATATGAACACGTGTAAGTAGCTTTATTCCACACCCTTGCAAAAATCCAAATGTTGATTACTAAAGCAAAAGTCAATATGATAAAGAATAATTGAGAAAAGATGAGCTTAAAGAAACAACATACACAAACGGGAACGTCATACATATAGGAGAAAAAGTAAATAAGTTTAGGAAAGTTTGGTGAATAAATCAGTTTAGGAAAGTTTGCAGAATTCTCTGACCACCAATTCGGTTTTAGACAGAATAAACAAGAGGTTTGCCATTTGCAGATCATCCAAAAATGTGTCGAAAAATTGTGAAAGGTTCCTTCCAGGCCCTCGCTTTTCTCCGTCTATCAACTGAAAATGAGATAGTAAATTATTGATTCCACATTTTAAATCTTTTACCATAATGTTTCTTTTCTTATAGCCGAATTCCAATCTTTGGACCCAATTTCATAGTGCATCAAGCTGGAAAATCAAGAAAATAAAAAATTTCTTCAACAATAAAGTTTAAATCCTGATGGATGAGTTGATTAATATTATCCAACAGGACATCCTGAATAATTTCCATTTGAACGGAGACAAAAAAATATTTGTTTAAAACTAAGATAAGAAGCTGTGAGAAAAAAACTATTCCTATTTGGTAAAGTCCATTTTACGAGAAAATTAAAAACATTCTCTTAAATATTTGCAATGTACCTTTAGCTGCACACTGGATTCAAAATACCTTCTCACACAAGCTACTTATTATTTTTTTTTAAAGGCGTTAAAGTAATTGTATTCATATTAGCACATGTAGGGGAGAGTGGAGTAAGTTGGGACATCGGGTGAAGAGGGACAGGGTCGGGAAAAATAGAAAATATTAATCAATTTATAAAAAATTTAAGACCAACATTTAAAAACATGTTTTCTATTTGGGGTAAAAGTTTGGTATGTTTTTTCAGTAACTGTAGGAGTTATTGACAAAATAAAAAAAAGGACCTTTTGTGAGTTAAATTTTTTCGCCGCCATATAAGGAATTACGGGAAAAATACAGACAAAATGCATGATATATTTAGATGGATAGAAAGTTTGTCCATTTCTTTATCGTTTACAAAAAAAATTTGAATTTTAGACCCATTGTTTAAGAAAATATGAGCATTTTAGAAAAAGAGAGGTTTTTGGGAAAAGTGGGACACCAAAGTTTACTGCAGTTGAGATAGGCAGAAAGATTTGGGGCGGAGCTAAGGTGTTTTTTTTTCAAAAATGAAAAATCTTAATTTACACGATAATTCATGAATTTTTTTTTACAGACATATAGAATCGATGAATAGGAACACGATTTCAATTTAAAAAAAAAATTTTAAAAAATTTTAAGGCATAAAAAGCAAACGTCCCACTCTACCCACCCTAGTGTCCTGATTTACCCTTCGTCACAGGCTCCTCCCACAAATTTTTAAAAACTTTGACCGTCTCCTACGGGTAAACGGTTTACTCTAAAATTAAATAAAAAATATAGGGGGTACCTTTAAGTGTGAAATACATAAAAATGTAAAAAAAAATAAAATTGGGTGTTTATATTGGGAGTTATGCGAGAAAAAAGAAAAGTGTCCCATCTTACTCCACTCTCCCCTATTGGACATTATTGATTTGTTTGTTAAATGTTGCTTGATTGCTTCCAATCAAGAAACCACTTTAGTAGCGCATTTATGGATTCAGTCTTATTATTCGTGGCGAATGAGTCCATGTTTTTTCACCCAAAGTCATACGCGGTCTACATCTTTGTTCATTAATTTTCAAACATTTTTGTTTCAAATTCCTAAAATAATCATTAGAATAATAAAAATTTACAAGCTAGTACTTTTATTTGTATACCTTCTTCCGTGAAATAATAAATTTCAGTAGAAGTTCGTTGTATATTTCATTGTTAGGCTAAAAAAAAAGTTTTCGAATGCTATCAATTAGATACACATTCACTTCAACGTTTGTTCTCAAGCCAAATTTTTAAAGTGGTATATATTATGGCATCGTTTAACACAATGTTCCGCCATCGATGACATTTTGGGGCAGATTTTGAGCCATAGCTGCAACTATTGGCACTTCTTCGTCGGTTAGTAGAAATGCTATTTAGCCTGTTAAAGCCATGGAATTTTTTGTTCACTTCTCTCCAAAATGTGTTTGCGTTTCAAAATTTTTATTTTCGTGGAGTATAAATTGTTCATGAGTAATATTGTTCGAAAATTTCTGTTCCTTCAAAAGACAAATTGATGCGTAAAAATCTCCTAGTTAGCATGTAGTATCGTTGAATAAACCAAGAAATTGAGCTCTCTCTATAGAAGGAAAGAGAAATCACTGTTTAAAAGGATTTCTAAAAGCGAAGTTCTTGTAACTTTCAGTTTTTGAAATCTAAAATCTATTTTCCGATACCACAAGTTTAAAACATTCCGTTTTGAATGGTTTTGACCATTTTTTTCTTCTACAGGTTAAGACCCTACGGACCGACGGTTAAAAAAAATGGAAAAGTTAATATATTTAGTTAAAACCTTTTATTTTCATAAGCATTGCAGTCAAGCTTATATTACTTGGCGTCGTTAAAACTCTTGTAATTCTAAATTCTAAACTTAAATCTCACTTAAAGTTAAAAAAAAAACATAAGCTGCAGATCATTTGTTGTCATGTGGAGAAGGAATTTTTCAAGTTAGAAATTTTTTCCCTGGTAAATTTGTTGGGGTCGGAGAAGATTATCCTATTAAAGACAGAAGAGTGCTTAGGTACTTTTTAACAAGGCCAATTGATTTTGAAAAACATCCAGTTTCCACGTTTTCCACTGATAAACAAACTGAACTGAAACCAAAACTGGTAATAAGAAAAATGTTGAAATTCTGTTTCACATATTCTAAAAAAAAATTATTTTTCAGTTGAACTGGCCACAAATCACCCAAGTGATACTTTAAGACAAAAACATGGATAAATATAGTGTCGTGGTAGCTGTTATCAAAATTTATTAACAGATAATTACATTTTGAAATAGATTTGGTGAATTATTTTGGAAACGTTGTGTCAGTAACCTTGTGGGTGAAGTGGAAATGGTGCTGATATCAGTGTTGTGGGAAACGAGTCCCAAGAACAAATGCCAATAGTGTTACTGTTCATAACTCATCTTACCACTTCTTTTATTATATTGTATATTCATTCTCATATTGTCTTGTCTTAATCAACAAAGAAGACAATTGCTACTCCAGAAAAAAAAATTATGCAAGCAGCCTACACTACCAATTTTTGCCAGACAGCCTGTGGATATTAAGCTGAAAAAGGAAGCATTGATGTTTATTGATTACAGTTTTCTTACCAGAGAGCAAAAAATTCAATCCACAACTTTCTACAACTAGCCATGGTATCAACATACGTTATGGAGTATTGGGAAGTGCCCAAATACTCACATGTGCTTAGAGAAGTACAAGAGAGTCAAGTTGATTTTGAGGTTAATTTGTTGTTGAATTTTTTCTTTAAGCCTTAAGTTCATTGATCTTTTTTCTTTACAGAACCTTCTTTGCCAGACATTATTTGCTTAAATGAGGACGAAAGCGTCGTGAAAGGAAATTAAGAAAAGCACTACAGGATATCGTCCGACAAGGCAACATTGGCCAAAAAGGAAAAGATGACTTACGTTAAAAGATGATTTATGTTTCCATGACGACAGTCGTCTGCTTTGTGATGTTTATAGCATGGTCGTCATGGAAACATAATTTTTCGGCAACTTTACCAAAACATCGTTTCTTAGAACTGGCAATGCTTGTCCTTAGGTCCGATTCTCGAAATCTGGCAACTGTTTAGAAAGAGACACTGGTGGAGTTTTATTATTGTTCAGTAACAGCGTTTAATCCCAATTGAATGCCCCGTTCCCGGAATTCAATATTAAAAAGATGCCTTTTTACGCCAATGCTTAAATACATCTTGAAACTACCCAAAACAACAGTTTTTGTATCGGAAAAAATTAATGTAGTTAGAAAGAAATCAGTAAATGTTGAAGGTGAAGAAATTGTTGAATCCAAAAAACTCTTAAATTTCATCCTGGCATTTTCTGTTGTAACCATTGGAACTAATTGAAATAGTGTCCGTAGTATTAAGTCCAAAATTGAATTCATGACGCAAGGTCGTTTTTGTGTTCGTATAGCTTCTGTCGGCCAGTACTTGAAATACAGTCTAGAAAGATGAGAAAACAGAAAGTTTAAAGATCTCATAAGAAATCTGAATGTTATAATTCCTTTATTGTTTGGCATGCTAAAATCTGACATTAAGATTTCTATCATTCAACTTCGATCTTGGAAAACACGAAGGAAATGACATAGAATGTTGTTGATGTTATCCCATGTTTAGTTGTATGGTTTTCTGCGATCTGCTATCTATAGTGGTTGTCAGAGTGCTCAACAATATACTTTGCCACATTTAAATGATCAAGTGGGAGAAGAGACAAATTTCGATGACTCTCTTTCGTTGCATCATCAAAATAAGTAAGCAAATAAATAGGTGCGTTGCTCCAGAAAAATCCGTTCACATATAAAAAAAGCTCTTTGTTTCCAAAAAATGTTGGGTTTCTTCTTGAGTTTACGAATCTCTTTCTGAGATGTCACTGCATAATTCTTCCACCAAGTTGATGAAATAACAAGCGAAATAGACGATACAAATTTGATATTCGGACGTTCTTTAGAGACTATTTCATCCTTTAGTTTCCTTGCTTTGATCCAGAAGCTACAACCACAATAGCAAATGTTTGCTTGATCGTTATAATTTGCTCCAACGTCACCTCCAAATTCTTCAAGAAAATAAAGTTTCCTGAAAGTTCCTTAGAGACTTTTCAAATTCGGAAATCAGCTTTTCCGAAAAAGATTAACAAATTCTAAACAAAATGGTATTCCACCGATTCCATATCTAAAAACAAATAATAAAAAATTCAGAAATAGCCGTAAATGGAAACACGACGTAGCTGTAAAAAGACGACATATAGTAAAGATCGGAGATACATTATCAGCCTAAAGCGCATATGAGAGGTATATTGCATAATTGGAGTAGTGTGGAAGAGAGCAGGAAAATAATAGTATAAAGAGAAAAAAAGTAATATTTCTAAGAAATATATTATTATCGTTAAATTTCTTTAGGTTGATGAGGTGGATGCTGCCATAATTGCGCTAATGGGTGCTGCTGATGTTTTGTTCTAAAGTTGTGGGGTCGTTGCTTCTGGGGCTGCTGTTGATGAGGTGGCTGCTTCTGGGGCTGCTACTGAATTTGTTAGAATGGATGGATTTTTTCGGATGGAAGTAGCTGCTGCTGTAGCTGTGGTTGCTGGTGCCAAAGTTTTTGTTGTAGTTGGAGGTTGGAAATTGGAATCATTTCGAATTCCGTAGATTTGGTCAGCGCTGTAAGAAAAATTTTGTGCTAGTTGTGGGCCACTTCAGTAATCTTTGTGCATTTTCAAAACTTCTAGTCGCTGTTATAATTTCAATGATCGGTAGTGGACTAGTGGCGCATTCTTTATTTGATTTAGTGGGTTTTCCTTTTTCACTGGGTACGTTTCTCCTTGCATTTCTGGGTTGTTTTCAACTATTCGTTTTCCAAATCGATGTGGGAACTGGAAAATTCATTTGTCCAATTTAATAATAGCGAATTTATCTATTATTCTGTGTGAACATAAGGAAGTGAAGATGCGTCACACTTTTCATTTCTCCTGATTTGCCCATCGAAATGGGAAGGGAATTTGTTTGATTCAACTGGTGCCCTTGTGCGTTATTAGCTTCTTTTATGGATGAAAATTTAATATGAAATCGAGGTTACACAAACCTTTTCTTGTAATTGATGTTCAACACTTTTTGGTTGGTTTGCTTTTAGTTGTTCTTCTAGATTTTTCACCCTTTCATGTAAACTTGCTTGATTTGCTTCAAACTTGGTTTCTACGCTTTCAATTCTTGAATGAACTTGAAGGTGAATAAACCAACACAGAATAGGAAATTAGGTAACAAAATAAAAATTTACTTGAAAAGGTGACTCGTCAATTTTACCTTGTTTTTCGATAAGTACTGTCCTATCATGTAAGAAATCAAAGCTCTCTTGGAAAACACAAAGTTTTTCTTGAATCACTTGCATTGCCTTACATACTTCCTCACTCTGTTTATTCATTATCTTACGATCTTCTTGAGACTCTCGCCTCATTGCCTCAAAACAACTAACCCAGATAGCACAGTGCCGTCCCAGAGACTTCCCAAACACGTCACTTTGAGACGTCTGAGATGTCCATGGAACATAGTAAATTCCCAAATTGACATTCCTTGGACGTCTTTTACGTATGGGTAATGTCCGCTTTGCCGAGATCCCATACTCGCACTTTTATCGTCCCATTAGATGGACCTTGGACGGAATTTGGACGAGATTGAGATGTAAACGGAACAACTGAGATGCATAATAAACGTTTTTTTATACCAATAATATCCTCGTTCGTTTTCAATTTCCCCGCTTCGTATATGGATGAATATGAATGAACCACGCTATTTGTAATAAAATATAGAGACCCAATAATTTTTGGAAAAAAAAACTCAAATTTATTTCCATTATTTAGTTACAATATGAAACTCAAAACAGTCAAATTACTCACATACAATATGAAACTCAAAATAGTTAAATTTCTCAGGTACAATATGAAACTCATAATAGTAAAATTTCTCATGTACAATATGAAACTCAAAATATTTAAATACATTAGTGCATTAACAATCGCACTTTACGGAGATAATGATCAATTAGTCTGCAGCTTAGTCGGCATCTTCTTGTTGGTCTTCGTCTACTCCATTTCGGCTTCCATATTCATTGTGCTTATATCTTGGGCAGTGACGTAACCAATTCTTTATCTTGTTTTCGACTGCATCTTTTGCCAAAGCATTTTGCACTTCACGAACTGCTTCTGAAATGGTAAAAATATTTAAAAAACCTTTAAAGTTGACGGAATTAATGCTAAAAGAAAAACGTGTTCTAAGCACTCACCAATTACAATCTCACAAATAGTGGTTGACTTGAAAGCCACTTTATCTTCATTGAGGCCTAGATAGCAGATTGATCTTGTTCTCTGTTTTGCTCGTTTTCCTTTTCCTTTTTCATGTCCATCAATATCAGTTGAGCTCGGAGTAACTAATTCTCCTAGAACATAGCCTTTGCTTCAGTATACGTCTCTGCAGAGAAAAATCAGAAGGACTATTAAAAAATCAATCTCAGTATAGCAATAAATGATATACGTACTGAAAGTAGCAATGAGACAACCATTGCTTCTTCACAATCAACATAAGATTCTTCATCGCTGTCACTGTCAGGTTCTGTATCACTATGATTCATGTCACTGCCAACAACTTCTGCAATGCAATCATTTTGTAATTGTGAGGTAATATATTACTTTGCACTGTTCGATTCACTAGCACCTATGACACTTTAAGTAGCAGAGGAATATTGCTCGGCATCGTCTTCGTAGAACGCACTGTCGTTAACTAGTTTTTATGAATCCTGTTTTTGTTTCAAAGAAACGTTTGCAGGCATTATTGTCCTCTCTCTGAAGTAACTACGGAAAACAAACTACAACAAAATATTAATAAATTTGTTCAAAATAAAACTTATTGCCGTATTACTTCGTAATAAATCGTGTTATGTCATAAATTGAAGTCTTAAAACGTAAAAGCATCCACATTGAATTAATAAACATCCGTCTGCCATCTGGCGCTAAAGATTGGACTTTCCTTGGCTTGGTTTTACTTGCTTGTAACTCATTTACAAAGACAAAATTTTTGTTGAATGTTTCTAAAAGAATTTTATAAGCTGAATCAACAAACAACTCATGAATTATGAGCAAATCTTAATAATAATACCTTGTCGATTACGAAAATCCATTAAATGAAGAAAGAGACAGTTGTCTTTGTTCTTCCTTATATCGTTGTAGCTATATTAACTCGTATAATCAATTAGATTCCTTCTTGTTCTCTGTTTCTCGTTGTCCATTTCCCTTTTTAATTCTATAAAAATCAGTTGAGCTCTGAGTAACCAATTCTCCTTAACTAACCTTAGCTCAACGTAGCCTTAGCTTCAGTATACGTCTCTGCAGAAAGAAATCAGAATAACTTTAAAAAATCAATCAAAGTATAATAACAAATAAAATATTTACTAATAGTAGCAATGAGAAGAGCATCATAACAGTCCCATGTAGCACAATTCACTGACTTCGTTACTTTTTTCCAATGTTGAATAAGCAAATGCACCTGGACGCCACCAACACTGCCCTGATGAGTGCCTTGAACTGGGGATGACAACTTTATCTTCAGTCTCATGTTTACCTATGATATATACAACAAAATAAGAAACATTTCATCTGCAAAAAAATAAAAGACAAAAAACAAACATTGGAAGGGTTGATTTGTAGCCACATCTGGAAAGGAAGTCGCATACGTACTACTAACACACAATAATAGAGATACCGTAAACTTTTAAAATTCATATACGATTTGTTGTAATATTTACCCAGTTCTTGCGAATTTTTAATATCCTTTTAAAAAGCAATCTTATTCCAAGAGACACGAGACACGACGCTTACTGAGACCAACACCAGATGACAGAAACTAAAAAATTTAGTTGTCAGATTTCTGAAAATTTACAAAAAAATATAAATATAAGGATAACGTTATGTAGGCAATTACATTTTTAATACCGTTTATGGAGAATAGAAAACATTTAGAAATAGAAATTTATCTCTAAATTCCTTTTTTTTAGAATTTATAATTATCCGTCAGCCATCTAGCGCTAAAAATTGAACTTTTAGGCATTGCTTGACTTGCTCGTAACTCATATACACAGACAAAATTTGTGTTGAATGTTTCTAAAAGAATATTATAAGCTCAATCAACAACCACAAGTCTGGAATTATGTACAAATCTTAATAACAATACCTTGTTTCGTACAAAAAATCCATTAACTGAAGCAAAACACAGAGATGATCTTTACCAGATTTTTCTCACACGAGGCAGAGACCAGACGACGTTTCAGAAAAGTCCAGAAACGTTGCCAAGCACTATTTAATGAACACCCAAGTAAAAATATGTCTTCCATAAATTATCAATAAACAACAAGAAATGTATGCATCAAGAAGAACAATAAATAAAGAAAATAAATTTTGGTCTAGAAAATACTAGAAACAGCTTTGAAAAATTAATTGAACTAGCCATTTAGTGAACGCAACGTAAACCCTGCCTTAAAAGGGAGTGGGAAATTTCGCCGCGTTAAAACAATGACGGGATACTCATGAATTTTTCTAAGTGTTGATAGAGAGCCAAAAAAAGGAAATGGTACGGACCAGGGATATCGACGGGAGACCAACGAATTACAAAAGAAAAAGGAAAGAATTATTTTTTTCAAGGGATCGCGTTGGGACATCTTTTGGATGAACTCGTTGTAGGCGTGCCATTGGTACGGCTTTGGAGCTACTCTGAGACAAAAATTCCTATCTGGGTAAGGAATTGCTGAAGCTCGCCATTATGTTCACTTTGATCCCGTTCCACAGCAGGCGGGTCCATGGTTACCGAAATCTATCAAAACTTTGAAAATTCAAAAGCTGCATAACACACGATTTTCAATTTTATTAATTTTAAAAAACTCTCCGAGTTCACTGCCAACAAATATTTGAAATGAGTGTTGCTTAGAAAACCACGTGCGAAGACAGTCTTGAAACTCCACTACACGTTTTCAATTTACGTCTAGACACGTTTTAAAAGTTGCTCAGGAAGACAGGAAATCATACCCTAGACTGTTTTAGTAATTAAATCTACTAGACAATAGTTTCCAGATTGATCCTGCCAAGAGAGTCGAGTTTTAGTATCTGATAATGACGATGTGCAACTATGTTCAAATAAAACTTACAACTGAAGCCGCCATTGAGATGCTGGTAGAGAATTCAATACTTCTTTCTTGTTGTAGAAAAAATCAGAATCTATGCCTGCAAAGTAAGGTAACCATTAGTTAGTTGTCAGGTAAATTAATGTTCATTTGTAATCATTGCGTGGTCAACAACTGAATTTCAAACATGAAGAAACAAGGAATAGAACAAATTACCCATACAATTGCAAAAATATCTCAACTCTAAAGCTTGAATTACAAAAAAAAATGTTAACTTACAATTTCTGCTGGAGGTGCAAGAAAAACGCGGTACCATAAATATTTAACGATCAGAAAGCAAAATATGAAATGTTCATCAACCAGAATTTTTGTCAAGCTAAAGGAGAAAGTATATACAATGTTGCAAATAATTTTGTAATTGTTCCATTTTGATATCCATGATTGCTGATCCAAGCAAAACATTGGTGATTTGCGTATATTATATTCTAAATTAAATTAGTATTTGAATCAATTTATATATTACTGATGCTTCATTTACATAACTAATGTATTTTTGTTTGGGCAACGATCTTTCATAAAATAATCCGGCAACTTACTTCATGTGCAATTGTCTAGAAAGCTTGTTAGTCTGCTAAAACTCAAAATCATATTTTCAAAGGACATGTCCCATTTTGTTCATATTTCATATAGAGTTTTTGAGAACAGTAATATATTAGACGGTTATAACTGAGTATTACTTACGGTATTGTAAATAAAATTAACGGTCCCTAATGATTTATATCTGACGAACTTAACTATATCTTTGTCATAAGAAGATTATGTCCCAAAATCATCCAAAAGGGACAGACATTAACATTAATATTTGTAAATCACTGTCTTTTTAAATAAAAACTAATTGGTCTGACAACTTGAAATTTTCTTACTTTTAATTTTGAATAATCAATAAAATAAATGATAAAAAAGAACTCACTTATTTCTCGCATAAATAATATCACAAATTAGGATATCCATATAACGTCCATAGAACGTCCGGCAATCCACACTATGTTCGTCCGTTTTCGGTTATAGCTGCGGACATCCTATGGACCATTTATTTCAAACCTTTTTCGGTGATCCAAAGCTGGACATCCGATGGATGTTATCAGTTGGACTTCCAGTAAAACGAATCTATACAGAACGTCCATTTATAGGATGTCCGCAGCTGACCGAAAATGGACGAACCTAGTTTGGATGGCTTGACGTTCTATGGACGTTATATGGATGTGATGTGCTAGTAGGGTATTACACCGACTAAATTTCGTACCAAGGAAAAACCCATTAAGAGATCGCTGTGCTAAAACTACACTTTCAGTTTGAACATGTGAAGCTCTTGGATCGGCAATATATTTCGAAAACCTATTTGAAAAACGGAAAGAATATATGAAATGCTTCTAACTGGATTAACAGGTTATTGAACCTTGGTTTCTGCATAGAACTAGGTTTGCTATTGCAAGGTCGTATGAAACAGAAATTTATGTCTTGTCACACTTATTTGGGATTCTCAAAGACTTCAACATGGTTTTTCACTACATTCACTCTAGTTGGAGACGCGTCGATTTGTGGCAAATACCAACTAAACGAGAAAAGGTTAAGTCTTGCAAAAATCCATTTTATGAAAATAAAGGAAAGAGAAGCTTAAGAGATTTATGCTGAAGAAACTTATGCTGATTTGAAGCGAACAAGAGATTTAACATTTTGATAAACATTTCTGAACGTAACTCATTTGATGCTGCTGTTGCCGAGAAAATATTGACACAATTTTGTTTGACAACTCTGTGGCAATCGAAAATGTATTCATTGGAATTGTATTCAAATAGATACAATGATTCACAAAAGACAATGGATTCTTTTTTTGGTTTGATTATCCAACAAAAAAATAAACAAAAAAATACAAAAGTTTGGCACGAGATAGTAATGGGACCATGGAAGTTCACAAGAAACCATTGAAGAAAAGCTTCTGCTTGTAATTTTAGAATTATAAATTAACGGCGCGGCTTGCGTGTTCTACGGCCACAACAAAACTCGTCATCGTAGACTCATTTCTACTTAAGCCTTGAAAGAAAAGACAGAACTAATAATAATTCTCATGAAACATGATGCCTACGATTTGTTGCTCAAAATTTGCTACAATTATCTGTTTGGGGATTGAATGTCCGACGTGATACCCTTACATCCCAACGGGATTTCACGAATATGATGCTATTCGCTGAAATTTGTGAAGAAGTACTACTGAACAAAAAATGCTGCTTGAAGATACATTTGAAATTATACAATCCATTATAATTGATCTAAGTAGAATATTATGCAAAAAGAGAATCAAGCAAAAAAAGTGTTATCAAGCAAAAAAGTTTTTCTTAATAACGCTCAATTCTCTGTTATACTGTTTGGAGCCTGTTCAACAGAGAAAAGACGTTGAAGGAAGCGTTTTGTATACTTAAAAGTGAAAGTGAATCTAATGCAGATTCTGAACCTTTTTCACATTACTTCTTGATGATAAACATAAAGATGGAGTTTATGGAGAGCATTTATTACTAACTCGAAGGAATCTGAAATCATTCAAATTCTTTTATTAGTCCAGTATCCTAAATCTTTCACTTTTTCTAAAGCTATACTAATATAAGCTGTACTAAAGACTACATACCGTTTTGTCAGCAGATTCTTTTACGGTAAATCAAAAGCAAATATTGAGAAGTTCTTGCAGCCGTTATTCAATGAGCCCCGTCGTCCGTCTCCAAGCAACAACGACCCCATTAAAAAAAATGAGACGATGGAATTTTCAAGATGATCAGCATTTTGCTTCTCCAGTAGGTCGTACTATTTGTGGGCGGGGTTGATCTTCTTCCCGTTGAAAAATAAATATCAGGGAAGCAAGCGATGCACATTAAAATATTTCGGACCACTGATTGACTTTAGTTTCCCAATTGGTCCCACAAATCATGCAACTATCCACGTTTCTGGAGACTTTGAGAATTATGAATATGGTAATATATAGTATAAGTCAACAGTGCATATGTTTTTGAAAATTCTCAAGATTTTCTCATATTCAAATTTTATCTGGAAATTTGCCAGTCGTGCAGCTACGAAACAAAATGATTAAGCGATTCAAATTTCTCTTTAAATCTTTCGGTGCTCCGGTGCAGTTGAGACTTTCTATCTGTTTAGCGAAGATCTATGCTAGGATGTCTGGGAACAACTAGAATGAAGTTACAAGGGGATGTTTAATGGTACTGAGAAGAAAAACCAGCTCACCGAAAAAAAAAACGTTTGCTTGATAGTCATGATTTGCTCCAACGTTAGATCCAACGTCTTCAAGAAGACGGAGTTTCCTAAAAGGATCTTAAAGAATTCAGATTCCCGAAAACAAATCAGCGTCCCGAAAAAGATCGCATCGCGAAGAAAATTTAATCGAGTGACGATGAGCTGATAACTGAGTAACAGAAAATGATGTTGAATGATGATGATGATGAAACCATCATCATTTTGAAAGTTATTTGAAGTTCAATATCACAGACTTAAGAGGTCAATGGCCATTGAATGAATTACTTTGACAGACGAAACGATTATCAATGATCTTAAATTGTTTAATAAAGAAGTTCCACAAACGGAAATAAGTCATTTAGAAAAAATTTCGATGATTTGTCCACGATATAATAGGAAAGGTAAACTCTCGCGCTATCCCAGTCTCTTGGAAGAACCGGCGGGTGTTCAGTACAGGGTCCCAAGATTCCCCGCCAGGTTTGCTAGTATAGGAGGCCCATCGCCTCTCGGGGGTATAGTAAAAATTGGGGTTTTTTCGTTCATAAAATAGAAAATTATCAACCAATTCGTCCAGAAATTGATTTTATTTAAGCTTAATTTAATTCCCTATCCTGCAATACCTAATTCATATAGTTTAGGCAATTTTTTCATTGTAAAATTTATGATTGAAAATTGCAATTTTTCGAAAATTGCGCCTTTTTCAACATTGCCCATTTTTCATATTGTTCGTTTCGTTGGCGGAACCAACCCGGAAATTTAAATCTGGCAACCCCGGTTGGGGAGTACGAGAATCCATAGAGAAGGGAGGAGCTAGCTAGTAGACAAAACTATTCATTTTTCTTGTTTATTATTCATTTCGCTCAGGCGGGTCCCCGTCCTTACTTTCCTTTTTCTTGCGTTTATGATGTGAATTGACCAAACATGTGTAATTTGCAAAATAAATTTTATAACCCGAGCCATTCCCGATTGAAAACAATTTCCTGGTCTGGCTTGTTTAAGGTGTTAACTCCTATAGTAATTTTTTCAAAAACCTCTCAAAAGATTAAGACAAGAATATCTTGGCACCAGGACCTGGGCTAAGATAATTTTAAAATAATTAAAATAATGAATAATAATCTTAAAATTTCATGAATGTAGAGTTGCAGACTTTTTCTTCAGAAATAACTCTAAATCAGTTTTCTCCTTTTCCATAATAGTAGAGACATCACTGTTGATATAAAGCAAGCGAACATGTTCTGCTTCGAGTCACGGGGGCAGATAGGCTGGATTTTGACTTTGCAATATAATATTGTGAATAGTACCCTTGATGGTTTTTCTGTCTTGCAAAACTCTAATTACAAAAATTCTCTACATGAGCTATCCATTCGTCATGTGGAAATCCGTGATCCAAAATAATTTTTCTTAGAAAGTTCAAATCCGGATAGAAATTGTGACAAGATGGCATTATTTCGTATTAATCATCGATGTACTTCTCGATTTACTTCCCTAGTAGATAATGTTCTTCGGGGGTTTGTAGTAAACCTGCTAGAACGATCAAGAGTCTTCTAACAACACGCTGTACTCCAGCAACCAAGCCTTCACGCTGACAATTTTCTAGGCATGCGAGATGCATTTGAGTTGAGAAATTCAGACACTTAGTCAGGCTCTTGAAAGGCAGGTTACAGCCCGATGCAATATTCTACTGAGTTCAAATAGGACTGACTGCATAAGTTCAAAAGTATCCTCCAGCTGAAATTCTTTCTTTATCAATACTTCCTCATAAAATTCGATGATGACCAACACATTTGTGAAAGCCCGTTTGGCATTTTGCCGAGCGTCCTAATTTTTTAACAGAATTTTGTAGATACTTTTCAAAACAAAAATGCTGGGGTTGGCATCACTTTGATGTGAACTCTACGAGTGATGATGATACCATGATGTAGCCAATGCTTACGTTTTTGACTTATCAGACCTTTCACTTGTTCTTGTGTCTTTTATTCCGTCTTCTGTTTCTAAAGAAGATAAAGTGCAGCAGAGAGCGCGAACTCTTTATCTGGATGAAAACCATGACTCTAAGGTAGTTTTGTAGCGATTGACCAGCAGATTAGTCCTAGATAACATATTTCTTTAAGCTCTGCATGTAAAATGCATAAAACACCATTCAAGAGGAGCTTGTCGATAAGAAGATGAATTTCTTCAATGTTGAACTCTGGTGAAAGCGACAAATCTGGACATTCTTCTTCAACGGCTTCTCTTATAAAATCAAACACGGGAAGAGTTTTTACAAGAAAATCATACATGGACCCAAGCTCTGTAAGATTTAGGACACATCTTTCATCAACTCCAGTTGTCTTCAGGACATTTTTAAATTTGATTAGGACCCCTCCATTACTTCTGAGTATTTCTTGAGTTCTTTTGTCATAAAACCTTTTGTAGAACGGGACCTGCTCATTTTCTGTTTGTATTACCCTGTTCCCTGTATAAAATTATTTTTAAGTTAAAGGTTATAAAAAAGAGAAATTTACAAAATTTACCTGTTAAACTAGACCTGAACTTTATTTAACAGTTGGCAAAATCACAGAGGCAAAATTTTGATCTGAAAGACAGAATTATCAGACAACTCACACCACAGCTTTCTCAACCACCGTCTTCTGCGTTTCCTCAATTCTGATTGGTCATTAAGGCGCCATTATGGATTTTAAAGAGGGAGGGATAGAAAAATGGTTTCTGCAACTGCAACTTATAATTGTCTTTCTTGGGATGCTGCATTGCATGGAGCGTCAGGAGCGGACCCGTACGCGACAGCTTAAAAGTGCTTGTTTCAGCTTAGAAAAATGAAAAAAATCCCTTGTTTACTAAGAATCTTGTAAGCTTAACTTTGCAACATCCAGAACCATGATTTTAGCAAGCTTAATATAGCTGTTACCTTGGCTAGCTAAAAATGGTTTTTTTTTCAAGCTTATCACAGCATGCTTCTTTTTAAGTATAAATTTAATAGCTAAAATCAGCTTGGTGTAGTAAAAGCTGTTTTAAGGTAATAATTAAACTAGCTGTTCTTACCATAGTTATTAATATAAAAATGCAGACGACGCGAATAATTAAAAAATGCGGGAATTTTGTAAAATGTATGATTTAAATCACACTTCTGTATTAACTGCTGACTTGGTTACAATCACGGATTGGAGATGACGATGAAAAGGATGACTGACATAAAATTAACACATAATTGACAACACAAGAAATACCATACTTCATGAACCAATCAATCTTGGTTAACATTGATAACAAAATTGAAACGGTTTTATTTAATTGCCGATTTGGGTTTTGTGTTTTCGTACGCCCAGCAATATTAGCATCCTTCAGTTTTTGTGGATTAATGGAAATTTACCATAGAATTTCACCTATAAGAGGTTTTAGAATTGCTGTTGAAGTAGTAAGTGTAAAAAAATTTTAACTATAGGCTTACTGGAGTAGACATACAGTACCCACCACAAGTATTGCTGGCTCACCCCCTGCCAATTTTTGTTTAACCCGCGCGACATAGGCCTTACGATGTCTCGCACCGCAATTTTTTTAAAATACTAATTTTTATCGTAGAGCTATCGGGTTTGTTTCTTTCTCGATTTTTATTTTTAAAATTATTCAGAAGTTTTAAAAAAAAGGCCAGGTATTTTCCCCTGACGTTAAGAAATTTATCCATGAAACTCTTCATTTACCTAAATCATTTGATGATGAAACCACAGTTTGACAATCGGAGGGGTAAAACTAAACTTCTGGGATCCTCCCAAACTAGAGTTTTGAATTTATATGAAGAAATAGCCCCGATGAACTTTTTGAAAACAGAAGCTGAAGAAATTGATCGTCTTACCGTCCAAGCTTTTCCCAGACTGGAAATGCAGTCAACTAAATAAATTTTTATTATCGCGCTGTGTTGAAAAACGGAAACACAAGTTTAAAAAATAGTGTAAATTTCTTTTTCTCATTTTCGGTGGAGTTGTTGTAAACGAAAGTTATAAAAAATAAGGCGGTATGTAAAAAACAAACATTTTCATTGACTTTCCTCTCCTTCCGACGGCAAAAACTAAAGATAATATTCTTTTTGGTATTTTTAATCACCTAAGCCCTTTTTTCTTTTCAATCACCACCCAAATTCCTATAGAGTGGGTGGAACACATTCCTCCTTCACCATCACTTTGTGATAGGGCTGTTAGGGTGTTTTGCACTAAGAATAACTTTAAACCTTAAATTAGTAATAATTTTAAAAAATAGTATAAAATCAATAAATGAAATAAGTATAAATCGCATGGATTGGTTTGATAAACGAGTTGATTGCAAACCCAATAATAACGAGTTGATTTCAAAGTTTAGTTTGCATAGATCCTAGTAAAAAATCTTCAACGGCTTGTTTCGTGAAAATATCACCAAGTCCCAACTTTCTTATTACACAATAACATTTTTAAAATATAATATGAGGGGCGATATGAACAAATAGCTCTCTTGGTAGAGCAATAGTCAGCGAAATTACTAATAACATTAAGATCAGTGGGTTCCAATCTGAGGAATGTTAGAAAACGTGAAAATACTTTTAATACCATGCACAAAATAGAGGGGTAGGAGGTGAGATTGTGGGATGTTCAACTCCGTAGGGTGCAAATGCATAGGTGCTGGTGTAGTAAGTTTTTGAATGACTATAGCAGAGTTACACATTTCACAGAAGAACACTTTTTCACTTCTAAAAGTTTGCTTGGCTATCCAGTTTTTTATTTAAGATATTCTGACGATTCTTTAGGCTACAGATTTTTGGCATGTACGCGAATAAAGCTAATTTTTCTACCACTTGATGGCTACGATATTCTTTCGTCCAAATCCCAAAAATGCTATCTCAGAAATCAGAATGTTTAAAAACTAATAACAGGCAATGATTTCAGAAGAAATCAAATCTTTTGATTTGAAGTGCGAAGAATTAATTTTTTTAAAACCAAGTGTCAAATTTGTTGAAATATCCTTTCAAAAATAATAAAAGAAAAAAAAGGGATTCCGCATTTCATTTCTGGATGGTTAGAAAGGAATGAGTTGGGTTGGTGATCCTCTTAATGTAGGGCAGGATAACTTATGTTTGCGTAACCCATCCGGATCACTCCAATATTGGGCATCAGATGACCAGTATTCATATTATGAATCCGTTGTCTTCTTGATCTCCCTCTTTTTCAGTGCTTCAGCCTTTTTCTTTTCCGCATGAGTTTTCTTTTTCCAATTTCCCTTCTTTTTTTCCTTCTTCTTCCCCTTTGAAGCGCCACTTGAAGTTAATGGTGTAGTAGGCGGTCTGCAAAAAAAATATGGTTCGTTTGTATTACATGATAAAAATGACTGATATTTGAACAAATGGGGAGGTGAATAATGTGCATGAGTGGGATTCGCATGCAGTGCTACTGAAAGAAGAGCTGTATTACCTCGACAATCGGAGAAGCTTCTACAGCAGCTTGAAAACTAAGGGCGTTTTGGAAACTGGGATTGCTTGGACGGGAGCATATTCTATCACCAGGAAAAAATGTTATTAGTTGACGATAAAAGAATATCAGCAAGAAGGGAAACATCTTTTGAAGGAGAAGGCACGGAACATACCTAGAAAAACAAATATTAATGGATTTAGAATTTTTTAATTCATCATAACTTCAACAGACAGCACAGTAAAAAAAAATTATCTGCTCTTATAATCACCCTTATAAGTGGGGAAATGGAAATCCACGCTTAGTAGTGTTAATATCCACTAAAAAGTGGCTGGTCCACATTGGGTTACACTAAAAAGGTGTGCCTTTCCACCCACGTCCTTAGGGTGATTACGTTTAGGATAACGATCACACAAAAATAATCACTTCTTTTCAAGAATCACACAAATTTTCTAATGATTTGCAACATGAGAATAGATTAAAATCCATCCACGAGGGAAAATGCGCTGAGTTTCTGTTTATGTGGTTTTACCCATTTCCCATTTTATTGTTTAATTTTACCCATTTTTCCCTTCGAAGAATGCACTCATATTTGGACTTATTGCATTGATTATGCAGCTAACCTGCTTGATTCAATGGGAATAAACGGTGACTAGAGGGTCTGAATTGTTTGCCGTTCAGGCCCATTTTTTCGCAATTCAGGCCCAAACTATTAAATTTCCTTTATAAATGTAATTTTTAAATATATGTATATATGTATCTGTATATAATAGAAAAGAAATTGACGAACTATTAAAGAGGGTTATTATTTTTGAAAATTTTGCAACCAATAATGTCTTCTTAAAGTCATATTTCAAGATAAATGCGTAATCATAATCAAAATGCCTATTTGCGAAATTTTAATATTTAGTATAATTAATTTCAATTATAAAATATGTGTATTTTTGTATTGTAGTTAAGTCTAATTAAATAAAAAAAATTGAAATTTTCAAAAATGAACTTTGTTTATTACTAATTGGTCTACATGCATGCCAATTTTTATTTCCTAACTTGTAAAATCATGAAAGATGAACAAGAAAAATGAGTTGCGTCTCCCTTTTTACTACCCAAAAACCGCTTGGTTGGTGACGACTTTAGTCATTAAATACAAACGGTTCACAAAACTGTCATTCTCTTCAGATTCTTTAAAAAAACCAAAAACCAAAATTTTTGGTTTAAATTGTTGCAAAAAAATAATTCTCTTCTCTAGAATATTTTCAGTAACCTGTGAACAACTGGCTCCACTATGGCAATTGGCCATTATTTCTTCGTATCTTACACACATTATTGTAAAAAACTCAAACCACACACAGTGTTTTAATTCTCTATTGTACTGTTCGAAGCCGTATACTTAAAAGTGAAAGTGAATAAGATGGAGATTCTGGAGCTTTTCCGCATTACTCCTTGATCATAAACATAAGCGGAGTATTGGCATTCACCATCTCGGAGTAATCTGAAATAATTCAAATTCTTTGGCTAGTCTACTCTGTTAAATCTTCCGCTCTTTCTAAAGCTTTATTTGTACTTGATACTACATACCCTTTAGTCAGTAGATTCTTTATGGTTTGTCAAACAGATGGTAATTATGACAAATCAAAAACAAATCTTGGGAAGTTTTTCAGCCGTTATTCAATGATCAATGACATCCGTCGTCTATCTCCAAGCAACAACGACCCCATTAAAAAAAAGAAAGAGGCAATGGTCTTTTCAAGATGATCAGCATTTTGCTTCTCCAGTATTACGTACTATTGTTGGGTAGGTTTGATCCTTCTCCCGTTGAAAAATATATATCAGGGAAGCAAGCGATGCAGTTTAAATATGTCAAACCACTGATTGCATGATTTGTTGGACTAATTAGGAAACTTAAGTCAATTATCCCCCTTGCTGAGGACGTTGAGAATTATGAATATGGTAATGTATAGAATAAGTCAACAGTGCATATATTTTCAAGATGAAAATTGTCAACTACAGTGGCATCCAGGTAGTTTAAAAAAAAAATTTAATCTCATCCTGCTAAAATTTTGGTTCTTTTAAGAAACAATAATATTGCTTTTAAATTGTTTAAGATGTTCAACATTCAATTTTCCGATTTAGTTAATCATATGTTACATAAAATTTAAAGACAAGCACAAATTATATGCCTGTAAAATTCAAAATGAATCATCGATGAAAAAGGCGATGCTGAATGAAGCAAGGAGTGTTCTTCTTGATCAGATTATGAGATTAATGTATGACAGAGACTGGCTATGCATATTTAGCAGTTAAATGTGTGATAATATTAAAACGATTTTTGAAACTACCTTGTTATGGAATATAAATTACTTTGATAATGCCTCTGTACGTCAGCCCAATTGTTAAGGTCGATGTTATTTCGAAATATTTGTAATTTTTGGATCTGTCTTGTGGACAGCGGTTTTGGTAGAATGCGCCGCTTGTTTCTGTTTCCTGTCGGGAAAACTTCCAGTAATTTTTTCACATCATAGTCGTTTGAATTTGAGACTAACTTCATGATCTCGAGACTTGCATGTAAGATTTCACCCAATTCTCTTTTCAGAAAATCTAATGTATTAATTAAATCATGTATGTCTCTTTCTGCTTGCTCCATCTGACGCTGAAATGGCGTATCTCTCCGCGGTGCTGGGATTGGTTGACTAGCATTAGCCGAAGCTGCTGCTGCCTGGTTTGTGGCATAGGGTGGCTGCAGATGAAGCCGGATACGGTGAACAGATTTATTCATTTTATTTAAGGTAGGTTTTAGGATAATCAAATGGCAAATTCGTGATAAATCTTGTTGTTGTCGGTTGAGCTTATATAGCTTCCGAGCCCGTGTCTTGGTACCACATCGGTCACTTAATTGCATTTCAACATGTCTACTGTCGACTGGAAATGTTTAAATGTTGTATGTAACAATAAAACAATATAAAAAAACCAAACTGACTATTTCGTTTGTTTTTCATATTCAAAAGAAAATGTAGAGGTTCGTTTCTAAGGTCAGCCACCAATAAACAGCTTAACACAATATATAACACATATTACAGCTCCAAAATACTCTGTTCAAGAGTTTTTCAGGTTGACAACAGCAGCAAGAAATTCCCGCAAAAATTCTCAACATTCTTGATGTTGAAATCCGTGAACCAAAATAATTTTTTCTTAGATAGTTCAAATCCGGATAGAAATTGTGACAAGATGGCATTATTTCGTATTAATCATCGATATACTTCTCGATTTACTTCCCTAGTAGATAATGTTCTTCGGAAGTTTGCTGTAAACCTGCTAGAACGATCAAGAGTCTTCTGACAACACGCTGTACTCCAGCAACTATGCCTTCACGCTGACAATTTTCTAGGCATGCGAGATGCATTTGAGTTGAGAAATTCAGACACTTAGTCATGCTCTTGAAAGGCAGGTTACAGCCCCGATGCAATATTCTACTGAGGTCAAATAGGACTGACTGCATAAGTTCAAAAATATCCTCCAGCAAAAATTCCTTCTTTATCAATAATTCCCCACAAAACTCGATGATTACCAACACATTTGTGTAAGCCCGTTTGGCATTTTGTCGAGCGTCCTAATTTTTTAACAGAATGTTGTAGAAACTTTTCAAAACAAAAATGTTGGGGTCGGCATCATATTTGATGTGAACTCTACGAGTGATGATGATACCATGATGTAGCCAATGCTTACGTTTTTTACTTATCAGACTTATCCTATCCCCATTCAACCTTTCAGCATCAAGAATCTCCTATTGAAATAATTTTAAAATGTTATACACACATTAAACGAAGTGTTAAGAGCTCCATCAATATCCTACCTGTAGTTGATCAAAGTCGACATCAAGTGTCGCTAAAATCTGAATCAACCAGTCGGGAGAAACTTGTCCACTGTCAAACGATGCTTTCCAATATCCTCATTTTTCTCCACTCTTTCCAATATGTCCTACTATAATTACCATAAATTAAGAATACATTTTTTAGAGTAAATTCTTCAACCTACTTGAAGACATTCAAAATCATAATCGAGACTTGGGATTGATTTTAAAATGACATCAAAATCCGGAACAGACTTATTGCATTATTGGGAACGGTCGTATTCAAGTTTCAACCATTGTTAAAATGTCCTAGAAAAATTAAGTGGTTAGAACAAGAGTTGAACAGATCGATTATTTTCTTACCTGATATCTTCGGACTTCAAAATTAATGAGAAGATCCAGAGGGATTTTCATTCCCTTATAAGTCGTTGTGAGGGCAAATCCGAATGACGCTCGCAGTTTCCACCACTTTTTGTTTGAAAAACGAAGGTTGACTCCTCAGAGCTAACTAGGTAGGTAGAGTGGAGTCTAATTCCGTCAGTAGTTCTGATATTGGGTCGATGTTGTTTCTTGCGGGGATAAAACATCAGCTGAAAGCAATTCTTCGCCATTTCAATCTGTAGTTTTGAGAATCAGCACTTCAACTTCCGGTCATTAAAGTCCCTTTAACTTTAAACCAAACCACAGAAACATTTAGAATACATTTATGATATGGACTTATTCGATATCTGGAACGACGACATCTCCCGTTTCCAAGATTTAAATGCCGTCTTCATTTACCACCTTCAAGTAAAAGATGCCAAAAATGACGAAGTACAGCATCCAGACCACTCTGGGATTATCATTCTCCGTCAAAATTACAGTAAGTAAATTTAAGCATTTGTCCCTTGCCGAGCTGAAAGAAGCCATCCCTCCAAAATATTACGGCGACTACAGGTATAAGCCAAAAGACAGAGAGTTCGTGCCACCCTTTAGAGGAGCCACAAGCAGCAGCATTCTCGGAGCCAGCCCAGTCCACGTCTGCTCCTGCAGTGGCAGATACCAATTCTGGATCAGAAGAAGAAAAAGAGACGTTGCAGTTACTGGTTTTGGAAAAGTTGACAGGAATAGCAGCAGCTTTGGTGAAATCAGCAGCAGCCGTAGCAGGGTTGGCAGCAACAACAGTGAGCAGACCAAAACCGTTGATTAACCAATTGATTGGAAGAGGTCGCAGCGCGCAGCCACTAGGCAAAACCACCGACAAAATGTAGATACCGTGCAGTTAGGAGAATGCTCGAGTAGCAGAGCCCGTGTGATCGTTTTCTTTCTCAATTCTCTTTCAAGCCGCACTGTATTCTACGGATGGTGACGACTTTAGTCATTAAATACAAACGTTTCACAAAACTGTCATTCTCTTCAGATTCTTTAAAAAAACCAAAAACCAAAATTTTTTGTTTAAATTGTTGCAAAAAAAATAATTCTCTTCTCTAGAATATTTTCAGTAACCTGTGAACAACTGGCTCCACTATGGCAATTGGCCATTATTTCTTCGTATCTTACACACATTGTTGTAAAAAACTCAAACCACACACAGTGTTTTAATTCTCTATTGTACTGTTCGAAGCCGTATACTTAAAATTGAAAGTGAATAAGATGGAGATTCTGGAGCTTTTCCGCATTACTCCCTGATCATAAACATAAGCGGAGTATTGGCATTCACCATCTCGGAGTAATCTGAAATAATTCAAATTCTTTGGCTAGTCTACTCTGTTAAATCTTCCGCTCTTTCTAAAGCTTTATTTGTACTTGATACTACATACCCTTTTGTCAGCAGATTGTTTGATGGTAAATCAAAACAAATCTTGGGAAGTTTTTCAGCCGTTATTCGATGATCAATGACATCCGTCGTCCATCTCCAAGCAACAACGACCCCATTAAAAAAAAGAAAGAGGCAATTGCCTTTTCAAGATGATCAGCATTTTGCTTCTCCTGTATATCGTACTATTGTTTGGTGGGTTTGATCCTTCTTCCGTAGAAAAATATATATCAGGAAAGCAAGCGATGCACTTTAAATATGTCAAATTACTGATTGCGTGATTTTTGGGACTAATCGTGAAACTTAAGTCAATTATCCACCTTTCTGAGGAAGTTGAGAATTATAAATATGGTAATATATAGTATAAGTCAACAGTGCATATATTTTCAAGATGAAAATTATCAACTACCGTGGCATCCAGGTAGTTATTTTAAAAAACATTTAATATCATCCTGCTATAATTTTGGTTCTTTTAAGAATCAACAATATTCCTTTTAAATTGTTTAAGATGTTAAAGATTCAATTTTCCGATTTAGTTAATCATATGTTACTTTTATTTTACAGACAAGCACGAATTAGATGTCAGTAAAATTCAAAATGAATCATCGATGAAAATGGTGATGAAGCAAGGGGTGTTCTTCTTGATCTGATTATTAGATTAAAGTATGACAGAGACTAATACGAAATCGAAGAGGAAATTTATGGAGAGGAAACTAAATTGGTTTATTACTCTTCTCCATTGTGAAAAACACCGACATAGTGAATTTCTTTTGCTTAAATATCAATGGTATATTGTTATTTGTTTGAACAAGAATGTAATTGCATCGAAACGTCTCTTTTGTTTTCAGACGCCAACCATGGTGTACAATTTTTATTTGGTGCAGACAATTAATTTTTGGGTCAATCAAACAGATCTTGAGATTACGTAAATACACAACAACGGCATATGTCGTCTGCTCGTCTGCGCCCACTGCGGCTGCGTCGTTTTGGCTCTCGATGTTTACTTTGAGTTTTTTAAAGTCAATGATGGTTAATTGAACTGTGTACCATGGTTTTCGTGATGTTCTTGATCTGGTGATTCGATTTTGCTATGATATTGTGCATTTTGTGTCCCGTTTTATCTAATATCACGTTGTGTCAAACCCACTGTGTTTGACACTTCTCCAAAATGCCTGAGGCACTTTCTCGCAATGCCCTTCTATCACTTCGCTGGTCTGGGTTTCATCGTCTCAGCAACGAATCACAACTGGTCCTTCTTGATCTTGGCATCGCCTGTGAGCTGGGTATGGGCATTGAGGTTTCTCCTTATGTCAAACGTCCAACTCCGCGTGGTGTCCGAGCTGGCCAGAAGAAGAGAGAACAGAGAACATTGAAGAAATTTCTGCCTTTTTCCCTCGTCAATGCAAGGTCTTTACCCAAACGATCAAATGTCATCTCGCAGCACATTATTTCGAATGACCTGGAAGTACTGGCGGTTACCGAGACATGGCTCTCTTCTGATCATGGTGAAGATGATTTGTTGAACATCTGTCCGGCTGGTTATAATGCTGTTCATACTCCAAGAGTTGGCAAACGTGGTGGTGGCGTGGCGCTTATTTTCCGATCGTCTCTCCGTGTTGAGATGGCCTCGACGGGTTTTTCTGCGTCTTCCTTCGAGCATATGGCTGTCCGTCTTCATTGCAACTCTGCTTTTTGTATACACCTTGTCATCATCTATCGCCCCCCGTCTCAGTCATCTAGATGCAGTGATGGTCAGTTCCTCACTGACTTTGCTGATTTCCTCCAACTGCTGATGTTATCTCCTGGCAAGATACTGATGGTGGGTGATTTTAACATCCATGTGGACGATCCTGGTAACCCTACGGCGAACAAGTTTCTCTCTCTCCTTAATTCCTTTGGTCTTTCTCAGCATGTCCGCGGTTCAACTCATCTTGATGGCCATACACTCGACCTGGTCATAACCCGTGACTCGGAGAATGTTATCACTTGTTGTAAAGTATGTGATCTAATTTGTGATCACTTTGCAGTTAATTCTAACGTAAAAGTGCACCGACCAGGTCGGCCTACGAAGAAAGTCACCTATCGTGAGCTCAACAAAATCGACTCAGAGCGATTCCTCTCTGATATGCTGACTCTTCCTCTTTTCTCATCACCTGCTTCCACCATGGATGGCCTGGTGTCTCAATACAATGGCGACTTGTCGTCTCTCCTTGATGCCCATGCTCCTGTTCGCACCAAAGTGGCTGTTATTAGGCCAGCTAATCCATGGCTGTCTGAGGAGTTGCTAGCTGTACGTAGGGAGGCAAGGGCCTGTGAGCGTCGGTGGAGAAATCGTAAGAAGAGTGGCATCGCTTTGGAAGTCGATAGACAAATCGTGAGAGACCTTAACAGGAGGAAGCGTAGGCTACTCGACCGGGAGAAGGTGGAGTATCTCAACAGAGAGATATCTAAAGCATCTGAGAAGCAATCTCTCTTCAAGGTGGTGGATTCCTTCCTTCTGAAGAAACCTGACTCTAAACTTCCCCGTCATGGATCTTTGCAAGAGTTGGTGGGCCGCTTCAGTGATCACTTTTGCAAGAAGGTTACTGACATTCGATCTGCCCTAGATGCAGCTCGCAATTGTCATCCAGCCGCTGATGCACCTGTGAATGTTACCCCATTTTCCTCGTTTGAAAGTGTCTCGGTATCTGAAATTGTTTCACTTATTAAAGCTTGTCCCTCCAAGTCTTCTCTCCGTGATCCTATTCCAACCCCACTCTTGAAGAAATTTGCTGACTTTCTTGCAGTACCCATCACTTTAATTGTCAACATGTCGATATCCAGTGGAGTTTTTCCAGATGAGATGAAGATAGCCTATGTTACTCCCCTCTTGAAAAAGCCCTCTCTCTGCTCGGATGATCTCAACAACTATAGTCCTGTATCTCTTCTTTCCTTCTTGTCTAAACTGGTTGAGCGAGTGGTGTGTCGGCAGCTTACTCATCATTTGATAAAGCATAATCTCTATGTTCCGGTGCAGTCAGCCTATAGGTCAGATCATTCAACTGAGACGGCTTTACTCAAAGTTGTTAATGATCTCCTACTAGTGTTGGATAATGGCGATGCTGCTGTGCTGACCTTGCTTGACCAGAGTGCAGCATTTGACACTGTGAATCATGGTATTTTGTTGAGTCGTCTGAGTGCTCTTTTCGGCCTTTCTGGCACTGTCCTCTCCTGGTTTGGATCGTACTTGACTGGTCGCCTCCAGTGTATTTGCATTTCTGGTGTATGCTCGGCTGCCGTTCTTCTTCTTTTTGGTGTACCCCAGGGTTCCGTACTTGGTCCCGTTCTTTTCACCCTCTACAATAGTCCTATTCATTCCATCTTGAAGAGGCGTGGTATCACGGATCACCTATATTCTGATGATATTCAGCTATACACAAATTTCACACTGGACCCTGACTACATTGACCAGAAGCGGGCTTTCTCCTCCATCACTGCCTGTGTTGGCGAGACGAAACAGTGGATGACGGATAACCTAATCAAGTTCAATGAGTCCAGTCGGTGTAAACCTGCTGCTCTTCCGTTGATCGTTGGTGAATCGTCGATCCTGCCATCGGACTCTGTCCGGAACCTTTGTGTCATCCTAGACAAACATCTGACTATGCAGCAACAAATTGGTAGTATCTGTCGGACGTCCTTCTACCAGCTAAGGAGAATTGCCAAGATACGGAAATTTCTCTCACGGCCTGCTGCTGCCCAACTTGTTTCTGCCTTCGTTCTCTCACACATCGACTATGGCAATTCTCTTCTGGCTGGTCTTCCAGCAATGCGGTTGTATCCACTACAGAAGGCTCAGAATGCTGCGGCTCGTGTCATCACGGGTGCTCGTCGACGTGACCCAATGACGGCGCATTTAAGGGATCTCCATTGGCTGCCTATCTCCTACAGGATCGACTTTAAGATTGCGGTTTTGACCTTCCGGTGCTTAAACGGTTGTGCCCCCTCTTACCTGTCTAGTCTGTTAAGTCGTCAGAGAATTGCTAACCCGAGTGGCCGAGTACTACGGTCTTCTGTTGTGCCGTCTGCCCATCTTGATCTTGTCCCACCATCTGTCCGTGTAAAAACTCATGGGCTTAGAGCCTTTGCAAACCGTGCCCCTGTTGTGTGGAACAAATTGCCTGTTGGTATTCGCGCCATGTCTACTTTGTCAAGTTTCGGAAAGCATTGAAAACCCATCTCTTTCGTGTTGCTTTTAATATCTGTGTATAGTTCTGTTGTCTGTTGCGTTGAATGCTCAATTTCCCTGTATCAATCGAGAGTGTGAGCGCCTTTGAACATTTGTTTTAATGGAAAAGTGCGCTATAAAAATGGAATAAATTATTATTATTATTATTAAATGGCAAAATATAATTGTGAATTTTGATGCTGGATATGCATATTTAGCAGTTAAATTTGTGATAAGATTAAGACAAAATACAGTTTGAAAATACGATATGTTTTGTTGGTCATCTGCTTTCCAATCTTCAAAAACCATGGCTTCAGCAGGTTGTATTTTGTTATTAAGCTTTCCTATGTAAATTTTATTTTGGATTTCTAATGCAGCAATTGTGCTTTAATTGGCTACGACTTGAATAAGGAACGCTTCAATGTATGATATCAGTCACTTTTTTTCGCCAGAAAGCTGGATCTCTATATTTTTCAGATATAATCAAGCATCTCATTAGTTGAGGTTTTGTTATTTCGTTTCAAGTCTGCTGGGAGCTGCTATCCTCAAAATGGAAGAATAAATCGTCCCATGGATAAAGAAGTTGAATGCCCGACTTTGTTGTTGATGAAGTGAAAATTCTCAAGATTTTTTCCCTCAACCAAATTTTATCTGGAAATTTGCAAGTCGTGCAGCTACGAAACAAAATAATTGGACGATTCAAAGGGCTCTCTAAATCTTTAGGTGCAGTTGAGACTTTCCATCTGTTTAGCGAAGATCTAGGTTAGGTTGTCTGGGAATAACTAGAATGGAGTTACAAAGGGATGTTTAATGGTATGGAGAGGAAGAAAAAACAGAACACCGAAAACAAAAGTTTGCTTGATCGTCATGATTTGCGCTAACGTCAGCCCCAAGCCCCCAACGTCTTCAAGAAGACAGAGTTTCCTAAAATGATCTTAAAGACTTTTAAGGTTCACAAATCAGCGTTTCCGAAAAAGATCTCATCGTGAAGAAAATTAAATCGAGCGACGATAAGCTGACGATCGGAGTAACAAAAGTTGATGAAACTATCATCATTATGAATTACTTTGGCAGCCAAGACGATTATCGATGACCTTAAATTGTTCAACAATGAAGTTCCATAGTTCAAAATAAGTCATTTAAAAAAATTTAGTTGATTTGTCCATCGGTCGTGGACTAAACCCCACAAAAAATATTTGTATTCTAAAAATATAGTTTTTCTACCCCCCAAAAATTACCGAACAACGTGTGGCTAATAAAAAATGAAGCAGCCATTGTGTAAGTAGATTTTTGGATAGGTGACTTGAAGAAAATGCATTGCAAATAGTGTCATGTTGCAATTTCACTGTTACATCACACAGACTATTATACAGCTGATCAATCAATCACTTATTGACGAATCTCAATAAAAAAAACTGTTAATTAAAGAGTCTGAAAGACAAAACGTAGTGTGCAAAAACCCACACCGATAAGTGTGCAAAAAAGTGTGGGTATGGCTAAGGGGATATGTGAAAAGGGGGTTAGTTTCTTCAAAAAAAGAAGAAAAACATGACGAATGCAGGTATTGATCTGGCATCTCCCACACATAAGTCGGATCTTTTACCGATGCGCCAAATAGTTATGGAATAATTTTGAAATAGTATGATGTTTATTAAAATAGAATGAAATAGTATGAATATATAGTATGTATCTATAGGATAGTAGCATATATAGTATGAAGGCCTTTTTGCAATCCGGATATTTTACGACATAATTTTTTTTTTGGTAATTAACCTATGATGCAATGGTTCTGAGTTCGAAATGCTTATTTTTCATGAAAATCATGTTTATTGTATTCCAAACTTAGAAAAACAATTTGTAATCCCCTATTTCCTGAAAAACTTGGAAAAATTTTGGCTAAGTTTTCGTTCCCCATGCCGTTTAGGGATTATTTCAATATTAACTTTTTTTTCTCTTACCTTGGATGTGTCAACCAGACTTCGCTATCTTGTTGCAAAGTATTTTTTCTCAATTTTTAAAAAAGTCAGTTTTAACATGGCGCTTATGGGGGGGAAAGTAAGTGTACCTAATCATGTGAACGATACTCTACCGCCCTGGGTGTTAGTTCTACAAATTTTTCATGTGTGTAAAATTTGTAGATCGTCTTCTCTCCTGATATATGAAAAAAGAAAAAATATTCTATCCTTAGCCATTAAAAAGTTATTTACGTTTTAGTTAGACACGTAGCGCCATAAGAATACGCTGAAAATTGTGTGGTATACCTAATCGTTTGGTGGGTACTGTAAATTACTAGCATTTTCTCTAGCGTTATTGGGTGATGAAAATTCTTTCGAGTAATTTTTAAGGAAAGAATATCATTCTCGTCTTAGTCTTTTCTTATTATCGATTAGAAATAGCGTTTAATCCCAATTTAATGCCCCGTTCCCGGAATTCAATATTAAGAAGATGCCTCTTTACGCCAATCCTGACATACATCTGAAGGCTACCAGAACACCAGTTTTTCTAACCGAAAAAATTTATGTAATTAAAAAGAAATCAGTAAATGTTGAAGATGAAGAAATCTTTGAGCTTTGAATCCAAACAACTCTTTAATTCCATCTTCGAATTTTCTGTTTTAATCATTGGAACTAATTAAAATAATGTCTGTAGTGTTAAGTCCAAAATATTATTTATGACGCAAGGTCGTACCGCCTTTGCATAAGAAATTCAAATGTTACAATTACTGTATTGCTTGCACCCTCAAATCTGACATGAAGATATCTATCATCCAACTTCGATTTTGAAAAACGATGTAGATGATGCTATCCCATGTTTTGTTGAATGGTGTTCTACGATCTGCTGTCCAGTGTTTGACAGAGTGCTCAACAACATACTTTGCCACATTGAAATGATTAAGTGGGAGCAAAAACTAATTTTGATGAAACTCTTTCGTTGCATCATCTAAATAAGTAAGAAAATAAATCGCTGCGTTTTCTCTAGTCAAAATCAGTTCCCATATAAATAAAGCTCTTTGTTTCCAAACAATTCTGGTTTTCTTCTTGATTTGCCGAATCTCTTTCTGAGATGTCACTCATAATTCTTCCACCAAGTTGATAAAATAACATGCGGAATAGAAGACAATAATTCTATATTCCGACGTTCCTTAGAGACTCTTTCATCCTTTATTTTCTTTGCTTTGATCTAGCACCTCCAGCCATAATAAAAAAAGTTTGCTTGATCGTTATGATTTGCTCCAACGTCAGCTCGAAAGTCTTCAAGAAGATGGAGTTTCCTTAAAGTTTCTTAGAGACCTCCGAGAATTGCAAATCAACATTTCCAAAAAAGATCTCGCGTAGAAAAGGATTTGATGAAACCATAATCATTTTGAGAGTTATTTGAAGTTCTCTATCGATGACTTAAGTAGTCATTAATCATTGAATGAATTACTTTCACAGCCGGCTAACAGTATACCATCAGTTTTTGTATCCGAAAAAATTAATGAAATTAGAAAGAAATCAGATGACATCGCAAAAAAGGGCGACTTATTACTTCAAAAAATTATTGGAAAAAGGTTATTTTGACATGTCTTCTAATTAACAGCGTTTTCCCCATGGAATTTCCCAAAATAAGTGTATATTGTACTTATTCCCAATAATCCCAAAGTTTTAATTTTCGTGTTCTTTAAACCTTAATTTTTTAAAATAGCCTACTAGGAATTATCCCGTGTTATATCTTCTATGATGTTCTATTTTGTTGGATATTCTTTAATATGAACATTGGTTATCTTGAGTCACAGATTAGGTTTTGTATTCAATACTTATTTGTTACAGAGAAAGAAGTGACATGACGTGTGTCTTTGACTTTTGAGGAGAGAGAGAGTTCGTCTGCAACACTCATAAAGAGTAGGCCGTGAGGGGGGAGACAAAATGACAGCACACACCATCTAGTGGTGGGGAAACACAACAGAGTGACGGTTATAAACCAAGACTTCCCCTTAACCGGAAACGAGGATGAACAAAAATTAGTTTGATTAATTTATTTTGAGTTCTTCATTCAGGCACTAGGACTTCTCAGATTGCTGGCGATGCTAAATTTTAGTCTGTTGAATAAGTTGGCCCTGGAATTTAAAACACAGTCACAGATATTGAGTTACGATAAGGGGATTTAATTAAAGAATCCAAAGGATGTTGAGTAGCAGATAAGCGACTATTTGAGTCAGCTGTGGTGTTAAGTGGATCACATTTTTGCATATTAAATGCGGACCAAATATTTCCAACATATGATGGTTGATACACATATGGTTCACACGGTCACTAGTAATCTGAAGTCGAATGAAAAGATTAGCTATTTCAGGTTTGATTTCGAGATTGGTTTGGAGATAGGAATAAGAGATTAAAACAAGTACGGCTGTGTTATACACTAATATTCCGTCATCTACCCATAAACACAATGAGATAAATACCATCTTTTGGATAATGATAAATTGATTGACCAAAAATAGACACATATTTATTTAAATTTAATTGTCCGAGATTAAATGCAGTAAAAGCATTTTCGATGTCAAAAACCCTTTTGCTAGGAATTTCTTTTTATCCTGTTGATTGATTCTTAGATGGGCCACAGAATCTTTCTTTTCTTTGTCACGTTGAGCTTGTGCCTCTCTTTCGTGTCTCTGACGTGTGTGGCATACAATTTACTTATTTGTTGCTATTCGAGTGTCTGATTGAACACCACATCTTAGGACATCCGGTATTTCTTTCTTGACCTCGGAGATATCTTGAATTTGCTACCAACCATCGCATCTTGTTCTTGATTTCGGATAACCACCTCTTGATTTGTTCTAGGTTCCATCAATGAATTCTGACAGCAATAATTTGGAAATCAGGTTTATGTTTTAGTTTTGGCTGCATTAGATAGCAAGCCCGAATATTAAATATCGTGGTGGTAGTGTCATCTCACACCATTCCTTCAATCTTTGCAAGATGTGTCATCATGTTGTCATTTCCAGCATGTGTATACTGGTAGTAACGTTCAATTAAAACAAAAGATTCTCAGCAGCGCTTTGCTCGCATTGCTGTGCGTGTCTGGTTCACATTTCATGTGATGTGTTGCATTCCAGAAGGATTTTGCGAACATCTAATGCGAATGATAAATATTTATAATTACTCTCTCTGTTCGCTAAAAACAATTAATTGTATGCGAATTTAATCCCTATGGGAAAAGATTGGTGGAATCTATTAGATTGTAAAATTAAAATCATTAAAACAGTGTAGGCTAGGCCTTTTCATTTGTTTCAGATATCCCTATGGGAAATTAATGATGAAATCTCTATGAGATTGTAAAATTCAAATCACTATGGTAGTGTAGGCTAGGCCTTTGTTACTCGTAACAGAGTTGAAATCTCTATGAGATTGTAAAATCAAAATCACTATGACAGTGTAAAGGCTATGCCTATGTTACTCGTAACAGAAATACCATGGGAATAGAATGGTGAAATCTCTATGAGATTGTAAAATGATAATCACTATTATTACAGTGTAGGCTAGGCCTTTTTGACTCGTAACATATATACCTATGGGAATAGAATGGTGGAATCTCTAGATTGTAAAATGATAATCACTATTACAGTGTATAGGCTAGGCCATTTTTACCCGTAACATATATCCCTGTGGGATAATACCTGGATAAATTGTGCTGAAAAACAAGTCTTGTGCTTGTATGTCTTTGTCGTTCCATTCTTGAATGGTCACTTGCTGTGTTGGAAGACCTTCTTCGTTTAGTAGTGGCTGGCCACCGATACCTATCTCTTGAATGGGACAAATGGAAGTTCCATCAACGACCCTGTTCAACTTATGTACTTTAAGTACAATAAAAACTTGCTCTTTCCAAAATGTAAAATCAATTCCATTAAATTTTTTTAATTTGACTTATCTTTTTGGCACTGTAAACCATGCTTTCAACCTTGAGTCTAAGAATGAACATATTATGAATCTAAGAACGGTTTTTACGTTATACCTGGGCCCATAACCTGTTGGATATTCTTTAATATGAACATTGGTTATCTTGAGTCACAGATTAGGTTTTGTATTCAATACTTATTTGTTACAGAGAAAGAAGTGACATGACGTGTGTCTTTGACTTTTGAGGAGAGAGAGAGTTCGTCTGCAACACTCATAAAGAGTAGGCCGTGAGGGGGGAGACAAAATGACAGCACACACCATCTAGTGGTGGGGAAACACAACAGAGTGACGGTTATAAACCAAGATATTTTGACAAAGAATAAATTATCAATAATTGTAACTTTTAATAGCCTATGATAAATTTTTAGGTCCCACAAATTCCAAATCCATTCAATAGATTATGGACGAGTTAGTTGATAGTTTATGTAGTGCATGACAATTCAAGTAGAGAGTGGACTGTATTTTTGAAAACGTACACTCTGGAATAACTCGAGTCGATAATCGCCAATTCTACAAAAATAAAACAATTAACAAGATGCAAGACTAAAACATACAACACAAATGCCTACATGGGTGTAAGCCAGGCATGAGTGGGTCAAGCAAAATAGCCACGAGAAATACAAACTGCTGAAAGATACACAAGCAGCTTTCAGATACTATAGCGGGACGTGCAAAAGTCAATTTTCATTAACATAAACGGTTAAAACAGTAAGAACAGAAATATTATATCACGATAGTATATCTGGTGGTAAGCCAGGCCTTAAGACCACAAGTCTAGCTGTGAGTGAGACAGACCCAGTTCACAGATTCAAACTACAGGTGGAAACAGGAATAAAATCATATGTGTGAAGAAAAATTTACACATATGTACAATTAACTCAAACTCACCAAGTACTTCAGTGACCGTGCAAAGGGCGCACACTTTCACACACACGTCAGTCAGTCAAAGCAATCAGTGTGCCACACATACAAATTTTCTCTCAAGAAAACATTCAATCAAAGTGAGAATCAGCCATTTCTTGGAAAATCAGCCAAAATCCCTTATGTTTTATTTTCTTTTTTAATAGAAATGTGTTCTAGGGCTTCACTTGAATACTTTTGCTATATTAAATTTCCGGCAAGGGGAGAAGGGACAAGACTGCGACACATTTGGTTGATTCAAGATTAATAAGTTATAAAATTAATACACCATCCTTTAGATAACTGCTTAACTATTTTTTTTTATTTACAGGAATCTGCAAATTTGGAAGAATCAATCCGTCAAGAGCCAAGACCGTCCTCTTTTATACTCTTCAAAGATTACCATACACATAATTCTCAGGGGAGGCCATTTTTGCGTGCGCAGACAACTGCTGAGGCCATCATCGCGTTGATCGCAACTTACTACGTGTTTGACTTAAAATATGACGACAAAGTCCAAAATGCTTTGTTGTTCCTGCAATCTTTCGTTTTTTGGAGAAAGGAACAAGGCAATGGACTCCTGTGCTGCCGTCTACTCCTTCTCAACATCAGTGGAGAAAATTTTCCACCAGAAGAACTAGAAAACGTCAATCTTGTAATTTTTAAAGAAACATAAAATGTTTCTTTCTTATGATTTTTTGCTAATTTGCATTATTACTCGGCCTACACCTAATAGAAAGCTATGATATTTTCCTGTCATTTTCATCTTTTTATTCGTGGTTTTTTATATATAGGACTACTGACTACTAATTTCAGCTCAATATCGGATGGCAGGGCTTCATTTTAAGAGTTTAATCCAACCTTTTTCTGGTTTTTTTTTCGCCTATATTTGGTGGAACTTTCCCAATTTTAGGGAACCTTCCCTCAAACTATTTTTCGGTGGAATTAAACCCTTAATGGAAGAATGCCTATTAGAGGCCAATTCTACCGAAAATCGGTGCGTTTTTTAAGTGCAGAGGCACCACCAACGACAAGAGGTAGAGGCTGTGCAGCTACGAGAGGGGTCAAGTAGCAGAACCCATGTAATCGTTTCCTTTTTCTATTCCTTTCAAGCCGTACTGGGTTCTAGGGATGGTGAAGACTTTATCATTAAATAAAAACAGTTCACCTATCTGTCATTCTCTTTAGACTTAAAAAAAAAACACAAAAAAGCTCTCTCACATTGAAAAAAAAAACAATTATCGCAAAGTGTTGCAAAACAAATAATTCTCTTCTCTAGAATATTTTCAGAACCTGTGAACAATTGGTTCCACTAAGGCCGTTTGCCATTATTTTATTCGTATCTTGCACACATTGTTGTAAAAAAAACTCAAACAACACACAGTTTTGTCAAGCAAAAAGTTTTTCTTAATATCGCTAATTTCTCTGTTATACGGTTTGGAGCCTGTTCAACAGAGAAAAAACGTCGAAGGAAGTCTTTTGTATACTTAAAAGCGAAAGTGAATCAGATTCAGATTCTGAACCTTTTCCGCATTACTTCCTCATCATAAACATATTGGTGTATTGGCATTTATTAACTCAGAGTAATCTGAAATCATTCAAATCCTTTGGTTAGTCTAGTCAATAATCTTCCGCATTTTCAAACGCTATTGTACGTAAGACTACATAACCTTTTGTCAGCAGATTCTTCTAGGGTAAATCAAAAACAAATCTTGGAAAGCTCTTGCAGCCTTTATTCAATGAGCTCCGTCGTAAGTCTCCAAGCAACAACTATCCCATTAAAAAAAGGCAATGGAATTTTCCAGATGATCAGCATGTTGCTTCTCCAGTATGTCGTACTTTATTGGGTGGGTTTGATCCTTCTCCCGTTGAAAAATAAAGATCAGGGAAGCAAGCGATGCACATTAAAATATGTCGAACAACAGATACTTTTCCAACAACTTAGAGAACAACTTTAGTTTCCGATTGGTCCTACAAATCTTGCAATCATCCAACTTTCTGAGGACGTTGAGAATTATGAAAATGGTCTTATATAGTATAAGTCAACAGAGGAAATTTTTTGAAAATTTTAAAGATTTTCTCACAACCATGATTGAGCGATTCAAAGGGCGGTGCAGTTGAGACTTTCTATCTGTTTAGCGAATATCTATGTTAGGCTGTCTGGGAACAACTAGAATGGAGTTAAAAAGGGACGTTTAATTGTATGGAGAGGAAGAAAAACCAGCACACCGAAAAAAAAGTTTGCTTGATCGTCATCGTTTGATCCAACGTCAGATCCAACGTCTTCAAGAAGACAGAGTTTCCTGAATGATCTTAGAGACATTTCAGATTAGAAAATCAGCGTTACCAAAAAAGATAATATCGCGAAGAAAATTAAATCGAGTGACGAAATAAATCATCATCTTGAAAGTTACTTGAAGTTCTCTATCGATGACTAAAAAGGTCAGAAGTCATTGAATGAATTATTTTGACAGACGAGACGATTATCGATGACCTTATATTGTTTAATAAAGAAGTTTAGAAGTCCAGGAATTGGTCTTTAAAGGGAAGAAAGAATTCAAGACGGTTGGAGAATTGAACGCTCTGAAAAATCAGCGGAGAAAACATCGTCTGTCCACTCAGGCAATTTTTTTTACTCAAAGGATTCTGAAAAAGCACTACTGAAGCCTTGAAAGAAAAAACGGAACTTTATTCTTTTGCAGAAGTGAAAGGCCTAACTAGTCAAATACCTAAGCATTGGAACCATGAGGGAATATTCATTACTCGTATAGTTCTCATGAAACATGATGCCTACGATTTATTGCTTAAAAGCTATTACAATTATCAGCTGAAGGATTGCGATGTCCGACGTGATGCCCTTACATCCAAACGGGATTTCACGAATATGATGCTTATCACCGAAATTTGTGAAGAAGTACTACTGAACAAAAAAAAAATGCTGCTTGGAGATACATTTCAAATACTACAATCCATACTAATTGATCTAAGTAGAATATATATATGGACGACCTAAACTTGTCATTCAAGAGCTTGATCCAGTGTCTGAATTTAAATTCTCGATTCCATCTCAAATATTTTGAGAGTTGCCAACAGGAAGGCAGAGTTGTTGGAGTATAGTTTGTCATCCGGAAAATCCTGGTCGTTCTAGCACGGTTACTACAAAACTCAGACGTAGGAAATTAATAGAGGAGCCAATGGAGAAGTATTCAGTGTGATCATGGATGTAGACGTCAAGAATGTTCAGGAGGACCGCCGTCGTTGCCTCGTCACTATTGTCGACAGAACGTCGGGGCAACTCCGTACCACGCCGTCAAAGAAAGAAAAGAAGAGAAAAAGAGATAAAAGGGTGCCGGAGCAACAGTATCAACCACAATTCTACTATAAACCAATTCCATCTATGTCAGTTCCTGCAGCAATTCAATCATCTTCAATTCCTGTCGGCTTTCTGGGTCGTCTTCCTAGCACAGAACGGCGTTTGATGACAAGATTAGAACAATCGTCGGCAGCAGCAGCACCTGTTGTATCAAGTTCCAGGAGTGCATTGCACTAAAAAAAAATGTCCATTTTTCGAAAACCACAAACTGCGATTTCAAACGAACCAACTCGGTATCAACCGAAATACCAGGAATACTTTGCGAAAGCTGGTGAAGATGATTCGATTGATGCAGTTGATAAACAGCCCGTTTCTCGTCGTGTAGGAACTAATGAAGCAATCAAGGTAATCGTCAATCTTGTTTCTTTTAACACCGAATTTAAAGTAATTTTTTTTTGGTTTTAGAGTTCACATAATCACTCTACCCGGCGTAAAAGCCGAGACCGAAGTGCTGTTAAAGATGATGCAGTTGATAAGCCGCCCGTTTCTCGTCGTGTAGGAACTAATGAAGCAATCAAGGTAATCGTCAATCTTGTTTCTTTTAACACCGAATTTAAAGTAATTTTTTTTTTGTTTTAGAGTTCACATAATCGCTCTACCCGGCGTAAAAGTCGAGACCGAAGTGCTGTTAAAGATGATGCAGTTGATAAACAGCCAGGAGAAGCAGATCCGAATTGTTTGTTGATGGATTTCAACGACTGGCTGGATGAAGCTGATAACCAACTAATTCTTAAAACATTGGAAAATTTGCCATCTAATATTGATACAATTGATGTTTAATTTTCAGTTAAGTCACATTATCTGTTGTTGTCGTCTCCTCGATTTCTTCTCAGCGTAATTTATGGATGGCGCAAGTAGATGATGTTTTGCAGAGAATGGAACCAGCGAGGGGTTGTTAACTCGTTTTCCCCTACTGCAGTTGAGGGAAAATCGGGGAAATTTTAATGACATTTTAAGCGATTTGAAGGGGATTTGGGATAATTAAAAAGCGCTTTTAAGGGGAAAATCGGCGAAATTTTTCCCCGCCTTCACTTGAAAAAAGACCTCTCAAGAACCAGTCACTGAAGTTCGTCCTTTTTCTTTGAATTGCCGCCTCGAATTTCAAATCGTTGGATTTCAATCGCAAACAACTGTAAAAATCAGTTAAAAATCTGAATAAATGTCAATACTTAAGAATAGGTACTATTAATTAATAATTTTTTTTTTGTTTTATCTAACTTCCACGATTAAAATATTATTAGGTACAATTTGTACAATGAAGTTTTGCAAATCTTGGGAAAGAGCCCTGATTGAAAACGTAACACAGGGAAATATTGTGTTGGTTTTTTTTTTTGATATTGGAATTCGTGCATTTGAAAAAAATGCAAATTGCTACAAATTACCTATTATTTTTGAACATCCTGCCCAAGCGACCAGGGCAATGCTAAATGGAATTGGACCCTTCAAACCAATAGTAAAATGATTTTTATTTTTGCACGATCTTGTTTTTTTTTTCATCCTTTTTTGTCTTAGACCGAAGCCAGGTGGCTTCCTCAAACAATAGCAAAAATGCTATCACTCTGCAATGTAAAGGCACAAATTAAAATCAATAATTGCAAACCAGGTTATGTAGGAAGAGTTATCTCTGAAGATCTACAGTACTTTCACCAGAGTTTAACAATGAAGACATTAATCTACTCATCGAAAAGCTCCTCTTCAATGGTGTTCTATACATTTTACATGCAGAGTACAAGGAGACTCCTAATCTAGGACTTGTCTGCTGGTCCATTGCTATCAAATAGCAAGAAAGTTATGGGTTTCCCACACAATATATTTGTTTTCTAAAAATTTAGTTTTTTCTATCCCAAAAAATTACCGAATAACGTTTGTTTAATAAGAAATGGAGCCGCTATTGTGTGTTTAGATTTTATGGATAGGTGACTTGAGGAAAATGCATTGCAAATAGTGTCATGCGTGTAGTCTGCATTTATACGTTAACTGAAAGAACTTTCAGGTGACAACATTCTACCATGAAAAACTAAGATACACTAAATAAAAAATCAAGGGCTTGGGTAGGTGAAAACAAAGGAAAAGAAAAAAATGCGCGTTAAATCCTCGTTCCAATTTTTTCGTGTTGCCAAGTTTCTAAGCGAAAATGAAGGTACGCTAAGTAATGAAAAAACATCTGTCCTAATTTTATTAAAAGAGAATCAGTATTTCTAGAGTGTAAATTATTGGTGAGTTCTGACTAGCCAAAATTGTCTGTTCCGTTGGCGGAACGAACCCGGAAATTTAAATCTTGCAACTCAGGTTGGGGAGTATGAAAATCAATAGAGAAGGGAGGAGCTATCTAGTAGACGAAACAATTTATTCTTCTCATTTATTAGTCATTTCGCTCAGGCGCGTCCCCGTCCTCGTGTCAACTTCCCAAACATATGTAATTTGCAAAATAAATTTTATAACCCAAGCCATTCCCGATCAAAATAATTTCCTGGTCTGGCTTGTTTAAGGTTTTTTTAACGTGTTAACTCCTATATTGATTTTTCCAAAACCTTACAAAAGATTAAGACAAGAGTTGAGGTGCCAAGATTATTTTGGCATCAGGCCCTGGACTAATATCATCTTTACTTAGTTCATGAATGCAGAGTTTTTCTCCAGAAACAGCTCTAAATCAGTTTTTTCTTTTTTCCTAATAGTAGAGACATCACTGTTGGGAGATAAAGCAAGGGACCATTTTCTGCTAAGAGTCACGGGGGCAGGGGCAGGCTGGATTTTGACTCTTTAATATTATACTGGTTTTTCTCTCTTGCAAAACTCTAATTACAAAACTCCTATTACTGAGCGCCGGTTGCCGTTATCACTTAGCTGTTGTCACTGTACTGGGCAGACTGGGAATTACTCCGTTATTCTTTGCGAGTTTTTTGCGATAAGGAGGAGCTTTGCATTGCTTGCGTTCTCCATGTTGACGAATATCTAATGTTAAAAAAATATTATTTTGTTTCATATTTCTTTATAAAGTAATCAACTATTGGGGGGAATCATTTTTTTTAAAGATACATACCTTGTGTCATGACACATAAAAATCCGTCGATATTCGGTTCCTCAGATTCGGGAATTTCCACAGAAGTATCATTTATGCAGTTTTGGCTCTTTGCCAACAACTCATCCCCCAAAAATATGATGAAGTCCTTCTCCACTCCACCCTTTCCATATGCGACACCATAACAGATGTAGTGCACCTTTTCCGAATCAATTTCCATTCGCTTCAATTCCCTAAGGTTTTGTGCCTTTAAGTAAAAATTATAAATGTAATTGAAAAAAAATTATTATTATTACATATGAATGTATGTTTACATATGTTTATATATATATTATTATTATTATTATTATTATAAATGTAATTTTAAATTTAAAAAAAAATAATTTATTTTACTTACGTGATTAGAAAGTTTCCCCGTCAGATCACTGGGGAAGTTAGCTATATAAGCAAAATGCATATCCCGGTTCATATGAAACAAAAATAGATCCTTAATATGTGATGCTGGTAAGTGTAAACCCTCTCCATAGGATTTAACGAGGTGGATGCAGTCACTCCATTGTGCTAAAATAGATCTGCTGAGCCCACATACCTCAATTTTGTTTTTCTCGTATTCACGAACAGTTTTCTTCTTCAGATAGTCAAAATTCTGTCAAAAAAGAGTTTGGTATGTTAATTTTTACAATATTAATGTATTTTTAAAATGATTTCCTAGGCTGACGGATGAACGGGATTGACGGACTATCGAATATGTATACAAAGGACGGGTGTAATTTATACCACACAGTTCCTGCTTTAAAAAATTTGAAAATAATGCTCTAGTGCTCTTCAACTGATAAAAAAATGGTTGAATCCCTTTTTTAAAATAATCCAACTGACAGAACAAATACTAACAACAAACCCAATATTCATTATCTTTTACTGAAATGAAGTTGTATAGCTTACTCGGTTTCTGAATTAATCCATTTCCAGGAGACACTTTAAAACTTGCTTGGTGTGAAAGTCTTACATTACTGATAAAATACAAAACAAAAACGAGCAAGAAAAGAAACGCGCTTGGCTCGTTTAATAATATCCTGATTCTGTGATAATTGATCGGAATGGTAGATAAAAAAGAATAGAAACAAACATGGAATCTTTTCTCTTGATTTTGTAGGATCTGAGTTGTGTTGAAATATTAAAATTATACGTGGAAAATTACTGGATCTTTTGTTCCTTTCCCAGAAAAGCAAATAACTTGCTTTTTTCATCAGCCAACAGAGGTAACGATCATCATCAGCTAACACCTTGAATTCCATCGAGTACACGGGACCTAAACAATAAGATAAATCAAACTAAGAAAATAATAAAAGGCGAGGAAAATTCTCTCTAAATATACTTCACATAAAAATTGAATGTCATCGTCGGCTTCCAATTTTACATTGATGTTATCATCTAGCCTCTGTAAAAATTGTAGAAACATAAATTAAGTGAAAATAAATATGACGAACAAATAAAAATTTACCAGCGAAATGTTTGGCTGCTCCTTAACTGTCTCGGTACTGGATGCCCCTAAAAGTAATAATTAGAACGATGATGTTCAGTGAACTAACATTGAAATTCCTTGATTTTTTTACCAAATCCATTCGATGCGACAGCACCAATGTCAGATGACGACGTATTGTTTAGTGATCCAGTAGTATTCGATTTAGCTATAACCGACTCGACTTTGCTTCTTATATCAGTGATCTGAATATTAATCAAAAAGGAATTACAGCGAAGAAGAAAAATATTTAAGAGTTAACTTTTTACCTCTTTTATCAGATGACTTCCTTCTTTTTTGTTTATGTTCATGAATTCTTCCCATTCTTTATTTTTAAAATCATTCATCATTTTAAAACAGCTATGTAAAGGTTTTACAACCTTAAAAGCTCTTTCATTTTCTCTTCTTCTCGTAAAGAAATTTTTTTTTTCTCTTTCATTGCTAGCCGCCATATTTCTGTAGAATAACCCAATCTTCTCACTGTAAAAAACACTCGACAGCACAAAGGACAGTAATTTTTTTTCTTTTCTCACAGCAGCGGTAGAGTACTTATTTAACATACTTAAAAAAAGGCCCGCGCCACTTATTTTTCTATCGTACTTTTTTTTCTCTCCTACTTATCTGTAATTTCTAGCTGCGTATACAAGTATGTTAAACATACTGATTCTGATCCTACTTACAAGCCATATCATACTTAAATGACTGAAAATGCTTCTTCTAAATTAGTACTTAAAGATATGATGATACTTATTTGTATATGTAACAGAACATACTTATTTCATGTTTCACATACTTTAATTGAAAACAAATCATTGACTTCTTTTATTGTTTATTTTAAATCACGTCACGCAGTATATAAAATAAACACAGAGGCAATTAGCAATAATCACACAGTCTGCTTTGGAATGGAAACCAAAAAACTTTCAAAGTTGTTAGTAAACTTTCTCTAGCTGGACGGGTCGCCTTTTCTTCCTCTAACACCAGATCCTTTGTTGCACAGACAGTAGCGCTCCAGCAGAAGTAGTACACCATACACGGCCGGGTAGTTGTGGTGAAACACATAATACAAGCTTAGCAAGTTGAACAAAGCCTCTCCCATACTTTTCACTGCAATATTTTTAAAATTCATCACATCCCCAAAGACAATTAGCATAGAATGAAGGCTAGTTTTAGAATAAAAAAAAAATAACAGAGCTGAATTCACACCAGAATAATTTAAGTCGACAGAATTTCCCTTCTGAAATTTAAAAAACCACAAAATTAACGATTTGTACATTGTTTTGTTTCTTATGTTTGTTTTAACTTACTTCACGTGATGTTATTACTGGTGTGTTTGACTTTGCTCCTTGTTTTGAGGAACACAATTGGTTAACAAGCAACAAGATCTGGAGTGTGCCTCTTACTCCTTCATCAAAATTTGGCCCTTTGCTCCAAATGAAATAGTGCCTCAAATTGTCCATTAGATCGTCGAAATTGCTCCTGAAAAGACCTTGGCCTATCACGGAAACAGCTGGCATTTTCATGAAATCCTCTTTAACCTACATTGGACAATAATATAAATAATTACATAACACGAATATAAAGTTTAATCTTATTCCGTATTACGTTGGCAAACTCCTTGTAATGCGGAATAGTTTCAAGAATATCTCTTGTAGTTTTCTTCTTGTTTGAATGGACAAAAGAACGTCTCGAATTAAACTTTGCGATAAGTTCAATTTCTTTATCTCCATCACTATCTCCGGTCGTATTCGAAGTGTCTGATATATTCGACGCCCCATCACCGTTGACAATAAGTGAATCAGCAGCAGCAGATTTAACGGAAGCTCGTTTAAGTTTCCTTGCATCCATAGATTTTGATGATCCCGTTTGGTTCTGAATAGCTTTAATTATTTTATCCTTGAGTGTTTCCTATAAGAATATAACAAAATTTTACGTCAGGCACTGTAATAAAAAAAAGATAAGCAACTTACATATGAGCAGTTCCTTCCCACGTCTTTCAGACAAGGATATTTATTGACAATCATGTCGGCGTAGTTTCTGTAGTGATTTTTGAATCGATGAGCTCGATGAGTTTGCATTAGATGCTTGGCGCAGACCAAAATAAATTGGTTAAAGTAAAGAGTGAGTTGACCTGCTTTGATAGCTTTCACCAGCCTTTCATTTATTTCCCAAGGTTCTATCCCTTCGTTGGGAAGAGTGAGCGGGACGAAAAGATTATCAACTGAATTCGAAATGAAAAAATTATTTTTAACACTCTGAGAACATAATCATGTTAGACAGAAAAAAATTAAATACCAACAACCAGCTCGAGAGGATTATTGGGATGAAGTTGACGTTGATGATTTTTCACATCAGGCTGAATACTAGTGCCCTTTGCAATAGCAACTGTATCATGACGAATTATTAATAAGAAACAAAAAACATTAAGATTTAACCAAGAGCTAATGATTATTCCCTATAGTAGCCTAATAACATACCAGCAGCAACGTGAGCACCTGCTAATGGCTGAATATGAAGTGCTGTGTTTTTCTTCTTTGGCAGACAAGGGTTTTCATCATTTCCCAAAGTAACCGTTACAGTAGCTGAATATTACCATAAATATTTAGAAAACTTCAATTTCTACATAATAGATGGTAAATGATTAACCTATTTGAATACTGCTGAAAGCATAAGTTCTTTTTTGACCTATCTTAGCCACTTTAGATTTTGCTGGTGACTTGATTTTCTGGGCATGGGAGTCGGAATCAGATGTGCTATTAACAAAATCAGTACTGCCTGATGAACTTGCTGCACTACATTCTGATGACATAGCAGCATCAAAATCAGTGCTCTTCTCTGTGCTAGAGTCTTCGTCACTTCTTTCCATATGACCTATTGATGTTTGATCCTCGTCTCCTTGAATACTTAAGACAGCAGGAATGGTATTCCCTTCATCCAAGTACGAGTTGACTACATCCATGTTGGCTGCATCGATTCCAAGTTGATAAACATTCACATCATTATCTTCTAAGAAATAACAGCAATAGCAAATATAAGATAAATCTGGCATAATTCCTAAAAAGAAGCAACAACAACTTAACACCATCATTCACTTCATCCAAGCACGAGTTGACTTCATCCAAGTTGGCTGCATCGTTTCCAAGTTGACAAGCATTGTCATCATCTCCTAAGAAATAACAGCAATAGCAAATAAGATAAATTTGGCATAACTCCTAAAAAGAAGCAACAAGAACTTACCACCATCATGACTTTTACTAGCATTGTCATCTATCAGAGCAGTATCTTCAGTTTGTCGTAGCTTTACTAGAATAGTATCTTTTTCCACATTATCAAACACCGTAGACGAACTGAGGTCTATAGCTTGCCCGTAGTCTTCGTCATATTTTAGCAAAAGAACATCAGTAATAGGTGTTAATTTACTTCCACCTAGAGAAATAATAGAGCAATCTGCCAACAATTCTTTGCAAAGCAGATTCCTCAGCACTGCAACGTCGTTACTTTGTGTACTGTTTGGTATGAGAATACATTTGACTTGCGTTGGATGCTTCAAAGAACCAAAATTCACAAATATTTTTTTGTTATTAGCCATGCTTGAATTATTATTTGAAATTAACACGAGCGAAAGAACTGACTACTTTATATCAGCGATATCAGCAGACAACTTGGTCGAAAGAGGCCTACATACTTACCATTCCTTGATTTCATTTTAAATATACCTAAACACTCTAAATGAACGTCAATCCAACTCCTCGCCACCTGCAAGGCTTCGTCCGCAGCAAGCAGCATAAATTTTTTTTCCCAGCATTACAATTGGAATAGATTTGTTTTATTTTAGAAGTGATAGTAATTAGGAATTACATGGATTTCATTATCATAATAAAAGGAATACATTGGAGAATTAAAACTTAATTCAATACATGGAACAACAGCAAATATGTTTAATGGGCGAACACAAAAAGAAAACCGATCGGGGCAAAAACATGTCGTTACCAATTCCTCCATTACCAAATAAACGTTGCCCGCCACAAAAATATCAGCAATTCTAAAAAAAACTGATTTGCTTTCCAGAGAACAAGCAGGATGCATTGAAAATACCGTTTTCTTGTTGCAAATTCTACCAGCGATTTTCAGCGATTTAAGCGGTTGGAATTTCGAATCGCTAATCAAATCAGTTGTTTCGTAAGCGATGTGTGCCCACCAAGCGTGCTTAACATCTATCGGTGAATGATGACCGTGAACAGTGAAATTTTCCGTATTCCCAAAGAAATGTCCTTCGCCATCCCTGCAACGTCTAGGCCCACTAGCTTTTGGTGGTGGGAGGATAGTGACCAAGGCACATTGCTAAAATTGCAATTTCTATTCATAATTTTTTTAAATCTAGCATTCTTTGACTCATACCGGAAGCACCAAGAATTCCTTAGAGCGCCAAACACTCTGATTTGATTAGCCAAATGAAGAAGCGAATGAAGTTTTTGTGTTATGGCGTTTCCAGATTCATCAGGGTTTTTGGGTATAGCAAAACAAGGTTGATATTATGAATTTCGTTATTCTTTTCAAGTATCGTCAAGTCCTTCTCAGAAAATGAATAGCATTGAAGTGAAGCTGTTATTTCTAGAAGTAGAAGGAAATTTGCGTAGTGTGGATCGTCACTTGAAACAAACTCAGCCAAAACGACGGCAAGAGCAATCGCAACTGAGCCCATTTCAGATGACGAAAATGAAAGTTTAGTTAAATCCATAACCTCTTTCTTTCTGATTGGAGGTGGAACGGTGAATTCTTTATAACACGATAACGTTGATACTTTGAGATTTACGACATCGAAATCTAACTTTATTGTTACAATAAGATGACGAAGTAGTTTTCGGACAACCAGATTCAAGATGCCCTCGTTTACAACGTGCATTAAGTCATGTGAAAATATTTTAGTTGGATCGACGTATCCTATTCTAGTGAATGGGCAACGACGGTTCACTCCATAGGTTGTAGAAAGACCTTCTCTTTCGACCGAAGTAAGTTCTACGTTCTCAATTTGCAAAACATGAACTTCGTGAGTATCTTTGTCCCGCAAAACACAATTTGATTCAAGATGAATTAGTTCTCTGTCGTCACGATCAATTAAGCAAGAACGACAATGCAATTTTGCTGCACCTACTCCTTCCTTAAATCCAGCAACAAAGTTTGACGCAGGAATATCCCCTACAAAATTCACTAACATCCCAAACCACTTCCGTTTTTGATTTCGTATGGATAAAGTAACACCATCAAGAAGAAGAATCAAATCATCTATAAAGGGTTTTAAAAACACTTCTACCCCACGATCTTTTAACATGTCATTACTCACAATTCCAAGCAACTGAATGCTTATCAATGAAGATCGGAAAATGGGAGGAATGTTCAATAATGTCCAGTAAAAAACGCAGATTTTGTGTTTACCTTTTTTGCTACCAAGTGGATTTAAAACTTCCACTTCGTCCATATATACTTGAAAACACAAAATCTGGCCACTGTGTTTTATGTACAATGGGTGCTTTTTTTATATAACTCCCACTCAAAACATCGGAATAATCAGTGGGGTTTGCTGAACTGTCATACGAGCTAAAATTCAACATTACGGCATCTAAAACAACTTTAACGGACAGAAATTGCTGCACTGATTCTAGGAAAGATATAAAATATCCGATCTCAAACACTTCATCGATTATTTCACCAAAATTTGGGTCATTAATCCATTCGTAAGATGGTTCATTAGGATTCAAAATGACTTCTCTTGGCATAACGGCTGGAAAGAATTTATTCCAGGTTGATTCTAGTCGGTATCGAGTCATTTGCTCTTATTGGTGAACTAGTTGAAATGCTTCGGTAAACGCTCTACTACCTAAAATGTTGTTTGACACAACAGCCCGTAGGTTTTCCTATAAATGAAACATAGAAATAAGCATATATAAATTACAATGGGCCTATAAAGATATAACAGTAATCAAGATAAGAAAATAAATTTGCTGTTCATCAAGTGCTGGAACTCCAGCAGTTCTATTTAGTGACATCATGTAAATAGCCTTTGGTTTGATTTTAATTATTAAATCCAAAATTATCCAATTCTATATATATATTTATACCTGAATCATAACCACATTCCGGTCATAGCTATCCCGAATAATATCTGACACCAACAACAGTGCTTCAAATGGGAGAAAATATTTGTGTCTCAGTTGATACAGCATTCCTGCCTCCCACTCAAATTCAGTTATCGTTTGTTGATAAAGTGTTGGTCCAGCAATATCAAATGCTGCAGCTGCTGCAACATCAACAATGTCCTCATCAGGGCCAAGTGCAACTACAAATAAACAAGATATTTCTGTTTAGTTTATTACACTCACTGCATCGTAAAATATATTTTTACTAAGTACTGACCTTGAATGTTCCCAACATGAATAGGGTGTACGAATTTAGTCTGACTTCCATGGACTTTATTCCAGTGACGTCGGAATGAGAGGAACACATAATAATGTTTGTTGCAACTGTCTGGATGTCTGCATATTATGTGGAAGGACACACTACAACTGAGTTTCTGTTTTACATGCTTAAAAATGTAGTTGGGTCATCAACTACGATTAAAAGAGTGCACATAGAACACTGCACTGTATTATTTGCTGGCGGCATAATGCTTTGATGTAAAAAAACAACACTTCAGTTTCTTGCACTATCATAAAATTTTGACGTTTGTTGCAGACGATAATAACTGGAGCACATAAATACAGCAGTTACTTTGCCGACGACACTCTAATTACAAGACATAAACGTTTTTAGTTTGAACACAGTAAATGAAGTAGGAAAAAACAGCACTTGTTTCCCATAAAATACTTAATTGAAAGTTATTTTTTTAAAAACAAGTATAAGAATTTTTAAAAAAGTACGTTGATTTCGGCACTTTATTATTTAAAAGTACTTTATTCCTATTTAAACACTTTTCTAAAAGCATTTATTATTTATTTAAGTATGTTCCGTGTGATAAGTGTGGTAAAAACAAATAAAAGTATGGAATTTCCTGATTTATGTACCCAAAAATCCCTACTTAAATTACAAAGTACTGTTCAGTGCCCAGTACATACTTAAATAGGGTAAAATAAGTACTCTACCGCCGCTGTGCTCTCTCGGTCGTTTTCGCATTCTTCCCCTTTGTTTCTCTGATCCACTCTCTCTTGTCTGATTTTTAAGCGTTTCTTTTTTCTTTTACACGTGCGTAGGGCCAATAGACTATTACCGGTACACCTTATTTCCAATAGAAATAGTTTACATTTGTGAAACTAATGCAATTTATTTTTCATTTTTTTCATGTGTATAAGATGGCAATAACGAAATATTCAAACAATACACCGATAATTTATGGTTAATCAATTGCAATCCAATTGAACCTAGTCATTCTCATTCCATTCGTGCTACTATTATGGACGCAGCTACTAATAGTAATAGCAGTAATACTATTACCGCTAGTAGTTCCGAATCTTGCATGGAGGACGACGTCGAAGACTACGTACCCCCGCTACCGGTCGCATTTATGATCTCAAAATTGCCTGTAAAGGACATGCAAGTTCTAAAAGAAATGGAAACAGTCTTAGAAGTCTTAAAAGTAACTATTATTTGCTTTTTCAACATATGTAATAGTAAACGGATGGCTTGCGTCCTTTTCATGCATTTCTATAAATGATGTAATCAAGTTATTTGTTTTTTTTTAGAGGAGGTTTTTAGTCGTAAAGTTCAGAGACGAGCACACAATTTGGCGTGATCAAAAACAAATTCCCCATCAGAAGAAAGAACAAGTGCTGCTCTAAAATTGGTTTGTGACTTGTGGGATTGTGTTTTTCACACAATTTAAAAATTAAACACGAACTAGACAAACCAGACGAAATCACTAAAAAAGTAATTCCACAAAGTACGAAAAAGTTTCTTCTTGATAAATTGGAGATTTTCAAAATAATAAAGAGTATTTCATTTCTTCCTAATAGCAATAGTTTACATTTGTGAAATATTATGTAATTTATTTTTTCAGTTGTGTTTCAAATCTTTTATGAAGATGAAGACAACGTAATGTTCATAAATCACACATGTGAATGGATTGAAACTGAACGGGTAAACTGCGCGTTCGGAACTCAAGAAAAACGTGGTAAATTCAGGGAATAGATCATATAGGATTCAGACATGATCAAATTAGTGATTTTGATGGCGTTAAATTTTTAAACAAAGAAGTTTCACGGTTGGAAATAAGTCATTAAAAAAATTTCCTTAATTTTTCCATCGGTCTTGTTCCGAACCCCACACAAAATATTTGTTTTCTAAAAATATAGTTTTTCTACCCCCAATATAAATACCGAACAACATTTTCTTGGTAAAAAATGCATTGCAAATAGTTTCATGCGTGTAGTCTGAATTTATACGTTAACTGAAACAACTTTCAGGTGACAATATTGCTACCACGAAAAACTAAGCTAGCGTACACTAAATTAAAACTTAAGGGCTTGGGTAGGTTAAAACAAAGGAAAAGAAAAGTTGCGCGTTAAATCCTCGTTCTAAGTTTTGCGTGTTGCCATGTTTGTAAGTAAAAACGAGGTACGGTAAGTAATGAAAACACCTAAAAAAAAGTAAAAACTTAATTAATCCTAAATCTCTTTAAAAGGATCAGTATTTCTAGAGTATAAATTATTGGCGAGTTTTGACTCCCCAAGATTGTCTGTTCCTTGGGCGGAACGAACCCTGAAATTTATATCTGACAACCCCGGTTGGAAAGTATGATAATCGATAGAGAAGGGAGAAGCTATCTAGTAGACTACACTATTTATTCTTCTCGTTTATTAGTCACTTTGCTCAGGCTGGTCCCCGTCCTCACTTTCCTTTTTTCTTGCGTGGAAAAATAGAAAGATAACTGAGGTTCCAAGCTCTTGCGAGCTAATAAAATCTAGGGGACCAAAACTTTTTACGTTGATGGTTACAACTAGACTGGACGGGCGTAATTAATACCACACACTTCCTGCTTTGAAAATTTTGAGTTTGAAAATAGTGCTCTAGTGCTGTGCAACTGTTTAAAAAATGGTTAAATTACCTTTTTTTTAATAATCCAACTGACAGAACGAATATTGACAACCAACCTAATATATTGGAAAAAAAATTACGATACTGATGTGTGACTAAAGGGAGCAGAAGGAAGGTGTAAGAGATAGGGAAATGATTAATTCATAGTGATATGCCACAACACTGACAGATCAGGTGATAGGAGCTGGGTAAGGGAAAGTATGCACAGGTACTGTTGGAAATGACGAACAATACAGACTGTAAAAAAAATCTAAACAAAATGATATTCCACCGAGTCCATATTTACTCACAGGCGAGATAAATAAGTTTTTTGTGGAAAACCAACCAAAATAATAAAAAAATCAGAAATAGTGAGAGCACAAAATAAAAACGCGACGTAGCTGTAAAAAAACGACGTATAGAATAGCTTGGAGATACATTATCAGCTTATAGCGTATGAGACGTATATTGGAATAATTAGAGTAGTGTGGAAAAGAGCAGAAAAAGAATAGTACTGTATAAAGAGAAAATAGTAATATTTAGAAAAAGCAAGAAAAATTATGTGCAAGTTGTGGGCCACTCCAGTAGTCTTTGTGCAGTTTCACCACTGCTTGTCGCTGTTCCAAATCTAACACTTTCCGTTTTCTTTTTGATGGACTATACGGTGGATGGGTGTTAGCCCGAGAACGGTAAGGCCCGGTGACATCCCTGTGGACAGAAAAACATGAGTTCATTAAGTTTCATTTTAGTTACTTTTATCAAAACCTCATAAAAGATTAGGTAAGCCTGAGGTCACACCTAAGTTTTTTTCCACCCCTGGAGTTCACAAGGTTCCGGTGTCAAAATGTGCTGCCATTAACCCATGGATATACCAATTGGTACTATAGTGCAGCTCTTGGCCTGCGCCCAGTACTTTCATTTATTATACTTTCATGCAGCAACAGCACTTTCTGACACTGGAGCCCAGTTGCATTGCAACTGGTTTTCCGATGTGTAAAACACGAAGAAAACCGTTGCTCAAATCACATATATGTTATAATTAATTGCATAAAATTTTGGGTTGCCAGTCATTTCGGCACTGTAACTGATTCTTTCCGTTTCGGCCCCCAACCCATGTTTAATTTATCCGTTTCGGTAAAATAATCTTTATTTTAACATTATATATAATCGTAATACATTACATCAGAATCATCATTGCATTATGTTTTTTCCAATTCACATTCTCTATCATCGTCAATATTGGCAGTATATCTGACGGCATTATACTTTGTGTAAATATTTGCACATTCTGCTAAAAGGTTTCCGTTGATAGCTCTGATGTCGCATGTCTTCTCCAAATTTCAATTAATTTGGAATTCAATTCCTATAGGTAAAAAAACCATAACATTAATATGAAAGCACCACAAAGTATTCAGAAAATATACCTGAAGGTTTTTCTTTCTTTTCTTAATTCGTGTCCTTGTAGTAGTTTTGGCGCATTCTTAACAACTTGAAGAGCTTCACAGTTGAGGACATCGAATAGAAGATACATATTTGAGCCGTTGTAAGAATATTTTTGTCCAGCGTGGTTATGTAGGTGGTTGGTCCAAACCTCGACGTCATTTGTTATGTATACCTATTTTGCATATTTCATTATACACTTGCATACTTCATTATTGATATGCATTTTAATTTTTTTTACCTTCTGCATATTAACTGACCATTAAAAAGGCGGCCACATTGTTGAATCGATCCAGGTTTCTTCGACTTAAGCACAAATTTGGTTTGGAAAAATTTTCTAAATTTCTTCGTTTTTTGGCCATGCCGGCCTTCATCATAAAATCAAGAAAAAAAATTATACGTAGCGCATATTACAAAAATAACACACATACACTTAAACGTAACACAGTAATTAACTAATTACACATCTTCTTCAACAGGCGTATCAAATTCATCAATATCAACATTAAAAGGGTTTTCGGCAACGTGGGATGGGAAAGTAGATTTCAGTTCCTTGGCGATTTGTTGAAACAATTCCATTGAAGATAGCTAATTTAAAAAAAACTATAAAGTAACATTACCTCATTTTCTTGATAGCGAGCCAAGAGAGAAAAAAGTATTGAATCCTTGAATTCCACATCTTTCTTCCGATGCTGTCTTATCTTATCGTGAGAAAGTAGCTCAGATGTAATAGCTACTTCAGCAGATAGTTTCTTCAGCACCATAGTCATCCTGTAAAATGGCAAATTAGGATCTCAAACCAGCTAAAAGATAGAGTTAGTATAGTTTTCATTAAAAAAAACGGTAATACCTTATTCCATTGATTGTGTAAACCCTCACAGTCGTTGTTGGTGCGAGAGAGGACGTTGTAGCATGACCAGTTTTCAGGAGTCCAAAATTTGCCACGAATCCAGTTGCGATCCATGTAGTCAAGCAGTTCTTTCAGCTCTGGAGGTGCCTCGTTCCGTAGAGAGTCGAAAACCGAAACAATCTTTCCGGCTTTATAAAAACGGTTAAAATTTAAAATGGTTTAAACGAAATTAAAGCATAATATTAAAGGAATCATTTACCAGGAAGATAGGCCAGGCAGAGTAGCTGGAATATAAAATCATGAATCGGATTAGGGCTTTTTTTGCTATATGCTGTCGAAAGTTTAAGGTCCGGATCTTCTTGAGGATGGCTTGGCACCAGTGGAAGTTACAACCGAAGTGAGTGCAGGTAGGTAAATGTTTTCGCACAGCAACAAAAACAGCCCTTTCAAAGTTGCTGACAATTCTTTGGACTCTAGGAAAAGGCACATCCTACAAAAGATGTAGTTAGTAAAGATTAAAAACAAAAAAAAGTTTGTTACATACTTTAATCTACTGGAACATAGCCGAATAATCAAAGGCTCTCTTTCGGGTAATGCAACAAACCAACGAAGGATTTTGTTTAAGATGTCCTTTGCTGTTTTTTTATGAAACCATTGAATGATAATAACTGAATGAAATTAATCTGGGGTATCATACTGCTTTAAATTGTAATTTTAATGCAATCTTATTTCTACAAATCCTATTTCTACTCACTATCTACCCTTATGAAGACATCACCATAGTTTTGTTATGGTGGAACTTTGAAAGCTATAAGCTAAGCGGATTTATTTGGTATTTCATCGCATATTTTTCAATAAAAGATGGAACTTTATCCACGCAGTAATTCTGATCATTCATCAAATTATGGTTAACAAGCAGAAGCGACCAACAAACTTTTTGAAGTCCTTGAGAAACGACTCGTTCAAAAGGGAGTTTGTAAAATATTGGTTGGTGCATTCTCTTCGGAATCACTCCTTGATGTTTTAGACAATAAATCCCTCTATGTGACTGAAGATGACTTGTTTTTCTTATAAATTTGTGGACGAACGGATAGTATAATCTGTTGGAATTGGAATAAATAAGAATTCTCACGAAGCCGTGGGTACAAGAGAAATTTCATTGATTATTTTTTGTTAGTGTGTAAATTTCTTTTTCAACAGTTAAAATGTTATGCAGGTCGTAACTCGGTTTGCACCAGTTGAAGGATAGCGACATCCTCATCATTGTCTTGCAAACAATCACAAGATTAATAAGAATGTATCAAAACATATGGAAGTTTGACTTAACTGGAAATATTTCCCTGTAATTAATTGATGTTAGTTCTCTACATCTTTTAAACTTAGACCTCATTTCACAAAAGTCATAACCCGCTTTCACTATTTCACTTATTGTGATCAGAATCCCGCAATCGCTCGAAAAAGAAAGCTACGACCTCTAGCGATTTTAGAACGATTTTCTTTGTACCAAGATGCCTTTTCATCCCTTGATACAACTAAAAACATAAACGAAATAACAATTCCTGCTTTATGAATGTATGTCTGTGAGATCTACGCAAATAAGAAACACGACGGAAATGCGAATCAGATGTTTGTGTAGACGATGTCCGTCTGCACTCTGCAGCTATTTTCCAAAGTGGATCGGATCAGTAGTGAACAAATAGTTCTCTTCGAAATCGATGGCAGCTCTTTGTCTCCTTGTCAGGCAGTTCTACTGCAGAAAAACAGAGGGCCAACGCTATTTGCTCTGGGTGGAAGGTTGCAACCGAGTGGAAGCCTATTTGAAACCCTCCATACACAAATGGATGGAAGCAGTGTCGAAAAATTCAATTTTCATTGGTTAGATGGGGTTATGTTTCCTGAAAAACTAGATGATGTATTGGAGAGCAATCAGCAAAACGAGGAAGAGAAAGAAGAAGGAGAAAAGTGAAGATGAGGAAAATTAAGAATCTGCCAAGAACGAAGAAGATGGATTTGATTAGTCATTCAAGATGCATTACATAAATTTTACTATGTAACAAAGAACTATGTTACAATTTACAACATAATCCAGAATAAATACGTGAGAGAGAAGGAGAGAGAAGAAGCATAATAGTGTTGCAAAATGGCCCTACCATACTTTGTGTAAAAAAGCTGCTTTCAGCGAAATATTTTCCAGGTACTTTTTCAAGAGAGGGATCAAGTGCAGCGTATATGTTTTCTGCGCTCCTCTCTCGAGTCGACTGATGAGTCATGGAAACTAGCCAGCGATTAAAGTTCGTATTACTCACCTGTTCGAAGAAAGAAATACATTGTGTACAATGATTTAAAATTTAATTAAATGCAACGTGCATACCTCAACTTTCTCCATGAGAATGAATACCACGTCGGAAGTAAAATCAATGAATTTGTAGATTTGCTTAATAAGGATATTCCGGTCATTTAATAAGGGAAAAAGTCGGCAAAAATATTACCTCTGCACGCATCTAACAAATTATAGTATTCAATAAAAAATAGAATTTACTGAAAACGCCATCAAGAATAAAAAGTACCTTATTGACCCCAGCAACTAACACGCCACGAGGACTTAATTGGATGCTTGCTGGCCGGTCGATTCCGTCTATAAAATGAGCCAAATTGAGTTCTATACATTTTATCATTTTAAACAACGAAATTAATTTCAATGATGTTCATATTTTCTTTTTCATTGTCATCGATACGACTCTAACAGTTTTTTTATTCCTACTGTGAATTTTTTGAACACGTGCAGCCGGTGTGGGCTAGGGAATGAGTTGATGTAGATGACTCTTGAAAAAAAATCATTAGTAATTGGTCGAAATTTGTTTCAACGGAAAAAATTGCTTGAACAAATTGCTGAGGAGTTTTTACTCAAACTGCTTTTACTCTTAGTGCTATAACCAGTTGTTGCTGATGAATCAGTCTTATTTCGAACTTGCTGGCGAAAACACGTTACTATATATGGCTCTTTTCAGTAAAATGCCAAGAGACCGCAGAGGCCAGCAAGTGTGTGTCGACACTCAAGAAAACTACATCTACCATCGAAATGGAGTTGTCCGAGGCGTTACGAGGTAAGTTAAAAAGAATAGAGCGTCTAACACAAGTTGTTTATAAAAATTTCCTTTAAAAGATATCGGTGCCGTGCTTAAACCCCTCAAAAATGTCGTGGATGCCTCATTAGAAATGCCGACGGCATATTTGTGACAAATGGCATTCACATCACCAAAAAGAAAGTCCCACTGTACTTAAATACCAGTTCATGAACTGGTGTCGCCAGGAAGCCGTCAAAACTAACATTCCTCTGTACAGCAGACTGATGCGCTCCTTGTCCATGATAAAAACAGGCCACATGAGTTTCCCCTTATTGCTGATGATGAACAGATTGTTCCTTTAGAGCGTGTCCGTACTCTCGGTGTAATTCTTGATTCCGAACTTACTATGAATGATCAAATTCGATCGATTTGTAAGAAATACTATTTCCATCTGAAGCACCTTATTGCCCGGATTAATAAGTTTCTCTCTGTCTCTGCCCTAGCTCAGCTTGTTCATGCTTTTGTAACTTCCACACTTGATTGGTAATTCCCTCCTTGTTGAGATTCCTTCTTATCACCTTGATAAATTGCAGCGAGTGAAAAATGCCGCTGCAAGATTGATCTCAGGTAAGAAGAAGTTTGATCACATTGCTGATGTACTGATCAAGCTACATTGGCCTCCTGTTTCCTCTCGGATAGTTTTCAAGATTCCTACCCTGAAATATCGTTGTTTGAATAACTGTGCTCCCGTGTATCTGCCCACGCTAATCGCAATATCGATCATCTCTTGACTTGATTGTACCAAAAATGATTCTTGTGTATTCGGGTGATAGATCGTTTGGGAAAATGGCACCTATAATTTTTTTTGTTAGAATGAATTTGAATGGGGACAAATTATATTACCAAGGACGTGTCACAACCGGGGATGGCGAGGCTTTATTTTTTATAAACTTGGGTAGTTTACCCGCTCTAATTGAAGCTGCCGAGATAAACATGGACGCAACTTTCCACTCTGCGCCACGAGGTTTTTACCAGCTAGGGGTTCTACAGGTGTTAGCTAGCATTTAATACGGTAAAAATTACATGATTGTGCGATTTATTCCCACTTTCTAATTAGTCAATTCAAAGTGCCTCATTTTTGATGACGCGAAGATGCAGGACGTTTACGAAGCTTGTCTCCGTCGGGTTGTGGAAGTATGCCAACAATATACTGGTAGGACTCCGCAGCCCACACTAATCGTCTCAGACTACGAATTGACTATATTGCAGGTAACGAAAACAGTTTTTCCTACGGGAAGGGCCCGGGGTTGCTACTATCATTCCGGGATGGTAATTATATAGGTTTATTCTAACACTCTCTAAATGTGCGATTAGTATATTTTCTAATTTTCAGGCTTTGTATCGATATGCTACTCATATTGGATTGGGCCTGGCATATAGGACCAACGCGGAAGTCAACAGACTGGTAAAAATGGCGATAGCCTTGCTCCCGTCCAACGAAGCTATGGATGATTTTCAGGCAAGTTTTTATAGACCTTATTCTGCCCCCCCCCCCCAAAGAGTGAAATTTAGGACCGTTTAGGCCGGATTGGTGTCTGTAAAAGAGCGGGTAGAAAAAAAGCTGGGGTAGGGCGCGTACAAAGGTATCCGCCCTTTTACAAAGCCAACCCGTAACGATAGCAACCAGTGAAAGCCTAGATTTTCACCTGTTTCGCTTCTCTTCCGCATCTGGTGTCAGAAAAAGAACGAATCCTTTCCCTAAGGCAGAAATATCATGATTGGACCAAAAATTTCCCCGAGCAGTTCCTCCTCCATTCCTCCTTCATGCTTTAACATAACATAATGAATCTACCAATTTGCAAAAATTAGCCTACTTACATACAGTCATGCATGTAAGTTTCTTTAGCAGGGAAACAGCTATGTTTCATTTGATTTTCATTTGATAGAAGGGATGTTATAGTGTCTACCGAACCCTTAATATATTTTATTGTTTCTGTGTTTTTCTTTTGAAAAAGGTGGGAAAATTGAATGAATTTGAAGGAAGAGATTTGTAAAGAGAAAAAAGAATAGGCATAGGTAAAAATAGATATGTATGATTTGATTTTAATTTGACAGAAGGGATACTATGGTGTCTACCGAACCTTAATATCTTTTATTGTTTCTGTTTTTTTCTTTTGAAAAAATTGGGAAAATTGAATGAATTTGAAGGAAGAGATTTGTAAAGAGAAAAAAGAATAGGCATAGGTAAAGGGAAGTTAAGTATCCCTTCCGTCAAATTAAAACAAAAACATGCAGAGCCATTTGCCTGCTAAAGAACCTTGCACGCATGACTGTATACTAGGATCGCTTGACATGCTTTTATCTTTACAAAAAAAGAAGCCTAATTTGGCGTCAATTTTTTCCAAATAGGGTGAAAATGCATAGGTGCTGGTGCTGCTTGTGTAATATGTTAGGGAATGAGATACCATTAGCCTAGTGTTGCATATTCTTCACTAATAATATCTGTTTTTATATCCTGTTATTTTCATTTTTTGGTTTTGTTTGCTTTGTTGTTTTCTGTGGTTGCTTTTTTTTGGAAAGGACACAAATGAAGATGTTTTTAGATCCTTTTGATCTACAATGTTCGTGTGCAATAAGGTTTCTTTCTTTTATTTTATTTTTTTTATAAAATTAGATTTTCGGATATTTCAATATTCCTATGCATTTCACTCCATTTCACTTGTATACTTTTCACATCCAACATTCAGTATCGCGATTCTTAAAATAAATGCGCAAACTCCATTTTTTTCAAGGGCTAACGCTTTCAAATTGTACATGTCATTCAGCGTAATATTTTTACAACTCGTAATTGAAATTATTTTTAGAGGACTTTGGTCAATCATCAACGTTTTGATACCTTGGATCGTCACCGAATCACAGTGCATAAATTTGAACTCCTTTGTGTTCTGGAATCGGCAGCATAGAGCAGTTTTCTTAAGAAAATCGTCGCTTATAAAATGACAGCTACAAAAGCTAATTTTCACTAAGGAAAAATGCAATACAAAATATTTTAGGGTGTCGGATGAAAGTTTCGGGCCGCAAAAGCCAAGACACTTAAGTTCATTGCTGAAAACCAACTGTTTTTCTTCCATTATCGGTAAATGGTTTAGCTTACTTTTAGTCATAATATTTTTATCGCTAATGCAATGGGTTTCATATCAGCAAGGGTAGGTCAAATTGGGACACCACCTTATGATGACCGAAATGTCGACACTTATTTGAACGTGAAGGGATCCCAGCGATGCTCCAATAATCTCTAATATCGGAACCAATTTTCAATTAAATAATAGGCTTTTGTCCGTGATTATATCGCTTGAATCTTCTTTACTCGTTTCTTTTTTCACAATTAAAAATGGAAGTTTTTTTAAATGCCCCACAAAGCGCAAAAGATCCGTGTTTATTAATTCCTTCTCAGTGATGCATAAACTATAAAGTGAAGGGCAGAGCCCGATAACCACTTGTCCAAGACAATCACTTCTTCGTAATGAACTGAAATTAATTAAATTTCTTAAACGGCCGAAAGATAAATTTGAATTAGTTTGCGTAGATAATTTAGCGTCGAATAAAATTGGAAAGTTCGCGCATTTTTCCGAAAGATGTTGATATTGATAATAGGCCTCTCGAAAAAAGTCTATAACAACTTGAAAGGTCTTTTAATGCTCGAGACTCTCCAATGCAAACAAGTTTTCTAAAGCAATATAAATTCCTCTCTTTGTTACACTGGTCAACATCGTCGTCAATTGGCGAAGGGTTTTGCATAACTCGGATTGAATGCCATTTTCCAAATAAAGTGGATCAGCATAGCTGACGACACACAGCCATTGAATTCCAGTGTCTGTTACTTTACAGCAACCACTAATATCCGGGATCCTGCATTGTTTTTTGTTGTTTTTTAATACACTCATCTTAGTCGTGAGTAAAATAAAAATCGCCAATTTATTGTGAGCTCAACTTAATTTTTTACAGATGATTCCAATGATTTTTAAACAATCGTCTCCGACTTCTTTACTGGCTTTCAAGTCTAACACTGCCACATTACCAAAGTTTGGAAATAAACTCAAGTAATTTTCATCGTAATAATGAAATCATAAATGTTTCAGTTGTGGCGTTATGAAAGTTTTAATAACTTTATGCGTTATTGCCTTGGGATATTTTAGTGTTGTGTAATTATTTACGATTTCTTGCAAAAGTTCTGTGACTGTGTGTAGAAGGCCAGAAGCGTTTTTTCAAATTACAAATAACCCGCAAACGGGTATTGTTAAAGTATAGTAAAGCAAATAGTTAGTCAAACCCAATAATAAGAGTTCAATTTGTTTTACTCACGCAATTGATGAAAAGGATTAATTTTAATTTCTTGGCGATAATCGATTATTGTGGACTACATTTCACCATTTGAGGCATTTTCCATTTTGGAAAAATTTCCCACATCTCTAATAAATTTATAATAACAATTTTAAAATATATTGTAAATTACCAGAGGGATCGCTCTGCGATCCCGAAGGGTAATTTGAATTATATTAGAAATAACGGATTGAGACCATAAGGGTGTAGACAATATATTTAGCTCTTTAAAACTCTTTTCCTCGCTACATATAACGCACCTTTTTCCTAAGACTTTTTCCAGGGTGATTGAAAGAAACATAAAAAAGATAACGGGCTGAAATACATCAAATGGAGCGAGGGAGCTAGACAAAAAAATTGTAAATTGTGGAAGACAACAGCAGAAATAAGCAAAATTGAACAAAACATAGGATTTCGATTGTTGCTGTTTGGCAAAAAAAACGGGATTCCGGAAAAAAGGCTCAAAACACAAATGAAACAAAGATTGAAAACAAACAATGGTGCTTCACAATTTGACAAAGAAACAAAAAACGGGATTGGCGTTCCGGTAAACACGCTCCAAACACGGATTCGGTTGACGTCTTGATGGTGAGAGTTTTTTTATTCCGGATTGTTGCCCATTCCTCGTCTAAATAAATAAATGAAATAAATAGTAACAAATGGACATTAGGCGAGGTTGGGACTGGGCGGGTTTGGTGAGATTGAGACCCTTAGGGTCTCAATCCGTTATTTCTAATATAATTCAAATTACCCTTCGGGATCGCAGAGCGATCCTTCTGGTAATTTTTGCTTTGAACACAGACGTGTCCACTCCTGATGAATTTAGAGAGAGACGAATTCATCTACTCATAGTGTTTGACGTTTCACCTCCGTGAGGTACAATGAAGGATATAAATAACTGATTAATGTCCGCCAAGGAAGGAATTGTGAAGGTTTGCAAGGGCCCACCGTGTTGGGCTTTTTTTGGTTTGAGAAGAAAGAATTTAACATTGTTCTCTGAAAATTGTATAGATCGAAAACTGATAGCGACAAGTTCCGAAACGCATAGAAGCGACGCCAATGCAAGCAATACCGCCGTTTTTTTCGTTAACCAGGAGAGGGATATATTATCATAACTACCTAATGTAGCCATGAACTGGATGACGACGGATGGATCCCATGAGCAATTGTACTTAGGTTTGGGTGGATTCAAATTATAACATCCATTGAGAATATTTTTAATGAGTGGTTCAACCCCAATCGGGTGACCGTCGATGGGAGGTAGAGTCTTTGATAACATTGACCTATGAACATTAAGAGAACTATAAGATCTCCCGTCTCGGTACAACTCCGCTAGAAATTCTAAGGTCGACGCTAAAGGGACCGACAAGGTATTCTCGTTCCGTCGAGAACACCAATCAAGCCAACTCCTCCACGCCGATTCATATGTTGAGTATGTTGAGGCACGGTTTCTGGCCAAGAGTAGGTTGACCAAAGATTCCGAAAAACCCTCCCTTCGGAAATCTTGCCGGATAATTTCCATGCGGCTAACTGAAGGGAGCCGGTTTGGAGTAGTGGATGGGTTACTCCTGTTGCTGATAGAAGCAGATTGTGGGATGGGTAAAGGAGAATCGGCACATCGCATGCTAACTGCAAAAGGACCGGGAACCATGGCTGAGCTGGCCAGACTGGACAAATGAGAATCAAATTAGCCTTTTCTCTCCTTAGTTTCTCCAGGCATTGAGGAATTAAGGCAAAAGGGGGGAATGCATAACCGGCATGAGTGGACCAATTCAACGAAAAAGCATTTACCGTGCTCGCTCCCGGTTGCGGGCGCCAGGATACAAAAGACGGAAGATGCGCGTTCCAGTGAGAACTGAAAAGGTCAATATCTGTTGGCCGTTATACCTGTTGAACGTTACTCAAAATCTTGAAGACCGAGCGGTCTAATATTCAGTCACTGGAGTCGCACTCAGATCGTGACTCTCTATCGGCTTCCACATTCATTACGGGGAGATGAACAGCTTCTATCATAATATTTCGCATCTCACAGAATTCAGTCAATTTTTTAGCTATCGTTGTTAATTCGCTTGACTCGGTCCACCCCTCCCTTATTTATGTAACAAACGGCCGTTGAGTTTTCCAGATACATTCGGACCAAAAGAGCGTGTGCTTCCCCGGCGAATGATTGTAAAGCGTAGAGGGCTCCAGTGAGCTCTAGCTGATTAATGTGTAACGATGCTTGTGCCGTTGTCCAAGGCCCACGTGTAGTGACGCCATCACAAACTGCACCTCAGACAGACATAGACGCATCTGAATATATCTCGATGTCAGGGATTCTTCGGAAAAATCTTTGCCATTCAACGCGCTCAGATTTGATACCCACCACTCCAAGTCCAATATTGAACCAGGAGGGAGAGTGCATTTAACTTTCAGGTTACCTCCCACCCTCTTTGACTCAGTTATATAGAAGTTTTGCATACTTCTATAATGGGATTGTGCGAAAAGAATGGTTGGGATAGCCCATGTAAAATTCCCGAGTATAGAAGCGACCGTGCGTAAAGGAACCTAACCGTCAGCTAATACTTTATTACATATACCCATCACATCTCGCACCTTGGCCGAGGGTAATGAAAAGGAGAGTCTATCCGAGTCCACAATCATCCCTAAATATTCAATACATTTTGAGGGAATGACGGGGGACTTTTCCCAATTAATAAGGAATCCTAAAGATTCTAAAATGTTTAGGGTAGTTTTCAAATCGGCGCACAACCCCTCCTCCGACTCATTCATTATCAGAAAATCGTCAAGGTAAAAAACTAGCCTAATCCCTCTTTTTCTTAAGAAAGCGACGACTACCTTCAAAAGTTTTGTGAATATTCTAGGGGCTGGGGCAAGACCGAAGGCCATGCATTTAAACTGAAAAACACGCCCTTCCCATTGAAAACGTAGATACTTCTAGTGGGAGTTATGAACAGGCACGGTCAGATATGCGTCTTTAAGATCCAATTTAACAAACCAGTCCCCTTTTCTAACTAAAAACCGGACTGTTTCCAAATTTTCCATCTTAAAATGCTCATAGACAATAAATTTGTTGAGCGGTTTAAAATTGACGATTGGCCTATGCCCACCCGTCTTTTTGGGCACACAAAAGAAAGAACAAACAAATTCGGCTGATCCATCCGTGATTTCCTCAATTGCCCCTTTTTTTTAAAGACTTCCCACCTCTGCCTGACACACCGCATGCATTTCATTAGACATGGAAACGTCACAAGGAGATGAGCGTTGTGAAGGCTTGGAAATAAAATTGATTTTAAGACCCCCAGCTACTGTTTCTAAAACCCAGGGGTCGTCGGTCACCGCTAGCCAATGATTAGCAAACGAGCTCAACCTGGCACCGACTTTAATATCAATTGAAGGTGTAACTAAACCATGAATAAATGTGTGAGATAACTCATACCTTTTTGGGTTTGGATTCCCGCGTCCACGACCGCCTCTGGAATCACCAAAACCTCTCCGTACTCTTGCTCTGGCGCCACGGTCACTTGGTTGACGTACACCGTAAGGACTTTGACGTAGCGAATAAGGAGGATGAGCTAGATCACGTCGAGTCGATCTAACAGGGTTCCTGCGGTCTGAAGCAGCTACAGCTTTATCACGTCTGGCCAGTGTTTCGTCTTGATTTGCTTCTATTAACATCTGTTCAAGGAAACGACCGGCGAACAGATGATCGCGAGCTTCCTTGCCACTTGAGATGTAATCATCAGGTTTCAAAAGATAATCGACTCTAGAGTCGGTTAAATTCACCACGGATTCGCGACGCTTTCTGGATATGTGAGTAAATGCGCAACCCCACTGTTTCAGTGCCGCTTGCACAGAACGACACACTCCAATTAACACTGCGTCCTCCATATTAGCTAGACATGAATAGAGATCAATTAAAGGAGGGCCGATGTCCATGATTTTTAACTGGGTCCTGACTAAGGCTTCTTCCTTGGCATTGACTGTCTTCAGTACCCCCTTGTCTTTTGACCGACGGCTCATCCAAGTGTCCAGCTTCCGCATGAGCGTGAAATCAGGATCCTCATAAACTTATTGGAACTCTTTGGACGTTGATTTGGACTCTCCGTTGAGATACCCACGGTTAAGAGATCTGTGATTTCATCGCATATCTTTTTGGATATCTTAGGCAGGCCTATGCTTGAAATAACTGACACAGGAACGCTCGAAACGAAAGGATCACATACAATCACAGGATCAGATAAACTTTTTGAACCGGAAGGGCCTGGCACAGGATCAGATAAACTTGTTGAACCGGAAGGGCCTGGCACAGGGTCAGATAAACTTGTTGAACCGGAAGGGCCTGGTACTGGATCAAAGTCTGGTGTAACTCTTCTAGGCGGGACACCAGATTCACTACCTCCACGAAATGGATTCTGTTCACTCTGCCATGAACGAGAACGATCATATTCCTCTTTCTCGTAGTATTCGTTGTCTTCCGGTAATAGTGTGGTGGATAGGGGACAAATTCTGACACGGACTCACCATGAGTCAGGTAAAACCGCGGGTCGAAGAAAATGAAGGAACCAGTGGTGTGGCGCAGTGTACGTGCCCAAAAAAGGATGGTATTGAAACTATTGCTAGTTCCTTGAAGATTTTGAAATTGGCATGGCCCACAGTCACAGGATTAATCAGCACAGGGTATTAACATGCTGAAAGAACAACCTGGACAACAAGCCAATATGAATAAATTAAACTTGAGTAATAAAATAGAAAATGGATGGAAGTAAGAGCTTGGATTCTGACACCATCGACAAATACCTGACAACTGACTGAACCCAAAGATATATCACATTAGATAATTAACAATTGGCATGGGGAAATAGGTCAAATAGAAAATGGAACATGACATTACATACTTGACCCTTAGTTACTTAAACGTCTTCTAAAAATTTATAATTTTTTTTTTATTTCCGAAAAATTTTGGAATATACTCATTACAATTTTTTCAGTAAAATTTAGGAATACTGGTTGTGTTTTTTAAAAAAAGATTTCAGAATATCTTCTTGCAGTTTTCCAAAACACCAATGCACGTTTTTCGTATTATTGGCAATACCTTGAAAAGAAATTCCTAAAAATCACCTAATCTTCGGGGCTTCTTGTGCATGACTCGCCCACAGTGCAACCCCGCAGCAACCACCTGGCCACCTCAGAGACGCAATCGGCGAACTCCGAGATTACGCCAGTGACGCAGTAGCAAGTCAGTGAGTACGAGATGTCTGGGAGCTAGCCCGGCACCTATTCACAGACAGAGTCTGCCTGGCACTTAAGATCAACAAACCCAGACCTTACGATTCTGATACGACGGCAGAGTCATAAGAGAGCGTAGCCCTTACAGAAGCCAGAGAGACTTTAGTCCAAGAACTGAGCGGAGATCCGCCGCACATCCAGAGCCAGAGCTTCACCGTGTTGGACCGTCACGACATACGTCAAGGAGAGACCTACTCCTTGTCAAAGCAGATAGGAAAGAATCAGAAGAGTTGAAACGGCAGACGGCCGAAGACAACAAGTTAGTTAAACATTTCGAAGAGCGAGCAATAGAACGTGCGGAAAGAGAGAAGAAGATACTGTTGGCCACCCAAATTAACAAAGAGGAAGCTCTCCTACGAGAGAAGAAACAGCTGTGGTTCGGTACACTGAAAGACAAGTGAACTTAGTGAAAACCGCATCATCAGCGGTACCTAAGCCAAGAACAGCTAAGATCCAAGAGCCAGAACCGGTCAAAACTGACTCGCGTAAACGCAAGACCGAGCAACCGGCGTTTGCAGGTGAAGACGTACTGCTCTTAGACGTCGAGGGGGAAGACTACTGCGAAGACCAACCAGCAGCATCTACCTCAAGGCGAGCATTGTTTGGTCGGGACACTCCGCCGAAGACGCCCCCTAAGCCTGAGTCAGACGCAAGCTGGCAGAGAGAAAAGGTGAGAGCTCACCTTCGTGCCAAGTCCAGACGAGACAAGACATCAAGTCCTAAGACAGCCAGGTCCTCTAGCAGACGTCCCGAGAGATCCTCCGAACGTAAAAACAGACTCGATCCATACGTCAAACTCACAAGGCTAGACGTCAATCTGTTCGCTACACTCAAACCCCGAACTTCTACGGAAGACTCAAATGAGGTGGCAGCTCAAAGCCACAAAGACAAGCAGCCCTTGCATCCCCGAGACCGCAAGGTTTGACATTGCCTCACGGGATCCCGGAACCAGAGGACAAGAGGTCTAAGACGAAGAGAACCGCTCATATTCCACGTCTAAAATTTTGATCCTCTGTCTGTATTTTATGAAACTGCCTATGATAGCTCTGTGATTTTTTAAAAAATAATAGAGTGTCAGTTTCTTAAAAATTGTTTTCTTCAACATTCCGAGCTACAAAAATACACGACTTCATCAGAGCGTACTGCGCCTGCAGACCTAGGGCCGTGGATTCCTATCCGTTGGAGAGGATCCGTCACCGGATTCTTCTCCTTCCTTCTCGACAAAACTAAAGAATTATTTGACTGATTTTTTATTTCAACTGAATTTGGAGGAGGACACTGTACCGGCCCTTTTTCACCCCAACTAAGACCAAAAGCTCGCTAATCGAGTTAGAGTTCAGTTGCCCAGCCCGGTTAATCAAGCGACCAAGTCGCATGATGGCTGGCGGCCTACAGCGCACGCCCAGTAGAGCTGAGCAAAAACGTGCACAGAGTTGCGACAGATCACGGGAAGAAAGGTTCGTAGAGTCGGTAATGCAAGAGCACGCCTCCGCAACAAAACCAAGAAAGCCAAGTTAACTAGCCGAGATGATTAGCCTGATAGACACTCGGTTCTCGCAGATGAGGAGCGACCTCGATGGGCTCGTCCAAGCACGGATGGAGAGCCTAGATTCGGATATCAGTACACGAATCACGGCAACGGAAACCACGGCAACCAGCTTTGAAACTTCGACAAGGCAGCAAATAGACCTCGGTACCGCAGCGACGGAGAGAACAACTGAGCACGTCAATAATGAAATAACAGAGATGAATGCAAAGTTGGACAATGTAAATCTCAGACTCAGTAATATGGAAGCTCAGCTCGCGGACATAACTCCCACGGTAGCCCAGTACCGAACAGAAGGCATACAAGCCCTGCAAAACCTCACGATCAGTACAGGGGGAATCCGAGCGAGCATTACGGACCTTAGACAAGCCGATGAACAGAGACGGCTGGAATTCCGAGCCTTCAGATACGAGCAAACGGTTGAGGCTGAAGCCCGCCGAAGAGCAGAAGCAACGCTTTCCACTCGTATGGACTCCTTCGGCCACAGTTTGTTTATCATCATGAGATTCTGTTTGTGGATTTAAGTTTGTCCTAACATTACACAGCAACATGGAATTTCCTAACAGTAATTTAAAATGAATCGCAGCGATTACACAACTTGCAATATTTGTTCAATGGATTTCGATGATCTGAAACGTAGACCTAAAAGTTTACAAATCTGTCACCACACCTTCTGTTAGGAATGTTTAAAGGTAACGATATGTTGGTGGAAAAACTTTCACGCGATTTTCTTTGCAACTCTGTGGCAAACGCCGCCTTTCTCGACACACTGAAGACTGAATCAATTATAAATATACGACTTATAAATAAAACCTTCTGGACCGGCAACCCCGCAAAATCGTGTGATCAGCTGATCATCTAGTTTTCATCATCAGAGATTGCTTTCAGCAAAGGTTCGAACGCTTACATTTTATCTCTCAAAATCTTCGCCATCATAAATAGTTTTACGTCGTATCCGTCGTTTTTGATTAGTTTTTACGTCGTACCGACTTGTGAAATGGCGGAACAAGTAAGCAACCCAACCGCATCAGTTAATATGGATCCACCTGAATCTGACACTAAACAAATCGAAGATAGAATTCCTGATTCGTCAAGTGAAATACCGAAAGGTACAACAAAACCTGCAAACGAACCTGCCGTTAAAGACGAAAAGGAAAAAATCGACGAAAAAAAACCGTTTTCAGAAGATACTGAGCAGTTGGGTACTGCTTTAAAGTGTTCGCAGTGGTAACGATCATACTGGCAGCCATCGGCCTAGGAATGGTGCTTGGGGTATTAATCTCATTCTCGATTACACAACTTGCAATATTTGTTCAATGGATTTCGATGATCTGAAACGTAGACCTAAAAGTTTACAAATCTCAGAGGATCAAAGGATTTTATCGCGACACAAACATCCCATTCAGGAGCCTGATTGAGTGTCTCAATTTTGCAACTAAATTTCATCTAAAATGTGTGGAGCATTGTCAACGTGAAGGCATAGTTTGTGGAGTACAGCGTGTTGTTCGAAAACTGCTGTCCGTTTTGTGAAAAATCTTCGAGTATTTTTTTCAAAAGAAATAAGTACGTACGTACTACGTGCTCATTTTTCAGTAAGTTTTTTTTATATAGAAAATTTAAATTAAAATGTAATTTTTTTTTTATTAGGAATTGAATGATGTTGGAAAGAGTGTGCTGAGAAAGATGTCATTAGCGTTAGCAATCGATGCTGCAGTTAGAAGAAAATTACTGCTGCGGGAACTCATACTATATTCATTCATACTAGCAAGTTTACTACAAAACCCAGAAGACGGAAAGTCAATTGAAAGGTCAATGGAGAAATTCATCGATGATTACTATGAAGTAATGCCATCTTGTCTGTTCTTCCACCCGGACTTGATGTTTCTCAAAAATATTGTTATGGATCATGATTTATACGACAAGAATGGATTATGCAAGTAAAGGATTTTTTGGATGAAATGGAACCCGTTACTTGAAAATGTCCCCTTCTGTGCAATGCGGCATCCAAAGTCAAATCGCTGCAATCAAATCACCAACTTTTTACTGAAAACTTGCAAAGGGAAGTGCACCAGCTAATAATTCATCATTTAAATTGCAAGCTTCAGAAATAATTTCATTTTGTGACTTTCTATCCCGCTCTTGAGTCATATTGATCCATAGAGCTCTCGAGTCTATCGATGTTTAACTATTTTTATTACTTGGAAACTATTCCAGCCAGGCTACGGTGAATGAATTTCAAAAACGTAGTAAGATGTTTGTATAGATTTCTTTCACATTCTTAACACTATTTTAAACCTGCAGCCGTAGACAGAGCTAAGGAGAGGTTGCTGCAACTTGGTGTGCCCCCTAATTTTACTTTCCCATGCAACGCCAGACGTCCAGACTTCCCTACTCTTGTCATGCTGGCATATGAGTGTATATGCTACCTGTGCAACTAACGATGGAAATTTGTAATTTAAAAAATATTACTAACGATGGATGTTCGTTTTATTGCTTGTACCCTGATGCCCCGTAATTTTTTAATAAAAAACATGTCAACAGTTGATCAATGTGTCCAATGTTTTCCTGAAAGACAGTATGTTACTTCGAGCGTTTTGTTTAAACTGAGAAGCATCATTTTCCAATCTTTTTTGAAAAAGTAACCAACTTAAGTTTATTAAGTTTGCATAATGCGTTTTTGTTAAACCTTGAAATTGCTCTTTCAATAAAAGTTTTTCTGTCGGAAATAAGTCATCCAGAAAAAATATCGTTGATTTGTCCATCGGTCGCTGTCCAAACCCCACACAATATATTTGTTTTCTAAAAATATAGTTTTTCTATCCCAAAAAATTACCGAATAACGTTTGTTTAATAAGTAATGGAGCCGCCATTAAGTGTTTAGATTTTATGGATAGGTGACTTGAGGAAAATGCATTGCAAATAGTGTCATGCGTGTAGTACGAAATTATACGTTAACTGAAAGAATTTTCAGGTGACAACATTCTACCATGAAAAACTAAGATACACTAAATAAATACTCAAAGGCTTGGGTAGGTGAAAACAAAGGAAAAGAAAAAAATGCGCGTTAAATCCTCGTTCCAATTTTTGCTTGTTGCCAAGTTTATAAGAGAAAATGAAGGTACGCTAAGTAATGAAAAAACATCTGTCCTAATTTTCTTTAAACAGAATCAGTATTTCTAGAGTATAAATTATTGGTGAGTTCTGACTAGCCAAAATTGTCTGTTCATTGGCGGAACGAACCCGAAAATTTAAATCTGGCAACTCCGGTTGGAGAGTATGAAAATCCATAGAGAAGGGAGGAGCTATCTAGTAGACGAAACAATTTCTTCTTCTTATTTATTAGTCATTTCGCTCAGGCGCGTCCCCGTCCTCGTGTCAACTTCCCAAACATATGTAATTTGCAAAATAAATTTTATAACCCGACCCATTTCCGATCAAAATAATTTCCTGGTCTGGCTTGTTTAAGATTTTTTTAACGTGTTAACTCCTATAGTGATTTTTTCCAAAACCTCACAAAAGATTAAAAGAAGAGTTGAGGTGCCAAGATTATTTTGGCATCAGGTCTTGGACTAATATCATCTTTACTTAGTTCATGAATGCAGAGTTTTCTTCCAGAAACAGCTCTAAATCAGTTTTCCTTTTTTCTAATAGTAGAGACATCACTGTTGGGAGATAAAGCAAGGGACCATTTTCTGGTAAGAGTCACGGGGGCAGATAGGCTGGATTTTGACTTTGTAATATTATACTGGTTTTTCTGTCTTGCAAAACTCTAATTTCAAAACTCCTATTACTGAGCGCCGGATGCCGTTATCACTTATATGTTGTCACTGTACTGGGCAGACTGGGAATTACTCCGTTATTCTTTGCAAGTTTTTTGCGATTATGAGGAGCTTCGCATTGCTTGCGTTCATCTATATTTGGAGTTTAGAGATAAGGACCATGTAGTAGTTAGTAGTACCTTAGGCTAATGGTATCGCTGGCGGCATGTGGCACAGAAGTGGAAGTTTGCATGTTATTACTCCCGGATACTTCTCATTTTGTCTGGGTTTTGGCTTAGATAGAATCGGCGCTATGCATGAGCGGTGATGGAGTGCTAAGAAGTTCAGTGGCAAAATCTCCAGTATCCAGAATCGATTCGTTTCCTTCAATGGGTTGTCCGGGTACCATAATCTTGAAGAGAGAGAAACAAAAAAAAGTGTTGATTGTTGAAATCCATTGTAGAATAAACATGATATAATCAAGTCTTTATTTTACTTTTAATCAAATGGGAACGATGAGTTTGTTTTCAAGACAAGAAAAAAAATATATAAATATATTTCAAAACAAAAAAAAAAAAAAAAAGAAGATCATGAAGCGTTATCCCCCAAAAAAAGACGCCATGTTTTGGCGCGTGTTAGTTGACTAGTCTCGTGTGTGGTGTGTGTTTGCACACGTGCTACTGCTAAAACGAAAAGAAGTTTTTGTTAGCTTCTTCTAATGAAAAATGGTTGGAAATTCATCTAGTTTGAATAAAAGGGTATATAAAAATGTGGTAGTTTATATTCCTTGTGAAAGTCGTTGGAAACCCATTGAACAAGATGAAGAATTGAGCACAAAGATTTTGGAAAAATGGATAGTTGTTCGTCAACTGAATCACTCTAAAAGAACAATGATCGTCCCCAGCGTATACAGACTTTTTGCTAGATATTTTCTTAAAAGATTCGGATATGAAAATTCAAAGCAACTCAACTTTCGGCCTATAATTAAAAAAGTTTGGATGGTTCGTTAGGTTAGATAATCTAACCTAACGGTATCTTCTTTCAGTGACTTAGAACCGAATATGACCATTAAAACCATATACGTCAACAGGAAACATCTTAAATTTCATTACCATGTTTCATGGACCTGTCACTTTGACAGCTCAACAAATTTTCTGTGTTCTCAACCAAATTATTTTTTTTTTTTGTCAAAATAATTACTTTCTGACTAAAATCAATGGCCTGGAAACGAATATGACCATAAACACCCTATGCATCTGAAGGAAATATCCTTAATTTCATTACCATGTTTTAAAACCCTGTCATTTGACAAAGTTTCTGGGTTTTCTGGTTTAAAGCTAATAAAAAGGATTTCTGAGTTTTAAAATAATTCAGACGAGAAAATCTTGATTAAAAAAAGTAAAAAACACAAGAAGATAAAAAAAAATGATAAGGGGACCCATTTCTGGGTTAGCCACCCCCTTATCAGATCCAACACAAGTTACATGAATTAAAATAAACTGACTAGGTGAGGGGACCCACTTTCGTGGGTAAATCCACCCCCCCCCCCACCTATCTTTCATCCAACAAAGAGTTTCTGGAAGGGGAGCCATCTTTTTGATAAAAGATTGGGTAATCCACCCCCTTCCCATTCTCTTTTAAAAAGCAAATTATAAACGTCTTCTGACCACTTGTCCACTCTCCAAAGTAGACACGTAGTAAATTTGACCAACCACCCCTTGGTGCCTGGCATTTACGACCTCTTGCACAGCTGCTCGAGCCTCAGCTACCCCACCTCCTTCCTCGATCGGAACAACTGGGATAGGATTAGCTATGGCTCGAACAGCCATTTCATTACCCAGCATCAATACGTATGCATCGTGTAAATCGTAATAACGCGGCAAATCCTCCGTAAGTTTTCTCAACTCAGAATCCAAATCGTTGGCACTATTCCATGGTCTGAGTGTCTGACGACGAAGATACTTAATACTAGCCTCTTGTTTGTCATACAAGATGTCAAATTGACCTCAAGATCAGGATACAAATCAGCTTTAAAGTAATCATAAACCCTTTTTACAGTCCCCTTGTTAAAATCGATGATATGATCAAACATCCTCAGATGACACAAGGCTACCCTGGTAACACGCCACAAAGTGATAATTGATTCCATTTTCGGGGTAACAATGTGAGGACATGGTCTTCTAGCTCCGGGTTTCTTTTTACACTCTCTCAGGTTCTTTATGGCCGTCCCATTTCCATCCATCATGAACTTGGCAAAGGCACACCTCAAAACACCTTGTTTGAGATAGTACACATGCCCATTTTCGCTCTGGTAAAAAAATGGATCACCATTCATTCGGTAAAACGGCTTGTATAACACGCCTTCATGCTCTAGTTGGTTGAAGGGAACAGCCATTTTCTTTTTTGAGATCAAAAGCCTATTGAAAAAATAAAAAAAAGCGCGAGCACGATTTTGACACGTCTGATCTGTGCGAGTGAAAAGTTAGAAGTGACACTATGGAAATTGTCTCACTTTCAATATAATAGAAAAATTGTATTTTTGCATCTAATATACTCGGCAGTAACTGAGAATCACAAAAAACATCACCTTTTTTGGTTATTACTATCCGAAAAATCATTACAAGATTTTGTACACTTTCGCCAATTTTGACAGTTCAATTTTTTTACAGTTCAATATTTTCTTTAATAAGTCATTGGAAAAAATATTTCCAGACTAAATTTACCTTCCTGGAAACGAATATGACAACGGATTACCTTTACGATAAACCAAAACGTCCATATTTCATTACCAGGTTTCTGGAATCTACACACTTTCACCCTTTATGGCTGAGCTTTGACGATTTGACATTTTCCCAAAATCTGATATCAGAAATATAGTTTTCTGACTAAACTCGCCTCTGTAGACGCAAATATGATTATTTATAATTTCTGTAACCAACAGAAATATATTTAAAATCATTACCAGGTTTTTTACCTCTGACACTGTGACCTATGTTTGACAGTTCAACATATCCTCACAACACATTTAAACAACGATATTTTCCGACTAATTTATCTGCCTGGAAACGAATATGATGACGTTTTACCCATACGGTCCATAAAAACGTCTGGAATTCAATACCAGATTTTCGTGATCTGTGTATTTATGCTTTCACGGCCATCTTTTTTGACAATTCATCATATTATTAAAAATATTATCAGAAATATTGTTTTCTGACTAAATTCGCCTCTGTAGACGCGAATATGATTATTAAAACTTTCTGGAACCAACAGAAATATATTTAAAATCATTACCAGGTTTTTTAACTTTGACACGATGACCTGTATTTGACAGTTCTACATATCCTCTCAACACATTTAAACAACGATATTTTCCGACTAATTCCACCCTCCTGGAAACGAATATCATGACGTTTTACCTATACGGGCCACAAAAACGTCGTGAATTCAATACCAGATTTTCGTGATCTGTACTTTTCACGGCCATTTTTTTGACAGTTCAGTATATTATTATAAATATTATCAGAAATATTATTTTCTGACTAAATTCGCCTCTGTAGACGCGAATATGATTATTAAAACCCTCTATAATCAACAGAAATATATTTGAAATCATTACCAGGTCTTTTAAATTTAACACTGTAATCTGTGTTTGACAGTTCAACATATTCTCACAACACATGTAAACAACGATATTTTCCGACTAATCCCACCTGCCTGGAAACGAATATGACAACGGTTTACCTATACGGTTTGAAAAAACATCTTAAATTTAATACCGTTAGATATAAAAATTAATCTAACTTAGATTAATTTTTGAAAATATTTCTATTAATTTTTTTCTAAATATTTAAGAACTTGACAAAGCCCGCACTAAAAAAATTTACAATCTTTACCTGGCTAAAAAACGGGAAATTGTTAACACAAAGAAACTCATTGATGATGAAATTTACATTTTGGTGAAGGAGAGAATGGAATTGATTTTGAGTATAATATCCGAAACCAAGAAAGACGTATTGGAATTTTTCAACTACTTTTAAAAAGTATTATATATGTTTGTTTTTTTTACTTCGTCGTTTAGTCATTATTACTTTTTGATCTAATTGATTTGAACTGCATTTTTTTAGGATATCATAGAATTCGTCAACATTTTTCCTGAAAACTATAAAAGTTTAAAGCCGACGTATGATCTTGAGGTAGACTGGGGAGAAGATAAGGAGAAATTTGCTCAACTGGCAACTGGTACTCAAGACTTGGTGATTATTGAAGAAGAACGTGAACATGTTGAGGGTTCTGGCTTGCTTTCAAATTACACAGAAAATGACAAGATCCAAATCAAACGCAAGCTTTCAACTGAAGTTCATCAGCCTATAATCCATGAAGAAGAACGAAATGATGAACGTGTTGATGATTCTTACCAATTGCCAAATTATACAGAAAAAGACAACAAGGCAACCAAAAGCAAGCTTGCTACTTAAGTTAATCAGCCTAGGATAACAAATTACTTTACGGCTAAGAAACCACGAATTGAAGTTGCCATTGATATTCCTCAAGTTCAAAGAGAACCACCAAATGTCGCTACCAATGTTTTTTATTGCACATGTGGCCTTCCCGCTTACAAAAACAGAAAACTACGTTACTTCTAAGGCAAAACATATAAAAAATTCTGGCCGTTCTTACTATTACTGTTAAAAAACTGTTAAGCCTGTTGGGGTTAAACGCAGTGCTTTAAGTGCCGCTGATTTGGCTGTGTACGAAGATGCCTGCGACTTCTACGTTCCACCTGTTCCAGTTTGAACATTTGAGTCATATTTGTCTAATTTTCTACACCTTATTCAAGAAGTAAATACAAAACACATGTTAAATTCCATTTTGATATGATTCATGCATTTGTTATTGAGGATATGATTTATGCATTTGCTATTGAGGCTGTAGGGGGTTGCACGAACTAACCAGTAAAGTACACGGCGGCAAAGCCTGTCTTCTGAACCGAATTATATGAAGCGAATTCGATGCGAAGAACATTTCCTTCAGAAGTCACGACGGGAGGTAGGTGAGTTCCACAGAAGATGCCGTGTTTCCTTAGTTCGTTTTCACTTAACTTGCTCCTCACTTCTTCGTGATCTTATTCGCAGTCTTGCTGAAAATTTAAAAAAAATAAGCACGCACAGAACATGTAATTAGTATTCACAAAATTTCATTCAAGGTTAGAAAAATCAAAATGGTCTGTCTCGTGTTTTCAGACAGGTAAGAACTTGCGAATCATTTTCCATTTTTCTAATCAAAATCCCATCTAAAGCTTCAAACTTACGTTGTTTTTCTTCCAAATCAAAGTGCGTGTAATTAAGGTTAATTTGATACTGAGACGGGTCGAATATCTCCCAAATGCAGTGTTTGTTGCTTGGATACAAATCTGGGAAGGACTGATTATTGTCCAGTTGGGTGAGTCGATCAACCCACCGCAGGCATCTGTGATGAATACATTGTAAAATTATGTGTTATTTAAAGCATAAATACGCGAATATCTAATGTTAAAAAAATATTATTTTGTTTTATTTTTCTTTATAAGGTAATCAACTATTGGGGGGAATCATTTTTTCAAAGATACATACCTTTTGCCACGCCACATAAAAATCAGTCGATATTCGGTTTCTCAGATTCGGGAATTTCAACAGAAGTATCATTTTTGCAGTTTTGGCACTTTGCCAACAACTCATCCCCCGAAAATATGGTGAAGTCATTCTTTACTCTACCCTTTTCATATGTGACACCATAACTGATGTAGCGCACTTTTCCGAATCAATTCTCATTCGCTTCAATTCCCTAAGGTTTTGCGCCTTTAATTAAAAATTATAAATGTAATTTTAAAAAAATTATTATTATTACATATGAATGTATGTTTACATATGTTTATATATATATTATTATTATTATTATTATTATAAATGTAATTTAAATTTAGAAAAAAATCTATTTTACTTACGTGATTAGAAAGTTTCCCCCTCAGATCACTGGGGAAGTTAGCAACATAAGCAAAATGCATATCCCGGTTCATATGAAACAAAAATAGATCCTTAATATGTGATGCTGGTAAGTGTTAACCCTCTCCGTTTATTTTGTATCTGTAAATCTGTCAAAAAAGAGTTTGGTATGTTAATTTTTACAATATTAATGTATTTTTTTAATGATTTTCTAGGCTGACGAATGAACGGGATTGACGGACTATCGAATATGTATACAAAGGACGGGTGTAATTTATACTACACGGTTCCTGCTTTAAAGAATTTGAAAATTGTGCTCTAGTGCTCTACAACTGATAAACAAATGGTTAAATCCCTTTTTTAAATAATCCAACTGACAGAAAAAATATTGACAACAAACCTAATATTTGGGAGAAAAAATGATTACGACTCTGAGTGGAGCAGTAGAAAGGTGTGAGAAATAGAAAAATGCAAATATTGGGATATGCTACGACACTGACAGAACAAGTGATAGGAGCTGGGTAAGGGAAAGTATGCACAGGTAACGAAAAAAAAGACAGACTGTAAAAAAATTAACAAATTCTAAACATAATGATATTCCACCGAGCCAATATTTACTCAAAGCCGAGATAAATCAATTTTTTTTTAACAAACAAAAATAATAAAAAAATCAGAAATAGTGGGTGCTGAAGTTTTTGTTGTAGTTGGAGGTTGGGATCATTCAAAAATCCGTAGATTTCGTCAACGCTGCAAGAAAAATTATGTGCTAGTTGTGGGCCACTCCAGTGTTCTTTGTGCAATTTCACAACTTCTAGTCGCTGTTCCAATTGCAATGCATTACTTTTTCTTAACAATGCATTATACGATGGATGGGTGTTAGCCCGAGAATAGTAAGGCTCTTTGCTATCCCTGTGGACAAAAAAAATACACGGACATTTTGTTTCATTTCAGTAATTTTCATCAAAACCTTATAAAAGATAAGGTATACCTAAAGGTCCCACTTAACTTGTTTTCCACCCCTGGAGTTCACAAGGTTCCGGTGTCAAAATTTTCTGTCAAAATCGAAATTGCCACTGTCCTTAAATACCAGTTCATGAACTAGTGTCGCCAGGAAGCCGTCAAAACTAACATTCCTCTGTACAGCAGACTGATGCGCTCCTTGTCCATGGTAAAAACAGGCCACATGAGTTTCCCCTTATTGCTGGTGATGAACAGATTGTTCCTTGAGAGCGTGTCCGTAATCTCGGTGTAATTCTTGATTCCCAACTGACTATGAATGATCAAATTCGATCGATTTGTAACAAATCCTATTTCCATCTGCACCATATTGCCCAGATTAAGAAGTTTCTCTTTGTCTCTGCCCTAGCTCAGCTTGTTCATGCTTTTGTAACTTCCACACTTGATTATGGTAATTCCCTCCTTGTTGAGATTCCTTCTTATCACCTTGATAAATTGCAGCGAGTGAAAAATGCCGCTGCAAGATTGATCTCAGGTAAGAATAAGTTTGATAACATTACTGATGTACTGATCAAGCTACATTGGCCTCCTGTTTCCTCCCGGATAGTTTTTTAAGATTCCTACCCTGAAATATCGTTGTTTGAATAACTGTGCTCCCGTGTATCTTCCCACGCTAATCGCAATATCGATCATTTCTTGACTTGATTGTACCAAAAACGAATCTTGTGTATTCGGGTGATTGATTCTGTCTCAGTTTCGTTCAGACCCTGCAAACCCACTTGTTCAAAATTTAATACCCAAATGTAAAATAATATATTTACTCCTTTGCTCTGTAGTGCTGAGCCTAGCGCCTTTGATCACCTAGCTGTGTAAAAGGCGCTCTACAAATCAATACATTATTATTATTATGATTATTACAGCATCTACATGCTGGCTCTATGAAGATTTCCTGGCAGTCCTCCTGTGCAATTTCCCTCCATTCGCAGTAAATTATAACGGGCTCGTCACGCAAGTGTGCCAGAAAACCCCCGAGATGCCCAACACTTCGCACAGCTAATTGCCTTCAACAATCGCTACCGGTAAAGTTTTAAAATTATTTGAATGCGTACGATAGCCTAGTGATAGTTTTTTTTGTTAGGATGAATATGAATGGGGACAAATTATATTACCAAGGACGTGTCAACCGGGGATGGCGAGGCTTTTTTTATAAACTTGGGCAGTTTACCCGCTCTAATTGAAGCTGCCGAGATCCACTCTGCGCCACGAGGTTTTTACCAGCTAGAAGTTCTACATGTGTTAGCTAGCATTTAATACGGTAAAAATTATATGATTGTGCGATTTATTCTCACCGATTTAATTATTCAATTCAAAGTGCCTCATTTTTGATGAGGCGAAGATGTAGGACGTTTACAAAGCTTGTCTCCGTCGGGTTGTGGAAGTAGGGTAGACCGGGGCGTTCGTGGACAGGGGCAATTGTAGACAGTGGACTTTTCTACTAGTTATTATGAATGGATTTTTTTTTTATTTTTAGCCCTATGTTAAGCATAGAAACATGCTTGCCTCCACGAATTTTTATCAAAAAGTAACAAAAATTGTAGGAGCTACGCTAAGAAAAGTAACTTTTTCATTTTTTCCGTTAGAATTTTTTTCCCCCTTGGCATGTTATTATTCAAATATCCCTTCTGTTTTTCATCAAAATGAAATAAAAAAATTATGGTTCAAAAGCCAATTCATTTTTGCTTTTAGTGTTATTTTTTTTTATTTTCTACGTTACTTTGTCTACTTGTAATTAAATAAAATGTAGAAATGTTTTTTTCGGGGTAACTATGGACGGCAAAAAACGGGGTATGTTGGGACAGTTTAGAACCATGCAACCAGATGGCGTTAAGCCCCGCCCCTCAAAATAACATGCAGAAAATGGTTTTAATTTTAAAATATTTTTTTCTTAACTTTTAAACATCGTAAGTAACTTCATACCATTCGAAAGAAAATTAATTTCTTTTTCGAATGGTACCACTTTTGTATTTCAATTTAACTATTTTTATGCCATTAAATCAAAAAATTGGCCTGTCCAAAAAATGCTCCGCCCGACTTGGAAAAAATGCATTTCACTTCAAAAATAATAACTAAATAACTAATAAACCAAATGAAATTTAGAAAACAGATTTGAACACAAGGGAAAAATGGCTATCAAAGGGTTGTTTTTGAAAAAATTTTATTTATATTTTAGACAGCAAAAATTCACTTAAATTGGGCAAACTACTATTTTGTCCACTAACGCCCCGGTCTACCCTATGCCAAAAACATACTGGTAGGACTCCGCAGCCCACGCTAATCGTCTCAGACTACGAATTTACTATATTGCAGGCCACGAAAACATTTTTTCCCTACGGGAAGGGCACGGGGCTGCTACTATCATTCCGGGATGGTTATTATATAGGTTTATTCTAACACTCTCTAAATGTGCGATTAATATATTTTCTAATTTTCAGGCTATGTATCGATATGCTACTCATATTGGATTGGGCCCGGCATATAGGACCAACGAGGAAGTCAGCAGACTGGTAAAAATGGCGATAGCGCTAGCCTTGCTCCTGTTCAACGAAGCTAGAGAGGATTTTCAGGCAAGTTGTCATAGACCTTATTCTCCCCCCCCCCCAAAGGGTCAAGTTTAGGACCGATTAGGCCGGATTGGTGTCTGTAAAAGGGCGGGTAGAAAAAAAGCTCGGGTAGGGCGCGTACAAAAAGGGCGGATACTACGCCCTTTTACAAAGCCAACCCGTAACGATAGTAACCAATGAAAGCCTAGATTTTCACCTGTTTCGCTACTCTTCTGGTGTCAGAAAAAGGAACGAATCCTTTCCCTAAGGCAGAAATATCTTCATAGAAATATCATCATAGGACAAAAAATTTGCCCGAGCAGCTCCTCCTCCATTTCTCCTTCAGTCTTTTACATAACATAATGAATCTACCAATTTGCAAACATTTGCGTACTTACAAATACTCATCGGAACGCTTGACATGCTTTTATCTATACAAAAAAAGAAGCCTAATTTGGCGTCAATTTTTCCCAAATAGGGTGCAAATGCATAAGTGCTGCTGCTGCTTGTATACTTATATGTTAGTGAAAGAGATACCATTAACCTAGTGTTGCATATTCTTCAGTTCTTCACTAATAATATCTGTTTTTATATGCTGTTATTTTCCTTTTTTGGTTTTTTTTTGCTTTGTTGTTTTCGGTGGCTGCTTTTTTGGAAAGGACACAAATAAAGATGTTTTTAGATCCTTTTGGATCTACAATGTTCGTGTGCAACAAGGTTTCTTTCTTTTATTTTATTTTTTTTATAAAATTAGATTTTCGGATATTTCAATATTCCTTTGCAAGTTTGCATTTCACTTGTATATTTTTCACATCCAACATTCAGTATCGCGATTCTCAAAAAAAATGCGCAAACTCTATTTTTTTTCAAGGTCTAACGCTTTCAAATCGTACTTGTCATTCAGTATAATATTTTTACATCTCGAAATTGAAATTATTTTTAGAGAACTTTGGTCAATCATCAATGTTTTGATACCTTGTATCGTCACCGAATACACAGCGCAAAAATGTAAACTCCTCTGTGTTCTGGAATCGACCGCATTGTGCAGTTTCCTTAAGAAAATCGTCGCTTATAAAATGACAACAGCAAAAGATAATTTTGACTAAAGAAAAATGCAATAAAAAATATTTTAGGGTGTCGGATGAAAGTTCCGGGCCGCAAAAACCAACACACTTAAGTTCATTGCTGAAAACCAACTGTTTTTCTTCCATTATCGGTAAATGGTTTAGCTTACTTTAAGTCATAATAGACAAATCTTTATTGCTAATGCAATGGGTTTCATATAAGGAAAGGTAGGTCAAATTGGGACACAACCTTATGATGACCGAAATGTCGACACTTATTTCAACGTGAAGGGATTCCAGCGATGCTCCAATAATCTCTAATATCGGAACCAATTTGTAATGAAATAATAGGCTTTTGTCCGTTAATATATCGTTGGAATCTTCTTTACTCGTTTCTTTATTCAGAATTAAAAATCGAAGTTCTTTTAAATGCCCCACAAAGCGCAAAAGATCCGTGTTCAACAATTCCTTCTCAGTGATGCATAAACTATACAGAGAAACGCAGAGCTGGATCACCATTTGTCCAAGACAATCACTTCTACGTAATGAATTAAAATTAATAAAATTTCTTAAACGGCCGAAGGATAAATTTGAATTAGTTTGCGTAGTTAATTTAGTGTAGAATATGTTAGGTTTCTTAGTCGTCGATAACAGTCGACGTAATTGTATTACAAGAGAGCCAGATGTGTACACGCCACCATATACCAACGAAGCGTAAACTAGACTGCCGGCGGTGAGCTTGGCCGGGGAAGAAGGGGGAGAGAAACATCTGCCGGTCGGTGGGGAAAACCCATAAGACGCGTACATAACAACCCTTCCCAAGCTGTTGCGTTACAACAAACGACAAAAGCTTAACACACAGAGACAGGAAATGACATGATACACAATGGCGGAACACAATACGACAACATACGACAATTTCCCTTCCTCCGAATTTCTGAACCAACTCGCCGCAACGCCATCTCTGGAGCTTGCCATGCGTAGCTCAGGCTCTCTTGCAGGCGTGACTTCTCCTGGTGTACTTCATGGTAGGAGGATGGGAAAGAGTTAAACGTGGTCTCAACTCGGAAAAACCGTGCCGCAGCCCAAGGGAAATTTTCTTATGGAGTGAACAGACCTCACCTTTCATGGCTCTGCAAAAGTTCTGTGGCTGTGTGCATCAGAAACATTTTTTCAAATTACAAATAACCCGCAAACGCGCATTGTTAAAGTATAGTAAACAATAGTTAGTCAAACCCAATAATAAAAGTTCAATTTGTTTTACTTACGCAATTGATGAAAAGGATTAATTTTGATTTCTTGGCGATAGCCGATAATCGATTATTGTGGACTCCATTTCACCATTTGAGGCATTTGCCATTTTGGAAAAATTTCCCAAATCTCTTATAAATTAATAATAACAATTTTAAAATATATTTCACCAGGTGTTATTGTGGAAGAATTATTTAAGTTAATATTATTTATATTTATACCTCCTTTCTCATTGATTGATTTTGACGACACCGTTCATCATTCCATTCGACTTGTCCATCAATAAACATAAACAGCTTGCCTCGATTGTGCAATAAATACACTCTAAACACAACGTAAGAAGAGGTTTAAGTATTGATTTTGGCATCCTAACACAATGCAAAACTATCAAAGACTGATGTTAGACTTGGATATTTGGATGATAGACTAAAAAAAATAGCGACGACTATACTGGCGATTTCGAGATAAGTGGATAAAATACCCGGAAAATATCCAAAGTCCTGAGGGACTTGTTTTCGCAGAATAAGAAGGTAATTCAAAATAATCAAATCACACGGGACATAAGAATCTCAAATGTATATGGCGATATCAGTTGAGAGTTGGAACACATTTGAAAAATATAGTGGTATATAAACAAAAAAAATTCTCTGTAATCCCCAAAACGGTTTACTATAGGGAGAGCGGGGTTGGATGGGACAAAAAAATTAACACCGAATGAACTTCCTATATCTTTTTTAATATAAAGAATTAAGAAAATGTTTTAAATGAACTTTAAAGGCATTTATTTAATCTTTCTAAATCTATTTTTAAATTTAATTTATCTTTAAAAATGCATGAGCGGGAATGTTAATAATGATGTGACTTCGCTTATAAAAATCACTTTTTACACGGGGTTGCTTGGGACAATCTTCTTAATGTTAGTTTAAGTGCATAAAATGACGAAAAAATAACAAAACTGGTATACCCATTTTGTGCGAAATTCCATTTTCTTTGCAACCATGTACATATTATGCACGAAAAACACATTTTACGTTTAGAAATCTTAAAAAAAACAAAATTTTTTCTCAAAAACGAGAATTTTCCAATCGATAGCTGGCTGCTAATAATCGATTCATTCTTGTCTGCTTGTAGCTTGTCTGTTTAGTTATCGATAGTTAATAAATAGTTAATCGAACCTTCCCAAAATTAGTCCCAACCAACCCCGTTCTTGCTGTCCCACCCAACCCCGCTCAAGGTACCCCAACGTTTTCGTTTATTGCGAACGAACGAAGGGCCCTACGTACATTTTGCAAAAAGCAAAATGGAAGAGGAAGAAATTTCCTTTAAAATGGTGTAATTACATTTAAATGAACAAAGTTATATAAACACCTTTTTTTACAAAATAAAAAGGCAAAAGCTAAACCCAAAACGGTAAAACACATTTTTGCCGTTTCCCATAGAAAAAATGGATGGAAATTTACAAAAATTTGTGAGCATATGCATCACACACTCATTAATACGGGGCTAAGAGAATTTTTCCTGTCATTACAGGAACTTACACAAAACCTCTCTGTCCCACCCAACCCCTGTCCCATCCAACCCCGCTCTCCCCTACTCCCTTAGAAATATGTCCACTTTGAAAGTGGACAATATTGTCTCGCGTCGGTCTCGAAGTCCTAACTTTGCTCACACACACCATAGGGTATTTTTTTATATAATGATGGAAATGAAATGAACAAATAGCTCAGTTGGTAGAGCAACAGACTGTCTATCCAAAATCGGTGTTAAGTTCAGTGGGTTCGATTCTGTTTTAAGGCTGATTAGAAATTAGAAAAGATTTTATATACGAACATAATTTCAATTTCCGCCCTTTAATGACTTCAAAGGGGTGCGGGTGGCCTTGCTTTGTAAGAGATAATTTTTTTTAAGCTTCTTTTTCTCTTAAGCTTTTTTCAGTTTTAGAAAATGGGGTATATATGTCTACTATTTTAGAAGACAATAATGTCCGCGAAAAAAGGCGAAAAAAAGGTAACATATTTGTCCTAAACGGGGTTTCTGGACAATATTGTCCGTAAAAAAGTGGACATATTTCTTAGGGAGTAGCTATTAATTCATCGGCATCTTGCGGCAACTTGCAATCTCCATTTCTATTCGGTCGCTTGTTTTTTTATTTTTTATTTTACAGTATTATTTCATTCATTGTTGCGGATCAAGATTTATCATACCGAAAACATAATGTGCAGGATCAACAATTTTTAGGACCTATTTTACTACCATGTAGGTTATATTAAACCGCATTAAAAAAAAGTCGAATATGCGCAAAAATAATACGTAATGCTAACTAGAGCAGGCGAGCCCCTGAATATTCACTACATGCATTGGAGACTAATTATAGCACCAAATGAGAGGGCATGCAAGACATTTGGTATCGGCAGTCGCGTGATCATTTTTTGTTTTCTTGTGCGTCCTGCCAAGATTATTTCGAGAGCTGTAAGGAAGCCAACTGCACAACACCAACTCAAATGTATAGGCGGTCCAAGTTTAAAGCTAAATGGGTGTATAGTATACAGGGGTGTGTGAACATGTACCGTTGACTACCTCAGTTGAGGCCGACTCTTCGCACGATAAACAGAAGTTGAAATTGTATAGTACCATGGCGCTCCATCAGAGATTAGGAATTCAACATCTGCGAATATTTTCTAATTTAATTTACCAGCAGCAAGCACAACTGAATATTAATCGAAATCAATCGGCTTTGGCCTCGTCTGATAACCCAAGGATCTTGATCACCGGTAAATAGTTTAAATGCATGGAATTTATTACATCCATAATGATGAAAGATTTTTATTGAATTATTTTGATAATAATTTCAGGTGGTTTGGGTCAGCTTGGAACTGGATTAGCAACAATTCTGCGCCAAAAATATGGCAAAGATAACGTGATCATGTCCGACATTCTTAAACCATCCAAAGAAGTGGTTGAAGCCGGTAATTTATTGACGCCAGTCAACATCATATATCTTAAACTATAACGATGCGATTCTAAAACGTATAATGTCTTTAAAGGACCGTATATTTTTGCCGATATCCTGGACTTTAAATGTCTTCAAGAAATGGTTGTTAACAACCGCATTGATTGGATCATTCACTTTAGCGCTTTGCTGAGTGCCGTTGGGGAGCAGAACGTTCCGTTGGCCATTCGAGTCAACATCGAAGGTAGGACAAGCGCATGGTGTGACCTATTTTTAGCTTCCATAGTTACCCTAAATTATAAGAGCAACTATATAGGTCAGTAAACAGCATGTTTTGGCTGCAATCTTTGATTTGTTTATCATTTTTGCAGGATTGCATAATGTTATGGAATTGGCCAAACAGTATCGCCTTCGGATATTTGTTCCTTCTACCATCGGTGCTTTTGGTCCCGAATCACCACGCAATCCAACGCCAAATTTGACCATTCAGAGACCGAAAACTATTTACGGTGTTTCAAAAGTATGATCCCTATAAATATGGTCCCTTTATGGACAACAGTATGTTGCCAAATTCTTCAAAAGTATATGAACATTCAAAAATCACCTTTTGTCCATAACAACTTGGATAGGTTCATGGAGAATTATTAGGAGAGTACTACCACCATAAATTCGGACTCGATTTCAGGTGTCTCAGGTTTCCTGGTGTCATCTCGAGCGATACCAACCCAGGCGGAGGAACTACCGGTATCTATTCAAATTATTCCCATCAACTTGTCGTCAATTGAACTAATAACCCATGGTCAATTTCAAATAGATTACGCTGTTCAGATTTTCCACGACGCCCTGAAAACTCGCCAGTTTCAGTGCTACCTTAAACCGGATACTCGTCTGCCAATGATGTACATCACTGACGCATTGAGGTGATTTTTAAAAATCGTCAACATATTAAACTTAATTCTGACTGAATTCGTCGTATATTTCAGATCCCTCTGTGAATTTATGGCCTTACCTCCCGAAGCATTGAAGCAGCGAACATACAACGTCACAGCAATGAGCTTTACACCAGAAGAAATTGTCCGCAGCGTTCAAAGGTAAATTCTATTTCTTTCTTATTTAATATCAAATAAATTTATATCGCTCTTTTAATAAAGACACGTCCCAGAACTTCAAGTGACATACGCACCTGATTCGCGTCAACAAATTGGTAAGGGATTGCGTAAAAATTTGAAAAAGAAAACAAAGTGATTTAATACCAATTTCACGTTTTAGCTGATTCCTGGCCGCAGGTGTTCGATGACTCGGAAGCCAGAGCGGAATGGAACTGGAAGCCTCAATATGACATCGATGGAATGGTTGACATCATGATAAACGCACTCCGACCCAAATACCATCAGAAATGATTTGTTTATTTAACAGAAAGTCACAAACAAAACGTTGTTTTTAAACTGAAAATACTCTGTGCAAAAGTGCATTTTATTACAGAAACATAAAATATTAGCTCTCTGATACAGAGAATGATTAAGATGATAATCACAGTTAATAGACTATTAATTACAAAAGAATTACGAAAATAATTTCTTTAATTATAAACCTATTGGAACCTGCATGCACTCTTTTATATTGAGAGAGGTACATGTTGTTGTAATGTGAATAACTTCTTTTTATCTATAGAAAATAATATTCTTTATAAAATTGTAGAATAAAATTTGTTCCAATGATTCCTTCTAGTCTGTAAGAAACTGTATACCGCTTATGATTCTAAAATAATCTTCATCACTCATGTTATTAGTGCAAGCGACACTGCTGTAATACAGTATTATAAAATAATAAAATTGAGATTAAAATACATATATTTAATCAAACCGTCTGAAATTTTTATTTTGTGTGTCGTCAAAAATCAAATTGTTAATTTAAAAAAACAAAATTCTTTAACGGTCTCATCAACGAGCCAAAAATAAAAAAAAATCAGTTGAATCCTACGTCCAAGATTTATTGTCCTTTGAATTACACGCAGTCTAGTCTCGTAAAACGCCATACGATAAACGTGTAAACTAGGTGGTGATTTTTTAAGATAACGATAGACAGGCTATCCTCAATAACACACGTATACACAAAGATTGAATTCAAGTCGATGAAGGCAGATTTTTCATAGTGTTGGTGGATGTCAACCGTCAAAGTGTCTGGCCGTAATAATTTAGCCAATAAGACCTGTTTAATTGCGGGTTGAAGGGGTAAGTCCATCATAAAATCTCTGAAAATGTTTTTAAAATTTATTTTTAGGCTAAAAAAAAATGAAACTTTATTAACTAGTCGTATTGGTTTTGTCCAAATATTAATCCTTATTTATTTCTTCTTCGTACATTTAAATTCAATTTTGTGCGCTTAGTTTATTGCTGATGAATTGCATTTTTAAATCAGTAATCTTTATAGTTTACATTCAGTTGTTATAAACAATTGAATTGTAATTAAACAAAATGACAAATTGACGTAGACTGTAAAAATGTTATAGACCTTAATGCCTTAATCCTCTTATCATAGACGTAAATGAGTTTATCGCGATAAAAAATATTTGTTTTATCTGCTCCGATCTATTTACTATAGCCATAACAATAACATGACTGACACCAGTGACACGCCAAGCAAAATCGACGAGGATGTCGAAAAGGAGACCAAACAACCCCTGCCGGATGCACCAGTCTACGTTATCTCCACTACTGACCACCAACAACCTTTAGATAAAACCACAAACAACGTCAAAGATGCTGCCGAGGCAATTTAAAAAAAAAAAACCCTTAACATACTATTTCAATTTAAATTTATTATTATTTTCCATTCCAAATTGTGTTTTAGTTTCACAAAGTCATAAATCATGATCTTTCGCTCGAACACGGTGATAACTTGTCAGTCAAAAAGCCCAAAGGTCAGTTTATTATTACTTTGAATAAATATTGTTATTTATGTTCAATTCCATTATTTTCACCTTTATATGGCTCATCAGATTTGTTTGGTTCGCGACATGTTTTCGCTTTGATGGGATTTCTTGGTTTGGCATCGGTTTACATGATGCGAATCAATTTATCTGTGGCTATCGTGGACATGGTTAAAACCGGCCCAGCATCCGTCGATAACGCCACGTCCTTCTTCGGCAGAAGCGGAGGTACGAGTGCGAGCAACAATTCGGCCCAGTGCGAAGATCAAGGTTCCGAGAGCAGTGAAGTATGTATACTCTTTAAGTTTTGCCCTTTAATCAATTTGGTGAATTACAAACCAAATTATATTAAATACAGAGCAACGGCGAGTTCGATTGGGACGGTGAAACCCAAGGTCTGATTCTGGGAGCCTTTTTCTGGGGCTACATGGTGACACAGATTCCCGGAGGGATTTTAGCTGAGAAATATGGCGGCAAATACGTATTGGGCATTGGTATTCTTTTGACCGATTTTTTCTCCGTTCTGACTCCGTTCGCTGCACGACACGGTGGCGCTAATGCCGTTATAGCCATGCGAGTTTTAACCGGATTGGCCGAGGTAAATAATAAATGAAGTCATAGAAATCAATAACACACAAGAAACTCATTTGGCATGTGGCTTCACAAAGGGTGTGTCTTTTCCTGCGGCTAACAGTATGATTTCAAAATGGGTTCCTACTTTTGAAAGGACGACTATTGGCGCCTTCGTCTTGGCAGGTATGCAAAAGGATAAATTATCGCAATGTTTTTATATTTTTGTGTCAATTTGGCTCATTTTTAAAAAAAAGGAACTCAATTCGGAACTGTGATTATTATGCCTTTGGCGGGTGTGTTATGTTCCCTCGAGTTGGACAATGGTTGGCCACTAGCTTTTTACGTTCCAGGTGTCATCGGAGTTATTTGGTTCATCGGCTGGGTTTTCTTGGTTTACGATAGTCCCTCGGTGCATCCTCGAATTGCCGAAGACGAGAAACGTTACATTCTCGCTTCAACGGGAGTCGCAAAACCAATATCGGTCAGTTAAATTATATTGTTTCTTTAAAAAATTAAATAAGATACGAGTGTATTATTGGACATTATATAGATGTCAGAAACTCCTTGGAAAACAATTCTGACTTCCATACACTTGTGGGCTATTCTGGTCGCCCATTTGGGTCACAGCTGGGGACTTTCCATGTTACTCACAGAATTGCCCACTTACATGAAGACCGTCCTGCACTTTGACTTAAAAGCCGTAATATTTTTGTTTTTTTTAACTTTTCATTGTAAGTCTGTAAACCTTAAATGTTGTGTCAATAGAACGGAACGCTTTCGGCACTTCCTTATTTGGCCATGTGGCTCTTTTCCATCGCATTCAGTGTGTCTGCTGACGCAATTAGAAAAAACCAGATATTAAACACGACGCAAACTAGGAAGGTTTTCACTACCATCGGTAAATTTCAGTTAACTAACATCTTTTTGAATGATAGATTTAAAGTTCTTAGATTCTGTTCTTTCCGTGTATATTATAGGACTTTTATTACCAGCTTTCGGACTTATTGGAGTGAGCTATACAGGATGTGACAGAGTCGCCACTATCACTTTGGTAAATACAACGAAGAGGAAAAACATATAACAATTCGTATTTATGTTTTCTTGATTTCTTTTTCATTTAGCTCACTGTGTCGTGTGGTTTTAATGGAGCAATTTACTCTGGATTTTTGGTATGTTTCGTTCAGCATAGCCTCCACTTCATTTTTTAATAAGCTTTTATCGGCTTTTATCTAATAATAATGAATTTACAGGCTAATCACATCGACATCGCTTCTAATTTCGCCGGTACAATGATGGGCGTCACTAATTGCGTGGCAAGCATTTGTGGATTTTTGGCACCTTATATCGTCAATTTAATCGTGACTGAGTCGGTAATGACTTTTAATAACCATGATGCAGTTTTAAAATATTAATTAATCTTGATTTATTTCAAATGCATCATCCGTTCGACAACGAAGGGATCGTTAGATCAATGGCAAACGGTATTCTTCCTCTCGGCAGGTATTTACGCTGCCACCAATTTGTTTTACGTCATTTTTGGCACTGGCGTAGAGCAACCTTGGAACAAGATCAATCGTGTTCAGCCATTGGAACAAAGAAGAAACGAATCGATTTCCTCGACGTCAACGAGCTCTGACGAATCTAGTAAATCCAAGTGATACCCCGTGCAATTTCATAAGATTTCTTTACAGCCTTTTTCATGATTTAATTAAGAACGAAAAGGAATAATAAAATTTGAAAAAAAGTTTTCTGATATTTTGAATTGTAATTCATTTATATTTTATTTTAAAATGGTATTAAAACGTTGAGAGATATGTATTTCCTTTAATTTCCTTTTCCGCACCAAAATATTTGTTTGATTTAAATCCCATCATTCGAGAGTAAAATTGCAAACAAAACTTGCTGTTGTAACAAATATGCACATCGCACTATGAAAAGAAAGGCTTTTTCATACATCATTGATTTCATAACAAATAATGAAATCAATATCCTTTGGACTTCGGCCGCTTCCCCTTGATTTCTTTTTTCCTTGAAGGCTTGAACTATTTTTTGAATATATGTGTTCATTCCCGCCTAATTTTTTTGTCTTTTTCTACAATTAGTGCGATTCAATATCGCTAGATAGCGTCCATGATCACATGTTGCATGACATGTTGTCTGCATAGTTCATAGTACGTGTACTACCATCATCATGAAGGAGATGGTAGATTGGTAGCATGGTAGCATAGTCAATGGTGTATCGTTATTCAAGTGAAAGAAAATCAATTATTTGAATCTACTAGTAAGAAAACTTTCTAAGAATTTGAAATGGATCCACGTTTGTCACGTCTGTATGATGTGATTTCCCAAGCTATCAATGAAAACTCCGAAAACTCAGTTTCCGAGTTGAATTCCGTGGTTTTACCTTTCTACTCAGTGAGTGAAATCTTACTAGTAAGTTTATTGTACAAAGAACAAGATGAAACACTTCTTGTAATTGCCATGAAAAAGAAACAGTTTACGATTATTAATAAGTTAATGAAAATATTTGGGTGTTACTTAAAAATTGAAGTTGGACCTTCACCTGCTCGGTGTGATCCGGCATGTTTATTGGCTATTCAAGAACTCTTTTCTCATGAAATTCCTCTACCTGAAGTAATTGACAACATAATCCAAGATTTGAACTACACATGGTGGTTGCAGTTGCTTGCTTACTCTTTTATCATCAATACGTCCAGCAACTCTACAGGCCCATCTCGACAGGGAAAAGTTGATGCCTTGGAATTTATTGGTGCTTCATTGATGTTCGATTCAAGTGACTCAAGTGCTCCATTAACAGGACTGAAGTGTTGGAAAATAGCCATGACTCTTCGTTACTCCCCTGCAGATGGGGAGCTCCCTATTCCAAAGATACCTTTGCATGGTCTATTGGGGCTTTCTGGTGAAGTTTTGGGATCTGTAACTGAAATGGTGTCACTAGGAGAAATTGAAGAATGGGAACAGCAATTGACAAGGCAAAATTGGCCTTTACCACAAACCCTCCAAATTCAGGCTCTTCTCATCCAACATAGAATTTGCAGTGAAGAACATCCCAGACAAACTAGTCCCAGCTGTCTTTATATAAAAAAGTCTGTTAACACACGGCAATCGTTTGTTTGATAGTGGTAGGTATGACCATGCGATCAACACTTACTTGCTTGTCCTGGAACAAATGACTGGATTCGACCCGAAAATGACACATCCCAAAGCAATTGAAGATTACAATCTAACTCTTCGAAAATTGTCATCCTGTTTCAATAAATTGCTAAGGGAACCGCTCACTAGCCCAAAAAGAGAAAAACTTTCCCCGGCCAATATCGTGATGGCTATCAAGTTCTGCACCACGATTGCAAAGTGTTTTCCAAAACCCAAGAAAAATTATTCGAATTCACGGAATCATTCTATTTTCGTTGGACACATTTATGATTTTCTGATAATCTTAGTTGACGTTTATCCTCAAATGAATATTCAAGATAAGAAACAGTTGGAGGAACATATCTCCAGTTACATCAATTCAAACGAAAAAGACTCGTCCACTCTTTTGCATGCTGCAATTTGGCCTTATCAGTTCAACCTTAAAAGCATGAATCTGTTCCTTCGACTCGGTGCCGACCCAAATGCCACCGATATGAATGGACAAACGGCACTTCACATATTGGCCTCAAAATGGAGTTGGTACGATACGAAAAAACGAATTGTACGTGCAAGTATTTCAAACCCTGGTGAACGCAGGAGGTCATCTATATATGATGACACCAGAAGGTGAAACAGTAGTCAGCATCCTGAAGAAATGTGTAAGAGAAAATTCTTCTCATTATTCTTATTGCCACCCGTATTTGGAATCGATCATCAATGCCGTCCCACCTCTAACCTGCTTGTGTGCCCGAGTTATGCGTCAGCATGGAATTCCATTCAATGAAGATTATCAACTTCCATCCACTCTCCAGAGGTTGATGGTCTCCCTGCACAGCGCCAGAGGTATATAACATTTAAAATTAAGAGATCACCTTGTTTGGATTTTGTACTTATTGTCTTATTTATCTAGGACTATCTCTACCTTCTTCAGCAGCATCGTGTTCAATTTGAATAGCAGAATCAAGTAGGCTCCCAACATTTTCGACCGTTATTTCTTTTTTCCTCCGTTTCAAAACCGAATTTCTTTATTTCATTTGTATCTTTTCTGTTTTTTCGAACAACCAGGATTTTAAACTGAATTCTGTATAAGGATGCTCGGTTTAAAAAATGCAGATATCTCTTGAGTATTACACCGCAATGTTGTACTGAAATGGATGTGATCTGGTGGTGATTATTGTATGCTCAACATTCCAATTCTTCAACTAATTTATTACTTTATACCTTTGCTCGGTTTAATGTGGGAAGAGGAGATGAAATTCACAATGGCCGTATTATAATTCCCCCCCCCCCCCCTGTTCCTTTTTTTTGCGTTGTCAGTCGATGGGGCCATAGCTCGAACGTTATAAGTTTTTGTTGTCATTCTCGTATCTATCAGCTTACATTATGCAACATAATATTATATAACATATGCTTGTATGCCTCTAAAAGGGGAACAGTAGTAGCAACACTTCAGTTTGTTTTGATATCGAATAGAATAAATAAACCCAATTTTGAATCATCTGATGCAATGTTGTACAATGTACATAATTTCAAAACTCATCGTATATAGAAAATTTTAAAATTTTCATTACTTTTGTTGTTTGTATTTGAAGGTCGAAATCTTAATCAAAATGAACGAACTGTGGGTTGTGTGACATACCGAGGTGAAGTTATCGAGATTTCTTAATAGCGCTTTGAAATATTAATGATTAGTACAATTATTAGGAATCAAGATGGGGGAAAACCATTCAGAGATGATCACGTAATCTGACCATAGGTTACTTACGTTTCTGCTTATAGATGGGCAGAACCAAATTGAGTCTTGACGAACAGATCGTATCACCTCCGCCGTTGAGATTTTTAACCTAAATAGATTTTTATCAAAGTTAATGTTATTAAACATTTTCATTTCCTGCGGTTTGAAAAAAGGACTGACGTATCATTTGGATTTATTCGTTATGGCCACTTTGACGACTGCCCTATCAGCTGTCGAATTGCCCTGGATGCTGGATGCATCCACGACCTTGTTCCGCATCCTTCGCCACTCCGCCTACACACAGGCGGATGTCGAGGGACGAGTCCATCAGGGTCACGTCAATCAAATTTGAAATTGAAAACGTTTTCCTTTTAAAAAACTTGATTTTGACATTTTTTTTTCAAATTCTGTTAAGACAGTTCGATTGCGTCGATTGCGGGAATTTCATAAAGTGATGGTCATTTTCTCCCACATCCTCATCGGTTTGTTTCCAGGTTGTTGTCTTACCCGAACGTTAGCCTTTGTACATCCCACCGGCATTTCGTGTGTAAATGCCAGAAACAAAATAGATTAAGTTTGGGGTTTTTTAAAAAATTCATTCGGTTAAATATTTATACCGTACTCCTTTTCCCGGGAAATAGTTTGGCGGCTGTATCGATTCCTTCCGTTATTTTGTCGTTGACTGTTCATCTAAATTAGAATAGATTTACTGTTCACCTAAGAGTCCTCTTTATAGGTTAAGAGAATTTAAAAGAGAATTCTTCTGTTAGACCATCTTAATGTGAAGTCTTGATGACGCCATGAGATGGGCTTAATTTCTTAAGAAACTTTTAAAATACGTTAAATGTAAAAAGTATCTAATTCTATCGGGGAGTATTTTTTTGTTGCGCGACCGATTCAAAGGGAAGTTTTCACTATAAAACTTATTAATAAGTAATTGACTAACTTACGAGTATTGAGTATTGTATCTCGAAATGATTGTCGAAATACATATATTTCATGGATAAATTACGACGAAAATACTTATTTCAAATTTAAATAGCCTAATTTTAGCTGATTCAATATCAGACTCGTAGCACAACCAGTAACTATTTGTATGCATGCCCCTTCGGTTCGCCGTGCATCATACATGACTTGGGGAAAACGAAGAGGGATCGCGACTACCCCGAGACTGATATTTTATGGAGCTCTTTTTTATTTAGATTTTAATATGCATAACTGATATTATATGGTTATATATTTATATGTTCACATGCAACTCTATAAACGATTATTATTATTAAGGAGAAGCTGGTAGCTCTACAATTGATATATTTGCTCTAACAGGTTTACAGATTCAAATGATATTAGGTAAATGTCAGACATCACATAGAGATTAGAGAGCTTCCCAGCAGCACTTTAAATGATGTGGATATCTACCGAAATTTGCTAGCTACACAGTATTACCGTAAATTACTTATTTTATCAAATGTCTATTTCTCTCTCATTTAATTATTCAAAAAAATTTAGATAAAAATATTATCAAGTCAAATTAAATAATCAAATCTGGATAGATAATTGCTAGCATTAGCTTATACAGGTCCTCTACCTACATGATGTAATCCAAATGCAGCTAAAAACAACAACACTTTTTAGATGGGTAGCAAAAGTATTAGATGAGCTGGGCCTTTGAAACGATAGATGCGAGACGACCCAAGACGTTGATAAAATATGGCCAACAGCAGCAGCAAAATAGATGGGAAAGATATATACCGTACCAGCAATGCGCAGAGCAGAGACAACAAATTGGTGTATGCGTAATTCACATTGAAATAAATACAATGATACTTGTTTGATGGGGAACGACGACGAAGACGAGGTTTTGTGAAAGCCCTTGCGGCAATATTCCCAACACATAGCATCCGTAAACAAAAGATATATTGAGTCTATATACTAGAGTGCCGATAGGCTTATTAAATATTCTAATTGACGATGAATGAGAGTTGAAAACAAGTCAAAACATATCATCAATATCTTAACAATAAGAACAACGGAAAAAAGCGTCCTTATTATTATTAAGAAAGAATTTACACACAACCAATGTGCAAACATCGTCAAATTAAAAAAAAATGACTGGAGATGTAGCCTAATTAAAAAAACATTATAGGCAGAATCTTGGTAGATTATAATTCAAATGAAATAGAACGGAAATAATTGTTAACAATTACTACATTTCATTGTTTCCCCAATTAATTTGTTGTAATATCATGGGCCTCATGGGTTGTTGAATAACAGAAGAAGTTATTTTTTGCATAAAACGAATTGTTGAATTTTACACAGCAAAACGAGATTTTCTTGTTTCATCTTTTCCCATCTTTCAGTCGCCGTCACTTGACTTGGAAAAACGCTGGAAGAATTTCGCCGCTTCATTCAATGACTTCGTTGGATTGAGTAAATCGCCGTGCAAAAGGAGGACAAGACAATTATCAGGCGACATGTGTAAGAGCATATAATTTTCGCATTTCATTTTAAGTTCATCCAACAAGTATTTATCAGCGGCGATGAACAGGCCGGCCGCCATTGTCTCCATCTTGTCAAGTTGCACCCGTCCCGTGTAAATGAAGCGGAGCAACGCGTGGAACACTTCCGGCTCGATGTCTTCTATCTCAATCTGATTGGTTAACTTTTCTTTCATCCGATGCTGGAACATGGCAGCAAAGACTTCGCTTCTAGCAGCCAAAATGGATTTGTGGGCGAGGAATTCCCGGTCGCAGATATTGAAAATGACGTCACTGAACTGCATGTTGTTAAATAATCCATCGAGATGAGAAGATAGTCCACCAGTGCAGTCAACAGCAAAAGCTGGAGGATCAGCTGATGATGAAACTGGTTTCTTTATCACATGGGTAAAAAATCTTCCAGCAGAAAGTCAAACTTCCATCCTTTTGTTGACAGTCCGATTGAATAATTTGTTCTTTAGATATGTTGAATTCTACAACACAACTGTCTGGGGACGACGAAAGCATTTGCTGTAAAACTTTCGTTCCTTTTTGGTTAAGGATCGACATTTTCACTAGAACTGGTTCGACGAAATCTTCTTCTTGTCCAGCGGAATTGTGATGCACCACGAAGATTAATATTTCTTCGGCACACTGGTGCACTTGCAGATTGTAACTGCTATTTGAAATTTCTGGTGTTGGAAACAAAGGTGAATCTAAATATTCATCATCTCCGTCTCTATGTTGAAGAAAAGGCACATGGCTATTTTGAAGGAGAACATTCCATTCAAATTTTGCTTTAAACGAGTTCGTATCCCAGACGAAACCAATTGAATTTTTCGGCCATCTTTAAAAAGAAACAGGCCAGTAGGCGTCGAATGGCTGCGAAAATAAAAAAAAATAACAGATGTGGTAGTTTTAGAATCAGAATACAAATTTTCTTCATTGACAATCACGAAATTTTATCTTAATATAACTTACATATTTTTATTAACCGTCTCACACTTGTTTATATATTGCAGAGATGAGTTCAAAATCTTTTTGGAGCTACTGTCTTTCACACGACTTTTCACTTTGCGTGAAGAAACGACTTGATACAAACAAAGAATCAGCTGATGACACAATCTGAAAAGGATGAACTCATTTGCCACTAGGTGGTGTGGTGTTTTCTCCTGTTTTCGAAAAAGGGTGAAAATAATGGAATTTAAAGATGCCGCTTTTCAAACCCTTTCCTCTTTTCTCCACTGCCGTGGGTGTAATTGCCGTACAGTTTATATCAAACACGTATACAATACAACGCCTTCGAAGATTCCTTTTACGTTTGTGGAATGAAAAATGTCTTTTGCCTTAAAATTTATACTAGCGAAGTGTACAGGCTCACGCTGGCACTAATGACCACTTACAAAAGTAATCCATCTTTTTGGAAAAATTAAAATATTGGATAAATACGTAATTGTATCACATTATATAATTATAAATGAAACGGCATTGAAGGGCTTGATAATAATTATCGATAAAGAAAATCCGTGAAAATCTAGCGGTGTCTATAAATATTCACAAGTTGCTGCTCGTCGTATCAACTGATAATCATTATCACCGAAAAACAACGGAATTTTAGGAAGGAACACACACAAACCGAGTGGATATATCGTCAAATTAAAGAAATTCTTGTGATGTGATCCGGTAAATATTTTAGACTACGCAGCATCTTATTGAAACATAATCATATTCAAATGAAATAGAACAAAAAAAATGTTGACGTGTGTTTTATTTGAATTTCTGTGTTATTGTTTCCTCCGTGTATCATGTTGTTGTACAATAATTAAGGATTCACTCGCTCAACTTTACTTAAAAGTTATTAAAACAGAAGACGATAATAGTTTAATTTCGCACTGCAAAAGGGGATTCTTTTGTTTGATCATCGTTTTCCATTCGCTATCACTTGACTTGGAAAACGACGGAAAAATATGGCCGCTTCCTTCAGTGCCTCCGTTGGATAGAGCGAATCGCCATGCAAAAGGAGGACGAGACAATTATCAGGCGACATATGTGATGGAGCAAATGATTTTCGCATTCGGTTTTCAGTTCGTCCAGCAAATATTAATCCGCAGCGATCAAAAGTCCAGTGGCCATCGTCTCCATTGTCGCTGTTCACTCGTCCCGTGTAAATGAAGCGGAGCAGTTCCTGGAATACGTCCGGCTCGATATCTTCAATTTCAATTTGGTTAGTTGCGCTTGTTCTTTTGTTGGATGCTGGAACATGGCAGCAAAGACTTCACTTCTGGTAGCCAAAATGTTCTTGTGGGCAGGGAATTCACGGCCGCGGATGTTTAAAATGACGTCACTGAACTGCATATTGTTGAATAATCCATCGACATGAGTAGATAATCCACCACTGCAGTCAACAGTAAAAACCGAAGAATCAACTGACGATGAAGTGTGTTCCTTTTTCATAGGGGTAATAATCTTGCAGTTAAAAATTAAACTTCCATCCGATTGTTGACATGATTTAATTATTTTGTCTTTGGAAAAATTGAAATCCTGCCGGCCTGGGGCCGTTGGAGAGATTTTCTGTAAAACTTTCTCTCCTCTTTTGTTAAGGACCGATATTTTCACTACAGTTGGTTGGATTAATATTATTTCTTTTTCCCCCTCGGAATTGCAATGGAACGCGCAGATTTCAATTTGTGTGCCTCTGTCGTACAAACTCAGTTGCCATTTGCCTTTCGGAGTTTCTTGTGGGGAAAACAAAGATGAACTCCACATTTGGCCCTGTCCGTCTGCAGTTTGAAGAAACGGCACTTTAACGTTCCACTTCAACCTGACAGTGACGAGTTCGTACCCCAGACGAATCCAAAAGAAACCTTCAGCCATTTTTAAAGCGAACCACCACTCCACCAGCAAGAATAGTCCGTCGAATAGCTTTGAAAATCCAAAGTAAAAAACCAAATCAGTAACAATCAAACATAATAAATTAACCCAATTACAAATAGTTGAACACTCGATTTGACATACAAACAATTTCACATGAGAATACAGCTTCTTAATACTTTACAATATAATGGAATTTGATCTTAAGTAAAATTAAAAATGTTTTTTATTAACTCTTACTTGTTTGTACTGCAGAGATGAGCAAATTCTTTTGAGCTGCTTCACACGACTTGACTTTCAGGCCACTTATTCTGCCAAAGTTCTAGAAGAAACGAATTGAAACGTAAACAAAAGAATCAGCCAAGGGAATCAGCTGATGGCAAGAAAAGAAAAATCCTGTAGAAATCTGCAATAAAATAAAATCAGAATACAAATTATTCTTAACTGACAATCACGAAATTTGATCTTAATATAAAACTTACATTTCTTTCATAAACCGTCTCACACCTGTTTATATTGCAGAGATTAGTTCAAAATCTTTTTGGAGCTACTTTGACACTCACTTTGCTCTGTCTCTGTAAAGAAACGACTTTCGACTTCGAAACAAACGAAGAATCAGCTGATGACAGAAGAAAAGAAAATTCTGTAAGAATCTATAATAATGGCGGGAAGTTATTTGCCACTAGGGGGTGCGGGGGTTTTCTCCGGTTTTTCGAAAAAGGTAAAAATGTAATTTAATGATGGCCACTTTTCATACCAATTCCTCTTTGCTCCACTGCCAGGGTCATGAGTTTATGGGCGAGGCCAATTTTTCGCGCTGGGCCTCAGCTCAAACGTAACATTTAAGTGATGTGGTTAGATTTTCAAAACTCTCAATACTTTGGTATTGCCTCTGCGTGTGATTGATCGATTAATCTACCCATTATATAGTGAGCCACATTTCAATCTAATTAAGATGATGATAGTAACGATTGTTCCGAACGCTTTAGTCATGAACTTGAACAAATTCTTGAACTAGACTTCATGTTAACCAAGTTGATTACTCGCGTGTTTATTTTTTGTTGGTTGAGGTGTATTTAAAGGGGTAGTAACTGCCGATTGCAAATGTTACACGGATTGATTTTTTAAACAAAACAATAATCGGCTGCTGCGGCAAGAAAACAAAAATCCCACTGGAAATTAACGAATATTTAGGTAATGGTATACTCGTTTTACGCTGGTGGGATTTATTTTTCAGGTAGTGGGAGGTATAAGGTGAAATCCAATTTAAAGATGGCCGCTTTTCAAATCCCTGCTGCTGTGAGTTCCTTTTTTTGACATGAGTAACAATCTGACAGGAAAAAGTCAAACTGCCATCCGATTGTTGATATTTCGATTTCATAATTTCTTCTTTAGAAAAATTGAATTTCACCAAACCCAAATTTATCCCCCAAAAGTAACACGGGGACGTTGGAGAGATTTGCATTGTGGGCTGTTTGATTGGTATCTGTACGATTCGGCCAAAAGTTTTGGCCGAATCAAACATTTTTTTTTATTGGATTCGGCCACTGGCCGAATAATACATTTTTTTTTGTTGGATTCGGCCACTGGCCGAATCATACAATTTCAAAATATTGTATTCGGCCATCAAATTTTTTTTAATATTTTTTCGGCCACGTTTTTTAAAAAATATGATTCGGCCAAAAAATAAAACATACGATTCGGCCAAAAGAATTTTGTGTTTGGCGATTTCCGATGAAAAAAGCTGGGAAACTAGAAAAATTATATATGCGATTTCTTTGGTACATATCTATTATTTTTTCCCTTTTCCCTTCAGATCCGAGTCTTCACCACTAAAATCACACTACTAATATCTCACCACTAATATCTTGCTTTGTAAATTAAGACTAAAAGTTCCCCTGGTTGAATGAAGTATTCAGAATTTTTAATTATGGCATTACAAAAATACTTTAAAGACTCTCTCGTTTTTTAGTTTTTCCCTTTGAAAATATAAGCCAAGAAGCGATTCACAATTAACTTTAGTTGGCCTTAGAAATTAGAATGGGAAAAAGCTTGAAATCACGTGAAATTTAAATATTTTTGAAATGCCGAATAGAAAGCATTGAAATATCTTATATAATTAATTCAAAAGGGAATGTTTAATCTTAATTTACAAACCAAGACAGGGATATATGTTGTTAGTTTAGTAGGGCGGAAAATAAAATGTGGGTCTATAACGTAAACGTTTTAAAAAATCGTATAACGTAACATCACTAGTGATCGTCTAATAAGAAGAGTTGGACTTGGCCGAATCATACAAATTTCTTATACGATTCGGCCAATGTCCGAATTCAACAATTTGAGAAATAGAAAAAAACTTTTGTATTTTGGCCGAAAAATATCTGCTGGCCGAATAAAAAAGGCTGGCCGAATCATACAAAATTTAATGTTGCATTCGGCCAGTGGCCGAAAAATATAAAATTTAATGTTGCATTCGGCCAGTGGCCGAATCATATAAATTCTTTTTATTGCATTCGGCCAATTTGTTTTTGGCCGAATCGTGCTGTATTCGTCATGGTTGTCCAGTTGTCCACTAAAGGAATCGTCCATGGAGTCTTCCTGGAATACCACTTCTAAGTTGGCATTATCCGCCCGCTACGATAAGGTCAAAATCAATCAACTTTTAATAACAAGAGATGCGTCATTGTCCTAAATTTATTAAATCCTTGTATATTCCGCATTAGGTGTCACGGGATGGACTTGATTGATTGACTCGTTAGATCGTCACCAATCGGGACTGGACGGAATGGAATGCCGTTGCCGATATTGCAACAGTTCGCTGTCACCTTTGTGCGTACACATTCAGGTTTCGTTGTAAGGTTGAAATGAATCTTAAATCTTATATGTTTCTTTGAATTTGCCATGGTGTTTTTGTTGGATTTGGCAGTTGATTTGTATTTTTTTTTGCATTTTGTTTGTAGGCCCGAAAAATAAAGACAAGGAATACATTCACATAGCTGATGGCACGGTATTATTGTCAGGAATGCACTTGATGTTGACCCAGTCTGACGTATATCTTGTGACACACTGAACGTGTTGTCGTATAAACGTTTGATTACTGACAGGTTAGTTTTGTCTCTATTTTTGTCGAAACTTTCTCAATCAATTAGGGTAGGGGTGAAACTTAATTATTGCGCTTTGTTCCTATCGTTTGCGTTGCAATCGTATGGCATTGCTCAGAACTGCAAGATGATTGAATCATTTGAAGACGCCTTGCCGTAAAACGAGTCTTTTTCTCTCGATAAAGAACTGCAACTACATAAATGGCCTGTTTTTGTTTTTGTTTTTTCTTCTCTTTACGTCGTATATAACCGTATATAGCGTGTAACATTTATTCTTATGCATTGCTGAGCAATCCGTTGCGTATTTTTTTCTGTTCACGAATAATAGCAGATGGCTTTTGTGATGTAGTTTTAAGTTCAGTAAGTTGAGATCTTCAAGTCCTGGAAAATAACATTTTTTAGTTTTCGCCTTATGATTTAATTGCGATTAGTTGAACAAAATATATCAGATTATTGTAATACCGATACCATCCGTTACTCCATTGCCTTCTCATTCATCTCATTTGTTAATTCTTTCCATTTCCTGCTGCGGATTGTGCCATTATCTCCAATTCCGGTTCTAAACAATTTGCTTATAGATGGGCAGAACCAATTTGATTATAGACAAGCAGATCGTATCACCTCCGCCGTTGAGATTTTTAACCGCAGTTGCAGTAACACGCCACGCAAAAAAATTATTTTTAAAAAGATGCTTATTCCCCAATTTGCAAGAAAGTATTAATTTATTTGACGTAACAGTTTGTGATTTTCTTCTTCCTTATTTTCCTATTTGAAGATCGCCATCACTTGACTTGGTTGCTCGGACTTGGGTATAAACGAAAGAAGATTTTGGTCCTCCGTCCGCAGCCTCTTTGAACATTTTCCTCCCCCTCCATTGAAGAGAAGAAACCAGGACATCTGTCAAGCGGGTATTTCTCCATAAGGTAGGACACAACTTTACCGTTTCTATATTATTTTGACTAGAGACGATTTTGGTCGTACATTTATTAGAGAACTGCTGCCCTTGTTTTTAGGGCGTACAGATTGCCAGCTAAACTTAGTTAAGCATTTAGCTATTTATTAATTTGACTGTGTGTATTATTTTGTTATCATTTGTGTGTTCAGCTGCATTCTGGTGAGCCGCAATTGACACGTAGATCAAATACTCGAGTTTTCTTTTGATTTGATTTGATTTTTTTAAAATTTCAACTAGAAAATAAATGTTTTTGCTTACCTAGTAAATCTGTAAATACAACGTTTTTTTTTTTGCATATCCGTTTTTGATTAATCTTGTTCGCTAATCATTCATTAGATAAAAATAAATAGCAAAATAAATAACAGCTAAATTTTATAGTCGAAGTTTAAAAGGAATTTAAATTTGAATTGTTCATCATAGAAAGAAAGTAAACAAAAATCAACGTGTTGGTAATATCTTGTAGTATATCAGCTCTATGATGCGATCGTTCGTTTTCAAACTTGTTCGGCCGCTAGTGTATCCTTCGCAACGCACGTCAAAAACTAATAAATTTAATAATCTCATTTTCATTTAAAGATAATTAAATCGCCCGTCAAGGTAGTCAAATCAAATACGCTGACACGGGGGATAGGTGACGACAATCTAACCCTTTGAATTAACTGTAGCTAGGATCTATGATGGCATAAGGCACTGACGTGCTATCCCATATATAATTCAACAAGTACAGCAGTGCAAAGTATTCTTTCTATATTTGCTATGCAAAGTATTGATGCAAGTTAACTTATCGAAGCGACCAGACGCGTAATTCAGGACCTCGTATTTTTCCAGCAAATGGCGTAACTTTAATATTTAAGAGTGATTACTTTTAAAATGTTTGATGTTTCTCTAATAATGTTGTTATATAGAATGAAAAGACAATGCATTATTGGTATATCATTTATGTTTAACTGTTTTATTGGGACATCCGATTGACAAATCACATTGACACAAGTTCATACACACCATAGTTCATCCAATCAATCCACACAGCAATCACAACATTCATTCAATCACTCTCAAAGAAACAAACATAAGCAAACTATCCAGACATGTTGCAGAAGCGTTTTTTCAAGAGGTTATAAACAGTACGACAGTTTTCGATTCTGCCCCAAATGGTTCCGTTTTTCTTACCATCCGATGGACGAGTGATCCTCACTTAGTATTCGTGGTTATAATATTTGATATATCGATTTTTGATACGATTCTCGTCTCCAAGCGGTAATTTTGGACATTCTATAACAACGGGTAGGTTATCGATCACATCTCCAGCAGCAGCGAGACGCTTCTCTGCATCTCCGCCAGAAATGACAAGTGTTCCATTGTTTAAAGTCATTTTGACGTCGTATTGGTTTTCAATCCTATCCAAATTTTGGCCTCCTCTGCCGACGACTCGTCCAGAATCGGAACTGGGAATTCCGTTGACCACAATATCGTCGTTCCTGACGGTTTGCATAATCTCCGACATGATATAATACTCTTTTGCGGGCGTAGACGTTATAGTCGGTGAAGTGTCTTGTAACGGCTGACAGGATTGTTCTAATGGAGGAGAGGAGGGAAACAGATCCTCCATCACAGCAGAAGTGACATCGAAAGATGCTGACTGTTGTTGTTCGACCAGTACGGGCTGTACAAGTGCTGGCTGACTGGTTTCTTCTAGTCGACGAGAGGAGGGGAACAGTTGTTCCATCACAGCACAAGTGACATTAACATCAACAGACGACAAGGACTCGGCAGGATAGAATTGATTTACGATCTCCGAAGGTGGTTGAATCTTCGGCTGATTATCGGCCTGCTGAAGGGACTGTACAAGTGGCGGTTGCATGACTTTGACTGGGGGACTTGGTGGTTGTTGTGTTTCTTTGCCTGGGTAGTGCATCCCGGCCAACCGCCATCCCCGTTCATACATATACTTGTCCACAAGATACCAATCCGGTTCGAAGAATAAAAATTCCTCGTCACTATCCTCCTCATCAGCATTTTCCGTACACTCCAGTTCATCCGTCGATGTGCAAGGAGGAGCTTCCGCTTCCTCTTCCTCGTCGGAATCGTCGTCTATAACCTTCACTTGCTCCTTTGCGGCGTCAGGTTCAGACGGAGAACAAACGGTCGCAACAGTTGGATCAGTCGAGACGAGCGGTTCATCCCCTCCACAGCCGACGTCACGGGTTTCCGGTTTTGACTTTTGCTGCAGCCAACTTCCCAAGAGTTTCTTCTTTTATCCGGTCTATATGGACCACTCGGTTGAGCAAATCCTCCGTGGATTTCATGTAGCGATCAATTTGAGCTGAGAATTCTTTTTCCTTTGATGCCAAAAGTCTATCTTTGTCCTTGATGATTCGTCGAAGTCCTGAATCGTAGTACTTGAAACGAAGACAATTCTCTTCGAGGTCCCAAATGACACGCCGGTTGGCTTCCAGCTCAATCTCGTTTCTCTCGTTGACGTTCTGTAGTTCTTGTATGGTTACTCCAAGACTGGATTCGTTGTGCAACAAACGAAGATTCTTCTCCTCCAACTCACAAAGGGAACGCCGGTAGGATTCGATCACAATCTCGTGTCTTCCAACAATTTCTTCGTGGACGTTCTGCAAATCTTGGAGCTTTAAATTCGACGCAGCGAATTGTTCTTCGAGTGCAATCAAACGAGACTTAAGTTCTTGATTTTCCATGACTGCCTTATTCTTCTCCTCAACTTTTCTTATCAAAACATTTCCGGTAATGTCGTCGACTTCCATCATAGCCGAGACTCTGCTGCTGGTTTCAACGACAAGTCGTTGACTGCGGGATCCGGAGCTGGACACTTCCGGTTTGGAGATTCGGTTTAGGTAATCCACAGCTAAACGCTGGGTTTCGGTTTTCTCATCAGTAATTCTACTGATATGTTTCTTAAAAATCCAAAGTGCGCCAAAAAAGAAACAAGCCACAAGCAAACTTGCTAAAATGACGAACAGCATTTTCAATTAGGAGTTTGAGATTGGGTAGAACATAGAATTCCAGCGACAAAATCGATAGTCAATTTGTCATCGGTGTGGTCCTATTTATAGACTTTGCTATGCAAATTCCAACTGGCAAGACGAGCCATTTTCTCTCATTTTCCATTTTACATTCGATTCAAAACATTTCATATTGAGTTTGGTTCGATAGTTTATGTTTTATTGTATATTGTTCAATAGGTATTGAATTGAATTACGTTGAATTACTTATTATTTTCTATCATTTATTAAGAAATTTGAGTTTCGTTTCCGGTTTTGATGAAGCGAGTGAGCGCCACTAGCGGCGAGTAAGTAAACTAAATAACTAATGAACGTTATCATCTAAAATTATTTTTTTTTTAATTTTTGACTAATGGGTTTGAGGATGTTATCTAACCTAATCCATGAAAAAGTATCTCATTTCATTATTGACGGTTATTCGGAAATATGGGGGGAAATTAGTTTTAATTGGTAACTACAAGGACTTTTTCAGATCATGTTTGTTAGATGGAACTACTAAGGAAATTAAATCTCTTGCGTCGTCTGCTGAATCAGTGAGGTGAGTAAGAAGTATCGTCTCGTCAATTTCTCAGCTCTAAAGTGTTATCGACTTATCGTACGACTGTGACATAATTTCCTGATATCTAGCAAAAAACTCTTAGTCTTATAAATTCACTTGCATTCATTTAAAATTCCTCCTTTTTGATGGTGTTCAGTTAATGTTTAGGCTATTCTCATTCAGTATACAACCTGTACAGGGAGTTAACTTTTTCACCTGGTCATAACTTAGTTCAGTGAAATGTTTTAGTTATCATCTTTGGCAATTTTCTATATATTTTTTTTTCATTTTAGTGGCGCAATTACTGTGAATTTAAATAAGTTTACCATGTGATATGAGATGGTCCTACTCTTTTGGTCAAATCGTTGTACATTTATTAATGTCATAAATTTCATTGAACACAACTTTAGAAGTAAATTGTGTGGTAATTGTCAAACTGTTAGTTGAGGATCAAAGATAATATTAATTTTAATATTAATTATTTATTTCTTTGTTTCTTTCGAAGGACTTTTTTGTGAACACTTAACACTCCCGGCATTTCAAGTGACCAGTTTGGTCGTCAAAATCGGAAATACGTCACGCCCCAGTGGACACCGAGATCCCCGGACAGTTACCAATTAAGGGAAAAGAAACTCAGGTTGGTTGTAGTTTCTTTCAAAATAATTAAACGATAGTGACACAATTAAAGAATACGGTACCCAGCAGTACAGTTTTATAAGACGTTGCCTTAAGCGATGGGGACGACACCCACCTCAAAGAGTTATGTAGATTTTATCAATCAGCTCTTATCGAATCGATCACCGAAATGTCAAACTTTTATTCATCCAAGAAAATGTCGCAATTTTCTCTGCTCCAATTGTATTTGCTCTTTCAGTCCATGCATTTGCCAAAAATGTCAATCACTTTTATGTTAGAAATACGTTGCATGCGATTGTAGGCTAGTCTTTTTTTACCTGTATCAAGTACCAGCTGATCGACTGGTGGTTAGGATGTTATCTCAGCGAAGTCCTAACCGGCTTGTGGATTGGTTAGTAGTAGGTTCGAAACCTGGTCCCGGCACGATCCATTTTTTTTACATCATTTATTCAATATCTCTCGTTTTCTTCTGCGAATTGATAATATATTTATAAAAGAATCTGACGATCTAACGAAAATTGTTAAAATATAATTTAAATCTTCGTATTACGACATCGAGCTGGACATTTAAAAAAATACTGGTTCTTAAACATTGCACCTGAAATTTCAAATTCACCGTCTAAATGACGATCGTTATTTTAGAATCTCGAACACGTTTGTCGTTTAAATAATTTATTCTCTTTATCCGTATCTTAATCATTTTAGTAAAAAAATCGAAAGTTGGTTTTCTTCTCATTTAAATAGGCTATTTTTCCACATGTAAGTGTGGCTTGTTAGCTCAGGTGGTAACAGCGACGTGTTAGTATCACGGAAGACATGAGTTCGATCCTCATAGAAGCCACATGACTAAGAACTATCCCCGTTATCCCCATAAGAATAACGAAGGACAAATAGGTAATATTGCAGGTAATATTGCTTCTTCTACAGTAACACGAGACGTTTATTCATAGCAGCAGGTAGAACTTAGTCGTGGTGTTGGGAGCGGCCACCCCCCGGTGAAAGAAGTAAGTTTGACGTGAATATAACCTGCAACATCCGGCTCGTCTAGGTTTGTATGGCCTTGTTCATGTAAATGGTCAGGTGCGACTTGTTCAACTATGATGTCATGGGTAAAAAAAACTTTTTAAAACCAATTCTTTTGGTTTCTTGTAAATAAAACATTTTCACTTCCTCGCTCTATAGGACTTTACTCTTTACATTTGGATTCGCTTTTTTTTACTTTCTCATCATTTGCATTTCTTCCGTGATGACATTTTTTCTCCTTTTGATTGTTTCTCATCCGGTGGGTTTTATCTGGCGCAGCGTTTGTGGGTTTGATTGCCACTGAACATTTTTAAACTTCAATAAGTAAATTTTAAAAAGAGAATAAGATATGTATTTATGCGTTTCAGTCTTTCAATTGTTTTTTTAACGTCAACGTCGTCAAAGGAATTGCTGGCGTTATGTCTGCAAATGGGTGGGGCGCTTATTTACAAAGTCGTCTATTCATTTGTTAAGTCACGTAACATTTACATGTAATCTGAAAAGTTTCTCAACTGCTTCCAATTCATCTATTTAATTAAGCCCTATGTGCACGGCGAATTTTCGTACGAGTCCAATAACAAAATCATGACGAATTACTAATCTCCCAGGTTCATCAACAACTTGACAAGAACAACTTGTTGAATAAGGTAGGCTCAAAAGGTGGAATTCCGAGATCCTTGTCACGGGGTCCGTATAGCTGATCCTTCATTGCCCACTGACGTTTACTGGATCGATCCCGACGGTCAAGATGTTGAAGACGATCCCATTATCACGTGAAATGCAACATGTCTACAGGTAAATAATGATTATCAAAGACTAATTCGATTCTTTCAACAGCTAATTTTCGTCACAGAAACGACTTTTTAAGGACATAACACAGAAGGAGCGACAAACGTTAACCATTGCACGGAACCCGGATGTTCGGTCAATCGTTTACGAGGCATCTTCAAGACAAATTGCGGCTCTATCTGAAATATCTGCAGATTGTCGGCAGTCAATCAAGGTTTATATTTTCATTATCTGTCGATTATTTATTTAATAATAATCATAGTATGAATGTTATTCGGCCAATTAATTAATAATTGATGGTCGACTTTGTCTAAAAACCCCGATCTTATGAGATTATTGCCCCTTAATTTTTCATATTGTTGCCCAAGGGTTTTTTCTCAAAACGTTTATGCAGTTAAAAGGATCGGATCGACCTGATATCGTCCAAGTCGGAATTTTATATCGATCAATGTCCGTCGGCTAAATGATTACAAATCTAGCGTTTTGTCATGTTTGTGTTTTTTCTTTTTATCCTTTTCTTGGGTTTTTTTTTTAATTTTCGGTTTAGTTAAATTAATCAAAGTGTTTTTTTTTTCCTCTTCTGATCTAATTTTCCCCTGCATTTTCATAATATTGTTGTCTGGGTTGCTTAATCTGATTTTGTATTAGACGTCCAATTTAATCATGTCATGCTTTGTATTACCCATTTTATTATCGTTTTAGTTTTGGGACATAGCCAGCCGACAAACTGCGTAAATAGGCCATGTAATAATTGTAATACTAGATTTAGAATATTATTATCTTCATGAATAGCTTCCTTGCCTTAAAAATTCTAATTATTGAGTCTTCGAATGGTATTAGCCGTGTTGACATTAGTTCGTCGTGACATCCACGTCGAACCGTCGAATTCTGGAAATTTGATCATAAGAATTATTGCAGTGGTTAATTAAAAACTAGAGTTGACTAAAATTTCTTAATACTTCGATCGGTTTGTTGTCTTGGGAAGTTGCAGTGAATAGTTTGAATTTTTTTGTCTCATAATGGAAAAGAATCCATTCAGTTTTATGTTCCAGTTGCTGGGCATCCGCACATGATGTGGGCGATGAGGGAGGATCAGTAGCCAGTCGACGACGGGCTCGCTTACACACGTTTCTTATGAATCACCGTACACTTTACATAAAACACGCCCAACCCTAATCCCATTCACTATTTGAACAACTGTTTTATTCTAGTTATTTTTTTAACTTTTAGACCAGTTTGCTTATCTGCCACCTGTGTACGTATAGGCCAACTTTCAAAATATTGTATTGATTTTGATTCTTTCTTGATTTGAATATAGATTTGGTCATTCATTGAGCACCAGCAACATTACATCCTATAAATTAACCTGCTTATTCTGACAGATGTAAACATGGTTTTTTCTACTTTGTCTTGGCTTCCGGTCAGGGATTATGAGGACAATGGCGGAATCAGTTCCGCTCTCCTCCAGGAAAGGCAAAGAGAATTTCATTCTTCCTTTGTACGTCTTTATTTATTAACATTTTATTAGTTCTTTTAAAACCAGTTAGAAACTGAAACATGACAAGGGTCTCTCTTGTGAGTTTTTGTGCCTGAATAATCGATTTCTAATCCATCGTATTTATTTTTCCAGTGGATGTGTTGATGGATCGATCTGCATTTGGAATCCTCTGATAAAGTCGGACGAAACAAATCTGAAACGAAATTCTCCAAGGCCATTCGGTTTTCGGTATATCCTGTCCCTCGTTTTCACCTGATGGCCGATACCTCACATCCGTAAGGTATAAAATAATTCTCTTGTTGACCGAGGTACGTACGTAGGCCTATTTTAACTTGTATTTTGGATTGCTGCGACTTAATTTGCATATGCTCTCTCAAATCGTCAAAAGATTCAAGTGTTCGATCTCGATCTTTGTCTTAGACTTGGATCCACGTATTCACCATCAAAATGGAATTCATAGGCACATACCACGACAGCATCAGAACTGCTTTGTCATGGTTGTCCACTAAAGGAATCGTCCATGGAGTCTTCCTCGAATACCCCTTCTAACATTCAAAGTTGGCAATATCCGCTCGCTACGATAAGGTCAAAATCAATCAACTTTTAATAACAAGAGATGCATCATTGTCCTAAATTTATTAAATCCTTGTATATTCCGCATTAGGTGTCACGGGATGGACTTGATTGATTGACTCGTTAGATCGTCACCAATCGGGACTGGACGGAATGGAATGCCGTTGCCGATATTGCAACAGTTCGCTGTCACCTTTGTGCGTACACATTCAGGTTTCGTTGTAAGGTTGAAATGAATCTTAAATCTTATATGTTTCTTTGAATTTGCCATGGTGTTTTTGTTGGATTTGGCAGTTGATTTGTATTTTTTTTTGCATTTTGTTTGTAGGCCCGAAAAATAAAGACAAGGAATACATTCACATAGCTGATGGCACGGTATTATTGTCAGGAATGCACTTGATGTTGACCCAGTCTGACGTATATCTTGTGACACACTGAACGTGTTGTCGTATAAACGTTTGATTACTGACAGGTTAGTTTTGTCTCTATTTTTGTCGAAACTTTCTCAATCAATTAGGGTAGGGGTGAAACTTAATTATTGCGCTTTGTTCCTATCGTTTGCGTTGCAATCGTATGGCATTGCTCAGAACTGCAAGATGATTGAATCATTTGAAGACGCCTTGCCGTAAAACGAGTCTTTTTCTCTCGATAAAGAACTGCAACTACATAAATGGCCTGTTTTTGTTTTTGTTTTTTCTTCTCTTTACGTCGTATATAACCGTATATAGCGTGTAACATTTATTCTTATGCATTGCTGAGCAATCCGTTGCGTATTTTTTTCTGTTCACGAATAATAGCAGATGGCTTTTGTGATGTAGTTTTAAGTTCAGTAAGTTGAGATCTTCAAGTCCTGGAAAATAACATTTTTTAGTTTTCGCCTTATGATTTAATTGCGATTAGTTGAACAAAATATATCAGATTATTGTAATACCGATACCATCCGTTACTCCATTGCCTTCTCATTCATCTCATTTGTTAATTCTTTCCATTTCCTGCTGCGGATTGTGCCATTATCTCCAATTCCGGTTCTAAACAATTTGCTTATAGATGGGCAGAACCAATTTGATTATAGACAAGCAGATCGTATCACCTCCGCCGTTGAGATTTTTAACCGCAGTTGCAGTAACACGCCACGCAAAAAAATTATTTTTAAAAAGATGCTTATTCCCCAATTTGCAAGAAAGTATTAATTTATTTGACGTAACAGTTTGTGATTTTCTTCTTCCTTATTTTCCTATTTGAAGATCGCCATCACTTGACTTGGTTGCTCGGACTTGGGTATAAACGAAAGAAGATTTTGGTCCTCCGTCCGCAGCCTCTTTGAACATTTTCCTCCCCCTCCATTGAAGAGAAGAAAACCAGGACATCTGTCAAGCGGGTATTTCTCCATAAGGTAGGACACAACTTTACCGTTTCTATATTATTTTGACTAGAGACGATTTTGGTCGTACATTTATTAGAGAACTGCTGCCCTTGTTTTTAGGGCGTACAGATTGCCAGCTAAACTTAGTTAAGCATTTAGCTATTTATTAATTTGACTGTGTGTATTATTTTGTTATCATTTGTGTGTTCAGCTGCATTCTGGTGAGCCGCAATTGACACGTAGATCAAATACTCGAGTTTTCTTTTGATTTGATTTGATTTTTTTAAAATTTCAACTAGAAAATAAATGTTTTGCTTACCTAGTAAATCTGTAAATACAACGTTTTTTTTTGCATATCCGTTTTTGATTAATCTTGTTCGCTAATCATTCATTAGATAAAAATAAATAGCAAAATAAATAACAGCTAAATTTTATAGTTGAAGTTTAAAAGGAATTTAAATTTGAATTGTTCATCATAGAAAGAAAGTAAACAAAAATCAACGTGTTGGTAATATCTTGTAGTATATCAGCTCTATGATGCGATCGTTCGTTTTCAAACTTGTTCGGCCGCTAGTGTATCCTTCGCAACGCACGTCAAAAACTAATAAATTTAATAATCTCATTTTCATTTAAAGATAATTAAATCGCCCGTCAAGGTAGTCAAATCAAATACGCTGACACGGGGGATAGGTGACGACAATCTAACCCTTTGAATTAACTGTAGCTAGGATCTATGATGGCATAAGGCACTGACGTGCTATCCCATATATAATTCAACAAGTACAGCAGTGCAAAGTATTCTTTCTATATTTGCTATGCAAAGTATTGATGCAAGTTAACTTATCGAAGCGACCAGACGCGTAATTCAGGACCTCGTATTTTTCCAGCAAATGGCGTAACTTTAATATTTAAGAGTGATTACTTTTAAATGTTTGATGTTTCTCTAATAATGTTGTTATAGAATGAAAAGACAATGCATTATTGGTATATCATTTATGTTTAACTGTTTTATTGGGACATCCGATTGACAAATCACATTGACACAAGTTCATACACACCATAGTTCATCCAATCAATCCACATAGCAATCACAACATTCATTCAATCACACTCAAAGAAACAAACATAAGCAAACTATCCAGACATTTTACAGAAGCGTTTTTTCAATAGGTCATAAACAGTACGACAGTTTTCGATTCTGCCCCAAATGGTCCCGTTTTTCTTACCATCCAATGGACGACAAATTTTGACTTGATATTCGTGGTTATAATATTTTATATGTCGAGTTTTGATACGAATCTCGTCTCCAAGCGGTAATTTTGGACATTCTATAACAACGGGTAGGTTATCGATCACATCCTGAGCGGCATCGCGACGCTTCTCTGCATCTCCGCCAGAAATGACAAGTGTTCCATTATTTAAAGTCATTGTAACTCCGTACTCGTTTTCAATCCTATCAACATTTTGGCCTCCTCTGCCGACGACTCGTCCAGAATCGGAACTGGGAATTCCGTTCACCACAATCTCGTGATCGCTGACGGTTTGGATGATGTCCGACATGATATAATACTCTTTTGCGGGCGTAGACGTTATAGTCGGTGAAGTGTCTTGTAATAACGGCTGACAGGATTGTTCTAATGGAGCAGAGGAGGGGAACAGTTGTTCCATCACAGCAGAAGTGACATCAGCAACATCAACAGGACACAATTGATCTACGATCCGAGGTGGTGGAATGTTGTTTGACTGTTGTTGATCGGCCGAGATGGACTGTAAAAGTGGCGGCTGAATGGATTTGATTGGGGGACTTGGTGGTAGTTTGAAGTCGCCTGGGTAGTTCATACCGTCCAATCTCCATCCCCGTTCATACATATACTTGTCCACAAGATACCAATCCGGTTCGAAGAATAAAAATTCCTCGTCACTATCCTCCTCATCAGCATTTTCCGTACACTCCAGTTCATCGGTCGATGTGCAAGGAGGAGCTTCTGCTTCCTCGTCGGAATCGTCGTCTATAACCTTCACTTGCTCCTTTGCGTCATCAGGTTCAGATGGAGAACAAACGGTTACAACAGTTGGATCAAAATCAGTCGAGACGAGCGGTTCATCCCCTCCACAGCCGACGTCACGGGTTTCCGGTTTGACTTTTGCTGCAGCCAACTTCACAAGAGTTTCTTCTTTCATACGGTCTATATGGACCACTCGGTTGAGCAAATCCTAGTGATGTTTCGTTAGTGGAATTTTGAAACGTTAGCGTTATCCGTTAAGTTAACGAACACCTAAAAAGGACCGTTAACGGACTTTTTACGTTATCCGTTTAAGTTAATTTACCATCCCTGCGCAGTAGTTTAGTGGAATTTCGAAACGTTAGCGTTATCCGTTAAGTTAACGAACACCTAAAAAGGTCCGTTAACGGACTTTTCACGTTATCCGTTAAAGTTAACGAAACATCACTAGCAAATCCTCCGTGGATTTCATGTAGCGATCAATTTGAGCCGCGAATTCTTTTTCCTTTGATGCCAAAAGTCTATCTTTGTCCTTGATGATTCGTCGAAGTCCTGAATCGTAGTACTTGAAACGAAGACAATTCTCTTCGAGGTCCCAAATGACACGCCGGTTGGCTTCCAGCTCAATCTCGTTTCTCTCGTTGACGTTCTGTAGTTCTTGTATGGTTACTCCAAGACTGGATTCGTTGTGCAACAAACGAAGATTCTTCTCCTCCAACTCACAAAGGGAACGCCGGTAGGATTCGATCACAATCTCGTGTCTTCCAACAATTTCTTCATGGACGTTCTGCAAATCTTGGAGCTTTAAATTCGACGCAGCGAATTGTTCTTCGAGTGCAATCAAACGAGACTTAAGTTCTTGATTTTCCATGACTGCCTTATTCTTCTCCTCAACTTTTCTTATCAAAGCGATTCTTATTCCGGTAACAACTTCGACTTCCATCATAGCCGAGACTCTGCTGGTTTCAACGACGGCTCGTTGATTCTGGGATCCGGTTGTAAGTACTTCCGGATGGGAGATAGTTTCTGGGTATTCCACAGCGAAAAGCTGGGTTTGAGTACTATCACTACTAAGAAGTTTCTTAATCCAAAGTGACCAAACAAGGACACAAAAAACCATATAGAAAATCACAAAAGCCATTTTCGGTGATAGCGTTGAAATTCTCGTCGAAAACAAATTCTAACGATCAAATCGGTTGTTAATTTGTCGTCGGTGTTGGCCTACTTATATACTTTCCAAGGCAAAGTCCAACTGGCAAGATGAGCCGTTTTCTCTCATTTTTTATTTTACATTCGCTTCAAAACGTTGCATATTGACTTGAACTTTACGGTTTAAATTTTATCGGATATTGTTTAATAGGTTTTAAGTTGAATTTCGTTGAATTACTAATTATTTTCTTTCATTTATTAAGGAATTTGAGTTTCGTTTCCGGTTTGATGAAGCGAGTGAGCGCCACTAGCGGCGAATAATTGAACCAATTAACGTTATCATCTAAAATTATTTTTTTTTTAATTTTTGACTAATGGGTGTGAGGATGTTATCTAACCTAATCCATGAAAAAGTATCTCATTTCATTATTGACGGTTATTCGGAAATATGGGGGGAAATTAATTTTAACTGGTAACTGCAAGGACTTTTTCAGATCATGTTTGTTTCGACGGAAAACAATTTGGTAATTTCTTTATCACTCGTCACTCTAGTAAATAAAAAAATCATTCATTTATTTTATTCTTATTTTCATAAATGCATTTGTATTTTTTTTTAATCCCCCCGCACTCCCGCAGTCCCGCACATTCAAATTTAAAAACTTTAGAAAAAATGCAAATGTTTAACACCAGATGGAACTACTAAGGAAATTAAATCTCTTGCGTCGTCTGCTGAATCAGTGAGGTGAGTAAGAAGTATCGTCTCGTCAATTTCTCAGCTCTAAAGTGTTATCGACTTATCGTACGACTGTGACATAATTTCCTGATATCTAGCAAAAACTCTTAGTCTTATAAATTCACTTGCATTCATTTAAAATTCCTCCTTTTTGATGGTGTTCAGTTAATGTTTAGGCTATTCTCATTCAGTATACAACCTGTACAGGGAGTTAACTTTTTCACCTGGTCATAACTTAGTTCAGTGAAATGTTTTAGTTATCATCTTTGGCAATTTTCTATATATTTTTTTTTCATTTTAGTGGCGCAATTACTGTGAATTTAAACAAGTTTACCATGTGATATGAGATGGTCCTACTCTTTTGGTCAAATCGTTGTACATTTATTAATGTCATAAATTTCATTGAACACAACTTTAGAAGTAAATTGTGTGGTAATTGTCAAACTGTTAGTTGAGGATCAAAGATAATATTAATTTTAATATTAATTATTTATTTCTTTGTTTCTTTCGAAGGACTTTTTTGTGAACACTTAACACTCCCGGCATTTCAAGTGACCAGTTTGGTCGTCAAAATCGGAAATACGTCACGCCCCAGTGGACACCGAGATCCCCGGACAGTTACCAATTAAGGGAAAAGAAACTCAGGTTGGTTGTAGTTTCTTTCAAAATAATTAAACGATAGTGACACAATTAAAGAATACGGTACCCAGCAGTACAGTTTTATAAGACGTTGCCTTAAGCGATGGGGACGACACCCACCTCAAAGAGTTATGTAGACTTTATCAATCAGCTCTTATCGAATCGATCACCGAAATGTCAAACTTTTATTCATCCAAGAAAATGTCGCAATTTTCTCTGCTCCAATTGTATTTGCTCTTTCAGTCCATGCATTTGCCAAAAATGTCAATCACTTTTATGTTAGAAATACGTTGCATGCGATTGTAGGCTAGTCTTTTTTTTCCTGTATCAAGTACCAGCTGATCGACTGGTGGTTAGGATGTTATCTCAGCGAAGTCCTAACCGGCTTGTGGATTGGTTAGTAGTAGGTTCGAAACCTGGTCCCGGCACGATCCATTTTTTTTACATCATTTATTCAATATCTCTCGTTTTCTTCTGCGAATTGATAATATATTTATAAAAGAATCTGACGATCTAACGAAAATTGTTAAAATATAATTTAAATCTTCGTATTACGACATCGAGCTGGACATTTTAAAAAATACTGGTTCTTAAACATTGCACTTGAAATTTCAAATTCACTGTCTAAATGACGATCGTTATTTTAAAATCTCGAACACGTTTGTCGTTTAAATAATTTATTCTCTTAATCCGTATCTTAATCATTTTAGTAAAAAAATCGAAAGTTGGTTTTCTTCTCATTTAAATAGGCTAATTTTCCACCAGCTGTTACCAGGTGGTAACAGCGACGTGTTAGTATCACGGAAGACATGAGTTCGATCCTCATAGAAGCCACATGACTAAGAACTATCCCCGTTATCCCCATAAGAATAACGAAGGACAAATAGGTAATATTGCAGGTAATATTGCTTCTTCTACAGTAACACGAGACGTTTATTCATAGCAGCAGGTAGAACTTAGTCGTGGTGTTGGGAGCGGCCACCCCCCGGTGAAAGAAGTAAGTTTGACGTGAATATAACCTGCAACATCCGGCTCGTCTAGGTTTGTATGGCCTTGTTCATGTAAATGGTCAGGTGCGACTTGTTCAACTATGATGTCATGGGTAAAAAAAACTTTTTAAAACCAATTCTTTTGGTTTCTTGTAAATAAAACATTTTCACTTCCTCGCTCTATAGGACTTTACTCTTTACATTTGGATTCGCTTTTTTTTACTTTCTCATCATTTGCATTTCTTCCGTGATGACATTTTTTCTCCTTTTGATTGTTTCTCATCCGGTGGGTTTTATCTGGCGCAGCGTTTGTGGGTTTGATTGCCACTGAACATTTTTAAACTTCAATAAGTAAATTTTAAAAAGAGAATAAGATATGTATTTATGCGTTTCAGTCTTTCAATTGTTTTTTTAACGTCAACGTCGTCAAAGGAATTGCTGGCGTTATGTCTGCAAATGGGTGGGGCGCTTATTTACAAAGTCGTCTATTCATTTGTTAAGTCACGTAACATTTACATGTAATCTGAAAAGTTTCTCAACTGCTTCCAATTCATCTATTTAATTAAGCCCTATGTGCACGGCGAATTTTCGTACGAGTCCAATAACAAAATCATGACGAATTACTAATCTCCCAGGTTCATCAACAACTTGACAAGAACAACTTGTTGAATAAGGTAGGCTCAAAAGGTGGAATTCCGAGATCCTTGTCACGGGGTCCGTATAGCTGATCCTTCATTGCCCACTGACGTTTACTGGATCGATCCCGACGGTCAAGATGTTGAAGACGATCCCATTATCACGTGAAATGCAACATGTCTACAGGTAAATAATGATTATCAAAGACTAATTCGATTCTTTCAACAGCTAATTTTCGTCACAGAAACGACTTTTTAAGGACATAACACAGAAGGAGCGACAAACGTTAACCATTGCACGGAACCCGGATGTTCGGACAATCGTTTACGAGGCATCTTCAAGACAAATTGCGGCTCTATCTGAAATATCTGCAGATTGTCGGCAGTCAATCAAGGTTTATATTTTCATTATCTGTCGATTATTTATTTAATAATAATCATAGTATGAATGTTATTCGGCCAATTAATTAATAATTGATGGTCGACTTTGTCTAAAAACCCCGATCTTATGAGATTATTGCCCCTTAATTTTTCATATTGTTGCCCAAGGGTTTTTTCTCAAAACGTTTATGCAGTTAAAAGGATCGGATCGACCTGATATCGTCCAAGTCGGAATTTTATATCGATCAATGTCCGTCGGCTAAATGATTACAAATCTAGCGTTTTGTCATGTTTGTGTTTTTTCTTTTATCCTTTTCTTGGGTTTTTTTTTTAATTTTCGGTTTAGTTAAATTAATCAAAGTGTTTTTTTTTCCTCTTCTGATCTAATTTTCCCCTGCATTTTCATAATATTGTTGTCTGGGTTGCTTAATCTGATTTTGTATTAGACGTCCAATTTAATCATGTCATGCTTTGTATTACCCATTTTATTATCGTTTTAGTTTTGGGACATAGCCAGCCGACAAACTGCGTAAATAGGCCATGTAATAATTGTAATACTAGATTTAGAATATTATTATCTTCATGAATAGCTTCCTTGCCTTAAAAATTCTAATTATTGAGTCTTCGAATGGTATTAGCCGTGTTGACATTAGTTCGTCGTGACATCCACGTCGAACCGTCGAATTCTGGAAATTTGATCATAAGAATTATTGCAGTGGTTAATTAAAAACTAGAGTTGACTAAAATTTCTTAATACTTCGATCGGTTTGTTGTCTTGGGAAGTTGCAGTGAATAGTTTGAATTTTTTTGTCTCATAATGGAAAAGAATCCATTCAGTTTTATGTTCCAGTTGCTGGGCATCCGCACATGATGTGGGCGATGAGGGAGGATCAGTAGCCAGTCGACGACGGGCTCGCTTACACACGTTTCTTATGAATCACCGTACACTTTACATAAAACACGCCCAACCCTAATCCCATTCACTATTTGAACAAATGTTTTATTCTAGTTATTTTTTTAACTTTTAGACCAGTTTGCTTATCTGCCACCTGTGTACGTATAGGCCAACTTTCAAAATATTGTATTGATTTTGATTCTTTCTTGATTTGAATATAGATTTGGTCATTCATTGAGCACCAGCAACATTACATCCTATAAATTAACCTGCTTATTCTGACAGATGTAAACATGGTTTTTTCTACTTTGTCTTGGCTTCCGGTCAGGGATTATGAGGACAATGGCGGAATCAGTTCCGCTCTCCTCCAGGAAAGGCAAAGAGAATTTCATTCTTCCTTTGTACGTCTTTATTTATTAACATTTTATTAGTTCTTTTAAAACCAGTTAGAAACTGAAACATGACAAGGGTCTCTCTTGTGAGTTTTTGTGCCTGAATAATCGATTTCTAATCCATCGTATTTATTTTTCCAGTGGATGTGTTGATGGATCGATCTGCATTTGGAATCCTCTGATAAAGTCGGACGAAACAAATCTGAAACGAAATTCTCCAAGGCCATTCGGTTTTCGGTATATCCTGTCCCTCGTTTTCACCTGATGACCGATACCTCACATCCGTAAGGTATAAAATAATTCTCTTGTTGACCGAGGTACGTACGTAGGCCTATTTTAACTTGTATTTTGGATTGCTGCGACTTAATTTGCATATGCTCTCTCAAATCGTCAAAAGATTCAAGTGTTCGATCTCGATCTTTGTCTTAGACTTGGATCCACGTATTCACCATCAAAATGGAATTCATAGGCACATACCACGACAGCATCAGAACTGCTTTGTCATGGTTGTCCACTAAAGGAATCGTCCATGGAGTCTTCATCGAATACCCCTTCTAACATTCAAAGTTGGCAATATCCGCTCGCTACGATAAGGTCAAAATCAATCAACTTTTAATAACAAGAGATGCATCATTGTCCTAAATTTATTAAATCCTTGTATATTCCGCATTAGGTGTCACGGGATGGACTTGATTGATTGACTCGTTAGATCGTCACCAATCGGGACTGGACGGAATGGAATGCCGTTGCCGATATTGCAACAGTTCGCTGTCACCTTTGTGCGTACACATTCAGGTTTCGTTGTAAGGTTGAAATGAATCTTAAATCTTATATGTTTCTTTGAAATTGCCATGGTTTTTTTGTTGGATTTGGCAGTTGATTTGTATTTTTTTTTGCATTTTGTTTGTAGGCCCGAAAAATAAAGACAAGGAATACATTCACATAGCTGATGGCACGGTATTATTGTCAGGAATGCACTTGATGTTGACCCAGTCTGACGTATATCTTGTGACACACTGAACGTGTTGTCGTATAAACGTTTGATTACTGACAGGTTAGTTTTGTCTCTATTTTTGTCGAAACTTTCTCAATCAATTAGGGTAGGGGTGAAACTTAATTATTGCGCTTTGTTCCTATCGTTTGCGTTGCAATCGTATGGCATTGCTCAGAACTGCAAGATGATTGAATCATTTGAAGACGCCTTGCCGTAAAACGAGTCTTTTTCTCTCGATAAAGAACTGCAACTACATAAATGGCCTGTTTTTGTTTTTGTTTTTTCTTCTCTTTACGTCGTATATAACCGTATATAGCGTGTAACATTTATTCTTATGCATTGCTGAGCAATCCGTTGCGTATTTTTTTCTGTTCACGAATAATAGCAGATGGCTTTTGTGATGTAGTTTTAAGTTCAGTAAGTTGAGATCTTCAAGTCCTGGAAAATAACATTTTTTAGTTTTCGCCTTATGATTTAATTGCGATTAGTTGAACAAAATATATCAGATTATTGTAATACCGATACCATCCGTTACTCCATTGCCTTCTCATTCATCTCATTTGTTAATTCTTTCCATTTCCTGCTGCGGATTGTGCCATTATCTCCAATTCCGGTTCTAAACAATTTGCTTATAGATGGGCAGAACCAATTTGATTATAGACAAGCAGATCGTATCACCTCCGCCGTTGAGATTTTTAACCGCAGTTGCAGTAACACGCCACGCAAAAAAATTATTTTTAAAAAGATGCTTATTCCCCAATTTGCAAGAAAGTATTAATTTATTTGACGTAACAGTTTGTGATTTTCTTCTTCCTTATTTTCCTATTTGAAGATCGCCATCACTTGACTTGGTTGCTCGGACTTGGGTATAAACGAAAGAAGATTTTGGTCCTCCGTCCGCAGCCTCTTTGAACATTTTCCTCCCCCTCCATTGAAGAGAAGAAACCAGGACATCTGTCAAGCGGGTATTTCTCCATAAGGTAGGACACAACTTTACCGTTTCTATATTATTTTGACTAGAGACGATTTTGGTCGTACATTTATTAGAGAACTGCTGCCCTTGTTTTTAGGGCGTACAGATTGCCAGCTAAACTTAGTTAAGCATTTAGCTATTTATTAATTTGACTGTGTGTATTATTTTGTTATCATTTGTGTGTTCAGCTGCATTCTGGTGAGCCGCAATTGACACGTAGATCAAATACTCGAGTTTTCTTTTGATTTGATTTGATTTTTTTAAAATTTCAACTAGAAAATAAATGTTTTGCTTACCTAGTAAATCTGTAAATACAACGTTTTTTTTTTTGCATATCCGTTTTTGATTAATCTTGTTCGCTAATCATTCATTAGATAAAAATAAATAGCAAAATAAATAACAGCTAAATTTTATAGTCGAAGTTTAAAAGGAATTTAAATTTGAATTGTTCATCATAGAAAGAAAGTAAACAAAAATCAACGTGTTGGTAATATCTTGTAGTATATCAGCTCTATGATGCGATCGTTCGTTTTCAAACTTGTTCGGCCGCTAGTGTATCCTTCGCAACGCACGTCAAAAACTAATAAATTTAATAATCTCATTTTCATTTAAAGATAATTAAATCGCCCGTCAAGGTAGTCAAATCAAATACGCTGACACGGGGGATAGGTGACGACAATCTAACCCTTTGAATTAACTGTAGCTAGGATCTATGATGGCATAAGGCACTGACGTGCTATCCCATATATAATTCAACAAGTACAGCAGTGCAAAGTATTCTTTCTATATTTGCTATGCAAAGTATTGATGCAAGTTAACTTATCGAAGCGACCAGACGCGTAATTCAGGACCTCGTATTTTTCCAGCAAATGGCGTAACTTTAATATTTAAGAGTGATTACTTTTAAAATGTTTGATGTTTCTCTAATAATGTTGTTATATAGAATGAAAAGACAATGCATTATTGGTATATCATTTATGTTTAACTGTTTTATTGGGACATCCGATTGACAAATCACATTGACACAAGTTCATACACACCATAGTTCATCCAATCAATCCACACAGCAATCACAACATTCATTCAATCACTCTCAAAGAAACAAACATAAGCAAACTATCCAGACATGTTGCAGAAGCGTTTTTTCAAGAGGTTATAAACAGTACGACAGTTTTCGATTCTGCCCCAAATGGTTCCGTTTTTCTTACCATCCGATGGACGAGTGATCCTCACTTAGTATTCGTGGTTATAATATTTGATATATCGATTTTTGATACGATTCTCGTCTCCAAGCGGTAATTTTGGACATTCTATAACAACGGGTAGGTTATCGATCACATCTCCAGCAGCAGCGAGACGCTTCTCTGCATCTCCGCCAGAAATGACAAGTGTTCCATTGTTTAAAGTCATTTTGACGTCGTATTGGTTTTCAATCCTATCCAAATTTTGGCCTCCTCTGCCGACGACTCGTCCAGAATCGGAACTGGGAATTCCGTTGACCACAATATCGTCGTTCCTGACGGTTTGCATAATCTCCGACATGATATAATACTCTTTTGCGGGCGTAGACGTTATAGTCGGTGAAGTGTCTTGTAACGGCTGACAGGATTGTTCTAATGGAGGAGAGGAGGGAAACAGATCCTCCATCACAGCAGAAGTGACATCGAAAGATGCTGACTGTTGTTGTTCGACCAGTACGGGCTGTACAAGTGCTGGCTGACTGGTTTCTTCTAGTCGACGAGAGGAGGGGAACAGTTGTTCCATCACAGCACAAGTGACATTAACATCAACAGACGACAAGGACTCGGCAGGATAGAATTGATTTACGATCTCCGAAGGTGGTTGAATCTTCGGCTGATTATCGGCCTGCTGAAGGGACTGTACAAGTGGCGGTTGCATGACTTTGACTGGGGGACTTGGTGGTTGTTGTGTTTCTTTGCCTGGGTAGTGCATCCCGGCCAACCGCCATCCCCGTTCATACATATACTTGTCCACAAGATACCAATCCGGTTCGAAGAATAAAAATTCCTCGTCACTATCCTCCTCATCAGCATTTTCCGTACACTCCAGTTCATCCGTCGATGTGCAAGGAGGAGCTTCCGCTTCCTCTTGCTCGTCGGAATCGTCGTCTATAACCTTCACTTGCTCCTTTGCGGCGTCAGGTTCAGACGGAGAACAAACGGTCGCAACAGTTGGATCAGTCGAGACGAGCGGTTCATCCCCTCCACAGCCGACGTCACGGGTTTCCGGTTTGACTTTTGCTGCAGCCAACTTCCCAAGAGTTTCTTCTTTCATACGGTCTATATGGACCACTCGGTTGAGCAAATCCTCCGTGGATTTCATGTAGCGATCAATTTGAGCCGCGAATTCTTTTTCCTTTGATGCCAAAAGTCTATCTTTGTCCTTGATGATTCGTCGAAGTCCTGAATCGTAGTACTTGAAACGAAGACAATTCTCTTCGAGGTCCCAAATGACACGCCGGTTGACTTCCAGCTCAATCTCGTTTCTCTCGTTGACGTTCTGTAGTTCTTGTATGGTTACTCTAAGACTGGATTCGTTGTGCAACAAACGAAGATTCTTCTCCTCCAACTCACAAAGGGAACGCCGGTAGGATTCGATCACAATCTCGTGTCTTCCAGCAATTTCTTCATGGACGTTCTGCAAATCTTGGAGCTTTAAATTCGACGCAGCGAATTGTTCTTCGAGTGCAATCAAACGAGACTTAAGTTCTTGATTTTCCATCACTGCCTTATTCTTCTCCTCAACTTTTCTTATCAAAACATTTCCGGTTAGATCGTCGACTTCCATCATAGCCGAGACTCTGCTGCTGGTTTCAACGACAAGTCGTTGACTGCGGGATCGGGTTGTACATACTTCCGGTTTGGAGATTAGGTTTAGGTAATCCACAGCTAAACGCTGGGTTTCGGTTTTCACTGTATATTTTTTACTGATATGTTTCTTAAAAATCCAAAGTGCGCCAAAAAAGAAACAAGCCACAAGCAAACTTGCTAAAATGACAAACAGCATTTTCAATCAGGAGTTTGAAATTGGGTAGAATAAATTCTGACAACAAATTCGATTGTCTATTTGTCGTCGGTGTGGTCCTATTTATAGACTTTGCAAGGCAAATTCCAACTGGCAAGACGAGCCATTTTCTCTCATTTTCCATTTTACATTCGATTCAAAACATTTCATATTGAGTTTGGTTCGATAGTTTATGTTTTATTGGATATTGTTCAATAGGTATTAAGTTGAATTACGTTGAATTACTTATTATTTTCTATCATTTATTAAGAAATTTGAGTTTCGTTTCCGGTTTGATGAAGCGAGTGAGCGCCATTAGCGGCGAGTAAGTAAACTAATGAACGTTATCTTAATATCTTATCACCCCTAATTTGTTTTTGAATTTTAAAACGAATTTGTGTGAGGATAGGTTTTATCGAACGTAATTCATTTCGATGAAAAAGTATCTCATCTCATTATTGACGGTTATAGGGAAATATGAGGGAAAATTATTTTTAACTGTCAACTGCACCGTTGAGGACTTTTTCCGGTCATTTTTGTTTCGACGAAAAACAATTTGGTAATTTCTTTATCACTCTTTACTCCAGTAAACATAACAATTATAGGTACACTGGTTGCAATAACAGACATGTATTTGTATTTAATTTGGAAATTCCCACTCACATTCAAATTTCAAAACTTTAGAAATATAACGTCATGTTTTGGCGTTTTGGAATTTGAAGGTCGAAATCTTAATCAAAATGAACGAACTGTGGGTTTGTTTGACATACAGAGTTGAAGTTATCGAGATTTCTTAGCGCTTTGAAATATTATTGATTAGTTCAATTATTAGGAATCAAGATCGATCCTGTTGTTGCCTTACCCGAACGTTAGCCTTAGCCTATAAACATCCCACCGGCATTTCATGTGCAAATGCCGAAATAAAAAACCGAATAATTAAGTTTGGGTTTTTTTCAAGTTGCATTCGGTTAAATATTTATACCGTACTCCTTTTCCCGGGAAATAGTTTGGCGGCTGTGTCGATTCCTTCCGTTATTTTGTCGTTGACTGTTCCTCTAAATTAGAATAGATTTACTGTTCACCTAAGAGTCTCTTTATAGGTTAAGAGAATTTAAAAGAGAATTCTTCTGTTCTAAGACCTATCTTAATGTGAAGTCTTGATGACGCCATGAGATGGGCTTAATTTCTTAAGAAACTTTAAAAATACTTGAAAGGTAAAAGGTATCTTCTATCGGGGAGTTCTCGCTACCTATTCAAAGGGAAGTTTTCATCACCGAGGTTTTAACTATAAAACTTATTAAGTAATTGACTGTAACTTACGAGTATTGAGTATTTTATCTCGAAATTTTTTGTTTAGATTTTAATATGCATAATACTGATATTAAATGGTTACTATTATAAAGGAGAAGCTGGTAGCTCTACAATTGATATATTTGCTCTAACAGGTTTACAGATACAAATGATATTTTAGGTAATTGATTAGACATCACATAGAGAGCTCCCAGCAGCACTTTAAATGATGTGTACATCTATCGAATATTCGCTATTTATATTACCGTATTTACTTATTTTATCAGATATCTATTTCTCTCTCATTTAATTATTCAAAAAAATTTAGATGAAGAAATGAAATCTTTCATTTCTTTCACACAGCCTAGCCAGCAGCACCACATGAAATATTTACATGTCCGAATTATAACTAGGACACTTATAGCCGTCCTTGGACGGGCCGCCGTTTACTAGTCTTAACAATATAAGAACAACAACGGAAAAGGGCTTCATTATTATTATTAAGAAAGAATTTACAGTTTTTACGCACATAGAAACGACGCGGAATCATCAATTTAAAAAAAAATTGACTTGAGATGTAATTCAAGAGATATCTTAAGTAGAATCTTGACACATATTTATTCAAAGCATATACAGATATACTGTAGAACGGAAATAATGATGACAATTGCTACATTCTATTGTTTCCCCCAATGAATTTGTTGTAATATCATGGACCCTTCGATATTGTTGCACAATAAAATCAATTAATTTTTTGCGAAACAGAACCAGCAAGCCAAAATTCTGCGTCTAATTGCTGCGAACTGCGAAAATCAAAAACACTTTAGAAACAAAAATCAGACATTTCAGAATACACAACAACTTTTTTTAAATAATTGACAAAAATGAAATTGGATTTAGCCTGGCGTGAGCCTAGCTTGGCGTAATTCATCATTGGCACTTTGTATATCTTATAATTTATTTCGAGTAAATAAATTAAATTAAAACTAACGTAATAAATTGGAATATAATTGAACAATGTCCTTTAATATACAACAGATGATTTATATAATGTTTCAAGTCGTTTTACAATAAAATCTGTTTTAAAATCAAAGTTTAGTAGGGAAAAATTTGATTGCTAGCGCTCATGTAAACCGAGGGTATATATAAAAGCCTCTGCCGTTCTGCACCAAAGCACAAAGGTTTTCTGTCTTCAGGCTCTGTCTTTCTGCTTATTTGAGATGTCGATTTGGTTGTGGATCTTCGTTGTATTAGCTTCTATTTGGGCTGTTTGTATAACAGTTTCAATTAGTTCTCTGTCTTTTACGCTGTGGTGTTCATCGATGGATCAACTTTTGTCCAACAAAAAAAACGTATATGGCGAACCCACATCCCAGGAAGCCCTAATATTGGCAGAAAAGTTTGAACCAGATGCGGTTAAATCCGATGAAGAAGAGAAGGATCCCAAAATAACTGAACCGTCGGATCAAGTCTCTGATCAAAAACCGGAAACTATAATACCCACACCGAGATCGCCCCTGATTGAGTGGATATACAAACAGAACATGTCGGACCTTTTTGGATACGCACCAGAATATGAACACATGTTATTGGCCATTTTTGTATGTCAACCAGCAGAGGCAGATAAATGCGATGAAGGAGAGAAGTTCCCGGAAGAAATGGAACCACCGGATCAAGCTTCTGATCCGGGGTGTTTACCGGAAGTCATACCCACACTGAGATCGCCCCCGACGAACCCAGTACCCGAAATAAAAATTGGTCCTATCAACCAATGCCCGAAAGAACTCATATTGGCAGAATGTGGAACTGAACAGGAAGTAGAGGAAGTTCGTCGGGAGGAAGATAAAGTGTCGGATAGAGAAAATCCTTATGTGAAACACCATCAGGAGGCTAAGGATTTCCCCCAATCGGAGAAATCCGATGAAGGAGAGAAGTCCCCGGAAGAAATGAAACCACCGGATCCAGCTTCTGATCCAGGGTGTTTACCGGAAGTCATACCCACACTGAGATCGCCCCCGACGAACCCAGTACCCGAAATAAAAATTGGTCCTATCTACCAATACCCAAAAGAATTAAAATTGGCTGAGTGCGGAGCTGAACAGGAAGGAGAGGAAGCTCGGGAAGAAGGCAAATTGTGGGGTAGTGAAAAAACTGAAGTGAAACACCATCAGGAGGATAAGGACCCCCAATCTGAAAACCTTCTTTCAAAAAATCAAGCGAAAAAAAAAATAATTCCTTTCAAGGAATTCAAACCGCTTCCAGAAAATTATATTCCTATATATCCATGCTTGAAAGATCTATTGGCTGAACTCGGAAGCCAGGAAGCTCAAAATGAAGACAAAAAAATATCGGGGTACGAAAAGGCCGATGCAAAAAATGAGGTGCAGGAAAGCCCCGAAAAATCGCTCATCCAAAGTGATTCCCCGCAAAATATAAAATCGGAAAACATAAAAGATAAAATCATAAAAAAAAAAATCACTTTAAAGGTAATCCATCCAACGTCTCTACCACACAAAGACTGGTACTTTTCGTTACAAATTAAAGAAGGTTCAGTGGAGAAAGAACAAATTAAGATAAAACATAAAAAAACAAGCAAAAATCAGCCCCTCATTTTTTATGTTGGCAAAGATGATGCTATTGTCTTTAATATCATGGAAAAAAGAGTAAGTTTCGGTTCCATGTCTAGGGTAATAGCATCGGGTCAGTGGACTCCAGATAATTTAAAAAATAGAAAATTCACATCAACCATGTCGGTGTTCAGATCCGTCATTCCTGACTTAAAGGTAGAGATTGAAGCTGAGGATATTTTGGAGACAATAGAAAAACCTGATTCTGGACAAAATAAGCGACAGCAAAAAATAAATCAAAGTTTTTTAAAAAATGAATTCCTTCACTTGAAAGAACGTTTTAAGAAACGGCGTTTTTCTGAATAAAGATATTCGTTTGATTGTTGGATACGCATAAGAATATGAACACATGTTATTGGCCATATTTTTGTACGCGAACCAGAGGCGGAGAAATCCAAGGAAGGAGAGAAGTCTCCGGAACCAATGGAACCGCCGGATCAAGCTTCTGATCAGGGGTGTTTACCAGAAGTCATACCCACACTGAGATCGGCCCCGACGAACCCAGTACCCGAAAAAAAAATTGATTTTTGGTTTGTATTTTGTTCGATAAATGTTGTATCTTCATTTTATGTTAGGAGTGTCTATGTGTTGATTTGGTGTTGTATGAAACGAACGGAGGAGTGAGTGCAAGGAAAAGAAAGGGAGGGAAGAAGGGAGTGAGGGAGGGTAGAGGGAAAGGTGGGAGAAGAAGGGGGGAAAAGGGTAGAGCAAGTAGATAAAGGGGGGAATGGGAGGAAAAGGAGTCGAGTTGGGAAAGATGACGGCATTTTTTTCAGGAGTACGTGGCCAATTTTAGTTTTTCGTGAAGAGGGACCGAATAGCAGACGAAGAAGGACAGGAGCTGAGGAAGAGGACGGTTGCGGACGGAGAAGGCCCGTTATCGCGGATGAAGAACGCCTCTGCGGAGCCATGGTGTATAAGTACTTGGTGTATGACAAGTGTTCCATTGTTGAAAGTCATTTTGACGTCGTATTGTTTTTCAATTCTATCCAAATTCTTGCCTTTTGTTTGCCGACGACTCGTCCAGAATCGGAACTAGGAATTCCGTTCACCACAATATCGTGATCGCTGACGCTTTGCACGATGTCCGACATGATGTAGAATTCTGATGTGGTTTTCTTTTTAGTCGGCCAACTCGTTTTATTCCAGTCCACATAATTGAGATCAAACTTAAATACATAGAAATTGCGTTAATTCAAAATGAAATAAAACCTGATATCATTTTATAATATGCGTTGCGTATCTCAAGGGTAAGCCGATGAGCCTAGTGTTGTGTTGTCTAAAGGATAAGCTGATGATAAAACTTAGGTGATATGCAAACATAAAATCGGGTATTCCCGTTTTTTTTTAAACAAACAATTAAAGAAAAACAAAATGTTGTGTAAGATACCAATCATTATCAATAGCTGAGAGGATGATGACGGTGTATAAAGTATAAAATGATTAACTGTCCCGCGATCACATCAGTTGTGTAGTTTTACTGTAAAAAATCGGCTCATATTTTCAAACCGGAAGAGAAATGAACCCAAATTTGTTGCTCAATATTTTCCTGTTGTTCACTACAATTGTCACTTCCCAGGCCGGTATAATTCTTTCAACATTAAAAGAAAAACACGAATCAAAAGGTAAACATTTTGGTAAAAAAATTGTTTAATAAAATTAACTCAACCTGTAAATTTTTATATGACCGACAGCTGCTTGTCCTGTGTTTCTCCAGAATGATCCCACATTGCCTTGTTGGACTTTGAACAGCAAATGCTATTGTTTTTCAACAGAAAAAGTATAATTGAGTTTACCAATTCCCTTATTTAAAATAAAATTAAAATTAATTCGTTTCCCATGTTATGCCTTATATCGTTACACTTGAAAAGCGTCTTGATTGGGTGAAAGCAGACGCATTCTGCAGAAACGAAAACATGCGCCTGCTCACTGTTGAAACTTACGAGGAAGATCGGCTCGTCTTCAACCAAGTCAAATCAATGTCAAGTAATGAACTGATACGTTGAATAGCGTCAGCTAACACGGTTAACTATTAACACAGCACTTGAACTGAATTTTCAAAACGACAGGCGTTGACTATTACTGGACTTCGGGAAAATATTCAAACAATCGATGGGAATGGGCGTCCACTGAACCTTTTCAACCGATGACTTACACGAATTGGTACACGGGAGAACCTTCCCACAGCCAAATCGGAAGCTTCGCCTACATCAATTTCAATTTTGACAACAAAGGATTTTGGTTTGACGAATTCGGCTCCGCTTCTATCCTTTTCATTTGCGAGTCCATCGATGGTGCTGGAACGGCAACAACTGATGGGACAACTACGTCGACTTCCATGGAAACAACCAGGCCCATCACCACAACTCCTCGCACGACAACCCCAACGACAATCCCAACCTTCACATGTCCCAGATTCACTTGTACTAACCCGCCAACAACCAAGGCTCTACGTGTACGATCGAATTAAGCAAAAGACCACAAATTAAAGCAAAATAATTTAAATTGATATCCCACTTGATATCCAAGCAAGATTCAAACAAATAAAAATTTCTAACAAAAATAACTTTCATTACATGTCCAGCATTCAGCTGTCGCATCTAATCTGAGATTTCATATAAGACTACTTACTATCAATGATATGACTTTGAATTTAATTAGTTATCTGCCCTTCCCCGTCTGCAAGGCAACACTGAGACGCCCTGCTGAACGCTAAGCAGTAAATGCTATTGTTTTTCTATCAATTGGCAAGTTTAGGACAATTATGTGAATTACGCTATAGAGAAAGAAGAGAATTTTTTATTATAAAACCCGAAATGATTAATTGTTGACGTCATCTAGGACATCGATTACGTGATGTTGATGCGTCGAATTTTTATTGTGGAAATTGCTCATGCAATCAAAAGAATATCAGCTGACGGTGATGTCAAACCTTATTTTTCGCTCGTCGTTTAAATTCGACCTCTTTTGCTACGGCTAATTTTCAAACCTCTTTTATCTTTTTCTACTCTACATAAGCAGATACGACATATGAGTTTCTATGTAGAAAAAAGAATCAACAACTGTCTGTTTATTTACTTTTTTGAATTTAGACATGGTATTTATCGGATACAACATGAATTGTTTGTTGGATGTCATACAGCAGCAGTCTGGAATTTTCTTGTTTCATCTTTTCCCATTTATAGTCGGTCGCCATCACTTATTCACTTGACTTGGATAGCGACAGAAGAACTTGACTTGCATCCTTCAATGGCTCCGTTGGATTTTGCAGATCGCCGTGCACGACACAACACAATTAATCGGCACAGTTATCGGGCAACATTTCGCAGAGCAAATAATTTTCACATTTCAATTTCAGTTCGTCCAGCAAATATTTGTTCGCTGCGCTTAACACTCCCAGTCGCCATCGTCTCCTTCGTCGCTGTACTCACTCGACCCGTGTAAAGGAAGCGGAGCATTTGGTACAACAACTTCTGGCTTGTTGTCTTCAATTTCAATTTGGTTAGTTAATTTTCTTTCATCCGGATGCTGGAACATGGCCTGGAAAACGTTATACTTCTAGTCATCAAAATAACTTTATGGGTGGGGAATTGACGGCCTCTGATGTTAAAATTGACGTCGTTCACTTAATGATATTTTGTTGAATAATCCATCGAGAATCGGGATGATTAAATAGCCCAACTCTGCAGTCAATACCCGATGTCCCTAACGATCAGCTGTTGATGAAATGGATTCCTTTTTCACACGGATAAAATTCTTGCAGTAAAAAGTCAAACTTCCATTCGGTTGTTGATATTCCAACTTAGTCATTTCTTCTTTAGGAAAACTGAAATCTACACATCAGCAAAAAGAGAGTAACGTTGATGAATGTTTTGAAACTATTCTCTCCTCTTTTGTTAAGGACTGACAGTTTCACTAAAGCTGGAACGACGGTATATTATTAGGTATTATCCGGTATTATCTACTACTTCTTCGGCGGAATTGTAATGGCACGCTTATTAGACCCATATTTCTGTGCCAATCTCGTATGCTATCAGTCCCCACTTGCTATGTGGATTTTCTGATGGAGAAAACAAAGATGAATGCATCTCTGCGCTAATTCTGACTTGATTGTGAAGAAACGCGGCATCTGAACGTCCCATCGTAACTTGATAGTGACGAGTTCGTACCCCGGCCGATCCAATTGAAATATTTTTAAAAATTAAAACGAAATCAGATCAAACGTCATAATAAATAACCCAATTAATTAATTATAGAATCGGTTTGACATAAAAACATTTCCAACAATAGAATGCTTTATAAATTATTCAACACCTGATGAAATTAAACCGCTCGGACATAACCTCAAATTCAAAAATACTAGACGTATAGTAGTTGTGTGATGTGCTTCAGAAAATAGGTCTACGTTAATTAATTTAGTTAAAGGCTACACAGCACCTAAGACAAATAATTATATTCAAATGAAATATAGAACGGAAAGAATGTTGATGTGTTTATATTTGAATTTCTGTGTTATTATATTTCCCCATGTATCATGTTGTACAATAAAAAGTTTAACTCAACTTTACTTGAAACAAAAGACGAACTGTTGAATGCGGTTGAATGCGGTTGAATGTCTCACAGCAAAGCGGGCTTTTCTTGTTTGATCTTTTTCCATCCGTCAGTCGCCATTAATTCGTTTGGAAAGCGCCGGAGAAATTTGGCCGCTTCCTTTTCAGTGGCTCTGCTGGATTTTGAAGATCACCGTGCAAAAGGAGAAAGATATTAAGATTTTCGGGCGACATGGGATGCAGCAAATGATTTTCACGTTTCAATTTTAGTTCGTCCAGCAAATATTTATCCGCGGCGATGAACAGACCGGCCGCCATCGTCTCCAACTTTGTCAACTTGCACCCGTCCCGTGTAAATGAAGCGGAGCAACTCCTGGAACACTTCCGGATCCGGATCGATGTCTTCAATTTTGATTTGGTTAGTTGATTGTTCTCTCATCGGATGTTTAAACATGGCAGCATGAAAACTTCGCTTCTGGCAGCCAAAATATTCTTGTGGGCGGGGAATTCACGTCCGCCGATGTTTAAAATGACGTCACTTAAAGACATGTTGTTCAATAATTCTTCGAGATGAGAAGATAGTCCGCACATCGGCAGTCGATTGTATCGCTCGAAGAATCAACTGACGATAAAGTGGGGTTCCTTTTTCAGATGGGTAAGAAACTAAGTATCTTGCAGTTAAAAAGCCAAACTTCCATCCGATTTTTGACATGATTTAATAATTTTGTCTCTGGAAAAATGGAATTTCACCAAAACAAAATTCATCCCCCAAAAGTAACACGGGGACGTTATTGGAAGTATTTGCTGGAAAACACTTGAGCTGGTTCGACGAATTCTTCTACGTTTCCCTCGGAATTGTGATGGTAAGCGCCGATTTCTATGTGGGCTGTTTGGTTGCGCAAATCCAGTTCCCAGTTGCTTATTGGAGTTTCTTGTGGCGAAAATAAAGGTGAAAGCAATTATTCGCCATTTCCGTCTGTATAGTTTTTTGAAATGACACTTTAACGTTAACACTTGAAAGTCACGGGCTCGTGACCCTGGCGATTTTAATTGAAAACTTTGACCATTTTGAAAACAAAATAAACCAGCCAAAAATTCTGCGTCCAATGGCTGCGAAATATGTATGCAATCAAAAACACAGTTTTAGATAAGGTTTGGCATAACATCATCTCACAATACAAATTGATACCAAAAATAAAATAATTAACAATAATCAAATTTGATATAAATTCTAAATGTTTGATATATTAACCCGTTAACCATCCGAAAAATCCTTTTTAACCTGTTGGGATCTAACGGCGGGATTTAACTCGTTCACAACAAGTGGTGTGATTTCATAGTTGACGTTTAAAAGAATTTTAAATTTGAATTGTTTATAATCGAAAGAAAGCAAACAAAAATCAACATATTGGACACAGGAAATATCTTGTAGTATATCAGCTCTATATGCGATCGTTCGTTTTCAAACTTGTTCGGCCGCTAGTGTATCCTATTCGCAACGCACGTCAAAAACTAATAAATTTAATAATCTCATTTTCATTTAAAGATAATTAAATCGCCCGTCAAGGTAGTCAAATCAAATACGCTGACACGGGGGAGGTGACGACAATCTAACCCTTTGAATTAACTGTAGCTAGGATCTATGATGGCATAAGGCACTGACGTGCTTTCCCATATATAATTCAACAAGTACAGTGCAAAGTATTGATGCAAGTTAACTTATCGAAGCGACCAGACGCGTATTTCAGGACCTCGTATTTTTCAAACAAATGGCGTAACTTTAATATTTAAGAGTGATTACTTTTAAAATGTTTGATGTTTCTCTAATAATGTTGTTATAGAATGAAAAGACAATGCATCATTGGTATCATTTATGTTTAACTGTTTTATTGGGACATCCGATTGACAAATCACATTGACACAAGTTCATACACACCATAGTTCATCCAATCAATCCACACAGCAATCACAACATTCATTCAATCACACTCAAAGAAACAAACATAAGCAAACTATCCAGACACGTTACAGAAGCGTTTTTTCAAGAGGTTATAAACAGTACGACAGTTTTCGATTCTGCCCCAAATGGTTCCGTTTTTCTTACCATCCGATGGACGAGTGATCCTCACTTGGTATTCGTGGTTATAATATTTGATATATCGATTTTTGATACGATTCTCGTCTCCAAGCGGTAATTTTGGACATTCTATAACAACGGGTAGGTTATCGATCACATCTCCAGCAGCAGCGAGACGCTTCTCTGCATCTCCGCCAGAAATGACAAGTGTTCCATTGTTTAAAGTCATTTTGACGTCGTATTGGTTTTCAATCCTATCCAAATTTTGGCCTCCTCTGCCGACGACTCGTCCAGAATCGGAACTGGGAATTCCGTTGACCACAATATCGTCGTTCCTGACGGTTTGCATAATCTCCGACATGATATAATACTCTTTTGCGGGCGTAGACGTTATAGTCGGTGAAGTGTCTTGTACCGGTAACGGCTGACAGGATTGTTCTAATGGAGGAGAGGAGGGAAACAGATCCTCCATCACAGCAGAAGTGACATCGAAAGATGCTGACTGTTGTTGTTCGACCAGTACGGGCTGTACAAGTGCTGGCTGACTGGTTTCTTCTAGTCGACGAGAGGAGGGGAACAGTTGTTCCATCACAGCACAAGTGACATTAACATCAACAGACGACAAGGACTCGGCAGGATAGAATTGATTTACGATCTCCGAAGGTGGTTGAATCTTCGGCTGATTATCGGCCTGCTGAAGGGACTGTACAAGTGGCGGTTGCATGACTTTGACTGGGGGACTTGGTGGTTGTGTTTCTTTGCCTGGGTAGTGCATTCCGGCCAACCGCCATCCCCGTTCATACATATACTTGTCCACCAAATGCCAATCCGGTTCGAAGAATAAATCTTCTTCTTCACCACTATCCTCATCAGCATTTTCCGTACACTCCAGTTCATCCGTCGATGTGCAAGGAGGAGCTTCCGCTTCCTCTTCCTCGTCGGAATCGTCCTCTATAACCTTCACTTGCTCCTTTGCGTCATCAGGTTCAGATGGAGAACAAACGGTCGCAACAGTTGGATCAAAATCAGTCGAGACGAGAGGTTCATTCCCTCCACAGCCGACGTCACGGGTTTCCGGTTTGACTTTTGCTGCAGCCAACTTCACAAGAGTTTCTTCTTTCATACGGTCTATATGGACCACTCGGTCGAGCAAATCCTCCGTGGATTTCATGTAGCGATCAATTTGAGCCGCGAATTCTTTTTCCTTTGATGCCAAAAGTCTATCTTTGTCCTTGATGATTCGTCGAAGTCCTGAATCGTAGTACTTGAAACGAAGACAATTCTCTTCGAGGTCCCAAATGACACGCCGGTTGACTTCCAGCTCAATCTCGTTTCTCTCGTTGACGTTCTGTAGTTCTTGTATGGTTACTCTAAGACTAGATTCGTTGTGCAACAAACGAAGATTCTTCTCCTCCAACTCACAAAGGGAACGCCGGTAGGATTCGATCACAATCTCGTGTCTTCCAACAATTTCTTCATGGACGTTCTGCAAATCTTGGAGCTTTAAATTCGACGCAGCGAATTGTTCTTCGAGTGCAATCAAACGAGACTTAAGTTCTTGATTTTCCATGACTGCCTTATTCTTCTCTTCCACTTTTCTTATCAAAACATTTCCGGTAATGTCGTCGACTTCCATCATAGCCGAGACTCTGCTGCTGGTTTCAACGACAAGTCGTTGACTGCGGGATCCGGAGCTGGACACTTCCGGTTTGGAGATTCGGTTTAGGTAATCCACAGCTAAACGCTGGGTTTCGGTTTTCTCATCAGTAATTCTACTGATATGTTTCTTAAAAATCCAAAGTGCGCCAAAAAAGAAACAAGCCACAAGCAAACTTGCTAAAATGACGAACAGCATTTTCAATTAGGAGTTTGAGATTGGGTAGAACATAGAATTCCAGCGACAAAATCGATAGTCAATTTGTCATCGGTGTGGTCCTATTTATAGACTTTGCTATGCAAATTCCAACTGGCAAGACGAGCCATTTTCTCTCATTTTCCATTTTACATTCGATTCAAAACATTTCATATTGAGTTTGGTTCGATAGTTTATGTTTTATTGTATATTGTTCAATAGGTATTAAGTTGAATTACGTTGAATTACTTATTATTTTCTATCATTTATTAAGAAATTTGAGTTTCGTTTCCGGTTTGATGAAGCGAGTGAGCGCCACTGGCGGCGAGTAAGTAAACTAATGAACGTTATCTTAATATCTTATCACCCCTAATTTTTTTTTTAATTTTTAAACGAATTTGTGTGAGGATAGGTTTTATCGAACGTAATTAATTTCGATTAAAAAGTATCTCATCTCATTATTGACGGTTATAGGGAAATATGAGGGAAAATTATTTTTAACTGTCAAGTGTCAACTGCACCGTTGAGGACTTTTTCCGGTCATTTTTGTTTCGACGAAAAACAATTTGGTAATTTCTTTATCACTCTTTACTCCAGTAAACATAACAATTATACACTGGTTGCAATAACAGACATGTATTTGTATTTAATTTGGAAATTCCCACTCACATTCAAATTTCAAAACTTTAGAAATATAACGTCATGTTTAATTGTTTAGCACCAGATGGAACTTGCAAGGAAAATAAATCTCATGCGTCGTCTGCTGTGAATCAACTTTTGGCGCTCGTAAGAGTTGACAGTACTGGACTTCAGGAGAGGGTAGAATTTGTGATTTTGTTTTCTAGACTTTCACTTCAGACAATTGGCACTTTGCAATATCTGTTACACTAAACTCTGGAAAGTCGTGCAAGAAAATCAATTTTTTTTAATCATGAGGAGCACTTCTTGTAAACAAGATGAATCGGTAATGAGAGCCTTCATGGGACAAACTCGCGGATTAAGTGAATGCGCATTATGGTATGTATAGAAATTCATCATGATAATTTCACATGAACTTAACAATTGTACATACCTTTGCTGTTGCTGTAGCACCAGTTTGCTACTAGACCCTCTGGAAGCAAAATGTGGACATTTCTTTTGTCGAGGCTGCATTACTGAGCTACTGACCAGCTCTACCGATGAACAAGCTCATTTGTGTGGTGTTTGTCAATCCACGGTCTGCAAAAATGATATGAAAGAGCTATCTCCCAAGACGAGCAAACTCACTTCTACCCTGCAACACTTTATACAAGTTTTTTGTCAAGCAGAAGGCTGGAGAATTGGTATAATAATGTTCTATCAAACCTCAAAATTATTTAAATTTGTTCATATCATGTAATGAAATCCCATGGATTATCTTTTAGCCACTTGTTTTATGTTTTAGTTTAGTATCTAGTTTTTTCTTTGTAATAATAATGCAAGGTTTTTTTAACTTTGATTTATTCATATTGTATTTTCAGATACTTTTCTGAGTAGTTGTGCTGATGTTCAACAAAAGTCAAAATCCATTCCATCAGTCAAGGGGAAAACTGTAGTTTCTAAAACGACAGCAGCTGATGTTGAAGATGGCAGTGATTCTGTTATTATTTGTAGTTCATCTTCCTCTGAACTTGCTCATCAAAGCACACTCGAGCCAAAACACAAAGTACATCAGTGGCTGATGGCCAATCCGAGCGTCGATCCATTAGCTGTCACCAGTGAAGAGGATGGTGAAAATGTCAACATAAAACAATCCAGAACAACCATTTCCAAAACAGACTCATTTGAATCAACTAAACTGTTGTCGACGCCCGTGACTATTTCGTCCACTGGCAAAGAATCGTCGTACGACATTGTTTCAGCTCCCAGTCCGCCACCTTCCAGGCAAATACCTCAGCAGGTAATAATAACAATCGATATAATTACTTTTGTTCTTTCTTTGAGAAAACCTTTAAATTATGCATTAGATGAAACGAGGACGAGGTGGACGTGGAAGAGGTCGTACGAGAAAGAATGCTCTCCCAATTAGTTCTGGCGAAGCTCTAGCAAAGAAACGCGGTCGATCGGCCGGCAACACACCAGAAATGAAAGAAATTGCAGTCAAAACACCTACAGGAAAACCGAATTTCTCACCAGAATTTGACGGAGCACTTAACACGTCATCTATCGCGAACTCGAGCACTCCTTTGACGCATTGCTCAAAGCCTTCCATTGAGGAAAATAGCAGAACTGACGGAATACTAGGTAAACCAATCAATTGATAATCAAATGTCGTTCTTTTTTTTTCTTACGTGTTTCCTATTCATAGACTCGCAAAACGAGACCAGAACTACTTTGGGGGAGGAAGAAAGGAATTTAGCCGTTTGTATTGAAAATTCTTGCGTCCTATCAACCAAAGTAGCTGTGGAAAAACCAACAGACAATGGACAAGTTGATGCCTGCGTACCCTCTTTGAATGGCCCAGCAGATGTTCGAAGTATTACACCTACCCTTGAAGAGACACCACGACCAGCACAACGAATTCTGGCCAACAGATCAAACCTTAACCCATTGTCACCGGCCAAAACCTCAAACCTTCTTCTCGACAAGGCAGTTGGTGTTCCATCCACAGCTCTTCATCATCTGACACCAGTTTCTCGGCCCAAAGTTCGAATTTCCTTGGGATCTGCTCTACACGATCTCAAAACATCTGAGAGGGATTTTCGACGCCATTCTTTTTCAGAAGGGTTGAATGTCGGTACTGGGAGACGAAACGTGAACTTTTTTCATAAAGGAAGGATCGTTCCGAGGAAATCCATCGGTGCATTAAGGAAACAACCGATTGTCTTCACTCTGTTGGGAAAATTGGGTCCGTATCTTGACCGTTCGTCGTCACATCCCCCGATTTTATTGGATTCACCGGTCCTCGCTCAAAAATGCTTTGAAGATAAAGAAACTCAAACCTATCCGTCATCACCTGTGTCCATTGCGTCAGTTTCTACCCAGGTGGAACCAGTTGAAGCAACAGTGGCCTTAACCAAGGAATCTCCAAAGAAGACACCAACACTTCCAGACAACGATCCTTCTACCGACAGTCCACAGAAATCGATCGGCCAACAATTACAGGATGAAGAGATCGACAAGATTATGTTGGCAAAAGGACCAGATGAATTCAGTGAAGATGCGTTTATGTTTGCTGAGCCGTTTAAGCGAGCCAGAGTTTTGTCGTCGAGTGACAGTGATGATGAAAAGATGGAAACCAAGAGGAAGAAATCTTGCCCTTCTGTGAAATCTCTTACGGATGATCCAGTTCCATCGACGTCTCTATCTACGGAATCAATGATTATAACTCCGGAAGTACCTCAACAATCCGCTCAACAGAAAACGGATGCAGATTTAGCCAGCAAAACAGTGGTGATGGAGAGCGATCCGGATGAGGATGACATTCTGGTAGCGACTCCTCCTCCACGTCCACCTCTTCCGAAGCCGATTCCGTGCCAAAAGAAAATTTTTACTTGTTCTGGCCTTCCGGTAAAATTCATTTTGTCTCAAAGTCTACAGTTTCTTGACTCTGGAAACGGAAGTTAATTAACCGTATTTCCTTTTTCCCGTAAATGCAGCGTCCACAGGTTAAAATGGTAGAAGACTGGGCTCGTCGCATAGGTGCTGAAGTTTCCTTGACTTACACTTGTGCCGTAACGCACATCATCGTTCAACTAGATGAGGAAAATTGCGCTCAGCGCACTCTGAAATTTTTGTACGGAGTCGCTAGTGGCAAATGGATCGTCGGTGTTGACTGGGTTCATCAGTGCATTCGCGAAAACAGATTGATCGACGAAGAACCTTTCGAAGCGCTCGACATGGATGGCGAGGACGGCCCTCGCAGAGCCAGGCAGACAAGTCAGAGGATCAAGTTGTTTGCTGATTTCGAATTCTGCTGTCAAGAGCCTTTTACTGACGTGTCTGTTGATCAACTGAATCAGCTCTTGGAGTTATGTGGGGCCGCCACAGTGAACAGTCCTACGGAGCTGACCAAAAGCCGGCGTCACTCAATGATTATCGTGCAAATAGACGACGACATCAGCTCCGAAGTTCAGCGTAAGGCAGCCAGTCTGTTTGATCGCCATCAAGTCCTCACCGTTTCGCGCGAATGGGTCTTAGATTGTCTGGCGTCTTATAAACTCCTTTCGGTGCGCAATCAACTCATAGGCAAGCATTCCGAATCTAAGCTTAGAATGATGGGATTTGAGTCACATCTTCTGTCGTAGAGAGTTACTCTGTATACCGATGTCTTGATTTTTTGTTTATTGTTGCCATTAATTTCAAGTTCATGGAGATGATATATTTTCCTTTCGCCGTGCAAGTTCATAAACACATTGAAATGTCTGATATTTTTTCCCTCCATTTTGTCAACTGTTTTATTAAATGTATGCGCCAGCAATTGCCCAAGTTCTTTGTGAGTTTAGCCGCCCCAGTTTTTTTGGAATTAATTTGTTATTTTCATGCGGTTCCGTCTTTGTTCTACTTTTAGAATCACACTCAGGACTCTTCGAATCCGAAAAGGGTTTTATTTGATCCTTATCATATTAAATATCTTTTACGAATTATTTTTAAAATTAAAAATGCGTGACAATGTATACTTACTACTAAATATTATAAGATAACCTTACATTATGTTATCAAAGAACGGCGAAGTCGTATTTTACTGGTATGATATAGCAAAAAAACTAAGCGACTCAAGTGTACCAAGCAACCAAGGTTATTTTCTCCTTAGTGTTTTTGCGTGGAAAGTGAAGACCTCGACAGACGAACACGGCCGCTTTATAATGCCGTCCGGAAGGGTGAGAAGTGAGAACGTGAGATGACGACAGTACTCGTCGTTGAATTTGTTTTACTGAGGTTTATTTTAATGATAGAAAAGTTTTTGCACTTAAATTTCGATGTTCAAATTTTACTACCATTTTGAGTCGTATTTTTTGCGATGGTTCTGAGGCACTGGCGAGGGATCTGGTGGCCAGATTCATCACCAGGTGATGGGCGTAGTTTGGGAAAGAAAACGAATCAAATAGAAATATGACAATCTAATGACAAAATGAGAAAATCGCCAAACTCTGGTGTCAAACCATTTTGCGAGAGTCGTTTGTCATGTCTTTTCTGATTCACGTGAACAATAAGTCAAATGAGCATTTAAGCGATCAATCAAAATAGTATGGTCAAATTGGGCCCAAAAAAGGGGTTTACCCGAAACAAATTGTCTACAGTTTTTTTTTATCGTGAGCACTGTTTCTATCATTATATTGTAGTTATGTTTAAAATATTTCTTAAAAATATCGTGCAGAACATGTTTAAATCGTGATTTAATTTTTTTTTGTTAACCGTGTAAATATACTTTTTTGTTGAAATAAAACATTTAAAAAAATATCAAATGGTAGGAAATATGTTATTCTACAAGTGGCCAAATTTTGGTGCAGTTATGAATAGATTTAGTATTTAAAAATAAATTAAACGTAAAACCCCTTTTTTCCCCGCTAGAAAGGGTTTCTATTTTTGTAACACAGGCGCTTATGGGAAAAATGGCTTTTTTTAAAATCAATATTTCCATTACATCTTAACACATAGAAATCCCCCCCCCCCCCCCCTTGGGTTCATTTGATAGCTAAAGAATCATTCTATCAAAATCATGTGCATTTATTACGACGGGGACGTTTATTTAAAAGTTAATTATGAAATTAAACACCCTATGTTTTCCCATTTTGCCAGTTTTCTATTAGTGTTCCACACACCCGCTTGGTGCGCAAACAAATTGAACAGAAGAATATAGATGAAGCGCACCAAGCGTCGAATTAAGGCAACGGCACAGAGACAGCTACGACGACACTACTGCCTCCTGTGGGTGTGTGGTGAACTACAACTTTCCTACGTTTTTTTTCGAAGTCCCATGTCAAAATTAAAAATCCCCTAATTCCATCAAAAAATTAAAAAAAAAAATTTCTTGATAGAATAATGTGATTTATCAGTTTGGCATCAAAAAATGCAAAAAAAAAAGAAAAAAAGTAAAAAAAAAAATTATGGATTAAAACAGCAGCTTCCCAGTATCGAACCTTCGAACCACAGGTCTTCATATCAGCAATCCGTCACTACCAACTAAGCTACAATTCGATTTTGCTCCCTTAAAATTGCAAATTGAATAATTTTGGCCACTTTTACGCGTTACAGTGGCTAGATGGCAGCACAGTCGTCGTAGCAATTCAAATGTAGGAGGATGGGAAAGAGTTCAACTCGGAAAAACCGTGCCGCAGCCCAAGGGAAATTTTCTTATGGAGTTGAGAGACCTCCCCTTTCATGGCTCTGGTCTTTTGATCTTTTCTTATTTTGCCCAGAGCCAGCAACTTTCATGTCTACATTTAAGCAATAATCAACAATAACAGTTTTTATGCTCGTTACCAATAAATTAATTAATTTAAGATGAAATCTGTAGCCTCCCACGATTAACCAGGTTAGGTTACGTTCGACCCGTAGAGAAATTCATTTTCGCATATGTTGAAAATACCAGAAAACTTTGCTACAGCAGCTAACTTCTGGTAATGTTGTAAACACAAAAATAAAACTGCCCTAACACCGCACAGCGCCACCAAGCGGATTAGTTCCAGGCAGGCTTCAGCATGATACCGAGGGGTTGGCAACTCAAAATTTGGGTGTACGAAGATTCTGAAGATTCTACGGGCTTTTTCGGATTTTCTAAGGGTCTAAGGGGTTCTATTTAAATTTTAACGCTGATTCTGAGGATTCTGGGGGGTCTAAAATAGTTTTTTGGGGTTTGAATTATAAAATAAATATTTTTAAGAAAAAAATTATTGGGATTCTAAGGGATTCTGGCCAAAGGTGTACGAAGATTCTGGGGAGTTGCCAACCCCCCGCATGATACCAAACTCGTAGTACGTCGTTGTTTCTCCTGTCTTTCACTTCACGCTTATGGGCTCCGTCCTTATGGAGTTGAGAGACCTCCCCTTTCATGGCTCTGTTTTGCCTGAGAAGATATGAATATATAAAATCGCATACATTTGTTACGAATAAACAGCTAATAAGAGGTAGATTCTGAAAATGGGTCGGAAGACTTGATCAAATTAACTCGTACTGGTTCTTATTCTCTTTTACTCGTTCAAAATAAAAAATAAAAATGTGAAGAAATGATTAGAAAAACGATTATCTATCAAGGATTTTTTCCACGTCAGATTTTGAAAATATGAGACTTGGCTGAGAGCCTTTTAATGGAGTTTTGCACAAAGAACCTTCATCACATTTTACTCAAATTAGTATATCAATTTCCCAATTTGATCACTAAAAACTAATTATAATCGCGTATTTTTAATTATACCAAATAAGTATCTTGTAATTGGAACATATAGCCTAATAGTAGTGGAATTAGCGTGTAAAATATTTTTTAGGCTTGTAGATTGTGCTATAAAATCAAAAAAACATTTCGACATAGTCTCTTAGCAAAATTACATTCATGTTAACTGCAGTAATTTAACAATATTAGGAAGCAAAAACCACCTGTGTTGTCCAACAAAAGTTTTGAATGACTAAAATTTCGCAAAAGACAGGTCAATTTATGATGAAACGATGAAGTATGGGAAGGGGCCTTTATAATGGAGGAAGCCTATAATGGAGTTTTCAACAATGAACCTTCACATTTTACTCAAATTAGTATATCAATTTCGCAATTTTATCACTAAAAACTGTAATTATAATCGCGTTCAGTTAGATTGCGAACGAGAAAGAGAATAGTCAAGCCAGTGTTTTTCTCATGGGATTTGTATTCCGACACCCACCAACGCCAGTGACTCCATAAAACGCCGATCTTGAAGATCAACAAGTTCATCGGGTAAACGCTGGGTGATCATGAATTTCTTTTCTTCCTCTTTCGTGCCGGATTTTAGAAACTCAATCAATACCCTCAACTGCATTTGTTTTTCGAGATTACTCCGTAATAATTCCTCCAAAACGCGAATTGTCCTCACGTATTCGTGAAACAAACGCCGATTTAAATCGATGGCTATTCGAAGTCGGTCAAGTTCATCACTAAGCCGTGTTTTGTGGAAGCAAAGACCACCTGTGTTTTCCACCAAAAGTTTTGAATGACTAAATTTCGCACAAGACAGGTCTTTCTTAAAAGTTCATACTGTGTTTACATTACCAATATCATCTACCACATTTTTCTTCTCGGCTTCATCCACTTCAGAATTTGTTTTCGTTGCTTCTTGATACTTCTTTTTCTTTGGAATAGTTCCAGTTGATGTTAGTGCTTGATTTTGAGGAGACAAAGTCTTCTTATCCGGAATAGTGTTAACTAAACAGAAACAGTTACAATTAATAAACATAGCAAAAATTAATGGAAAATGTAGCACTCACGGCGGGATTAAGCTAAGAGGAGCATTACAATCGTTACTAGTTAATGACACCGAATAAACTCCATCTTTTAAAATTTCTCTAATTTTAACTTTGATTTGTCTGTTCAAAATCAAACCATTCCATTGCTGCTGCAGTGGTTGGGCCCCAACATTCAACTTACAGCGGATCCCGAATGGAGGGTCCGGGAAACGGGTCAGGGATTTAACGGGGGAAAGGATTTCTGAGCGAGGAAGCTGTTGAGATCTTCCATGGTCGATAAAGTAGACCTTGGCTTTATGGACTAACTCTTTAGTAATCCGAACGCGGAAGAACTTGTGATTCTTATCACGGAAAATGCCATAATCATCCAGATGGGGTTGCACATCCTAGCATAACGTAACGTAACGTAACGTAACGTAACCTAACCTCTCCTAACCTAACTTTGGCATGTGACCAATGAGTTCAACATGTTTCTTTATAATGGTTTCAATAGCGAGAAAATTTTGGAAAAAATGTATGGTTACCAAAACCATATTTCCGCGATTTGGGATAGCTGTGTAATTAGCAGCGGTAAAATCTACCGGTAATTCCTATTCATCGCATCAAACTGATTTATTGCAGTCATTGCAACGAGTTACACTTGGGCGTGCATGAATTATGTACCCACACAAATAATGAAAAATGGCTTCTTTGATGCTGTCATCACCTGCGGGTGAAGTGTTGTTGTGGAGCAAAACATTTTCGTTAATCTTTCGATTTTACTTGAGTCTTAAAATTTTTGAACAGTAGAATATCATTAATAATTAATCAATATTTCAAATGTAAAAAACATAAGTCATTAGCTGCAAACTTGACATTGTACGTCTTACCCCAAAACTTGACATTACTGATGTGTTAGTTGACACACCATTACAAAACGGCAGCGGTCACTATAAAGCACCGGCTTGGTCCTAAAGACAAGAAAGGATATTCCTTTCACAACTAGCTCATTCAAAATAACATCGGGTGCAGCAGCCTTCGTAACAAACCATGCAAATGGTTGAATCCGTCCATCAAGAAGTGGTCGAATTCTATAAACCAAAACGTGGTCAGCGATACCATTTGAAAACATTAATGTTCATTCTCCAGCGTAATCTAATATTCCCTTACATTTCAGTGTTATATTATCAAACCTAAGGTCTTTGGTTATTGCAATCTCATCCCACAGGACATATTGTTGGTGTTCTTTCTTTCCCATAAATTTTTCAAGTACATGCTCCAAAGCAAGAGAATTCCACCCAAATCTACATTCTGAAGAGCTTAATAACCGCCCGATGGTTGATGGACTCGGAAGCGGTAATAATCTATTTGCCCTGATATGGATATAACATTTTTTAGTGGATGACTCTGCCATAACTAGACCATTGCCAATAGGAAGAAATATTGTTGCAATCTTAAAAGTTTAAGTGTTTAATATTATTGCTAAAGACGAATAAATGAGTTTTTGAGACCAGGAAGAAATTTTGAATTGACTAATCTATTAAATTTATTTGAAGAAATCAATCTGAATCATTTCCAACGTTGAATCACTTTTAATTCTTGTGGGTAATGTGAAAGACTGAAAATTTTGAAGACTTTTTTCATTTAGTTTTTGGACGAAATTCCGTTGACGAAAACGGCCAAAACACCTTTCCACGAGTCCAAATCGTCGGAGGCAACACCCTTAGCACTGAGCACGTCAAGGAGAAGACGACCAAAGTCCTAAAATGTCGGTTAAATAAAACAAATTTTAGCAAGGGCGTTTGAGTTAAACCAATTCGTATGTTGTGAAAATTAAATTCTTAACATACTTCCCAAGGTCCACGTGGGATGCTACGGGCAGTGTGTGTATAACGCATGTAGTTTACGTTGCCAAGAAGTTGCAATTTGTCGTCCATGGCAGAGATCATAGTATCAAGACGGTCGGCGACGAGAGCGACTTGTTTCTCATACTCAGCGTTGCCGGGCAGAGACTCGACAGCAACGTTAGCGAACTTGGCGAAGAATTTCTGGATACGAGGTGTTTCCTTAAAGAGCCTTTTAATTAAAACGAATAAAACTAAATATATAAAATTTTCTTTATTTAAAATATCAATCAAGAACTTACTTAACGAAGATGGAAGACACAATGGCGTTGCGACCACCACGGATATTCTCCCAAGTCCTCTGAACGTCGCGGATCTGATGACCGGACAATTTAGTCTGGGGATCAACCAAATCTTCAGATTTCCTAAAAGTAAATGAGAAAATTTTTCATTTGGATTTTTGAAAAAAGGAATTTTTTTACTTTAGCTAGGATAAAAAGTTAGATCAATTTCAATTTTAATGCTTAATACTTTAAGGTCTTCGAGATACCGGCAACCAAAGCGGCAAGTCCGTTCTTCCAGGCAGTCTTGGCCTCAGCGTTGAAAGAGGTTCCGAGCTCTTCCTCAAGTACTTCCGTAAAGATGGCACCGAATTGCTTAAATTGCAATGTTGAAGTTAATTTAATATGTCAGCTTGAAATATTTCAATAAATTTGAAACGTTGTCACAAACTTCGAACATGATGGGAGTAGCACCGCGAGCTTGGTGAGCACCACCGAGGGCGTTCAATTGGTTCGCCAAAAGTTCTCTGCTAGACAGGGACTGGACAACGACGTTCAAACCGGCTAAGATAGTGTAAGCCTGGGCCAGGAAGTTTCCGTTGCCTAAAAGCTCGTTTTGGGGAACAGAAGCAAACTTGCTGAACATCTTTTGGTACTCAGGGTGGGCCGTAACGAAACTAAATGGTCAATTGACAATTTTATTTGGTTATTCTTTTTTGGAACCAGTAACTTGAGTGTTACCGGAAAAGAACTTGAGGAGCGACATCACCATCCTTCTTGGCTTGGTCCCAGGTCTTGCGGATAACACTGCGATCGTGAGAGCTCAAGATGCCCTCTTCGCTGTCATCAGCCGAGACGGTGGTTACAGTGGTGGTGACAGTGGTCAAGGTGGTTCCAGGCTACAAATAAAAGTAAAGCATAATTCTTAAGCTTATAATTTCACTATAAAATATTACACAACTTACAGCTTGTTGAGAGCAGGAGCTGACGAAGGCGACGAGGCCAAAGAGAAAGGCAAGCTTGAAAGCCATTTTATTAGAAGAGTTAGCTCTGGAATTATCAGTCAGCTAAGTGATGCTTTTCTGAAGATTTTTTCTTTCTTTTATAGTGAAATTTCCCTAGAGAATTTTGCTGATTGGTTAGGTTTTATTATTTTTGGACACGTGATATAATGTTTCTTTACAGGCTTTTAAATTTCGTTAAGCACTTTGGACCGAAGTTGTTGATCATGGGTTAAAGTGTTAAACAGTTCACAGATGTCTGGTTGTGTGCGTGACTACTAGCGCATACACCAAACTGTAGCAATTGCTGATGTTAAGAATTTGAATCGTTATGAATTTGAAATGAGTTCCAAAAAATATTATTGGTAATCAGGTTGACACTGTTATTCAATTTCAGAAAAGGCGATTCGAGTTTCTCTTTTCTCTGGTTATATGGAGAAAAATTTCTGTCAGCCATGCGCTTTGTATAAATTACTGGACAATCTATTTTTGTAATACGTTCATCAATGACTGAAATCTTTTATTTTGTATTTCTTCTGGCAATCAGCTGATCACATTTTTTCATTTTTCATGCTTCACCAAGAAATAAAGGTGGTATAGAGCAAGTGACGAACGCGTAGAGTGAGTGCGTGAGTGTCACAAAAAGTGCGTTTTTAAAACGAGGGGGGAGGTAGTTGGTTGCTCTTTAAGAAATTCACATTTTTAGTCGTTGATTAATGAATCTGTTTAGTCATCAGTGGTAATTTTTTTTTGAAACCTCACGTTTGCACTTGATAAGAACCATGCGTTTATTCCCACAAAATTTGTATCTCTACTCAGTATAACTTTATTTGCAGTTTCATTTGTATATTCATCTCGAGATGCCTTTTAGCCAGTATCACCAGCTGCACCTAGAGTTACTCTGTATAGTAATTAAATATTTTTTCTAATTATCTAACAATGATTCACGATAAATGTTTTTAGTTTTCATCATCAATTCAAAACGTATTAACTAAAGATTGAAACAAGATAAATCCCAAATATTATTGTTATTATAACATTCTAAACTCAAACAAACATTTTACGATTTATCAATTTTAGGCATCATTTTATGAATTTCTGATCACGTCCACAGTTCACTGTTCAGAAGCAAAACCATCGATTAAAATTTTTTAAACGCTTCTCCATGAGTCTAGGTTTTCACCAGAGATACCCATTGCAACCAGTATGTCTAGCAAAAGACGACCAAAGTCCTGCTCAATAAAATTGAATGGTATAAATTCAAATCTGGTTTCCTAATCCATGGTAGATAAAAAGATAAATGCGTGTCCACCTTATAGGTTGTGATATATATCTATACCTCAAAAAGAGCCCGAACGGCTTTCCTTCGAGATATACTGCGCTGTTCATGACTGTATCTCATATAATTTATGTTACCCAACAGTTGCAGTTTATGTCCTGTGGACGATATTATGGTGTCGAAACGATCAGCAACGAGGGCAACTTATTGGTTGTAATCGTTGTTGGTAGTCAAAAACTCCAAGAGTAGATTTCCAAATGTTAAAAGAAAATGAAAGAAACTAGTATATTTTTCTTTTCTAACCATATTACCGGTTAAAACTTTTGACCCATGAGACTTCAAAGAATGGGCGAGGCCACAGCTTTAAAATACTAAAAATACACGATTTTCTCTAAATAATACGAAATTGCAAATTGTGAATGATTGAAAACAATTTGTATTGAATTTTCAAACAGATTGAACTATTTTTTTTTAAGTAAGACATTTTGAGAAAGTATAAAAAGTTGTATCATGCGAATCTCGGGGATTTGGTCTCTTTGACGTATTCTTTTGGAACTTTTTATAGAGTGGAAAATGTTGATAGTTTTAGTTCTTTGGAGAGATTCCGTTCACTAAGACAGCCAAAGCGCCCTTCCATGAGTCCAAGTCATCAGAAGATACACCCTTAGCGGCCAAGGACTCAAGGAGAAGGTGACCAAAGTCCTGAAAAAGTAAACAAGAAAAGAACACATAACAAATGCGATTCATTAAATTTGTTATTTAGCGTATCGTTGAAATACCTCCCAAGGTCCACGAGGAATGCTACGGGCAGTGTGGCTATAGCGCATGTAGTTAATGTTGCCGAAAATCTGTAGTTTGTCATCCATAGTGGAGATGATAGTATCTACGCGATCAGCGACGAGGGCAACTTGCTTCTCGTATTCAGCGTTACCAGGCAAAGCATCAACAGCAAGGTTAGCAAATTTGGTGAAGAATTTCTGGATGCGGGGAGAGTCTCCTGAAAGAGTCTGTTGGCCACCGACATCGGTTCAATGTTAGAATATAAATTTTTACACAACTTTTATTCATACTTGATAAAGATGGCAGAAACCAAAGCATTGCGATCGTTGCGAATCTTCTCCCAGCTTCTCTGGACATCATTAATCTGATGACCAGACAATTTGGTCTGGGGATCAACCAAATCTTCAGGTTTGCTAAAATTAAATCGCAATTATATAGTTTCTAATAACTTTTTGTCGTTCCCAAAGAGATTTCTTTAACAAATATGTGATAAACTGACCGGAGGGTTTAAGAGATACCAGCTACCAAAGCGGCAAGTCCGTTCTTCCAGGCAGTCTTGGCCTCAGCGTTGAAAGAGGTTCCGAGCTCTTCCTCAAGGACTTCCATAAGGATGGCACCGAATTGCTTAAATTGCAATGTCAAAGTTAATTTAATATGTCAGCTTGAAATATTTCAATAAATTTGAAACGTTGTCACAAACTTCGAACATGATGGGAGTAGCATCGCGAGCTTGGTGAGCACCACCGAGGGCGTTCAATTGGTTCGCCAAAAGTTCTCTGCTAGACAGGGACTGGACAACGACGTTCAAACCGGCTAAGATAGTGTAAGCCTGGGCCAGGAAGTTTTCGTTGCCTAAAAGCTCGTTTTGGGGAACAGAAGCAAACTTGCTGAACATCTTCTGGTACTCAGGGTGGGCCGTAACGAAACTAAATGGTCAATTGACAATTTTATTTGGTTATTCTTTTTTGGAACCAGTAACTTGAGTGTTACAGGAAAAGAACTTGAGGAGCGACATCACCATCCTTCTTGGCTTGGTCCCAGGTTTTGCGGATAACACTGCGATCGTGAGAGCTCAAAATGCCTTCCTCGCTGTCATCAGCCGAGACGGTGGTTACGGTGGTGGTGACAGTGGTCAAAGTTGTCCCGGGCTTATAATTTGAAATACATCATAGCTTTGATAAATTGTCATATGGAATTAAATTTAACTTACAGCTTGTTGGTGATGGCAAGCGCTGACGAAGACGATGAGGCCAAATAGGAAAGCAGACCTGACAGCCATTGTTTCGTTGTTAGCTCTTGAAATAACAGAAAGCTAAGTGTTGGTTTTTCTGAGGATTTCCAGTTTCTTTTATACTCAAGTTGACCTTTACTAGGAGATTCTGTGTACTACGAGATAAAATATCTTCCGGTTCATGTGTGATACATGACCACATGACAACAGGGCATATAGCCTATAGTACTTGACGCTTGAACTGTTAACTTCTTGTCTTTTTTCTTTAAGTATACAGCCTATGATGGGAAAAGATGTACGTGATGTCGATCGCGTTTACTCTAAGATAGAAATTGGTGTGTCTTATTTAGTTAAATCGTAGCCCGCTTATCTCTTCAGTTCAAATGTCAGTGTTATGAAAGAATATTCAGCTCTTGCAGGCAATTTATCGCTATATATTCCTAAATAGCACGCCTCTTTTTACTAAATCTTGTGTTCCACAACTTTTTTATAATTATGGTTCAAAGAACACGTTTATCAATGAATTATCATTTGTGTAACTTGGAAATATTATGTTTTAAATGTTTACATGTATTTTTGCTATATGACAATGTTTTTCTGTAAAGCCACTTTAATGCCATTTGAGTTCATTATTTGATCACATCAAGGGTGTTTTTCCTTATGTTTTCATTTAAATATTTTGTAGTGTGTTGCATTTAGCAGAAACTAAATAATATTTTCTTTTATAATTATTGCTCTACTTCCTGAACATGATAGTTTTTCTCGCCAAACGAAATTTTGCAAAAGCGACTTCAATGTACATATGTTGTACGTGACATTAGTCACGTTCTGTTTTGATCGTATCAAGTTTCATTTAAGATGATCCGTATGGTGTCAATGAGGCATTGGAATATACAGAACACTGCATCAAGTTCAAATGTCACGTAGGATTCGATTACTACGCTTTATTGTTGCATACCCACGCTGTGTTGCTTTCCCGTTTCTTTTTAAGAAATCATCCCTTTTTTGTATTTATAAACCGATAAAGTTTGAGAAATATATACCTAGTCTTTAAATTCAAGGAAATTAGGTTTTATAATATCGCACGTGTTAGATTTTCAAAAGATTTTTGTTTGGATATCGATCTTTATTCGTCTTAAATAAACAACATCAATTATGCACCCAAATGGATTTTCAAATGGTGTTGAAAATGAACCTTAGTGAAACATTAGAGTATAGTAAAAAGAAAACTTTAGAGGTTTTTATCAAATCTTAATGTAAACAATATTATATTAACGCTGCAGTAAACGACTCAAGAAAACTGGTAAATGATTTCTAATCCAGTTTGCCGAAAATGTTGTGTTTTTTTACTAGAAAAATGTTGAAATGCATGCCAAGTGTTGTTTAAGTTTTTTTTAAAAGCGTTGGCATGCATTTTAATACTTTATTAGTGTTTTTAGCAACAAACAACATGGCCTTAACTAGGAAAAGGTTTAAGTCAAGCCAAACCTGCGGCAAGTTTCGGCTATCCCCCGCCATGGTGCACACTAGTCGACTAGCCGCACGACTTTTGGCTCTGCGTACATGAACCAAATGAAAAAATCTCTATATTGTTTTATATTTTAGATTCAAATCAAATCAAGGTGATAAGCCACAAGAGGGCAGGTGAATGAAGACAATAATGTCGTGTAAAAGAAACAAGTCTTGTTTAAACTAAGAATTAGAAGGAACTAAAAATTCTTTTGCGTTGGGAGTGGCCTTCTTTGTCACAGAAAATGGCCAATCCTTTATACAAGGGGTCCGCAACTCAAATTTGATTTTAAAAAATAAGCTCATTTTTTTTGCTTTCCTATCATTTTTTTCCTTTCCGCCCCTTTTTTTATTTTTTTTTATTTTTTTCGTTTTCTTTGCTTTTTCTACTTTATTTTCTTTTTTTTCCTCATTTTGTTGTTTAAGTAACTTTATTACTTTATTTTTTTCCTTTTTTATTTTTTATTTTTTTTTACCTTTTACTTTTTATTTTTTCGTAGCCAAAGGCTACAGTGAGTATATCATTGCGGCAAATGAAGTCCCTGATGCAGTCAAAACGATTGAAATATCCTACGGAAGTAATAAATCAAATAATGAACTAGAGAAATGTTATTTGCCAATTATTTTTATTTCAAATAAGACAGTTTCTTCAGGAATTCGGTCAAATCTTTTGCAACAGTAGCATTAAACAACAACTGTCTCGATTTTCCAACATTTGCATAACATGGATCGGGTACACTACAAAGATATTTATCGCAGGAATAAAACCCGGCAATTGATAAATCGCTGTCGATGAGCTTCCCCGTTAGAGTGTTATCTACTTCTTCCGCTTTATACCAATTACATAAAGCGCATATTTTTTCGGACTGTCGACTGCCCGCATCCCATTCCCACATAGGAACAGATTTGTTGGTATTGAATTCGAAAGCGAAAGATATCACCCGACCAATGAGAAATTTAGAATTATCAGAACATTGAAACACGCAATAATCGCCAACTTGAATTTTTGCGCGCTTCTCAACTTGTTTGATGATATGCTTGTTTTGCTCTGTGAAGCTCACAGATTGCATCACTCTAAGTCGCCTGTCGTTGCTTAATTTTTTTACGCCGCTTTCGAGGTACCACACTATCGAAGATTTCTTAATTAACCTAATGGACCCGTCTTCGCTATGAATTTTCACGAAAGGGCTGTTTTCAAAACTAGAATAGTTGTTCGTAGTTATGTTAGAATAATCTTTAAGGTTTGCGCTTTGAATAGACCTCAATAAATTAACCCTATCAACGCTAACAGGCTCTTCAGTATTCTCTTCACAATCTTCATCATCATCTTCTCTTTCATTGGCATCGTCATCGTCATCTAAAACGGCAGAACTTCTGGGTTGAATCGGACGGGTTTGATTTGTTTTCAAATTTCGCTTAGCCAGATCTTTTGGGAATAAATACTTTTCGCGGCGACGACTTATCCTCAAGCCTGGCGCAAGATAGAAAATGAAATTAAAATTAGGTTTTATTTATTAGCACTTTTACTACCTAGCAGTGCTAGTTCCGCTTCGGCATCTTTCTGAGCCTGAAGAACAGTAATTTCCATTTCTTCTTCGCTTGGTAGTTCATGAATAGGGTTATGAGCAGCAATATCTTCATCAAAAGTTTTTCGGTTTCTTGGATAAAGAACACCATCGTTCATATTTTCAGCAGTGGCCCGAAGACGTACGTCTACTTTTCTCCCCTTATCAACCGCAAAATTTCTTACGCTGAAATTTGTTTGGGTGGATGAGGTTGAAGAAGCGGACCGTAGCAATCTAAACAGTCCCTCACAAGACTGGCTTGAAAATTTCCATGGCATCAACAGTTGAGGCAGATTTTCTTTCTTAAGATTGATAATAGTCAGAAGTAATGAATGGGCATTAACTTCGACGCATTCACTTATGTTAGGTGTCACAAAGTGCTGTTGTAAGTTATATGTGTCATCGCAAAGGATCCAAAAACGCCATAAGCGAAGGGCGAAATTTACAAACCAAATTTTGTATATCCTTTCTAAAGGTTTTAGCTTTTTGTCTAAATAACTAGACTTGCAGTATTCAACTTGTTTCAAATAAAAACATGTTGCCTGTGAACCTAATGTATAAAAAAATAATAAGTATGGTTGCTGCAAATTTCATATTTCGTTATCTGATCTTATACCTGGCACATGAATTCCTAATAAATTTCTGATGTTGGGGTTGCATAACCTTTCGGCGGCATCATGATTCATTTTATCGTGTTGGTTGATATCCCCATCTCGCAGTAGGTGCAGGTCCTTCGATACTCTCCGGAGTAAATGTTCCAGGTCGGAGCAGCTCGCAACTTTATTACCTAGAACCATGAATATTCCCCTTTCTCTCTTCAGTAAACGCACCCTAAATTTTGCACCAAGATGAATAGTGTCTTGGACGGGAATTCTTTCCGTGACAACTTGAGCTGCGAACCAGGTCCATTTTTTACTCAAGCGAAATAGAGGGTTCACCGGCTGGATTAATGTTGTTTCTAAATAATAATAAACTATTTCGAATTTTAGCTTTACACAAAATTTGAGTCATGCTTACTTCTTATTCTATTAGATGTAGGGCAAGTTCCTAAGCTAAGAGTATGACGCATCATTTTCAATTCCCTTGGATCGCCATCCGCCGAATAGGTATCGACCCAGATCCCGTTTCTTTTCAGTTCCGATGTTACGTACGCGATCCGATTTTCCACATCTGATGCAGTAAATTTGTTATTTGTCGCGAAGTAACAAATGCGGACGGGCTTGGCGTTTATGGCCAAAGGTTGTGCCATGATCACCATAATAGAAGAAGCCCGCTGATAATTGCAAAACATGTCAACTATATTTTCTGCATTCAAGGCTTTGGATAGTCTAAAGTCTGAAAGACCTGGCAATTAAAACAGAAATTAGCTGCGTGAATACTTTAATAAAAGTAGTTTTTTTGTTACCGTTAGAACTCAAAGGAAGGCTAAAGCCAAAAATTCTATTTGAAGTAGAGTCGTATTCCCTTATTGCAACTACTGATGTTGCATCTTCTGCCAATGCCACACGGAACGGGAGATTTTGCTGACGAAGGACTTGTACTAACAAACGGATATTTACTTCCCCTTCATTTACGGGGAAATCATAATCTTTCATTTTTTAATCTACAGTGCGCCGCGAAGGTAGCGCACCTTTTGAATTTGCTGATAAAATGTTGAAAAACTTCCCTCCCCCCGTAATGAGCGCATTCATACAAAATTGGTTGATGACCTTATCGTTATGACCTCGTCCCCTAGGTTTCTTGTTTTGGTTTACGCGCGCTTGTTTCTCGATTCTGTCAAACAGTGGGGTGGTATTCGAGTCATTTGCTAAGTTGACGTCGATTGACTCGTTGTCGGCGTCGACTGGGAAAAATCCGATTCTTCAAGTCTTGGGTTTTTACGCGGCGGTTCTCCATTACGATTATCGTCTTCGTTGGCCGCGTTGTCGTCGTTAGACTCATTCCTGCCATTATTTGTGTTACCAGTATTATTGGCTACACCCACTTCATCTGGCATTTTGTGCGCAGTTCGAAGATGGGTCATATATGATGAAATCTTCCACCCTCCTGAGCTATCGACGGTGACTTTAAAAGGCCGATTACTGCATTTCGTGCACTTGATTCCGTTGTCGACAACTTTGAAGTCAGTGGAGGTAACGTTCAGTTTTAGTTTTGTTGATAAGAACCATTGCTGTATATACTGTTGGAGGGTCTTGCCTTTTCTTCTAACCAACAAAGTGATTTCTTCAGTTCCCTCAGCCGAGTTTGTTTGGTTAATATCTAAAATTATGTTATCCGTGTTGGCGTCATGCCTCTGTACTTGTCTTTTTTTGCGCTGGAGGTCTGTCACGTTTTGAAACTTGTCATATTGATAACCCGTACAAAAATGTATGCTAGTTCCCTACTAGGAACTAGCTAGCTGTCTGCTGTTATGCATACTGTTGCATAGATGGGTTCTCCTAGAAAGGGTTTTCTCAAAAACATACTTGCAGATCACTGCTTTGCGCTTATTAGTTATCAACTAATATGCGCAGTTAAATTCTATACTTGTATGATTCGCTACGTATTTAACCAGCTCAAATTCCACTATATATATTTATTACTTTCCTTATTCTCCACACTCGTTAATTGTCCAGTAATTTACATACAAATATAATTGATGCTACAGTTTATTGTGCCCGATGACAGGTTAACATATGGGTTACATACATGGGGTTCAAACTATCAAAGAAAATTTCAAACGATAATTAACAAAACATCCAACTTTGAAAGACAGGTTTTAAAAACAATAATAAAGAGATCACCCCATCAATCCAAAAAAAATGATTAAATGACTGAGTTATACATTGTGTTGGTAACTATGTTCAAAAGTGTAAACACGGGAATCTTAAATTTGGGAACAACTTATTTGAAGCTTCTTCGTCTTCATTTACAATGGTCAAGTACTCGAAGTCAGTTTACGATTGTGGTGGAGGTGTTGATTGCGAGAAAGGCCCTAGTCTCGGTCGACAATTTTGAGTGTATTGCAAGTCGGTCAGATCGGTCAGGTCGTCTTGATTGTGATAGTTGTCTTCCATGCTTGGATCATGAACACTGAAAAAGAATAGAAGTTTTTCAATTTATATTGAAAATAGTTTAACAAAAAAACTTACAAGTTAAGGCTAAAACATCTTCCTTCGACAAACCGGTCTTTACCCGTGTTGGCGGCGTATTTCTACATTTCTTTGCTCGAGGGGCCATTCTGGTCAACGTGTTTTTACTCATTTATTCACGAGTGTAAATGGGTTCTATAATTTTGTTGACCATCATGTGGAGATTTCCACTCCATAGCCTTCCTGTAGTAATGGCAAATTTCAGATAAGATCTCTCGTTTCTTAAATTATGCCCTTGAACTAGTTGTAATACCTGTAAACAAAGCGATAATTATTATGGCTTAATATATAAAGAAATAATAAGTCGTTTACCATTACGTGATCCATTGACGTTGAGTGTCTTGATACGTTATGAATGGAATTTGAGTCCTCACTTTCATCTTAAAAAAAAATATTAGAACAACTGTTGACATAAGAATAAACAAATGGATCACCTGATGGTTCTTTGAACATATCTTTCTGTGTATCAATTTCAATACTGTTATCTTCGTCATTAATTAGTGAAGAGGAAGGAGATTGTTGGACGTCTTCTGTGTAAGTTAAATAGCCTCTTTTTCGCAGAAGGCTGATGACCACTATTCTTTATGGCTTCATCCTTTTTTTTCAATGCTTCTGCAGTCATTTTCTTTGATGCATATTCAGCCTCTTTCTTTTATGCCTCTTTAGCCTTTTTCTTTAACCCTTCAGCATCTTTGTTGGATACTTCACCAGCGTTAATTTGTTCTCGAAGTATTTCCATCCGCTCAGTAGGTTTTTCTACATTTAAGAAGAGAGAAAGAGTATAATAGTCAAAGCAGTATCGAAAAAGTATCAGATTGCTTAATTCATAAATCATGAATTGTGGCCACAAGGACTTGTCTTTTGCCGTTCAAGTTCTCTAGCCTTAAAGTACAACAGTTTAACATTTCTTAAAGTAGTTGCCTTAGTTGAAAGAACGAGGAAGGAATACCTGATTTTAATCTCAGTCTTTGAATCTATTAGACTTTGCATTCTATCGAACACAACTAAATTTTCAGATGGTAATTTAGGCTGCGATATTATTGAAGCAGTTTCAATATTGTAGTCCTCAGTGGACTTTACTTAGAACAACATGTGGATGCTATCCACGTAAAAAACTCCTCTTAAAAGCCATTTTGAATATCCTAATAGAAATGAAACCAACAAGACCGTCAACTTTACTGATGCAGATAAAGCTTCTCAATATATATACTTATCGATTAAAACATACACTAATTTTTGTAAACCACAGGTCATATTTACCTAAACAGACTATTTGTGCCAGGAAAAATCACAATTTAGGAGAAAATTCACTTTTATATAAAAATAGCAAGCCTAAATTGCCGACATGAAAAGTAAAAACGTGTCCAAAAAGACTTGCAGACATTCAACTAAAAGTTAAGGCTATGGCATGCAACCACCAATCAGCTGACTCCTTTCCCGCCAAAAAGTGAGACATCTATTGTTTTGTATTCTATAGCCTCCCTAAACACAGACATTTGAATCATCTGCTGAGTGCTGACTGTATGCAATAACAAACTAATATACTATATTATTCGTTTCTATCTCTTTATATACGTTAGTTACGTGTCTTTGCACTAGTTCCAGATTTCAAGTTTTTTTTTGCATCGACAGTGGGGATTTAAACGGTTAATAAATGGCACAGCAGAGTGACGGTAACAATGATTATCTATAACACTAAAACGACGGTAACAATGATTATCTATAACACTATAACACGTTATTCTATTTCCTTATAAGGAACAAGGAATCTGATTTCTCTCGACATTCAGCAAAGAATAATTTGGAAAGCTTCTTTTTTCTGTAATGATGAAGTGAAACTGATAGGTATAAGTTCATGCATAATATTTTTTAAATGCTTTACTCATTTATATTGAATCAACGAAAGCTATTCCCGAAAACCAGGATTTGTCAACAGCAACTCAATAAATCAGATTTTCCCCCGATGCTGAATCCACTTTGATTGAATCAGAATTCCCAGAGGCAATGTTTGACGAGGATATTGATCTGAATATGAATTCAACATTATTTATTAAGATGATAATGAAAATCCAGACGAGGAAGACCTTGATGAACTATGCGTAAGGAAAACTAAAGCTCATCCGTTTTCCCTCAAAATAAGTTTTTTGAACTTGCAAATGTATTATTTGCTGTTTTGTTGCTGGGATTTAATTATAAAAGATAATATGGGGAAAATTATATTATCAATAATGCTGTCATAAACAAGTCTGCAATAAACTTGTTAAAACTAGTCAGGAATATATATGCTTTTAACTTATTTCACCAGTATGTATGATAATGCGTAAAAAGCTTGTAAACAACAGCAGGCTGTACGTTCGTATTTTACGAATATGGCCGTGTGAAATAGTAGTAAGCTTGTTCTAGTTAGCATAAAACCCCTTATATTTAAGTAAGTCTAGGGCTAATGAGTATTTAGCAAGTAACGAGTATAATTCCTCTAGACAGTACGAAACTAACTATCTACGGCAATACCGCAAACTTGTTTTTTGCCGGTATGCGTATTGCTAGTAAGTGTGCTAGCTAGATCCTCCTAAAGCCATCTAATTTTTCGTAAGGGAAGACTTTTCATAAGTTTGAACTAACCTTTTGCACAAAGTCACTGCTGCATGAATTGAGAATTTCTCACCGGCAAGTAATTTAAATTGTTGGGGTTCATCAGAAAAGAATTCCCTAAATAATGCAATTCTATCTTCTTGAGTCATTTTCAAAAGTTCTTCGTCTGAAGCAAACAATGAACGCACGTCTAGCTCAAGATGTTCAAGTTTTTCTATGTTGATCATGGAAATAGTTCGGACGCTATTGAATTTAAATTTTTCTAATATTAGCTGTACCTGAGGACTTAATTCCACATCATATTCACGTAACAAGTCAAAAACACTGGACGCTTTGTTTTGGTGTGCCATAGTAGCAAGTCAACAGAGAAATTACACGAACATTGTTACCGAGAATCTCGAATGTTTACTACTGAATAGCCCCTTGTCTGCTAGGATTTTTCAGGAAAAAAAAAAGGAAATTTCCTTTTTTTGGCTTTTATGCCTTCCTTTTCCTTCATTTTTCTCCTTTCCTTGTTTTTTCTTACCGATCTCATTCTTTTTTCTATTTTTTTTACTCCGGCTCATTTTTAATCCTTTACCTCCCTTTTTTCATTTTTCTTGCTCATCCTTCCTCTTTTTGGTCATTTTATTGTGGCAAATTTGAGTTGCGGACCCCTTGTGTATGGATTTATCATGCACAGGGAGCCTGATAGAACAAGTTTTTTCTTTTTCCTATTTTTCAACAGTCTCTTATTTGTCCATCTTCTTCTTTATCCTATTTTCTAATAGAAACTTTTGATTTATAGATGTTCTTCTTTTTTCTATTTCCCAATAGGAACTTTTGATTTATCAATCTTCTTCTTTTTCCTATTTCCCAATAGGATTTTTTTTATCGATGTTTTTCTTTTTCCTTTTTTCCAATAGGAACTTTTGATTTATCAGTCTTCTTCTTTTTCATATTTCCTAATAGGAAAATTATTTAACAACTTTCTTCTTTTTCCTATTTTCAGTTAACAATGACTGATCCAACACTTTTCGGTGAGATGCTTATCAGCAAAGACTTCCCCCCATTTTCAACGAACTACTAGAGAGCGAGTTGATTTGGATTGATGTTACTCCATCTAATGTGGGTAAGAAGCGTTGTCGCGGATCCCGAGCCTTGACTGCCCGTGTGAAGATCCCTTCCACCTCATTGATGAAGACACAGACTGCATCGCCAGCCGAAACCTGTGGAAATCTTTGAAATCGGCACTTTCTCTGAAGTGGGAGAACGTCAAGAAGCATGACCAGCCTCTACAAGTGTTGTTGGATTCTACTAAATGGTATGTTTATTATTTTTTGTTCTTCTTTTTGCTATTTTCCAATAGGATAATTATTTATCGCTGTTTTTCTTTTTCCTATTTTTTAAATTTTAGGCATGTTGAAGACTACATTTTTGGGATTGAAATCATAGTCAAATTGTCGGTTTTCTTACCTTTTGAATTGCACAAATGGTATGTGGATGCGGTACCTTTGAGATGCATAAGTTGCAGCCAAACTGTATTCAATTACAATTCAGTCATGAAATTCTGCCGAAGCTGTACAGAAGAAAGGATGCCTCTACGGTCTTTTAAGCCGTTTCCTTCAATCCAGACCTTGCCACCCAAGTACGACAACATTCCGGATCCATTCCATCCAACATTCCATCTTCTTCCTATTTTCCAATAGGAACTTTTGTTCTATCAATGTTCATATTTTTCCTATTTCCCAATTGTCTCTTTTTTTGTCAATGTTCTTCTTTTTCCAATTTTCCTATAGGAATTTTTGTTTTATCTATGTTTTTCTTTTTCCTTTTTTCCAATTGGATCTATATTGTTATCTATTTTGTTCTTTTTCCTCTTTTCCAATAGGCAAGGTCTCATTCCAAAATCCCTCTTTAAGATGCAGAATACAGCTGGCAATTGCAATTGTCGGGCATTTCATTACGCAATGTCTTCGGCGATAAACAAGGATGTTGCTGGTTCTCAGCAAGGATTGTATGCGACCATTGCTTCACTTCCCCATCGTATAGTCTATGTGTATGATCCTTAAAAAAATCATCTACCTAGCTATGCTACATCCAAGTGATTTTTCCACTTCCAATGCAGCTTGCTATTGTTGGCTCAAATTGCAATTGAATGAGGGTTCCTTATCCAACATATCGTCAATTTTTGTATCACTTTTCTGGCGTATTGGTATCCAGTTGATTAGCTCCAGAGTTGTAGCGTATCCCTCAAACACTTTATAAATCTCCTCCCTACACCCTCTTGGCACATCGGCTTTAATTAGCTTCACATCAACAGCTTATTTAAAGACATGGAAATAACACAGCAGATGGATAGTCTTGGGGAAGTCTTCGTTGATTTATGGAATTTCAGCACAGCCCTTATCAGTTAGGATTACTTCAGTAATGGAATTGTTATTATTCTACAAGAATCGAATTAATAAAGCGGATTAACAGAGAGTTGAGAATGATTAAAGTACAGTAATGTAAAGATTCAGAGTGAGTGAATTTTGATTTATATAGGTCAAGTATTGTGAAGAATAAGAGTGAGCGATTGGTGTAGGTCAAAGTTGAAGCTGAACTTTCTCTTTTGTTATCATTTGATATTCTTTCTTTTTCCTTTCTCTTGACCTAGTTTGACCTAGTTTTCGGTATAAAACCCGACGCAGAATCTCATTCTGCAGCTCAGTCTTTCTGTGTTCATTCTGTAGTACAGTTGTCTCTGGTTATGTAGGCGAGATGAGGCCCCAGGCAGTACGCTGGGTTTGCCATTCCCCGTCTATATAGCTAGTGGAAACTGACTATGCTCTATAACATATCTTCCTTCATTTGTATTGCCTATTATTTGTATGTCGGCTTCAAGTGCCAAAGTACCATGTTTTCCTATCAAATCATGAAGAACAATACAGGTTTTACTAATCCAACAAAGATCTTAATTTCTGTTGACTATTGAGTGGGAAAGCTTCACGGCCTATCCGCTCAATACGTTACAGTAAATGCTTCCGTCAAAAAAAATTCTTTAAGCCAATTTCAATACTATCTTGGGTGTCGCCTCAAAGAAAAAAGGTGCTTCTGGGCTCTGGCGGACCGACTCCAAAATTGTCTTTGACGACAAGGGTGTACAGTGGTAGTGCAAATCTTCAAACAATGTTATACGTGCCATCCAAATTCAAAACTTCGCCATACCTTAGGAATAACAATTTAGTTGGGAAAAATGTTGCACCGATTTATGTGAATAAAGTTCACTTTTGATAGGGCTTTCTTGATCAGCCAGCTGCACAAAGATGCACACATATCCCTTGGCATTAGTTGCAATTGAACAACCCTACTAGCAGCGTGACTGTATAATCAGTCCTTTATCAGAAATAAATACGACGAACTAAACATAATTTATTTCTGAACGTATTTACGCTTAAATAAATAAAAAGTTATCCCAGCCGTCGGATCAAAGTTTCTCTCCCGGTCCATCAGCTCCTTCAGCTGTCAGGAATGAAAAGATCCGTTAGAACCTAGAAGTTAGGTAGGGGTAAAAAATACCGGCATAATAATAGTCATATCACGATATAAAATAGACAGGTAGAGCAACTAGGGTCACGTGACCAACTACAAACGTGTCGATGGTTTTTCACCGTTGCCATTTAACTTAACTTTAGTAGAAGTAAAATTTTCTGCCTAGCCTTAATGGGAAATTACTTCTAGCCCTATAAATAACAAAAGGTAGCATATATTTACATAAACTCTTTTAAATTATTTGATAGATATATAAACCTTTAATTTAAGACCATAACTAGATTTTTACTACAATTAGTTTGTAAATTATGATTTTCTAAAGATTTCAATCGGCTCTTGGCCAATAGCAGCAAAGTTGTCCCCAAACAAAGTAAACATAACAAAACAAAAGTCTGCTAGATCCAAACCCCTCCTCGGGGACAACTTTGCTGCTATTGGCCAAGAGCCGATTGTAAATCTTTAGAAAATCATAATTTACAAATTAAATGTAGTAAAAATCTAGTAATGGTCTTAAATTAAAGGTTTATATATCTATCAAATAATTTAAAAGAGTTTATGTGAATATGTGATACCGTTTGTTATTTATAGTGATAGAAGTAATTTCCCTTAAGGCTAGGCAGAAAATTTTACTTCTACTAAAGTTAAGTTAAATGGCAACGGTGAAAAACCATCGACACGTTTGTAGTTGGTTTTAATCCCTATCTCCCTCTCTGAGTTGCTCTACCTGTCTATTTTATATCGTGGTCATATAGAGCGTAATGGAATAAAGCGTAAGATAGGGACCAGTAGGGATGCTACAACCCAGACGTCAGATACACCCAGCCCTTCTGGTGGCCTGCCGAAGCAATCCCCCCAAACCCAGAGATAAACAGAGATTGGACTCAGATAGGGGGAGCCGGGTAGACTCAATGGAATACAGTCGCAGTCCTACGGGGGTGCTCAGAACTAACGCTTTTTGCCAGTTTTCTTAAAAATTCTTCATGCGAACCCTCCGTTGGCCAAATTGAAACACTGAGCAACGTCTAGCGGGAATTGGCCTCCGAATCTAGCAGACCAATCATTTCTTGGCCTATATAACTAGAAAACAAGGAATAGTAGTACTGAGCACCCCCGTTTATTGCGCACAGTAGATTTAATCTTATTTTCACCTCCCCACGAAGTTTTCCATCGTTCAATTGCTACAGAGAGGGAAAGCCAATCTCTGTTTTTTAAGAGCGATCTTACAGTTAATATCAGGGATTGTTAGTCTAGTTGGAAGAACAGTAGAAAACGACGGTGGAAGTCTTATAGGGCTTATATTTTAGACTTTGTTACTTAAAAAATAATCGATAACGATAGATATTTATTCCTCGAGAAAATCCGTATGGTGTCACTACCATTTTTGGAAGCCAGCAAGAATAAGGGGTATGGAGAATTCATACTAGGTGAGCATTGCCCCCAAGAGGTTTGTGCCCCGGATAAAGTTGGTTTAAAAAAGGTTCCAAAAAAATTGTGCCTGTAAAATGGTGCACCGGTTCAGGCTTTTCAAAACGGGCGGGTAATGGATCAATTTAGAAATTGAAAAATTTCATTCAATTTCAAATTGCAAAAACCCGTAAATCTGGCGCCATCTAATAGTCGTATAATAAACGAAGTCGACCGGTCCATAGAATTTTTGCGTAGGTTTTATGCTGGCATCCCTTGCGGGTTGCTAGGTTTCCGTAGGAATATAAATTAAGGAATTAATTTTAAAAAAAATGCTTCAGGATGTATTAAAAAGCTATTGAACCCGCAATAGATCGCATTATAAAATTTTTCGTATACGAGAAACATGTTAAATTTTGAAACAAACAATTAATTCTTAAGATCAAATTTTTAATTTGATTTCTTTAAGTTTTTTTTTAACCCCACCCCTCCTTACAAACAGTATAATTAAAAATAATAGTCCTGGGGCTTGCAGAGGGAGTTGATTTAAACTTCCCGTTAATTAAAATTGGTTTATACCATAGCCTATGTATTTATACGGGGTAAAACCAGGGTTGGACAGATCGCGCTCATTTTCCGATCCGATCACCCGATCGATCAACGATCAATGAGCGATGATTTGATCGAAATAATATTTGTGATTTGATCGTTGATCGGGATCGATACGTTTTAGTTTCCGCTCAAATTTCCGCTCAATTTGCGCCATCTTTTGCGTAGGAAATACATCAAATTCTGTATTTCGAGGAATGGTTTCATGGGTGCGAAAAGGTTTCTTACTACCCAAATGAGTAAAAATATTTAGTAGACCATTTTATCCCTGAGGGTAGTACTTGTACTACTAGAAGGCATCAAAGTAAAATGCGGGTGTGTGTGTAGGAGGGGGGGGGGGTGTAGGGGAGTGTACGCTGTTCTGAGCCTGGCTGCAGAACCTTTATTCGGAATCAGAATAAATTTATAGAAAACTAAACTACTGGATCGATTTACTTCAAAATTTTTGTGTAAACTTACAGTAATTTATCTCAGCGGTTAGGTGAGTTTCGATCCATTTGGTAATACTAAATTTTAATTATTTTTATGCGGATTTAGTCATTATCTTTTCGTGACTTAGGACAACCACAACATCAATTAGGTTGTTTTTTTTAACCCGAGGGCGAACCTGCAAGGGTCTTGTATGTTGTTCGTTTTCAAAAAAAGTAATAGAAAATTATCATTTGCAAAAAATTCGTTTTTTTTGGCAGATAGCGTCATTTTTGATCGGATCGATGATCGGGATTTGATCGGAATTTTTGTCAAAGATTGGATCGGTAATCGGATCGGGAAATTTATTTTTTTGAAAGATCGGGATATAAAGTAAAAAAAAAAGCTTATATAAAGCAAAAAAAACTTGATCGTGTCCAACCCTGGGTAAAACACAATTAGTACAATATACATTTTCATCTAAGTGTAAGTTGGCACCAAATTTGTCGCGTTTTTAATTTTATTAATAATAACCGGAATGCAGCAGCATGTGGTCTGAAAAAAATGCAAAATTTCAAATTAAAATAGCTCGAATACAAACAGAGAGATTTCAATTAAATTTGTCCCAAACCTTTGAAATATCTTGCTTCAAAAGAAAAAAAAGGTTTAATCATTTTATTTCCGCTTGCATAGCCGTATTTTGATAAATTAGAAAACCGAAATATTGACAATTTTCAAATGAAAATATCTCGAATACAAACGGGCAGATTTTGATTAAACTTGCCTCAAACCGTAGAAATTATATTTAAAATAACGTTTTGTAAGTTCCCTTCAGGTTGGGCAGATTGGGCATTATTTTCAAACGATATCAATGAAAACCATATAGAACAATCACGTTGTGGAATACAGCAGTAACTAATGCTTCAGAATGCATTAAAAAGCTATTGAACAAGCAAAGGAACGCATTTTTAAATTTGTGATATCCCACAAACATGTACAATTTTTAACCAATTTTATCTATCTTATTTTTCAAAATACGGCAATAAACACGGAAAGAATGATAAATTCATGATTGCCTTGTTAAGCAAGATATGCTAAAGGTACTGTGCAAGTTTAATCAAAATCTGTCTGTGTTTTTAGGAGATATTTCAATTTGAAATTTGGAAATGCACAGTGTTACTGCACTTAATGGGTGGAAGGCTACAAAGGTGAACAAGTTTAGGGAACAGTTAGCGTTCACATTTCCAACTTTTCGTTATTATGTTTGTATTTAGCTTCATCAGCGTGATTAGTTCCATATTTTTAAAGATCTTTGCAATTTGAGAAACGTCACATTCTGGTATTGTGAGAGACGTTTGTCTTTTGAAGTTTGACAAATTTTTTAGTAAAAATCTAAAATTTCAAAAAAAAGTGCTTCGTGGTGGGTTTAAACCATGACGCATTTCAACATTTGTGTGCTCGTCGTACTCGTACCCCATGCACTCAACCGTTGGGTTATAAAGACAAAAGGGGTTATAGAGATAAAAAGTAATATGTTTTTTTCAAAACAACTAATTAGCATATCAATAGCATTTCAGATCTACACACTTCTAGTTTTTATATACATATTTGAAAAAAAAATAATTGCAGTTTTATAACTTTTAAATATTTTTATCCAGCTTTTTAGATCTAAACAATTAACGAAAAAACTAATAAAAAGTGCTTGAAAAATACAAAATTCTTTTTTATTTCCAACTTTTTTACTTAAAATCTAAAATTCGCTCAAAAAGAGGGGTCCGGCTGACGGCTTAACCTTGGGGAGATAGACAGAATTCCCCCTTTTTGAGAAATTTTGAGTTCGAAAACTTCGAGGGATAGGGAGCAGGGTTGGGACTATCGTTCCGATACTCGATGAAAACGTCATCGTAAATAGTTTTTTAAAATTTCCCGATTATCAGCCGATACATTTTGAAATGGTCATCGATCGATAATCGGAAAACCATCGATCGATGAAATAGAGGCTATTCACTTCGCGGTTTCGCGTTTCATTTGTTTTGGTGTCCGCCATTTGTACTGGTTGTTTTTGTTCTATTTCTCACTGTCTGTATAGGGTGACAGTTGATTTTGTGAATAAAAATTGCAATTAGTGAATCACCATCTTCATTTTTTGGATTTATTTTCTCACCACTTAATTTCTACGTTTTTTGGTTAGTATGTGTAGCAATTTCTGCCCCCACACCATAGTTTTAATATTTAAAAAAAAAATGTTTTGTCTTGGGCTGCCATGAGTGAGACAGTATTTAACGCAATCCATCCATGGGCATCCTCATTAATGCTGTACCAATTACCAAAGATGGTAAAATTCCTCTGTCATGTCATAAAGTAAGCATTATATTTGATTGTTTTTCTGATTTTTTACTAACTATGCTTTTGTTATTCTAGCCCGTTGATGTGCTCTCACTAAAATTGCATCAGGCATATCTGTCCAGACCAGATAAAATCGATAAGATCTTATATCTCAGATAAAATGCCACTGGTATTAAACTATATTGGGTGGCGGTGGGACTTAAATAAATAACACAATACTATTATCACTTATCTTGTGTATTTAACTTATTATGACAAAAAATGAAATATTTAGGAGTGAAATAGACTGACTGAAATACAAATACATAAACTTTGAAAATTAACTAGAACAAAAGTATTTTCAATTTCTGAATGGAGATCTTAAGTCACTAGGATTGGTTAACAGCATTTGCAGAACAGTGTCTTGTTTTCTTGAAACACGAAGAATCTTTGTTAAGTATCTAAAACCTGAGGTGAGATCTGCATCGGGTTGGCAAAAGAGTTTTTTTTAGCCATAACTGGATGAGGTAAGCCCAACAAATACATGAATCCAGCCACAGCGTCAGACTCAGCTTTGGTCTGGACAGATATGCCTGATTAGTGAGAGCACATCAGCGGGCTAGAATAACAAAAGCATAGTTAGTAAAAAATCAGAAAAACAATCAAACATAATGCTTACTTTATGACATGACAGAGGAATTTTACCATCTTTGGTAATTGGTACAGCATTAATGAGGATGCCCATGGATGGATTGCGTTAAATACTGTCTCACTCATGGCAGCCCAAGACAAAACATTTTTTTTTAAATATTAAAACTATGGTGTGGGGGCAGAAATTGCTACACATACTAACCAAAAAACGTAGAAATTAAGTGGTGAGAAAATAAATCCAAAAAATGAAGATGGTGATTCACTAATTGCAATTTTTATTCACAAAATCAACTGTCACCCTATACAGACAGTGAGAAATAGAACAAAAACAACCAGTACAAATGGCGGACACCAAAACAAATGAAACGCGAAACCGCGAAGTGAATAGCCTCTATAGCCGATACCAATAGATTTTTTAGATTTTATAAGTAGCATGCGTAAAATTAGTACATATTTTAGTTTTTTAAGACTCAAAATGAGTCAACCCCAAATTTTTTCCACCCTCAATTTTTTGCTTATCATTGCCGAGCAAAAACGGCTGGGAATTCACATCACATCTGCATTAACTTTCCCAGTAACTTCCCCGTATTGAAATCGAGCCCGAAAATTTTTTAGGTTATTTTAAAAATTTTATCGCAAAATCATCGTTCATCGCGATTCCGATATTTTTTTAAAGCACTATCGGCCGATAATCGAAAAAAAACTGGGTATTGGTATCGTTATCGAAAATAGTTTCTCAAAGTATCGGTTCCCAACCCTGATGGGGGAGTGTTTTGAAAAATGCCTTAAAATTATAAAAATATCTTAATATTATTATTTAAATGTTAATTTATCTTTGTGTGCAAACCAGATTTCGCTATCTTGTTGCGAAGTATTTTTTCTCGATTTTTTAAAAAGCCGGTTTTAACATGGCGCTTATGGGGGGAAAGTAAGTGTACCTAATCATGTGCACGATACACTACGGCCCTGGGTGTTAGTTCTACAAATTTTTCATGTGTGTAAAATTTGTAGATCGTCTTTTCTCCTGATAGAGGAAAAAAGAAAAAATATTCTATCCTCTAGCCATTAAAAAGTTCTTGGCGTTTAAGTAAGACACGTAGCGCCATAAGAATGCATTGAAAATTGGGGGTGTACCTAATCGTTTGGCGGGTACTGTATTATGAAAAAAAAACAAATAAACAAAAAATTTTTGAGTGCCTGTACCACTTTTAATAGGGCAAATTGCCCCTACGTTGCAACGCCATCTCGCCCCGAACAAGGGGGTCGATAAAAATCATGAAATATCTGTACTTTATATTTATACAATAATTTAAAAAAAAATAATGTTAGGAAGATAAGATAACATTTAATCTTATTATAATTTTTTTAATTTTTAAATTGATTAATGTAGTCAATAATTCATTCGTACAGTACCCACACAAAGTTTGGAAACACGCGAGTGTTTTTCCCGGTTTTAACACGGCGGCTTACGGGCCAACGTGTCCTTCAGTTTTTTCGCGATAACTCTTGTTAGAGTTATCGCAAAGGAAAACTAAAAATATACTCTAGTAGAGGACAAAATTGGCTTTCACTATGTTAAATTTGAAATCCCGGGGATGATTTGTAGTCATCGATTTTTCATAGGTTTTAAGTTTGGAAACAAACGGCGTTTCCGCCATATGTTTCCATGTTAATCTGTATGTCACTAAAAAAATCGCAAAAAATTCAAAAATGCAAATTTCTTCTTGAAACTTGCACAAACAGTAGATGACGTCGTCATCTACAATTGGGCAAAGTTTCAACTTATTTTATGGAAATGCTGATTTTTGGCGATTTTTTAAAGCCAAAACGACGATTCATTTTCAGTTTTTTCCCCCTTTTCCCTCCTTTTCCTTTGTTCACTTTTCGCGCGGCAACGATTTCGTTGATTCACCCGCTAAAATTTTGTTTTTTTGGCTTTAAAAAAATCGCCAAAAATCAGCATTTCCATAAAATGCTGATTAAAGCCGATATGCTGATAAAGCCTGTATATCAGTAGTTTAATATTACAAGGAAATTGTTAAACATTAGAACGAAATAATAGCCTGTGATTTTTGCTGATGGAATCTTTGGACATGGTTCTTTTTCCGCAAAGTTTTTCTATTGCATGTTCTTTCGAGTTTTATACACCGACAAAATGAATTTAGAGTTTGATTTCTTCAGTTTTTTCAGCGATGACTTCAATATTCAAATGCGTATTGCTAGACATAAAAACCGGGTTAATTTCCTCACCATTTTTATCAGATTCTTTTTCTTGTTTGCTGACGTCATGTTGCTCTTCCACTGGCACCTATATATATTGGAAAAAAACGTTTTCATTCATCTAATATTAAGAATAATTTAAAATGACTTATGTTGAAGAATATTTACGTAATCATCGCCGACTTTAAATCTCAAGAACTGTTACAAAAATTCAATAATTTACAATAGATTAATTTGATAATTTTTTTTTAAATGTAGTACATATAAAATAAATATTATGTATACAAATAAATTACTTCTTTCATATTCTTGGGTAAAAACCAGTAAATCGTATTTCCAACATTGCAAATGAGTCCTGGATTGAGTTTGCGAGGATCCTGCAATCCAGTCATGGCACTTACTATTAAGCCAACAACAATAACCGTACAACATCCCACGGTTGAGTACCACATGTAGGAAAGTTGATAAATTGCAAGCGGCTCTTGTAGTACATCCCTAAATTTGTAAATATATTACTACAATTGTCCAAAACATCTTGGCTGTGTTCGAAAAACTTAACTTACGTTTGCACTTGAGAAGTTTTAATCGTTGACGACACCCATTTCCCCAGATCCGCAAGTGTGGCGTCTAAAGTTTCGTTTAGTAGACGACACCCATCGATAGAGTAAGGTTTGTGGGCTAATTTAAGGAAACCATGGGCTTTGGCTACTTGCGTTCCAACACCGATCCAAAGCATAACACCCAGACTGGACAAAATGCCAACTCCGGCTCCCTTAATTCAATTTAAATATTTATTTACTTTTTTTATCCATGAAATCCATGAAATAAATTTTTTTTTTTAATTAGTTGGGATTGTATATTAACTACAATAATTTAGTTAAATAAATCAAACTCACGATAGCATTGGCCCATGGGAAAAAGATTCCCAGTGTAAAGACACCGAGAAGAGGCCCGCCAATAATTCCAAATATACTCAGCGCAGCCTATGAATAAAAATAGTTAAAAATTGATTAATATTAGTTGACGAATAATGCGTATTACTGGTGCACGCTTTAACTTTGAGACATTGAAATATTTATAAAAGATTCAATAAAAGAGTACCTCTAAGACGTTACCAAGCTGAGAAGCCACGAAGACCAATCCAAAACAAAGAACGCCGAATCCCATGGCTAAACCTTTTGAAACATGGGTAGCGCGTGCATCGCTCATTCCCACACAGCAAAAAGGTCGCACAAAATCTTCCAAACATATAGCCGCCAAAGAGTTAAGGCCACTAGACACAGTACTACAAAAAAAAATCGGTTCCGTATTTTAAATTTAAAAAGTGGTATGTTTTTCCAAAAAAATAATATCGCAACCTTAGAGCGCCACTGAAAATTCCCGCGACAAATAATCCAGGAACACCTGGTATGTGCCCCAAAGTGTCCATTACAAATAATGGGAATAGCTGATCCGGCTTGTTTACGTACTAGAAAAAATTTTTAAGAATATTTGTAACATTTATATGAATTTTTAAAATTTATTTTTAAAAACTAATAGGGTGAATACGGGTGAATATCGATTTTTTTAAATAATTTCAAATGAATTCTACCTTTGCTGATAGAGGGTCGCAATCGGCGTATTTAGCAAAAATGACCATGCCTCCATAACAACAGACTGAAAGAAGGACAGACAATCCGACAAGATTTATCCAAACGGCGCTATTTAATAAAATTTTGGTTTAAAACAGTTCAAAAACATTGTCGTTACAAATTATTGTCGTGATTTTAAAATAAATTTGTAGAATTTATGTGAAATGCCTTCCACACTAATCATTCGAGTAAATATGTTTAATTTAAAACAAATATCTCACTTTCTTGCTTGTTTGATTGTGGAAACGGTTAGGTACCGTTGCACCTGAGACTGATTTACTCCGTAAATGGTTATCCTAATTACAAAATGAGTCTTAATCTCTCAATCAATATTAAATATACAGTCATGCCTGCAAGTTTCTTTAGCAGGCAAATGGCTCTGCATGCTTTTGTTTTAATTTGACGGAAGGGATACTTAACGCCCCTTTACCTATTCCTATTCTTTTTTCTCTTTACTAATCTCTTCCTTCAAATTCATCCAATTTTCCCACCTTTTTTAAAAGAAAAAAACAGAAACAAGGAAAAATATAAAGGGTTCGGTAGGCACCATAGTATCCCTTCTGTCAAATTAAAATCAAAACATATATAGCTATTTGCCTGCTAAAGAAACTTGCAGGCATGACTGTATGTTATAATTAACATCCGTATAATACTTACCATGTAAAATAACCACCGACAACTAATGACCAAAAAGAGTGACGCTTGCCAGGATTAACATCAAAACTGTTTGAATATACAAAATTTTTAAATTTTTATTATTATCATTATTTAAAAAAACTTAAATTTCCGAAATCCTACTCGGAAAATTCGACTCTTCCGGTTTCCTGGTTGGCATTCCAAACAGCAGACAAGCCACCAACGTCAATGTGTCCCTTAATGATAACCTGGCTCAAGTGTAATATATTTTGTGTGAGTGATGAGAGAGGCGCAAATTTATAAAAACTTAGTAATGTTTTTCCTATCAATACTTACCGCTATCATCGCAGCATACATAATAATAACTTGTAATGTGTCAGTCCACATGACAGCTTTCATTCCTCCCTGTAAAATAATTCGTAATAATAATCGTAAAATACAAGCACAGAAAATATGCGTAGTATTAGCCTATTGATTGCATTAAAATAACAATATTGAGTATATACTCACAACTACAGTATAGAAGATGCATACGACAAAAATGGCTGTAATTGAGAGGTAAACATTTATTCCCGTCACTGTAAATGATAGAATAATATAAACCGCATATAATTTTGTAACTTGATTAATGTCAATTTTAAATTGGGTTCTATTGAACATTTACCTTGACTGAGTGCCAGTGCGGGAGCATATACGACAACAGCCATATAAAGACTCTAAAAATGTCAAAACAATATACTCGTTAATCAAAGATATATCCATTGAACGCGCATTAATTATCGCTTACCATTTGAACGGTAAATGTTGCGGAACCAATGCAGCGGATCACTTTGTGGAAGCGTAGTTCCAAATACTTAAAAATAAAGCACATGTGTATGAAAATAGGTGAACGATATTCATTTTTTGTTAAAAGTCACCTCGTATGCTGAAGTAACTTGAAGCTTATAGAAAATTGGAAGATATAAATAATTTGTTGCGGGCATGACTAAAATAAAGTAATTGAATAAAATTACGAAGAAAAATAGAGTCAAAATTTATTAGTATGATTTAAAGTCAAGATTTTAAGAAAAATATCCTAACAAACTAACCAATAAAATAAGATACGCCAATTAGCCAGTACATCGTTCCAAATTGATACACTTCAGCTGGTGTCCCCAACAGAGTGATGGCTGACATAAAGCTAAACATCGTTATTAAAAAATAATAATGATTCATTCATTTTTCTGCTGGCTGACGCTGAAATTATACTATTTATTGCACGCGGATGCTGTGAGGTTTAAAATTACCTTGCAATCAGCGACATGGCCACAGGGAAAGTGGACATACTCCTTCCAGCCATTAAAAATTCGGATGTCGTGCTCTGCTTTCCTCCCGCACTAAAACATATCCGGTTCGTTAATAATTGTATAATAAGCTAGTGATATCATTCAAAAAATAATAACAAATAAAATTTAGTTACCATGCATAATATATCCCAATGATGGCTGAGAGAGACAGCATAGCCGCGAATACCAAATAGTCAGGCCATCCGAAGCGCGAAATCAGCGTTTCGGTGTCTTCAATAATTGTCGTCATTTTGGATAATGCTGTCTGTATAGTATAAACATAATCACAATCGATATTTAATTTTAAGGTTTAGATTTGGATGTCGCACACTTACTCCTGTCGCTATTCACAAGAGACAATGTGTGACGTAATTTTAATTTTGCACTTCCTTTTTGGATATATGTAAATAAGAAAACGTAAAAGAAACTATCAACTGGTTTGAGTCTTTCTAGTTTTAGTTCTTGTATGACCAAGAGCGAATACAGAACTATAATCGAGTGGCATCCGCCTTCGTGCAGGTAACGTTCAACATTTCCTTGTTGAGACTGACGTCGTGACTAGTCTTACACTTCAATAAATTCACGTAGAACAATGAGACACGCAACAAACGGCAATCAGAGATATGCGTGAGATTCAACTAAGCATGTTCCCTTACGACTTATACGAATAAGAATGTTATACTTTCTTTTTATTCCATTGAACATTTCAGCGCCTCATTTATGTGTCCATGTGTAATTGTTTGAGTCCTTCAAATCGAAACAACCGCAAACCCAATAAAGAATTTACGCGGGCATTATAAATACAACAGACGTATAGGAAATAGAAACGTATGATCCATTGTTCAAGATTTATTGTATCAATGATTAATACAACAAACATTTATTTACGATTTCAAACCAATGTAAGGTAATAATATAAGACATCTAATATTAAAAACTTCAAAATTCGTCAATGAATCAAAGAAAACTTAAAATAAAGAGGGAATAAGCAAATCAAGCCGAATAAAGCAAAACTTATACAAAATAGAATGAGAAAATAATAATTTATAGTTTATTAAAATTTAAAAATATGAGCCAATCCAATGAGAAAACAAATAAATGGATTTCAAAAACAATGAGTTTTATCAATTGAATAAGGCTATCCGGCCTATCCAACAATATATTGAGACCCCTTGTATATAATATATATGTATACGGATGTGCTGAGGTTCATGATTATTTCATTTTCTTCTATTACTTATTTTATTTATTCTTTGTGTTTTTGTTCTAAAAGGAAAAACACCAGCAGAGAATCGATTTTCCAACCCTTATTTAAGTACGCACAGCTTAATACTTTTCCAATTATTTTTATGCTTGAAATTGTTTGGAAGTTATGTAGCTGTGCGTAATCAAGTAAGGTCGGAATATCACTCCAATTGTCATAAAACAGAAAAAAAAAAATTATACCGAAACAAGACATTCCGCATGGAAATTGAAAAAATGCACCTAGCGCTGGATGGGGAAGGTTCGAGTTCCTGTCAAGATCTATATCAAATTGGACACATCAAAAGTGGATTGTATTCCGTTATGGGAACCAAGACGGTCGAAACGGTTTACCGCGGTTTAATACTGCAACTTTTTCAGTGTTGGCGAAAGTATTTTTTAAGGTAGCAACCCAGCACAACAATTTAAAAAAAAAAGAATTTAAACAGAGAATAATGCGCTTTGCGTTCCATCAGCCCACATCGTTCATTTGTTATAGCAAGTGTGTAGCAATACAACTGTACGTGATCGTGACCTTGATGCTGTTCAACGGTCGAGATCGCTGAACTGCACGTCCCGCGTTACTCCCGGCTGTTGACTATATGACCGGAGCTCCCGCAGCTCCCTATATCCTCACGGATACGTCACTATTTCTATATTTATCTTATTATTTTATCGATTTCGATCAATGATACGTAAGTCTGTAACTCAAATTCACTCAGTCCACCCTTTCAATAACTGATTGACTGCTGACTGGCATTTCTCTTAAATGGTCTTGAATGAATAATTGATGAGTCACAACAAATAATATTTTAAGTGTTTTCTCTCCCGCTTTTATTCAATCGAGCGCTTCGATCTTGACAGATCAATCGACGAAGTTCGCGTTACTTATTTATTCAAATGGGCGGATTTGTCGAATATTATGCACATTTTCTACCTGTTGCGTCTCTCGCGTCATCGACAAAGCGGTAGTAGTGTTTTCTATTGGGCTGTTTGACCAATTACCGACACCGCGAAACAAAGCCACTGCCTTTTTCTGTCAGAGTCCTTCGTCTGACTTGAGGTCGATGAGCTCCCGACGACCAACTCGGATAAAATATTGAACAATTCCATAAAAGGTAATAATCCTATTTAAACTATAGTTAACTATTACTTTGTAGTTATGTAACATATCATAGATAAGAGAGAAAATGTTCTATGACAAATTATCGCGAATGCATCAAATTAATAACGTTTGTTATTTCAAGGGAAAGAAGCGACGAATTCCGGAAGAGTTTTTTTCATAAGCGGAGCTGGACAGGTGAACTTTTCCAAGGGCAAAGGCGGTGACTATACTGGAGAGCTATTCTCGATAACATTCCGAGGTGAAAGGGTGGACGCTTACGTAATATTTCGTGATGTTCTTGGAAACATTTTTAGTGGCAAAGCAGCAACAACAAAAAAAAACTGACATGCCGAGTACTTGCCGTAGTGTCATCACCGCTTTTTTTTGTTTGTTTGTTTCACGAGATTGACTGATTATTTGGACGAATACAAAAAGGGTCGACCGTGAATCAGTCTGGATCAAACGAAGATCAGCGTTCGAACAAGGCTCTTTTAATTTCCTTCTGCTGCATTTCACTAATATAAATAACTAAGTTTGAAACAGTTACTATTCGAGATGATCAAGTCGACCATTGGACTCCTGTTTATTGTCGCCGGAGTTTTCCAGATCACTGGAGCCTGTGACGAAAATCACGACTACATGGATCAAGCATTGGCGTTCCGTAATACCCAGCCGAGGATCGATCCTTACGATCCCTACCGATACGCCAACACTCCATTCTTCATTCCTTATTACTTCAACTACCCACCGAGTTCCAGAGTCCCCATGTCATCAGGTATCAACACATTTTTAAATATAAGACTTTAATTACATTTAATAAACTGGTTTCCGTTTATTACGTAAAAACAGATAATTACGAAGGAAGAACACCTTCTGGTAACAAATTCAACTTTGCAAATCCGTTCAAAAACTCAGTCAGCACCTAAAAGTAAATTTGATTCTTCCTTCTTCTATTAATCATAGATTTAATAAATTGTTTCAATTGATTTTTACAGACGATGCCAACGAAGACGAAGCTGAAAGTCGTTTTTTCCGTAAGCTGGCTTTAGGTTCTTCGATTCTCAGTAGCACTGGCCTATTCAACAACATGTTCGGGAACAATGCTGCTGCTGCTGCTACTACTGGAGGATACAGTCATCACGCATTCAAACCGTTTTCCAACAAAATCAACAAATGGATGCCGCTGATAGCCAACACTGATTTCTCCGACCGGTTTGCTGTCTAAGTTCGAAAGTTGCACGGCTCCCAGCCAAGAAGAAGGCATCTGCGTTCCAGGATCGGCTTGTTCGCTTTTTGGTGGACGACCCAGCGGCTCTTGTGGAATCAAAGACGTTTATTGTTGCGTCAGTAAGTCAAAAAAATGAATTATTTTCTCTTTTATTTGAAATCAATAAAAAATATTTGAATGTTTATTATGTTTGATTGATGTAATCAGATGCGGTTACAACTTGCGGAAGTACAATCACGCTCAACAACACTTATTGGCAGTTACCTATGACTTTACCGCCTACCTGTTCCCTCACCATCAAATTGGACCAGTCTCTTTTGGAACAGTCCCAGGACATCGCCCAAATTCGGTAAGTTTTTTTTTCTTCACTGATATTCAATTGAATCAAATATTCAATATTTTATTTTGCAGTTTGGACTTTATGTCGTTCAGCATCGGACAACCGAACGCTAAGGGCGATTGCGCCACTGACGTTTTCAAAGTCACCGGTGCCGATAATTTAGTGCCTAACATCTGTGGTGATAACGCCGGACAGCACAGTAAGTTTAATTCAAATAGGAATTTCTGCCAATTCATGTTAAATTGTATTCATTTTCCATTAGTGTATTTGGACGTGCCTTCTCGTTCAGCGGGGACGAGTATGACATCACCAGCTTCCAGGGAGATCAATCTCTCATTTCAATTAGGCGCCCAGTCATCTGCTTCAAGGATGTGGAACATCAAAGTTTCCATGTTGCCTTCCGGCTCCAAATATCTCGGTATGCCAGCTCATTTTAAATTACTTATTTAATAATCTGGTTGATTATTAATTGAATGATCATTGTATAGCTCCTCAGGATTGTCTCCAGTACTACACCACTCCTACGGGAAGAGTTCGTTCATTCAACTGGCAGGACGTCGCTGGACCCGCTACACGCCAACTAAACAATCAGAACTATAATATTTGTTTCAGAACTGAACTCATCGACCGTCAGGTTTGATTTCCACTTGTAGAACTGTAGCACAAAATGAGATTTAGCTTAACTTGAATTTTACTTCAAATATCAGAGAGCCAACGAAATATGCTTGACGGAGTGTGCGGTGAAGAACGGAGGCGATCCTTTCCTTATTACCAGTCCAACTGCCGCTACGAATCCTGCCGCTATCGCCGCTAATGCGCAAGCTGCCAGTGACGCTGCTAAACTCGCCTCTGCTCAAGCGGCTCTCAATTCCGCCCAATCGACGTTGACGACGGCCACTACATCTGTGACAAACGCTCAGAATGCTGTGACGGCCGCTAGCCCGCTACACCGGCCAACTACGCTGGTTAGTTAATTTGAATTAACACGTAACCTAACAGCTAATACCTTATTTAATTCATTTTTTCATATCAGATCTACAAGCCGCTTACGTCACCGAGCAGAACAATCTGAAAACAGCTCAGACTAATCTCATTGCAGCCCAGACAGCAGTGGTTAACGCTGGCGTTAATGTTACACCTGGTTTGTAGCATATTGACGCTATTTAAACATCTTACGACTGACTTTGATATCATTAAATTTCAATTTAGCTCAAGCCCAAGCTGTTATTGACGCCCAAGCAGCCGTGACGGCGGCCCAGGCGGCAGTTACCGCAGCTCAAGCCGCTGCAAACCACCGGCTCTGGTTTGTGCACAATTTTCAAAATGCAATTTAAATCATTTATTTATCTTTTCATATTCTTGATTCATTCGTTAAGGTTGCCGCACAATCTGCATTGGCTGCTGCACAATCTTCTTTTAATTCCGCTCAAGCAGCATTCGACTCCGCTCAAAGTTCGTTCAACTCCGCACAATCCGCATCTTCCGCTTCGTCTAGCGCCGCCGCTGCTGCAAATGCCGCCGCCCAGTTCTCATCTTCTTCCGGCTCGACATTCACAACAACTACGACTACGTTCGTACGTCAAGATCCTGGTGCGGATTCTACCAAAGCTGGAGGAACTACTCTGGCCGTTTGTTTGTACGATTACCTTCTGATTGACAGCGGAAGAGACGTCACCAATTCCGTGACTGATCGTTACTGTGGCAGCCTATTAAATCCATCCAACGGTGCATCTACTAGTGTCCAAGTGTGCAGTAAGTTGATTTGCACATAATTTGTTAGTTTTAAAAATAGTGGCATAGATTTTTTTTAAAATGTTGATCATCTTTTACAGCACCAATCAGGCCATTCCGGATCACGTATCACACAGACGGTACCGAAGGAGCGGTGGTGGCAGGAACTAATATACTTCCAGCGCTAGCTGATACAGGAAACACGGGATTCTGTCTCGACTTTCAAGAGCGATAGACACTTATCGCAAAGACGGGAAGGTTGTCCGTTTTATTGTCGCTCATTATTTATTCGAACGGATTTTTTTTTTATTAGAGAAAAAAAGTGTACAGCGAATCAGCGATGCTAGCATTTGGCATGGGGTTGTCTTTTCTTTCTTCACCAGTTTCATAGTCACTGCTGTTACCAGAGAGTTGCATTAGAATATTAGGTATAGAACGATCGAAAACTCTGCTGGAACTGCGCATATTGTAATGCTCGATGCTGTAATATATTTCATTACATTGTCTCTCTGACGGTGTCCCATACATTTAGACCGTCGTGAACTTTGTCGACACTTTAGAGACAAGAATTTTGACAGGAAAACGAATAGTTCTCATATCCTTCATACCCTGTGATGCTTCTGCACTTCTCGTTATGGTGTGCTGCGGTGATATTGTTGTCGTCATCAGCGAGCCTCAGGTTCTTTTTCTCAGTTTTATGCTCGCCTAATATTCTATCCAATAAAAAAAATAAAATGCATAATTACATATACTAATAGTTCTAGTAAGGAATGTAATAGTCCTCTTTTAGTACATATTTATTTGTAGCATACAGTTAGACGGCTTTAGCTCAATAATAAGTGTAATAACTTAATAATAGTTCTGAATACAATATATCGATACGTAGCTTACGTAAGCCCGCGAATTACGCATTGCCTTCTTAAGAGGTTACACACAATATCAGTGTTGTTTATCGCATTTGCATAAAAACGCAAAATTGGTAATAATAAAAAGAAACGCACAAATGGCTGTTTATGATTCTTCCTCTAGTTTTCTTCTTCTTTTCTTATATTTTCTGCGTCCGTGTGTGACGTATTGCCGTATAACAAGGGAAAACATCTCATCGTCGTCGTCACGGCGCAATTTTATTCGATTGAATTGGCGCCTATGACGACGACGACGACGCCAGGCAAAAAAAAGAGAAAGAGTAAACAACCAATAACAATTAGCGATTCAAGGATTATTTCATTTACGAGGTGCCAGCGCCGCTTGACGACGGCAATTTTTTAAATTTTTGCAATGGTAAGGAGACCGTAGAACTCCAAAGAGAGTAGAACTCCAAAGACAGAAGAACTCCAACGACAATAGAACCCCGATTTTTCAAATATTTTTAAAAAATGTATATTGACCCGACAGTAGAACCCCAACGACAGTAGAACTCCAAAGACATAAGAACTCCAGCAGTAAATATTTTTAAAAATACCAGACAATAGAACTCCAATGCCCGACAGTAGAACTCCAGTAAGTGACAGTAGAACTCCAACAATTTTTTCATTTTTTCATGCCCGACAGTAGAACTCTCTTTCATTAAAAATCTAAAAATATATTTTAGGCTAATAGGTTAGGTTAGGTTAGGTTAGGTTTGGTTAGGTTAGGTTAAGTTAGGTTGTTTAGGAACAAAAAAATTAAAAAATCGTCGGAGTTCTATTGTCGGGCAACGGAGTTCTATTGTCCGATATTTTTAAAAATATTTACTGCTGGAGTTCTTATGTCTTTGGAGTTCTACTGTCGTTGGGGTTCTACTGTCGGGTCAATATACATTTTTTTAAAAATATTTAAAAAATTGGGGTTCTATTGTCGTTGGAGTTCTTCTGTCGTTGGAGTTCTTCTGTCTTTGGAGTTCTACTGTCTTTGGAGTTCCACTGTCAGCATCCCTTTGCAAGGAGTTGGGTGGCGGTGGGTGATGCAAAATTCGTCATAAAAAACGGGACCCCATTCAAAAGAAATGTCTGTCTCTTACATAAACTTCAACCAGTTTCTATTTTTCAAATGATTATTATTTAGATGAAAATACGCGCGGAAAGTTTGCCCAAACAGGATGATTTAACTAAAACAAATCAATTTTAAATTATACAGCTAGTTCGTGTTCTTAGAAGAAATCTGCCGTTTCTTTGCCTACATTAAATTATGAAACTATTTAATATAGAAAAATCAATATATTTTATTCTATTTCAATTCATTAAAATCAGTTGTCTCGGCTTCCTATAGATTGATTAGTTGGTAATATTTATTTTTCAAACATTCTCTTGGCCTACTCCCTGGCCTACTCTGTGCCGGGACCGCCGGCCAAGCAACCAAGCATCGCAGAAATTGTTGCTAATGCCATCTAAAGGGTGATTTTTGCACTCTGCTATTTGACGCTGACGGCTATGACCGCCACCAAAACTGGAATAGAATAAGAAATAAATAAGGTTTTTCCTTCATTTTCCCAGAATAACTGTTTACAGGGTCATTCACACGCAATATCTCACGCTCGAGTACATAAGGGTGGATTCAGCAAGGGCGAGATATATGAAAGCGCAAAAGCGCGCGGCAATTGGGAGGGAGGTGCTGGAGTGACGTAAATATATCGGTGACGTCACATGTGAATGGCCCCAAATAATCCCAGTAGGAAATGTTACTCTAGTTGAAGTCTTGTGAAGAACAGTCAGTGCCTTATTTCCGCGTGTTAAAAGCATCCCAGTCAAAAAGATTCATTTTAAACAAACGATTTGTTATTATTTCAACAGTGTTCAAAAGTGCCAGTCTGTGTGCAAGATCTTTGGTGCTAACGTTTTAAAAAAATACAGTGGAATATTGAAACATTTAAAATCCAGTAAATCGATACATTTTAAACAGATATGCCGGCGGCAAAGATACGAGTTTGTGTACAGTTATTTTCATTTTACGTTTTATTTCCCTTAAGTGCCAGTTTCTTGGTGCATGACGAACATTCACATTCTGCTGACGTATTAAATCCCGGTTCAATGCCGGGCGGATGGCCGGCGGCCCAATTCCGCGAAGAAATGGTAAGATTTAATGTGTTTCTTAATTTTTTAAATAGACCCTAAATTCAAACATTTTTTTTAAAAAAAGGACAAATTGAAATTTGCGTACGAAGAATGCGTGGGTGAACTACGACAACAAGCCGCTTCCATTCAGAGATTAGAAGATCTTGTGGAAACCCAAGACGAAAAGATAAAACAACTCGAAATGGTTAGCAGTCAACAACAGAGAGACATTGAAAAGACGGCCCTTATTTTGAGACACTCGTCTATGATACCAGATAGTAGTCCATTGAGGCCATCAGATGTCGCAACTGAAAAGGATACGCCAGCAACGCAAGATAAAACCGTTTTCAAATCTTGTGATGATATTCGATCCGTTCGGCCATCGTCAGTCTCCTCAGATAGCGGAAGTCATTGGATCGATCCTGACGGCCTTGGTGGCGATAATGCCGTCCAGGTTTTCTGTGATATGTCAAATGGTACGACGTCAAATTTTACGCTGTTTAATTTGTTATCTATCAAATTAATATGAGAATTTTGTCAATTGTTAACTTGAAAAAAGGTGCGACTATAATATCACACGATACTGAAGACTTGGTGCGAGTCGAGTCCTGTCACAATCCCGGATGCTTCAAGCGTCCCGTTCATTACCGCAACGTCACCATCAAACAAATGATTGCCCTGACACGGATCTCTGCTAAATGTCAACAGCAGATTCAAGTCTAAATTCGCATCCAGAAATAGACCGCCGACAGATGATTAACGACTTAGTACATTATTTTATTTACAGTATGATTCATGCACGGAAGAATCGTTCACCAGAAAGAGGGCCTACGGCACTACAGGAAACAGTTCATCTTGGTGGACGAATCGAAATGGTTCATCACGTTACTATTGGCCAGTTAAAGAGAAAAAGGATACCGGTGTTATTATTGACGAAGGCAATTTCATTAGTAATCTTCAAGATCTGCCTGTCACTGAATTACATTTCGGGCCTGAGTTTGGCGTCGCGGGTGTATGCTCGAGTCAATTCCAACTGGGGAAATTCATTTGTTATGGTCGTAGTCAAGGGATTTCAGGTAAAATTAATATTAAAATCAAATCTCTTCTTTATAAATAAATCAACTTGGTTTATTTTTGATTCGTAGAAAATTCACCCAGCTCCAGAGATTCACAAAAGGGTGCGGAAATGCCGGCTTCTCGTAGTGGTTATCGTACAAAGGTAATTTCTAACTCATTCTTTTGCGGGGAGTAATTTCATACTTAATTTATTTGAATAAAATTAATTTTTCTCTTATTATTTAACAGGGCGATTCAAAGTCCTCTAAAAGACCGCGATATCAATCGAAACCTAAAAACCCCCAAGTAACTTGATTTCTTTTATTTTAAATAAATTTATCAATTGCGACTTAATACAGAATCTTATTTTATTCCCTTCTATAGACAGGTGCTGTCTCGGAAGATGCAATTCGGCTAACTGACGCAGGTAATTAACGGGCAAGATACCAACATAATTGAAATAAAATCCGCAAACAAAAAATAATGAATTTAATTCTAATACAATTTATTCAGGCTGTACTTTTGATCTGCGATCAAGTTCGCCGCAGTATCCACCGCATTTGATCGACGAGAACAACAACATTATTCAACCGATCCTTCACGGAAAAACTCGAATCATCACGTTGAACGTTGACGAGCAAATAACAGTCGGCTGTCTGGGCAACCGTCACGACAAACCGATGAGCAACAACACTCTCAAAGCCACCGGACAGCAGCTCAACGGAGCTATCTGCACCATCAACTCGACTCTTCGTGTGAACGAAGCCGAGTTGTCCTACTCTCAATTGGGATGCACCAATCAAAACAAAGAAATTCTCAAAGAAGAAGGAACTTGCGCCGACGGACGGGGAGTTTTAGTCCGCGTCGGCTGGAATTTGGATTCGAATTTCATTCCTTTGTACGACACGTGTCACGATAGAATCACGTTGGGCACTTTCTATTCTGCGCACAACATCATCGGCCGATCGGTCGACGCTGACGATAAATCCAATACCAGACCTTCTTTCCGCGAAGCTGGTTATTACCCCGGATTGGATGTCAACGCTGCATTCGGTCAAGCGCAGCAAAACAAGACAATCACCCGTGCCGTTGGATCGGAGACTCTGACAGCCAAATATTTCAACCAGAAGAAGAATCATTTTCTTGCCAGAGGACATCTTGCACCCGATGGAGATTTCATCGATGCCGGAAGCCAAGACGCAACTTAGTAAGTCTACAATACACTTATTTATTCGCTATATTCTTAACTTGATTTGTTTGTTTCATTTTTTTTTAAATTAGTTACTATTTGAATATGGCGCCACAATGGCAATCGTTTAACGGTGGAAACTGGAAGTAAGTGAAATTTATTTTTTTCAAAAACAATTTAAATAGATTTTCATTATTTTTTCTTTCCTGAAAGTGTACTAGAAACAGCTGTGCGACATATCGCCACGACGCGGGATCTTGACTTGATGATTCACACCGGGACATTCGGCACGATGACTTTGACCGACGTCAACGGAAATCAACAGCCACTTTACCTGGCGCTGGACAAGAACAACAACGGAGTCATCCCCGTTCCGAAGTATTACTGGAAATTGATTCACGATCCTGTCGCTGGAACGGCCACTGCCGTTATAGGCATAAACAATCCTCATTTAGATCGAATTTTACCCGCCGATATTATTTGTCCTGACGTGTGTCATCGGATCCCTTGGATCGATTCGCTCAAGTGGAAACCAACTGACATTTCTAAAGGTTACATGTTTTGTTGTACAGCAGAGGAGTTGCACAAGGCCATTCCTTTTGCTCCCAATCTCTCTGCTCCGTTATTTTTATAAAATTCTAATTAACTCTAATTAATTCTCTCTCTTCTAATTAATTTTCCATTAGCTTAAAAATGCGGGGTTCGACTCTGTTGAATGCATTTATTGACGTTTATTGAATACATATGACGCTTCAATGTATATTTACATTGAACATTTAACTGGGAATTCACTTAACTCACTTAAATAATCCGGAATTCAACATTCAAAAAGCCATCGACAATAGCAGATACATTGAAGATTTCGAAGATTTGCCTTACGCATTCCAGAATGTTTCTCGTCGCAATCCTTTAGTAAATGATTCTCCGACGAAATCTCACCACCCTCTCCGCCAGCACCTCCACAACAATCCGTCAAACGTCCGACACCTCCAGTTCCTGTTTTGAATCTTGGCGATAGCCGTCGATAGGAAGAAGACGATTTCGATTCAAATTTCAGTTTTGGAGATGTTACCATGACCCCTCAATTTAATAAGTAAGCTCTTGTTTTATTGATGAAATAATCTTTATTCCAATTGTTGTGCAATATCGATACATCGGTAAAACTTCGGTTGTTTTTAATACAGTTTAATATTTATCCGATTGATTTGCGTGTTAAAGGTATTAATAGATCCACAGTTTGAGTTGAAATGCGGCGTCGCGTGAATGGGCGTGAACATTTTTCGTCGGTCTTTTATTCGTTCGATTTCCATACAAAAAGACTTCAATTTGACGTGTCCTTGTATGCAGTCCTTTTTCCGATCCTCTCAAGTCTATAACATAAAAGATGGTGACAAAAGTTGGAGGTAAGTCTCAAATTTCAAATGAAATCAGCTTTTTATTGGATTATATTAATCGAATTCTTGTTGCAGATATTGAAATGTTGTCCCGGTTGCGTAATCAACGAATCCGCAAAGCCAACGGATTAGTGACAAACATAACGCTGGACGAAACTCTACGGCCACTGTGGAAGTTGACCTACTATTGCGGCATTTTGTTGGACTGGTGTCTGCCAATCTCCAAAAACAGTTTTCTCATTTTCAAAGCTGTGCGTTACGTCTTAATCATTTTTTTGTTCTCTCTGCTGTTGGCCGTCACTTCATTCGAATTGATCCAGTTACTTTTGGAAACTGGGAAAGCGTCCAACATTCACGCCATCATTCCTCATTTTTTGTGGTTTGTTCCGCTGTTGTTGGCCGTCGTCATCCATTTGCATTCGCTTCGTCGACGGAAAGAATTTCTCAACTTTTTCAAAGATTGGAGGCAATTGGAAATCGAAATTGCTCATCTGAATCCAAATTGCATCATGTGCAAATCTAAAAAGATGCATTTGAGAATGTACGCCATCTACGTTATCATTACCTTAGCTTCTGTCTTATCTTTGGGATTAGATATTTTTAATAATCCAGAGGCACCGTATCTCCTCTCAACGTATCCGGCCGTTCGTCAAGTGATTCCTTTACTCGTCATTGGCTCAGTTCATTTGGTGTCGATTATTTTGATTTGGATCCTGACGGCCATGGGTGATTTCATTCCTTCGTTTACTTATTATCACGCTGCTCTCGCCGTTAGCTGCTTAGAGAATGACGTCAAGGCTCTTTTCGATAAGCACAAAGACGCCGATGAATTTTGCATTCTATCTCGACTTTCGTTATTAGCCGACAAACTAAACACAGATCCTCTAATGAAGAAATTACCTTCCATCGAATCATTAATACTCTGTGAACTGGACATTCCAATTCGTCGCGTCTGGACTCGTTACGAAAATGTTGGCAAAATGGTCAGTCGGGCTGATTATCTTTTCGGCTCTTTTTTAGTCTACGGTCAGGTCGCAAACGTTTTTAGTATGACAATGCTTGTTTATTCGGTACTCTACAATTTAGGAGATGCTTTAAAGATGCGAACTGTTGGCCCAATTCTCTCCTACATCTTAATATTAACAGCGGTTGTTTTTCGTTTTTCTTCTAGTGTCATTATCTCCTCTCAATTGCACAGGTCAGTTAGTCAATTTCGTACGGCTTTGAATGATTTGATGAGCAAACATTGGAATCGAATAACGAAAGGAGATCGTGACTTGCTTCGATCGTTCATGTGGAGAATTCAGTCTGATCCGTTGGTCGCTAGTCCTCTCGGCGTTTATAAAGTGACACCATCCGTTTTGCTAAGTGTTTTAAGCGTAGTAGTTAGTTACGTCATCGTATTACTTCAATCGAAATAGCTTTGGCTCTACAAAATTTAAAAAAAATTTAATTTATTTTATCTATTTCGTGTGACACTTTTTAGTAGTGTTTATTCGTCTTTATTTGCTGAAGCAATTATGGTAATACGTTTTCAAGTAGGCCGAGTATACGAGTTATTTGCTTGTTGTTTATCCGTGTTTGTGCATCCATCAATTTCAATCAGTCAGACAAGTTTATTGGGTTCATGAACATGAAAGGAAAACCATCGAAAAGATGAGAATAATGTCACGCAATAGCACTTAGCTTTATTGGAGTTTCGTATAGTTTCATTTTAATCCTAAATCTATAACATAAATTAGTCGACAGTCGAGTGAAACATGTTGCGATGGGACGCAGGTGTTTGCCTCATCCGATGAAGACGATACTATATCAACTTGGATAAATGTTTTTCGTCCCGGTTTAATCGTCGTGAACTTCTTTGGAATTCCATTGCGAATGAAAAACAATGGATATCCAACACCTTTGTCTGTCTGGTTCGTCGACGTTTACGGTTGGATCCTGTACTGTATCAACGTCGCATCCGGATTGCCACTCACACGGTCCTCCAAGCCATTACCGCAGTCCGTTGGAAAGATCTGATGCGTATTTTACATCGTATGGAGCGAATCAATCAATTGTAGGCCATTCCTTTTGTTCTCAATCTCCCTGCCCCGTTATTTTAATAAAATTCGATTTTTCATCAGCTTAAAATGCCGGGTTCGACTCTGTTTAATCCATTTATTGAATACATATGATGCTTCAATGTGAATTTAATACTGATTGAAATTAATACTATATTGATCAATTAACTGCGAATTCACTTAACCTGGCAGTATAATATAATATGCAATAATTATTTTTACAAATGGTGCGACAGAATTCTAAGGCTCGTTCTAAGGGAAAAATTAGCCGTTTTTTTTTAGTTATTTCGATTTTTCGCCCCATTGGCGCTATTTTGAACCAACCTACAAATATGAACCTTAAATATAAATTTATTACATCAAGTTTTCTTCTTCCCTAAAATAAATTTGTATAGCGAAAATGGTTGTGTAATATACGTATGTTGGGGGCTGGGGCAGCGGAAAGCAAAACAGATTTTAGATTGTTAAAAAGTTACATATCCAAAAAATTATTTTTTCTTGCTCTTCCTTACTTTTTTTTAGTTGCTGATCGGCAAATGTCGTCGATGGGGAAAACGCCCTTCGGTTTAATTTTTAGCCGACTTCTCAAGTTCTCAGTCATATGTACCGATGTACGTCTTGCATGGCGTGTTAACAAGCCGTCCGCAACTCAAACAGATCGTTTTGGGGGTTTTGATTTTTCGGAAATCATCGCTTGGGGTCCTAAAAATTGATTGATAGATGGGTTTTGTGCGGAATTTTTCGCTGAGTCGATTGTTAAAAACCGCAATCGCCTAGCATTTGTAGTTTAGGAGATACGTATATAAAAAAAACTGAGAGGGGGTAGCCCTTTTTCACCTTTTTTCAAACATCAACTTTTCCACCCCTTTTCCTCTGAAAGAGGAAGGAATTTCTCTCGTCCTATGGGACGACCACATCCGTCAAGCGAAATAAAAGATTTTTGAGTAGTATATGCTGCGAGAGTGCGCAGCGGTGGCAGCACCGCTTCGATTTTGCTTAGACGCATCCCTTTCAGTGTATTAGATTTTATGATTATTTAGGATTTGGTCAAATCATGAAAAATAAAAAGTATTTCAAATCCAAATCAAATCCAAATCTAAAAAATTCAATAAATTTCAAATCAAATAATTTAAAAAATGTGTCAAATCCAAATCATTTAAAAAAAAACCAAATCCAAATCAAATCCAAATCCAATCAAATCAAATCCGAAAATAATGAAAAATAGTCTAGTCAAAATAGCAAAAAATGCCTATGTAACCCAAAACAAATTGCAAAGTTTTGTTTTTAACGTGAGCTTTATTGATATTAACCTTAATTATGTTCTCCTAAAACGCTCCCGCAAAATGTTAATATTTAGTATAATTAATTGCAATTATAAAATATGTGTATTTTTGTATTGTAGTTTAGTCTAATTAAATACAAACAAATTGAAATTTAAAAAAATGAACTTTGTTTATTACTAATTGGTCTACATGCATGCCAATTTTTACTTCCCTTACTTGTAAATTAATGAAACCCCACACGAAAAAAGAGTTGCGTCTCCCTTTTTACTACCCAAAAACCGCTTCCGTGTTTAACACAGAGCTTACGGGGAAACGGCTTTAGCGAAAATCGCTGCCGTTTGTTATCTGTAATCCCCTCCTCTTTCGTTTTTGTTTTATTTTAAAGAGCATATTCTCTTCTACAAACACAATAAAAGATTTTCGGGAGGGGGTATTAGTTTTTACGTTATTAGAATTTAAATACAGCCCATATTTCCTGAAATTTTCTCATAGCCGTGTTTGTTTCATTCACCGCATTGAGCGACGTGGCGCTTCACTTTCCTAATAAGAGAATACAAAATGCAGCGCCGTCGCTCAATGCGGGTGTGAAGGAAACTAATACGGGATTGAGAAAATTTCATAAAATATGGGCTGTATTTAAATTCTAATAACTTAAAAACTAATACCCCCTCCCGAAAATCTTTTACTGTGTTTGTAGAAGAGAATATGCTCTTTAAAATAAGACAAAAACGGAAGAGTTTTTTTGTATTTAATTAGACTAAACTACAATACAAAAATACACATATTTTATAATTGAAATTAATTATACTAAATATTAAAATTTTGCGGGAGCGTTTTAGGAGAACATAAACAAGGTTAATATTAATAAAGCTCACGTTAAAAACAAAACTTTGCAATTTGTTTTGGGTTAAAATGCTATTTTGACTAGACTAAAATGTTTATTCCAAATTTAGTAGTTTGTAGGCTACATTTTGACATTTTCTGAGTAAGAAATGAAAACTGTCTGATATAGTCTATCTATCAATGATAGATAACAATTCAAAGAAAAAAAACGAAAAAAATAAGGAAGACAGTTACAAAATTAAATTAAAATGAAATTGGACATGAGTTCAATAATCATTTAAGTTTAAGAGAAAGAAGATAGAAATTTTTTTTAATGAACAGGAGCATTTGGAACAGGGCTGCCTTGATTTTGTTCCTTTTAGCTGACTATATCGACAGCTGTTCTAAAAGCACGTTCGATGTTAGCTGACGAAGCTGGTACTCCCATAACGTCCCTTGCTATGGGTGCAAGTGCTGGAAATCTATGTTCATTCATTTTCCAGTACTGTACTGGACTAAATGACAAATCAAACTCTCCTTCTTCGTTTTTTGCGAGCGGTTCCTTTAGATAAACGTCAAGTTCATCTAAAACCTTGTTTGCAGCTCCTGTAGATTTCGGTCTTGGTTGTAATAGCGTTGGCAAAATGGGACGGGAAGATTTGCTTCGCTTGGGAGCTTGTGCGCCATTCGCACTCTCTTTGGTTCCACCTGCATCATCTCTGTCCTTGCCTAGAAAAATTACAAATTTGTCAATGAAATGATTTAGAGGAAGAAAGAAAAATGTAGCTTCTTACAAATAGTATGGTAGTGCGATGAAATAATGTCTTTCGCGGCTTGCAAGACGGCGGGTTTGTCATAATTTCCATAAGATTGTAAGAAAGATTCTTTGATACGTGGATCAAGTACCGATCCTAGATGATGAGTGGGCAGAATAAATTTAGAAGTATAACAATTATATGGCATATGTAGGGGAGACCGGGGCTATTTGGGAAAAAAAATGAAAACTAACTTTTATTATTTTTACTCGTTTAATAAATATATGTACAGTAAACTTTTTGGATTCATATTAAAGGTCCTTATCTCCTCTATTTAAATATATTTTTTAAATATGTTTTTGTATAATACACAATTTACTGGAATATTTTATAATGAAGAACCTTTTTTTTCGTAACTCGAAAACATCACGGGGTTGATTGGGTCACTTTAATAAAATGGTTTTTTTATCCCATATTAGTTAGATTCGTTAAAAGTTATTATAGCCATTTGATTCAGAATAACATTCCCCTTCGGAAAGTGTGTAATATGTATCGCAAATAAAATGTTACAATCGTAAAAATAGTTTTAAACTTTTTTTTCCTTGAAATATTTACTTTTTCGTTTTGTGGGTTGGCTTTAGCTAAAGAAGGGAGGAGTTATATAGTAATCGATACTTATATCCTATCAATAGGTAATTTTTTCCCCATCGATTGTACATGTAAGTCGATTAGATATAGTCACTTGTTTCTGCTTAGAAAATCGATATATCACGCTGCTGTCACTATAAATCGATTTATAAATTAACTCCTCCCCTACAGGCGGAGAAGGGAATTGAACTTCGTCCCAAACAACCCCATTCTCTATGTCCCAAATAGCCTCGGCTACACTCTTGCAAGAACTAATGTTGCGAGCATCCAAGTTTAGTTTTGGGTCCATATTACATTGATTTAGCAGGTCCAGATAAAATGGGATGACGAGTCCCACAGTTTCGCTGTCTTTCTGAAATGCGTCCGTAGCGTTTAACGGTCCCAGCAATATTACAAGTTCACGTAAGCATTTCAATTGAATAGCTGATAGAGATCCATGCGTAGAACAACTATTCAACTTTGACTGCAAGTTCGGATCACGTTCCATTGCATCCATTGAATACTTCACCATCCCATACTGAGAATTCCATTGCGTAAGGTTCATCATGGGAATTTTAAATCCAACACATTCAGTCAAAGTTTTAGTGTCAACAACGCTCCTCCTTATTCCACCAACAATTTTGCCTAACTGAGCTGGTGATCCTTTGGTTACTTCCTACAAAAAATGTCATGTACTCCGCGAAGAAAAATAGACAATTGACGTAACAAACCTCCATAGCTTTTAGTCCGTCGTGAATGATTAACTGAATGTAATGGGGAACGCAACCAACTTGAAAGGAAGCTGAAAGGTCGAAACCAGTTAGGTTGTTTTTCCAAGCATTGTCGTTAATGAATGACTCCAACTCAGCAATTCACAATGTGAAAAGGTCTTCGTCATCCGAGCACTCCTCTGATTCAGCTAAGCAGTCTTCCGATTCTGGAATCAATAAATAACTTGGCAGCTCAATCCAAGCATCAATTTCTATTTTAATAGGCTCTTCACTCTCCTTCTCTTCATTGACATTTACGAAGGACGGAAGCTGTAGTTTCATCGCTGCTACCATGTTTCTGGCGTTGTCTGGGACGCAGCGAATAACCTAATTTTTTTAAAAATAATGTTATTTCACTTATTTACTTGAAATATAAACTATTGAATAACATTGATGCATACCTTTTTGTCAACATTCTATTCAGCGATTACCGCTTCATACTCTGCAAGTATGGCCGCGGCTGTATGGTTTTTAGGCATTTCTTTGAGGGCCAGAAAACAAGTGAAAGGAATGTAATCTTTGGTAACGGAAGAACAGGATACACCGATAAATCCAGTCATGGTATTGGACGACCATAGATCCATCATGATTGTACACATATTCGATGATTCAAGTAGTTGTTTAACTACGCGAGACACTTTCTCGTAAAGAATAGGTATTAACGTATCTCTCATTTTTTCGTATGAGGGTATCTTGTACTCTGGTACAGCAGCCGACATGAAGTTTTGAAATCCTTCTCGTTGTAGAATTTTGAGAGGCAAATTGTCTTTGCAAATCATCTCAGCAAGCAAGTTATCTAAATGTTCTTTTCTTACAACTGACATTTTTTCGAGCGATGCACATAGTTATTCAGAGACGACCGATTGGGCCTCTTAGTACCGGAAGCTTTTTTGTATTCGTCTTCGTGGTTTCTTCTCAAATGCCGCAAAAAAAATTGGAAAATGAATGCTTGCTTCCAGAATGATACCCTTCGTCGTTGCAAATGTTGCACTTGGCTACGATAATACCCGACGACAGTACTATGTGCCAGCTGGACCAACACTTTTTCCTCCAAGTTGGCCACCTATTTTGCTGGAATAGTGGCACAGGAATGGCTCCATCTGGTAAAGATACTTTCTGCGGACCCTCTTCATTTTCTATGCTAAAGATTAAATCGTCTTCATCAGACTCATTAGAGTGGTCTTGACTACCATTCTGTTCTCCTTCTGCCACATGATTTTCTTCTTCCATGGGTGTCATATCTTGAGCTAGTGTAGGCCTACGTCCACCACGACTACCACGACTTCCACCACCACGTGAAATTCTGCCAAAACTTCTCTTTCCTCTTCCACTACCAGCAGGACCATCCATGTCTAAGAATGCTGCTGTCTCACAGTTGAATGGTTATTGTTCACCCGGTTTCAGCTATTTAAAAATATACTATGAGTATTTGTCATTCACATTTATAAAAAATGAACTCACCAGAATACAGTTTCATAGATCACTTTGTCGTCACGTCAATATCCAAGTAATGGAAACGAATTTTAAATTTGAGTCTAGACTTCTTGTGATGGTCACTTTGGTCGAAGACTGAAGCTCTATAAGATAAGTTTATAAGATACCAGTGTTGAGTGTCCCACATAACACAAGTCAGTCCGGTGGATGTCCAAAAGATGTCAATTTCGGACATTGGTGCTATCCTTTGGATGGCAGTTGGAGAGCCAAGCAACATCCCAACAGCCGAGACGGAGATCCAAGGGATGTCCTTTTTTTAATTTTTGTCTGCCCTAGCCAGCGCCTCAGGATGTTCTACCAACATCCGAAACAGGCTTAATATGGATAAAATTACAACATGAGAATAGTGTTCATTATGTTATTTTAACTCAGGATATTACTTTGTTATACATGGCACCTCCAGTTTCGAACACTGAACCTTTGTGTTTCCAAGCCAGCTTGCTAACCACAAACCTGCTAGACCTTGATAATAATGAACACATTATATATTAAGATTATATTTATCGGACTTTAAAATTTTTTCCCAAGCTACGGAAAATGATAAATCATTGTAAAATCCCGATAGAGAAAAGTTTGAAACTCTTTTTTTTACCCAATTAAATAATCATTGCATAAATAAACATCATTGCACAACAGAAAAAGTTATTTTCGGACCCTTAAAAACCCAGATTGGGACTCATTAATTAGACTGACAAAAGCAGTCTTTTATTGGATGGTCACGCAAACAACGTCTTTTGTCCCAAATAAAACCAGGCGTGTTGTCTGGGATAGCACTGTTATATTGAGGAGACTGACTGACTCGCTGAAGGTCGAAAAGAGTTCTGATGTTCACTGGTTCTCTCGAATAAATTGAACTTTATTTTGGTGCCATAAAAAACTGTATCAGTAGATTTTAACTTAAGTATTACAAATTTCCAAATATGTCTACATTTTTCATTGCTATAGAGTGTATGTGCTTCCCTAACCGAATAGGAGCATCATTTACTGGCGTTATTCACGCCCAAATTATGTTTGATTTCTTCATCACATTCCCATAGAGTGGTTCGCGATCGAATGAGGAACAACTCGAGGAAAAGCTTGGGACGATGTCAGTTTTGCCTCAGGCATAGTTACGCCAACTTCATTCCTCCCTCATGGTTTGCACTGTTTCTCTACAAATACCGTGAACCACTCTAAAGTCAAATTTTTTTTGTACAACATTACAAATTTGTCGTAAATAAACCATGTTTTGGTTCAAAAAGTGTTATGTAATCAATATTTTTCGTTGTATTTTTCATTCATTCTCATCCAAGTGTTAAAATGACATATTTGGTTTCTTGATAAATGTAAAGTCCTATTACGGATTTCTGTATAACATGAACGGGCTGTACTTATAGGGCCCTCCAAAGGACGTTCAATTAGTTCATCCGTTGGACGTCCTTTTGAGAGCCGCAGATGGATAGGCTGTGCCTTGGCTGTTCGGCTCTCATTCGCACATCCGACGGCTGAACTGTGCTATGTGGGGTAGCTGATGGAACGAAGAAGACAGGAAACCAAATGCACTGTTTCTTGTGATGGTCACTTTGTTCGAAGACTGAAGCTCACCAACTATACACAACAAAAAATGTTAATCACAATGTAATGATAAATGAAAGGATTTTATAAGATACCAGTGTTGAGTGTAAAGAGAATTCATTCTCCTTTTTTTTTGTGTTCAGATGTTTTTGGTGTAGCTGTTATCGTTTTATGGATTCAAATTCAGGTGTTTATTTTCACAAATCTTACTTCTATTTCATGTAATGATGACTAACTTGCTTTATATTTATTATATTTTTGACAGACTTTCAGCTTGTGAGAAACTGCAGAGTTGAGACAACTTACTTGATGTCAAAATGTCAATGGATTACCAATGGATTCAAATTCAGGTGTTTATTTTCTAAAAGACTATGCTTAGACTATGCTTTCTGACATATCATACTTACATTTAATTTAATGATGGCATAGGTTATTTGCTTCAGCTGATCATCGCAATTACTGACCCAACTTCTCTGTACTTTTCAACTTTTTTCAATATCTTGGTAAGTGTGTGTTGTCTTAATTTCATTTACAAAGCTGTAATTTATCTATTGTGTGACATTGGTATTGGTTGGCTTAACTGATTAGGACAGCTTAACTTTAACATTATTGTTGTTTATCCCTTCATCATGAATAATTATGGATCAGCCTACACTGTAACCTGTTGGCTAACATGCATGGGATTTTTTCGACCTTGTTGTTGACGGTTTTTGTGTGATCTTCCTATTTAAACTCATATAACCATTTCTTCTCGTTTGCACCTCTTATGCTTAATTTCCTGTATAAATTTGTACCGATATGTTTAAGCCCTGTAACTCGGGTCAAGACGCGCAAGATCTTTGATTTCCTTCTCGAAGAGAAACTAATCTACTTCCCCTCTTGATTTGTAGCACCCACTTGTTATAATCATGTTTTGTACAGGGGAAAAAAGGAGACGAGCAATAAACTTGCGTTATGCAATCAAACATCATGTCGTTTTCAGCGTGTTGAAATCATCTCGAACTACCTGATACTATTAGACTATACGTTGGTTGTATTCATGGAAAGGTCACGCAGCCAAACTACTGAATCGGCAAATGATAAATCAAAAGATAGCGAGGCGTACGAGACGTTTCATCGATAGACATACGTATACTGAAAATGAACCTAAATGGTCTAAGTTTTGCTTTCTTAATTCCACTGCAAAACTTTTATATTTGGAATAGCTGTTAAAAAGAAATCCAGAAAAAGTCGATTAGAAAACGTGTGTTTAAAGACGAAACAGGCGAAATACAACAAAGCCGACAAAATCTCGAAGGCGGACACCAATGGCCATTTTATGGGAGTACCAGCTTCGTCAGCTAACATCGAACGTGCTTTTAGCACAGCTGTCGATATAAAGTCAGCTAAAAGGAACAAAATCAAGGCAGCCCTGTTCCAAATGCTCCTGTTCATTAAAAAAAATTTCTATCTTCTTTCTCTTAAACTTAAATGATTATTGAACTCATGTCCAATTTTATTTTAATTTAATTTTGTAACTGTCTTCCTTATTTTTTTCGTTTTTTTTCTTTGAATTGTTATCTATCATTGATAGATAGACTATATCAGACAGTTTTCATTTCTCACTCAGAAAATGTCAAAATGTAGCCTACAAACTACTAAATTTGGAATAAACATTTTTCATTATTTTCGGATTTGATTTGATTGGATTTGGATTTGATTTGGATTTGGTTTTTTAAAAAAATGCTTTGGATTTGACACATTTTTTAAATTATTTGATTTGAAATTTATTGAATTTTTTAGATTTGGATTTGATTTGGATTTGAAATACTTTTTATTTTTCATGATTTGACCAAATCCTAAATAATCGTAAAATCCAATACACTGAAAATTACCTAACTAAACACAAAATAAATAAAACCAAATAGCAAAATTTACAGATTTACTATAGCTATGCATTGCTATATTGAACAATGGTGTTTTCAAACGAATAAACTATTGACTTTTCATTAAAAATTCAGTAAAAGTGATAAATCAACAATTTGCTAACTTCTAGTGTTAGAAACGTGGTTTAAGGGTGGTAATTTGGTGAAAATCCATCAACCCTATTCTCACCCCAATCGAACTCCAAACAAATCCGGGTGAGTCTTTACCCACCCAAGAATCGCCCACTCCAATACAACTCTAAACGAAACCAAACCCACCCTTCCCCAAGAACCACGGTTTTTGGATAACACCTCATTCAACACCGCACAAAAGTGTAATTTACCAGTAGTTTTACTGACAAAATACGGCGCTTTTCCCCCTGTCTCAACGGGAGTTCCTGTCTTAGCTTCCACCAAGTCAAGTTTTGGGTTTAATTTACTCGTGTTAGTCTTTAATTATTGGTAAAACATATCACATTGCAATTTTGGAAATAACGGGATTTTTTATCCGTTGCCAACCGAACCGTTTTATAACCGTAACATACCGACTGCCGTAACTGTGAATTTAAATGTGATATAATTTACTAATCAATGAAAAGAGAATTTTACCAACCCGAGAAGAATTTTTGCGTCTGGGGCCTATTCCGTTTCAGCCCACCCAAATTCAACGCATAAAAATAGAGTTGTATTAGAGTTTTTCTGAATTTTATTTTTTTCAGCCGAAGTTTGGGAATTTGAGTTTGTAATTTTCAAAATAAATGCAAAATATTTGGAAATCATAAATGCAGTCAAGAATCGTAAGCTTTCTTCATTATAAATTGATTCTTTTTAAGTCATTTAAAATTTTCATCAGAAATAATTCAGAAATTTTATATCAAATATATTTGAATTTATTAACAAGAAAGATTTGTCTTATCCGGGACGTGATCCTTTGACCTCTTTATTCATGATCCAACCACGATATAATAGGAAAGGTACACTCTCGGGTATCCCCAAGACCGGCGGGTGTTTAGTAAAGGGTCCCAAGATTCCCCGCCAGGTTCGCTAGTATAGGAGGCCCATCGCCTCTCGGGGGTATAGTAAAAATTGGGGTTTTTCGTTCATAAAAAAGAAAATTACCAACCAATTCGTCCAGAAATTGATTTTATTTAAGCTTAATTTAATTCCCTATCCTTCAATACCTAATTCATCTAGTTTAAGCAATTTTTTCATTGTTAAATTTATGATTGAAAATCGCAATTTTTCGAAAATTGCGCCTTTCTCAACATTGCCAATTTCTCAATATCCCGGTTTTCTTCTCGAAAACCAGTGACTTCGTGGTAGGAAGTGTTTTATAATTCCGGCTGAGGTTAAATATACACCGTTTTTTTTACAAGAAGTTTTTTATCACTGGTAGAGATTAGAAACGTAATATTGAAAAAATAGGCAATGTTGCAAAAGGCGCAATTTTCGAAAAATTGCGATTTTCAATCATAAATTTAACAATGAAAAAATTGCCTAAACTAGATGAATTAGGTATTGAAGGATAGGGAATTAAATTAAGCTTAAATAAAATCAATTTCTGGACGAATTAGTTGGTAATTTTCTATTTTATGTACGAAAAACCCCAATTTTTACTATACCCCCGAGAGGCGATGGGCCTCCTATACTAGCGAACCTGGCGGGGAATCTTGGGACCCTGTACTGAACACTCGCCGTTCCTTCCAAGAGACTGGGATAGCGCGAGAGTGTACAGTACCTTTCAGGAAAATGTGTCTGGCTACAATATACGAAATGTTAGTTATTTTGAGCGTTAGATGTCTCCCTTAACCCTACCTTAAATTTCCAGCTTCGGTGTCTGTTCATGTAAAATGACATGTCTAGCAGACATTTTTGTTACAGTGCATAATTGTTGGGTATTTGAATTTGGTTATTTTACTTTTATGACGTTTCCTTAGCCTCAGATTTTAAAATAAGTCACCAACTTAAGACCGAGGGTATGTATGATATATCTTTAATTGTTACTATTGATCGTTTGTTGTAAAATTTCTTTTGTTAGATTTTTCATGCTTTTGCACGATTCATAAAAAATATTGAGGATTCTTGTGCATGATTGGAAGAAGGAACTATAATAAAAGGTAAGCATTGACTGTGGAATAAGTGTGATTAAATCTATATTGCATTACTTTAATTCAGTTCTTGGTATTGTTCTAGTGGGAATCTCGTAAAGAACCAAATGAAGAAAATTGGTAGTTTGACAGCCACCTTCATAGAAACTGCTGCAATATTACACCTTCCCCGAGTCCTTTGTTGAAAACTATCAACCATGATAATCCCTACCTGAAAATATCAACAGTTAAATTGAGGACTGTTGTTCAGAATCGCAAGGGTAATTAATGACAGGTAGGCTCAGTCTCGACTTTTCATAAAATGAAAAAAAAATGTTTAATGAAATGTTTTTATTTAGTCCAGAGTTTAAGAAAGACATTGAAAAGCAACTTGTGTAATTGGTAATTGATTACACGAAAACTTGCCACGAATATAACTGAACAAACGAATCAGCAATCTGCAGGTTGGCATTTGGTTTTAAACATTTCTTATTTCCTTACTCTTTAGCTCAATAATAATCTTATTTAACTAATTACATGCATCACTCCTAATCAATCTTTATTTATAGGTCACCGATTAAGTAAGGAGATGAGAAATTGATTTGTTTAGGATAACAACAATGTCCCATATGCAACTTATATAGCCAATCTACCCAATGATATTGAAGTTAAGGATGTATCCAATTTATTTCATGGGCTATCGGTAAGGCTTATTACTCAAATAGTCCCACATATCTATTGATGTTTCATTTCCTTTATTTGTTGCCTAAATGTGTTCGACTACCAAGAGAAGTGAAGATGGTGGCAGACTAAAGGGCTTTGGTTATACGGAGTTCCAGACTAGACAAGATTTGGTCAACGCTTTAACGATGAACGAGCTGGTAATCACGTCATTTTTATTAGTTGACCATGATTTTATCTCAATGTCCTTATAAAGATGATCAAGAATCGCAAAATTCGAGTAGACATTGCCAGCGGTGCAGATGGCGACCAAGAACAAGGAGCTGGCGGTATGGGCCGAGGTCGTAGCCGTCCATATCGCAACGACGAAGAAAGGGAAGATCGTACTCCTTCCGACTGGCGTAATGCGTCAATGGAGGCACCTCCCCAATGCCAGGATCGTGGTGATGGTGGAGGGTTCAGAGGCGGCGATAAAGGAGGAGACAGGATGGAACGAGGTAAATTTTTTTTTTGAAATCATTTTCATTTCAAAGCGAGTGTTTTCAATTATTCATTTTGAAAACAGAACCTTCTGGGGAACGTTATTCGGCTTCCTTCAATCCCAGGGATCGTCCACCCGGCTCAGCTTTTTCATACGAGAGAAACTCATTCGGTCCGAGATGAGACGGACCTTCTAGTTCGTTCGGTGGTGGCTGAGATGGTCCCCCAAGCTCAGGTTTTTTGTAATCGCGATAGAGAAGGTGGCTCATTTGGCGGACGTGATCGAGACAGTTCGTCATCGTTTGGAGGTCGAAACAGAGACAAAGGTGGTTCGTCTTTATTCAGTTGCGATCGTGACGGTCCTTCCTCGTTTGGTTAAGACAGAGAAGGTGGTGGTTCATCGTATGGACGTGATCGGGACGGTCCCTCATCTTTTGGCCATGATCGAGAAAGTCCATCTGTTAACGGCGATGAAATGAAGCGAAGTGAACGTCCAAGCGCTGGAGGTAATGTCGATAAATCAATCATTTAACCTCGTGAAATTGATTTTCAAACCAAAATTTGTTCTTCTTTTTTTTGTTTATTACAACCGACCAAGAAAAGACCAAAGTTATCTCTGAAATCCCGAACTGTCCCAATAGAAGAAGGTAGCGCTCCCGTTGCTGAGATCCCAGCCGCTACTGCTGCCATCAAACGGTCGGTTGCTACTACGGCTCCGCCAAGCTCTGTATCCATTTTTGGTGCAGCGAAACCTGTGAACACTGCGGCACGTGAACACACCATCGAAGAACGGATCAAGGAGAAACAAATGAATGAAAAAGAACAGCCTCTCAGTGGAGGTGTCACTGATCGTCAAGAGTAAAAAAACAAACTTAAATTTTTAAATCAATTTTTTTTTCAAATTGTCTTTTTATTTTCAGTGATAGAAATCAACGCGATGGACTGAACAATTCCCTTCGGTTTCAATACTTCGTCCAATCTCCGTCAACGTCAATTACCATTTGCATCCTGGATCGCATAGAGTTCCCAAGAACACGCCAATAAGAAGGACGTTGACTGAGATGATTCCAGGTGCCCAACACCGAGTCCCACAGCTGATTGGCAGTTGAATGGTGTTGATCCTGTTCTCTCACCATTTCGCTCCACAAGTTCTCTATGGGGTTCATATCGGCCCCCTTTGGAGGCCAAGGGAGAAGCTCAAAGGAGACTCCTTCGTCTTCAAACCACTCCTGAACAGCAATACTCTCATGGATGGAAGACAGATCTTGGACGAATGGAATCCGCTCGTCCGTTCCGAATCTCGCCCAAGCTGTGGGCATGAGGATATCTTCAAGGATCTTTATATATTTTTGGGCCGTCAGTCGACCTTCAATACGAGTTATCGCACCGGCACCACTGCATGAAAACCAGGCCCAAACTGGAACTGATGTTCTTCCGGAACGCTTGATGGATTTTGTGTGCCCAGGCTGAAATCGAGTTCCATTCACTCGATACACGTATGAACGGCCACACTCTTGAGATCTATTTCCAATAATTTTATTTATGATTAATAATTTAAACATTAATTAAGTGACAAATAATGATTAATAATGAATAATTGATACAATAAAACTAACCCAAAAGATTTTTCATCACTAAAAATGACTTTGTCCCACCACTCTTGTGTTTTATTTACATAGGCCGTCGCGAATTCCAGACGATTACGTTTGTGGGCATCAGTCAAGAATTCCTTTCTCGCGGCAACTCGTCCATGAATCCCGTGTGACTTTAATCGGCGAGATATCGTAGTTACATGGATTGGTAGCTCACACACATCTAAATATATTCATGGTAAATGAAAAGGGGAGACAGGATAAATTAGAATTTGTTTTCCAAACCTTTTAGTTCTTGAAGACTGGTAAGTGGCTTAGCTCGGACGGCCTGCAAGAGCATGTTGTCCTGAATACGGGTCGTTTTTCTGGCCCCACCAGATCCCACTTTTCGTTTTACGTCATTAGTGACTTGATATCTGTCGATCCATTTTTTCACGGTGTTGGTATGGCAGCCTATTTGCTGCGCAATATCCCCAACAGGAACGCGGGAGTTGTAAAGCCCAATTAGAGCCCCTTTTTCCTGTAGCGTCAACTTCGTTCTTGGAGCTCGTTCTCGAAACATGGCTGCTCAACAAAGTATAGATATCTTCTGTTCTTTGTTTTTGAAAATGCAGTAAATTAAAAATTCTAAAAATTCCACACCCAATTTTGACAAGAAAGGGAATTCATCTTTTTGTAGCGCGTTTAGGAATGTTTCTAATAAGGATGGGATTGTCTAATGGGATGTCTAATCAAGTTGAATGCTTTTAGGTCAAGGTAAAACTTAAATATTACATGAACAAAGCTACAGCTGCCTTAAGGATCGATAGCCTAACAACAGGAAAAAAATCATAGATTTTTATGTGGCAATGATTCAAGGCCAACAAAGTATTTTTCTTTCAGACACAATGATTTTAACCCTCCCTCCAACCTATAGAACACTCTAGACAATTTCGCTGTAGGCGAAATTTTCGTTCACATGTAATGCACCACAATTTTCAAAGCGATTACGAGTCAGTTGCATAATTTTTCTCTCTACGAATCATGGCAAATGCATTAAAATGCTGGGAACAAGAAAAAAAACTGAGATTTGCAAAAGAAAATGAATTTAATTCATGGAATAATGTGATTTTTGCGGACATCACAACTTTCAGGTAAAAGTTTTATTCGGTATTATTTCACATTTTTAGTTACTAAATTTGTGTTATTGTGATTGTAAAATAATTTTCATCTATTGTATTAAAGACTTGACCGGTTTGGGCTTGTTTCCCAGCGATATGCCCCAGCAAACACCATTAAAGGATCTGTTCGGGTCTGGGCATGGTTTAATTTTAATTTCAATGACTCTAATACATTGGAATATTCAGTCCGACAAATTAACGGAATGTCAGAGGCGGATTTGCTAGAAGTTGTCGACGACGAGTTAATTCCACAAGCCTCCGCACGCTTTGGAAAAGAACCAGTTACATTTATCGAGGATTTACCAGCTGTTGCAATCCCGACAACAGTTTATGAATGGTTTGAGGACTACCGCATTGATCAGTGGCCCCCAAATTCACGTTCGCTTTCCCCGTTCTCATCTATTTGGTCGTCCGTCGAAAGAATTATCAACAACCAACAGCAGCGAGAAAAGCCAAGCAACATTGACGATGTTTGGGAATCCATAGACTTCATATGGGGAGCTCAAGCTAAAAATCCTGAATATTGGCGTCAATTGATTGTTGACCTCAAAAAGAAAATTACTTTAATGGTGCAAAAAGCGTGAAAACCTCAAAACCAAAATGTTTTTGGTATGACAAACGACTATTTTCATGCTGACTATTCGATGATCGATGTGCAAAACTGAATATAAATTCATTTCTTAAATTGCCGTTTTTAAGACGTTTATTGGAATTTTCATTTTAAATAATATTAAAAATTTATGGCTTCACGTAAGTATAAGTATAACGCGAGTAGAGATTTCTGAAGGAAACGCATGGCATGATTGGGGTTGATCTCATTGATTTGGCAAAAACGATCGACATTTGGCATTGTGCATTATTTAAATACAAATTGACCTTCATCCTCGTTTTGTGTAGAACTGCGAATTGTTCATACAACATCTCTTTTATATACTCAGTTTACGGCAGCCGCTTGGCTGGAAGACTGATGGGTTTAGGAGGAAACAATCTAAAGAATTGATCTGAGAGCTATGGAGAGTGAGTGAGCTGCTGTGTTGTATGAGATCAGAGTAAGCGATGTTGGCCTGTTGGATGACCTACACCACACAACTCCTTTTGATATGCTGTTGCATCCGGAACACTAGGGAAAACATTTATGCTAGAGGTTATTGTATGAATCCAGATTTTCTGGGTATTACAGGTGCTTTACATCACGATAAACTATAGTGGTAAAACTATTCGTCACTGGTAAGCGTTGGTCTTATATCTTAACAAGTCAAGAAGAATAAAATCAGAAGGCAATATTTCTCAGATAATGCAGAATGCAGACAAACATTATGCAATGCATTTTATATATATATATATATAGGAAGAATATGGATTGCTGACAATGGCTTAAAGTCGTTCAATATGGCAATTCGAGATTTTCAGTTTTTAACTTTTCACGTGTCGTAGAGCTCCTTGACAGTGATGTCACACATTCCGACGAAGTAGTAATTTCTAAGATGAACAGTTCCTCGTTTCAATAATGTTTGAGCATGTCGTCGTCAATTTTAGCCCTGAATTCCTGAATTTCAAGAAATAAAAAATCCATTCAACATATTAAACGAATAAACATATTTGAAGATGAAAAATATAACTAGTTAAATAAGATTACTTTTGAACAAAAAACCTAAATTGAACCGTTGATGGTTTCAGTTAAGAATTATCATGGTTGATAGTTTTCAACAACACACTCGGGGAAGGTTTAGTGTTACAGAAGTTTCTATGAAGGTGGCTGTCAAATAAGCATTTTTTTCTTCATTAGCTGCTTTACGAGATTTTCACTAGAAAAATATCATGAACTGGATTAGAGTAATGCAATAAAGATTTTATTGACACTTATTTCACAGTCAATGCTTACCTTTTATAATAACTTCTTCAAATTATGCACAAGAATCCTCAATGTTCGTTATGAATCGTGCAAAATCATGAAAACCTAACATATGTAATATTACAACAAGCGATTATTGCTAACAATTGAAGATTTCATACACACCTTGGTCTTTATAGTTGGTGAATTTTGTAAAAATCTGGGGCTGAAGAAACGTCACAAAACTTAAAAAAAAACAGAAGACAAAATACAAACAACAACAAACAACAATACACTGTAACAATAATGCCTGCTAGACATGTCATTTTACATGAACAGACAGCGAAGCTGGAAATATAGGGTAGGGTATAGAGAGACATCTAACGCTTAAAATAACTAACTTTTCGTAAATGGTGGCCAGACACATTTTCTTGAAAGGTACTGTACCTTTCCTATTATATCGTGATCCAACCCTTTAACCGATAGACCTTCAGATATATATGAATATTTGGAATTCATTTCATTATATCATTATTTGGAAACTGAAGCATACATGAAACATGAATTTGATTGATATAAAAATGTTTAATAAAGTTTTTTGAATAGCTTAAGGACAATTTATAATTGAAATAAAGGATCTCCAAAAGTGTATACTTTTACAACTTTATCTTTGTCGTCTTTGTCTTTGAATATAGAATGTTATTTATCATAACTTGTACATTTGGCAATGTTGCGTAAATCAAGTTTCGTCTGTGTCATTGCGTCAGAATATTGTGTATTTACATAGGCCTATTTTTAAAATTTACAAAAAATTTTACATGTGTTACTTCTTATTTCTATGATAATTATCTAAGTTTATTTTAAATAGTGGCCTAAATTTTTTTTAAATTGGCTTGAATTTACTCAATGTTGTTGACAAACATATGTCATATTAACACCTCCGAAAGATAAACAACCACCTCAAAACTTCAAAGGTATTGCTGTTAAATTCAGTATCTGGAGATTATTACTCGTGATTACTAACTGAGCAGTCCAATCTCTGGATTAGTTTTTGGATACTCAACATATAGGGGGCTAGAAATAAAAAATGTCCCAGTTATACAAATTTTTGGCTCGACATCAACTGGTATGTATAAAAAGTTTCTTTTAAATGAATATCATGATTAGTTTTGTCTTTTCTTGTTCCCCTGTATAGGGTATAAAGTATGCCTACATGTGCATGAGGTGTTTCCATACTTATATATTCCTTGTGACGGCTCAGCTCCACCTGATAAAATGGGCCATCATATTGTTATGGCACTCGATAGAGCTGTGAATATTTTACAAGGGCAGGGTACTTCTTTGTGGTGTTCCAAGGCAAACATGTGAGAAAAATGTTGTTCAGGGACAGTACTTCTTTGTGGTGTTCCAAGGCAAACAGGTGAGAAAAATATTGTTCATTCCTTCCCCGTTCCCCTATAATCTATCCACTACCCTCCTTTATATTCATTTCTCCTATTCTAACCTTCGAGGAAGAGTTCGCTTTTCTTTATGGGAATATGGCCTAAATAAGGTCTAGTCTTCTGTCTTCTCAACTGTACAACGTGTGTCGGGTGTTTGAATGCAATAGTAGTTGCAATCTTTTGCTTTGTGTGCCATTTGATTTCTCTTTATATTTTAATTTTAAGTGAAGTTGACACTTTTCTTTCTCTATTCAAGCTTATAGGATAATACGCTATGTCGAGTTAATAGAGTTCCGCCTCTAATCAGCCCTTGTTCTCTTGTCTCTGGATTCTCTACACACAACTATTTACCCGAATCGACCAAGTTTCGCCGACGCTCTTCTAAATGTAATTCCAACAACGGGTAAAATCTTCCTTTTCACATTTACGTTAATTCATTACCGCTAGATTGTTTTATACATTTTTATTCTGATGGTTTGTTTAAAAAAAGATCGTAAGAACTTTCTCATTTCAGAATAGTTTTTAAAATTAGGAAATTGCTACTAAGGAGTAAGTTAAAGAATCATAGAAAATTAGATTTATCAGCAAATAAAACTTTTTAAATTATTTAATTTGTTAGTTATGAGTTTATGACTTAAATTGGATGTTGATGGATGACTTGAAAACTATGCGATTTATTTAGGCATATGACTGTATACTAAATATTTTACCAAATATTCTTCAACGTCAACAGCTCTATGTTTATTCATAATATCGCATGCCTTTCACTAATAATATTATCTCTGTCACCCATAGGCTATATGTAATTGTCCAAACTCATAATTTTCAATTTGTCTAATTTAATTATCGCAAATAGTGTTGAAACAACGAGCCCACTAAATAAGGCTAAGTGTTTGGTTGATTTTGACGTTAAGGAGTGTCTACTGCTTTAGTTTTTGCAAATGCCATTCCCGTTATTTGTATAGCCATAGATCATTTGGCAAGTACAGGCATGTGTTTATTTAATTATCGTTCCCCTAACGAATTATCTTTCGTTATCCTATTATCAGTTGGTTATCCTCTTATAAATATGTCCGAGCCAAAGGTGGCTTCTTGGTCCACTTGCTCATTTCCGCTTACATGTTCCTATAGGTCTATATATCGTTTGCGATGACTACTTCGTTCCTGCTCTTGAAAAGATGGTGGAATGTACGTCATATTTGCTTATTTCTTTCCAACAATAATCAACTAACGAAATCAATTTCCGGCAGCCCTGCATATGTATCAAGATGTGGCGGGAGCTACTTTCAGGTTAACGCTGTTTGCTACGGAGCTAAAATAATGTTACCTGGTGTATTTCGATACGAAAATGGTATCGAACTGAACGAGGAAATTGTTATAGTCACCACTAAAGGTGAAGCAGTGGCTCTTCATATCGCGTTGATGATGACAACAACCATGGCTTCATGTGACCATGGTATTGTCGCTAAAATTAAACGGGTTGTCATGGAGCGCGATACTTATCCTAGGAAATGGGGACTTGGTCCTAAAGTGAGTTTCATTATTTTGTTTTTTGAGGTATGCTCGTATATTAATTTTTATTCTTATAATATAATTTTATAATTTTTTATTATTACATTAGCCATCATGTTGTCTTGCTTGCAGGTATATTTGTGTGTTTTTACATTCATATTTTCCTGCTAATCTAGTTTTTATTAAAATGAAACTTCATTTTTTATTGATTCAACTAAAAATACATTTGGCGTCTTTATTAGGTTTGGACTGGCAATGTGTCTGAAGAACTGTCCGATACCATCAGTACAATGGTTGCGAACTGCAATGTACTGAATCGTGCCCGGGCACAACCCCCACCTGGCGTTTTGAAACCTATTCGTCCTGGCAGTGGACTTGACGTTTCATTTCCACCAGGAACGTTAAGCAGCCAATTATTTCCTCCTCCTGGAGTTGACTCAACTGGTCTTTCGCCTAGTCTAAGTAGCATGGGCTTAGGTCCGCCAACGTCATCTGGATTTGCAGTTAATAAAGGGTCCAGTACACTTGGAGGAAATACTCCGGCCCCTGGATCACCTGGAAAACTGTTCTCCAGCATGTCTTTGCTAGATTCTGGTAAATCACACTACTCGAAATAGACTCAACCGATTCTTCTAACTATCCACTTTTTTTTGTGTTCCACTTTTTTTGTGTTTCAGGAGTGAATCAGTCAAACGTTGTGGGAATGGCAAATAATTCCAACTCGAGTCAGAATCAAAGTACTTTCTCCATTTTTTCTTCATTAACTGGAACTAGAGCAATGTCTGCATCATCCAGTACAAACCCACTCGGGATAGGTATTCCTTCTTCTATGGCAAGTGGAAGTGGAAACGGGCAATCAGGCATGGGAACGAGTAATATTGGATCCGGTACGGTTGGTTCTCCAGGATCGATTGTCAATGCCCTGTTCGAGTAGGAATGAATCCTCATCTAGGTCAAGAACGAAGAACCGGCGATGTATCTAGTGCTTTTGCTGACATGCCGCAAGCAGTCTCTAAAGTAAGCTAAAAATATATATATAGACGTACTGTTTTTCTCACACATAATGGGCGCATTCATTTATGTTAAAAAGGATATTGAAGACGAAACAAATAGTTATTTCCAGCGAATTTACAACCAATCACCGTCAACGCCTACCCTAACGGTTGATGAAGTTCTTGAGCTGTTGAAGAAGTTCCAACATTCGACTAACCGCCGTGAACGGGAGATATTCGATTGCATGTTGAGGAATTTGTCCGAAGAGTATCGTTTCTTTCCTCAGTATCCGGATCGCGAGCTGCACATAACGGCTCAATTATTTGGTGGAATCATGGAGCATGGCCTCGTCACTTATATGGCTTTGGGAGTGGCTCTACGTTACGTACTTGAAGCTGTCCGAAAACCACACGGCACAAAGATGTACTATTTCGGAATCACTGCCTTGGATCGGTTCAGACATAGATTGAAAGAATATCCACAATATTGTCAACACCTGGCCAGTATACCGCATTTTCGGGAGTTTCCGCCGCATCTGATCGAGTATATAGATAATGGTTCGCGTGGCGTTGAGCCACCCAATCGTCCTCATGGGCCAGTCTTACCTCAGGTAACGACAGCTGCTAAAACTACTACTCCGACAACGCCAACTACAACGGTTGCTGGTAAAACTACATCAACTGCAGCACCTATGAGTGGCCGACCGTCAATAGCCAACGCGACTAACATTGACACATTGCTAGTTGCGTCGGAAAAAGATGTCTTAATTGTAGACCCACCAGAAAGTGTCCAAGACAAAGTTAGCTTCATATTTAATAATCTGAGTCAATTGAACTTGACGCAAAAGTGTGAAGAATTGTGCGATATTGTGATCTCAACTCAATACGTTTTTGCCATGTTTATTTTTTATGTGTTCTTATTTCACTGATGTTTATATGAGTTAAACTTGTAACTTTGTGTTTTTCGCTTTAAATAAAAGTATCTATGTTTCGATTTAATTATATTTTACTTATTTCAGAACGAATTGTCAAATTAATGTATAACATAAAAAATCGGTACATTTAATTAATTTCTGATCCGGTTTACAGTTGAATTGTAAACGCAGCCAATTTACTGTTTTAATACCGTCTAAAAACCGAAACAACAGCGTTAAATCCCGGTTAAAAATCAAAATTTTCGTATGCATTTTAGACGCTATTTGCATCAATTTGATGGATTTAAAACGAAAATTCGAACGAAAAACTTTTACTCGGGAATATTTTTTCCATTTCAACCTAATGTTAAATTGGTAGAAAACGCGAAACATCATTGAAAATGAAAGTGCGTAAATATTACTCTCGGTCAACTCGATAAAAACGGATGAAAATATCCCTATCTGGTGTCAGTTCTAATTAAGCTTAAAATACGGGAGAAAAAAAATTATTTTAGACTTGAATTTTACCGTGTCAGTGAAAATTTATTTGGGTAAAAATTACTCTAGGTAAACGAGATGAAAACGGCTAAAAATAACCTATTCTTGTGTCAGTTTTAAGTTAGTTTAAAAAGGGGAGAAAAAAGAGTCATTTAGACTTGAATTTTACCGTTTCATAGAAAATGTAAGTCGGTAGAAATTACATTTTGCCAACCCGATAAATACCGATTTAAAAAACCTTTTCTGATGACGGTTATGAATTGGTCTATTATACGAAGAAAAAAAGAGTTTTTTTAGCCTGAAATTTTCTGATTTAAGAGTTTTGAAATTTGGTTAAAATTACGAATCCAAAACTAGTGAAAAACCGGTGGAATAGCGCTTCATTATTCATAGTATTTTTTTACCTGTTTCCAACGAGTTATTTCAACTCTCTTTCCAAGAATGTTCTTTAGGATTAAAAATACCAGTAAAAACCTAAGATAAACTTGGAAATATTGCCATACACTCTGCTTTTCGTCAGAGTCCCTCACGGGTTTTGGTGAACGTAATTTAGCCCTTAAAATTACCAAAAACTGGAGGTAAAAACAGGGTAATTCAAACTGTTACCGACTAGCTACCGAGAACCGCTGCTAGGGATGTTGGATAATTTTTATTATTCGACAAGGATTATTATGGGAAGTAAGAATATCTGGGAGTAGACGTCATTTTTTGGTGCAAAATGCCGAGCAGACGCAGGTGTGTAACACGAAATTGCGTGAAAATGCAAAATAAAGTATGCTGATAAGAACTAAAAACACGATAAAATAGAGCAAAAAATTCTCTATTTTATGGTACGGGAGCAGACGCCATTAATAGGTGCAAAGTACCGAGCAGACGCAGGTGTGTAACGTAAGTTTCAAACAAAAACCAGGAGCAAGGAGTCATATATATGAGATATACGACTCTGTTTTCAAACTTCAGACCTGGCGTTTTCCACCTTAGCTGTAAGTCACCGTGATTTAAAAGTAACCACTGCAATAGCTCATTCTTGTGTTTTGAGAACGGTGTTTTACTGTTTTCAAATTTAATATGCGATACTTCAAACAAGAGCTTGAACAAGAGTTATCACGAAAAAACTGGGGACACGTTATCCCGTAAGACGCAGCCCGTATGTTCTGCGACGAACGGCTGAGGATTTTGGCTTTCAGTATCCGACAGCTGCAGAACAAGTCTTAAAAAACATCTTAGGGGTTGGCTATCTTGGTTCAGTAAAGAGTCATCCGTCCAACGTCGATTAATAACTAATCTCTTAAAGGTGGGCGGTTTCAACATGCTGCAGTGGAAGAGAAGCTGATAGTCTTCGGCCTTCAGTTTAGACCCTCAATTAGCAATTGAGGCCTACGAAATCTAGCAATGTGCCCCAAATAGTTCGCTGCCGAGTGCCGAGGGAGGTTTATCATAATAGATTTTCTTCAAAGCCACAAGGGGCGGTATAAAAGCCATGAAAAATGACTGATATTCTGGGATGGAAAAGGGCGAAATCAGCGTCTAGAATTCCGCTTATATCTTCGTCAATAAAATCCGGAAACTTATTTCCTTTTAGATTCTTATAGTGGAAATATGAATAAAGCTTTCTAAAAAATTATTTTTTCGAAATTCTTCCCCAATTTTTGAAAAAGTGAAACCCCCCCTCCCAAATCGAACAATTTCGAAATTTTTCTAACTTCAAACTCGAAAAACTCCAAAACGAAAAAGAGTTTTGAAATTCTGAAAACACCGTTATATTTAGCATGTGGAGACGAATAGATTGGTCTTTTTAGTTTTTTTTTCCGGATTTAGAGAAAAGAGTGGGGGTCCGTAAATCCGGCCTAATTCTCTCACGAACTGCTTGTTAATAAATCTTTATCAAAGTGTTTTCTTAAGTTATTTTGTTGCAAAAGAAATTGGTAACAAATTTTTAACAGTTCATTAAATTTCCACTGCAGTCTGGATATTGTTAAGCCACGCGCATTCCATTGGAGGCAAATTAGGTTATTGTTCATCAATTGAGTTTGCGTTGGGATCGAAATCATGGTCTTCAGGAGAAAAGAAGGCGTTGCCCAGCGGATGGGAAAAAGTAGCCTAGGGAATAGGGATAGCATGTTTTTGTTGGGGGGGGGGGGTGACTAGGTGGGGTGGAGGTTGGGGTCTTTTCCAGTGATGAAGGACGGAGCGGAACTAGCAGTTAGAGGGGGTGATGACTTCGGTGAGTTTCGTGAGGAGATTTTCCAAAAACGTCGAAGCACCGGGATTGGCAATTGGCGTCTTTGTCCTGATTCTTCTCTATGTAGTCGAAACGCCCGTCAAAGTTTTTGACCTTTTTTCTTAGTTTCTGCTAGGTCGCGAGTGAGGACGGCGATGGTCGAATTTATATTCGGGAGGGTGATTTCACGGACTAGCTTTAGTTAAGCTTGGAGAGCGGCTATATTTGTTAATTTACAGTATCAGAGGGAGGAGTGGATTATGCGGGATTAGATAGTGGGGAGGCTTGAGGAAGGGCTTGTTTAGAGTTTATGACGGCCCGGTTGTAGGGTCTATTGTGCTGGGCTCGGGCTTCTAGGACTAATATGCCCTGGGTAGCGACAAATTTTATGATGGATTTCAAGTTAGCGTACTGTGGGAAGCTAGTGCCGTCAGCCTACTGAACGAGACGAACTGTTGCAGTTGATGCATTTGGTAACGCAGAAGTTTTTCGGTGGGCCTGGCCACATTTTGAAATTTCTTAAATCTTAGTTACCTGGTGGCAGTATGGCCGAGACGCCAGCATTTTTTACAGATGGAGGGGTTAGGAGTAAACTTTTGTAGACCATGGCTGCTAACAGGTTTCTAACGAAGAGTTGAGATAAGAAGGTTAGGAGGACCATTTCGGAAAGGATTTATGGGCGTCCTTTGATTTGGAACCTTTTGACATATATAACGGCATTTTCAATCAATTTCTCGAACAAATCCTCTCAAAATGGGCGGATTTTTTTGGTTTAATTTCGGTTTTTTCGGTTTGGTCGGGCCACAATTTTGGGCGGATTTTCTACAGTTTGGTAGAGAAATTGATTGAAAATGCCGTTAACATTTCAATGGAGCTATTTTCTAGCTAAATACCGATGAAATTTATATTAAATGTAGCTCGTTCACATATCTTTCACAAAAAATTATTGGTAGTATCCTACAATCAATTTAAAAAGCTACATGAATATTTTTTCGAGACACCCCTCTTTTTTCTCATGGGAATTCCTCACAAGGCAAGTTTTCTTGAGATAAACATGGCGCTACCCGCACAAATGCGTTCCCAAACAGAGGAAGGTACGCGACAGTCACTTGCTCTATATTTTGAATAAAATTAAACTCTTCATGAACACCCTTTAAAAACATCTATACGCAAAGGTTTATAAAATAGGCATAAAAACTCTAACAGTAATAGAACCACAACATCCATTTCGAATTAGTTTATGTCGTGCTTCCTTTTGTATTAAATTAAACATAGTTTTTTCTAAAAAAAATTATATTGAATAGATTTCTTGAATATTTTTTTTTATTTACTCGTAGTTCAAAACTTCCAACCCGGAAAAAATTGGGAATATGTTTCTTTCTTTTAAATAAGCTAGCCAATATTTATAATACTTCTTATTCAATAAATTAGCCAAACTATGGCGGAGGAATTTAATTTCATCATTTTTCAAACTGTTATCATATATATGAGTGTAATGTTAAGAGGGAAAAAATATCTTACCTCATTAACCTTTCACTTTCACATGGAGGAAAAATCAACGCCCTATTTGTAGAAGCGAGAACTATGGATTTTCCCACTTTACGGACTTGACACCAACTTTTACACAAAAAAAATTCATGTTTCTAATGTTTGGAATTATCATTTTCAAATTTTTATTTTTACTTTTCACTAAATATTTGAATGAATCCATTTTTTTCAAGAGGAATGTTCTAACTTAACTGTCTAACATTTGTTTATAGAGAATCCTTTCAAGTGTAAACGTTAACGTGGTTTATTTTACTTTATTATTATAATTATGCTATAAATAATCAAACTGATAGCAAATCTGCATAAAAACGTACGCAGGGTCAAAACAAAATAGAAATTAATATTTTTAGGGACTTAACCAAAAAAAGCCCTAATCCTTATTTTATTTCAGTAAAACCAATTATCATTGATATTTTAGTACGCAGCACCACAAAAATTCGTCAGATAAATTAAAATGTTTATTTGCGTAGAGGCTGTAAGCTACGACCAGGGATAAAACCACAAGTGTTGTTATCCTCATCTCTTTCCCTCCATCCGTCCGTATTTCTCTTGAGGTAACAGGTTCTACCTGCATGAGTAAAGTGAGTACAAAAGGGCATTGAAATGCAGGTTTTTCCACAATCCTCGCTAAGAACGTCTCTTTGGGTCATTACGTAGCCAAGAAAATGGCAATTGTTGTCCCAGCGTACCAGACCGTTGTCACCAATCTTCCAGGATCGAGGGAACACGGATGTCAACAAGAGAAGGAAAATAAAAAATGAACAGATCGTCATCCTATAACACTTGAAAAAACGGAGTAAAATTGTATATTAAAACTATACTAAACTTTATTTATAGAAAATTAGGAGCACCTTTGTAGTTGAGAGGAGACTAGAGTGCTGGGGATTAACTTCTATCAATACGGTGACTTTTTATACTGTCGTACTCATACAGACTTGAATAACTGAAGGGCAATGAGATTACGAAAATTTGAAGTGCAAGTGTGGTGTTTTACCCTCAGCATATAGTTCAACTCTAATATATCTTTTAAAAAAGATCTAGTTGATTGCTGTTAAATGTTTTTTTTTTTCAATTATTATTATTATATCTCAGCTTTTTAGTTGTGATGTCTCAAGAGATTTTTTAACAATGAAGAAAGGTTGCACTTTCTTGACTAGGATTTACGTTGATTTGTAAGGATTGCATAACATGTGTTACATCCAACTTTCTTTCTATTTGTTGTAATGAAAGCCTCTGTGGTTTCAACAGGAAAAAACACTTTAGATTAGGTAATGTCACTATAATCAGGCAATTTTATCTCCTCCCCTCCCCCCCCCCCCCCCCCAAAAAAAAAATAAATAAATCCAAACAAACGAAATGATAACTTTAAAAAAATAATTTAAAAAGAAATTCTAAGTTTAGCGGAAGTGTGTAATATAATTCATATTCTTTAAAAAGATGAAGAAAGAGAATGTAAAGGACCATGTTTCTTCAAATCTAGTATTTTTTTGATCTATGTTAATTGAAGTAGCTTACCTTGGTATGCTGTCTTTTTATTGATTGAATAAATGCAGTCGCCTAATTTCACCACTAGAGATTTGAAAATTTTATTTGCGTAACGTAATGAAGAAGGATTTGGTTTGCACACAGGTTTCCAAGTGAACAAAAACTACATAGTAACGAAACCTTTTTTAAGAAAAAGGTCATCGGTAAAATAATTTCATTAGCTAATAAATAGATTTTAGTTGCAGAAGTTTTTTGAACCAGAATCAAAATTAATGGTTTATTTCCCAAACAGAATCTGTAGTAGGAATCTAGTAGGAATCTATCCCATGCTTTATACTAAAAATTCTGATGCAAAAAACTGCTCTAAGCTATTTGTATATTTTCTCCCACATTTTTTCACTCTAGCCTTCAGGCATGGATTTTCCCTATAAAACAGCAGCTGGAAAGCTAACAACTCTGTCCGAGGTCTATCGAGTCTTCACAGTGTTAAAAAAGTTATCCTCAAGAGTCACAAGGTATAAAGATAGTTATTTGATTGTAAATTAGATAAAAAAACAGCCCTATTAAACATTTAAAAAATTAAAAAAAATTTGTAACAGAGGCAAAATTTATTCTATTAAAATATTAAGAGAAGAATCATGACCATTTTCTCGATGATTTTGGCCTTTTCAAGTTTATGGCTTGTATCGATAGCAACGCCCATCTTCAAAAGCTGGGATACAAATTTTTGGGAACAGGTAAAAAAGTATTTATAGAAATTCCCAATTTTTTAAATTATTTTTTACCCTCACTTTACTTCTATAAACCTTACCCACAAAACGATAAGAACACATTCTCGATGTGCTTGTAATTTCATGGCGCCATGTGTCTCTTGCAACTCGTATAACTTCTTAAAGACTAGGAATAGATTTCTTTTTCTTTTTTCCCCGATCAGAAGAGGATTTGATCAACAAATCATACACACTTATTGATATTGTTGTATGACTATAATGCCCACGTCCCACCCTTGTTAAAAAATTTAGAACACCTTCCCTCTTTCTTACCACAAGCGCAGGATTAAAAAGGAGAGGGATTTAAAAATTAAAAAAATTATAGAAATTCCTGAATATAATTAAATAAATTTAATGTATCTTGGAATTCAATATAGGGGAGAGTGGGGCGAATGGCACTCTTTTTTTTTTAAACGGCTGGCATTCCCGTATTATTTAACCGAATTACTTCGTTTTGGTCTCATAAAAAAGAGAAAAAATTAAACTTCCTGCTGTATTTTTTCCAAACTCATGCAACATTACAGGAAAAAGTTATTTAAGATTTAGAAAATAAAAAAAAGTGGGCAAATCGCCCCATGCGTGGGGCGGATTGCCCATACTAGTGGGGTATTTTGGCCCCTGCATTTCTTATGGAAAATAAACCTTCTAGCTATACCTATCAGTAAACTCAAATTTTTATGTAATATTGATAAATAAATGACTAGAAAGATATAAATACAATTAATATTGTCTTATTAATAGTTATTATGAAAAAAAAATAAAAACCAAAATTTTTTTGAGTGGCTGTACCACTTTTAATAGGGCAAATTGCCCCTACGGTGCAACGCCATCTCGCCCCGAACAAGGGGGTCGATAAAAATCATGAAATATCTGTACTTTATATTTATATAATAATTATAAAAAAATAATGGTTAAGAAGCCAAGATAACATTAAATCTTTTTACAATTTTTTTTTAATTTTTAAATTGATTATTATAGTCAATAATTCTTTCGTAAATCGAGTACGGGCAACACGATTTTTCGATCGAAAATTTATTTTATTTTACATTCAAGAACTAGTTGACATATTTCGACAATTTTTTTTTTTTAAAAGATGCGGCTTTTTACATTTTATGTCCTTGAATTTTTTCAATTTGCTAGTGCAATTGAGTAACACACAAAATCAATTTGTGCGTTTTGCCCCACAGCCATTTCGCCCCACTCTCCCCTATTCAATTCAATATATTTTTTGAATTAAAAAAAGCGGGTTATAACAAAGCGCTTATGCTAGGGAAAGAGGGTTTTAAGGGATGTTCACTTAATTTGTGAACGAAAGTGAAGGAGGATGTTCTTTATCGTCTGGAGAGTACTGCACATGCTAATATTAATATTTAAAAGAATTTTATAGTCCAGCAATGATTTTGCAGCTGGAATGCCGCTGACAGAGGAAATGAAAGGCAATTTTTCTGAAATAAAAAATGGTAATTAAAAAAAAAAATATGTTTGTTCACTTATTTTATTAACCTTATTTGATTTCCGTTAATGAGTTTTATGTATTTTTTTTTACGTAGAATTTTTCGAGGATTTTTTCCAATGGGAAGATCAGGATCCCGCACTTTTTGAAGGTGACATTATGTTTTCTGGGGACAAAAATGCTATCTTGAGCAGCAGCTATCGTTGGCCGAACGCAAAGATCCCTTATGAAATTTCAAATGTCTATAGTAAGAGCATTTTCGTTAATACGACGTTGATGAAGAATATTCTTTTATTACCAATCGTACTTTGTATATTTTTACTTTTATCCAATTTTGGTGATCGTCATTTAATCTTAACAACTAATTTTCCAATAAAAGCTCCCGATCAGCGTGAAGTTATCGCATTTGGCATGAACGAGTACCACGAAAATACGTGCATCCAATTTGTTCCTCGAACTAGCGAAGAAAACTACATAAGAATCTACAAAAAAGGATCAGGGTATGAAAAATTCAATTATATTGTGTTTTTTTTTCTTTTTTTTATCTAATTTGATACTTGGGAACTGAAAAGCTGTTCTAGCTACGTTGGTATGATCAATAATGGTGCTCAAGATGTAAGTCTTGATGACGGATGTATCTCAAGAATTCGTCCAGGCATCGTCCTGCACGAACTTATGCACGCGGCTGGATTTTTTCATGAACACACTCGCCCAGATCGTGACATATTTATTAGAATTAATTTTGAAAATATTTTGGAAAGTAAGTGTAGGCTTTCATTTTTACGTATTTAAATTTTCACTTTATTAATTGACAAGAAATCAAAATAGAACATATCTTTAACTTCAACACAAACGATGCATCGAAGGTAACTACTCTTGGACTCCCCTATGATTACGGTAAGAAAAAGGTTTGTTTTGAAAAAATTTTATAGAAGAAGGCTCAAAAGGGCTAAAGATTCTAAATGACGTCTATATGTATCAACAATACAGTGAGAATCCCCCATTTTGACAGCATTTTGGTTATAAAATTTATATATCTGGAACTATAGAAAAAATAACTTACATAAGTGTAACCAACCAAACTATTATTTCATTTTATGGCAGATTCTGTGATGCATTATTCAAGGTATGCTTTTGCGATTGACAGAACCAGACCAACCATTACTCCTGTCCCAAATGAAAACGTGGAAATAGGGAATAGAAGAAAATTTAGTTCTGTAAGTATAGAATAGAAACGATCAAAACAAGAAATATCATTTCGAAATTTATTTTGCAGCTGGATATTCTAAAACTGAACGCACTGTATTGTTCCGAGGTCAAGTAAATCGTCGTTTTACGTCAATATGAAATTTTTATGTATAACAATACTTTATACATATTTCTGTAGAAGACATACACCACATTGTTTTTCATAAATAGTTTAAATATAGCAATTCTTACTATCGATCATCGAAATAGATGCATTCCTCTTTTCTATAAATCTTAATGTTTTTAAGTAGTGTCTTTGCATGTTCTTTTTCAATTCGTCTTTATTTGTTCTTTCTTATTCTTTTTTCAACCTATTCTACTCTCTTAAAAAGTTATCGGTAAAAAGACGACAGAAGTCGTGCTTTTACACGACAGTCGTATCCGTAAACATAACACGATGTGTTTTTGTCGTGGAAATACGCGATATTTTCATTGACAAAAATGCAAAAAGGCATTGCATTTTACATAGGGCCTGATCCTCTCTCAAGGCCAAAGTTAAGCTTTTTTTCAAATTTTGTTAGAGGAGATCCCTGTCTTTCACCCCAGGCTGAGGAAAATTTCTTAGACTTGAAAAGCGAGGAAGTAAAAAATTTTATTCTGGATTGAGATTCGACTTATCAGGGAATCGAACCTATTTAAAAGAGGATTAAAAATTTGTTGAACTTGATTGGGAGATTAGTGGGAGTTAGAGATGGAAAAAATTGAAACGATACGAAAAATGGCGGGTTAAAAACTATAAATTTGTCGTCTTACGACGTAAATGGTCGTAAATGAATTCAAAGGAAATTTAAAAAGCGCCAAATTTTAGGGAGTAAAAGGCGACAAAAATTAAATGACAAGAAAATAACTGGAATAACACTATAGCGTTTGTCGTTGACTTCTGTCGCGAAAATGTTCACCACTAATTTTTGTGAACTATCTCACGATAACATTTTAAGCGATAATACATCCTATTACGGAGAAAGAACATGCGCAAATTGCTTAGAGCAGTTATTTTTAAAAATCATATTTTAGTATAAAGCATCCAATAGGTCCCTCTCCATGTCTTCAGTGAATATTTCATTCCGCTTGTTTTCACCGTTTTCAAACCTTTTATTTTGTTGAGGGTAAGAGTTTTACCTACTCTCTATAAAAATATAAGATCAAGTTTCAAATCGTCGTTTTTACCCAGTTATCTACCTGTTCATTTCACCATCTTTGTGCTGTTTTTCTTTTCCTTTTTTTCTGTCGGAAATATATAGGAAAAATAAATTTAAAGATACAAAAATTAACCTTTTTATCCGTACATCTTGAAATAGGCGGCTTTTTCAAAATGTAAGTTTTCAGAAGTTTTCTGAAAGCCCTTGCAATAAAAACTACACTTTATAAATGTAGTATTTTTTCGTGTTTTAATACATATATTTTTTCTTTTATGAAACCGGACATTTTAAACTGTCTGTTCAGTAAAAATTGTCCATCTTTTTTAGTAAAGCTCCTTGCTAGTTTTCTAAGCTCTCGCTCTCTTTTACTCGCTCTCGGTCTAGTCCTCTGGTTTCCAGAGTTACAGATAACGAGCTCTGTTACCCACAAGGCAGCGTTCTTTCGCCTTTTCTATGAGATAACTTGCTTGAGGATTATATTGTGTATTTGTTTCCTCTATAGGGTCAATCCATGCGAAATCGACTAATGCCGTGTGCGACCAAATCACTGATTTTCTCGAAAATTGAACCACCTACTGGTAAAGATGTCATGATTTCGTGGTATCTGTACGATTCGGCCAAAAGTTTTGGCCGAATCAAACATTTTTTTTTATTGGATTCGGCCACTGGCCGAATAATATATTTTTTTTTGTTGGATTCGGCCACTGGCCGAATCATACAATTTCAAAATATTGTATTCGGCCATCAAATTATTTTTTTTATTTTTTCGGCCACGTTTTTTTTTAATATGATTCGGCCAAAAAATAAAATATACGATTTGGCCAAAAGAATTTTGTGTTTGGCACCGCCGATGGAAAAAGCTGGGAAACTCAAAAAATTATACATGCGATTTCTTTGATACAAAAATTAGAATAGGAAAAAGCTTGAAATCGCGGAAATTTGAATATTTTTGAAATGTCGGATAGAAAGCATTGAAATATCTTATATGATTAATTCAAAAGGGAATTTTAAATCTTACTTTATTACAAACCAAGACAAAGGATATGTTTTTAGTTTAGTAGGGGGGGTCTATAAAGTATTTTTTGGAATATTGGATGGCCAACATATAAAATTCTGAAATAATTAATTCATCAAAAGAAAAAAATAGATAATAAAAATGGTATTTTGTTTCGAATTTATGCTTAAATTTTTTAAAATGTACTAATCAAGAATTTTTTGTTTTTAACTTAACGTAAAAATAACGCTTTGACTCCACCCATTTTCCTTATTGTTTTATTAGTATAGGTTTAGTATAAGATAATACAAACTCCGTACGACTTTGCATTATCCTATAGGGAAGAATTAAAGTAGTGTGAATGATACTTAAGAATAGTTAAACTTGGCCGAATCATACAAATCTCTTATACGATTCTGCCAATGTCCGAATTCAACAATTTGAGAAATAAAAAAACTTTAATATTTTGGCCGAAAAATATCTGCTGGCCGAATAAAAAAGGCTGGCCGAATCATACAAAATTTAATGTTGCATTCGGCCAGTGGCCGAAACATATAAAATTTAATGTTGCATTCGGCCAGTGGCCGAATCATATAAATTCTTTTTATTGCATTCGGCCAATTTTTTTTTTGGCCGAATCGTACTGTATTCGATTTCGTGGCGTAATTTTTTTTCAATCGATACACAAAAAAAATGGAATTTTTAACTTTTTCATCTTTATTTGTGCGCGTTTTGCGCGTTTTCGGTTTTTTAAATGAAGTCTTTTTAAATAGTAATGAAATTTTTTGCAAACTTTGCAAATAAATATTATTTTGAGATGTAAACAGAGTTCATAAAAAAAAAAAAAAAAATTAACCTATGTTTTTAACCATTTTTCAGTGCCCAATGTGTCATCCAGGAAAATTGATATATGCTTGATATACAGCTTTTGAATTTTTATAATTAGATTTTATGAACAACAAATTTACATGTTCGTTTATATATCTTTAAAAGTTCGCCAAGGTTTTTTTAAATTAAAGTCTTGGTAGCCCTAAAAAGATGGGAAACATATTGCGTTTTTCCGTCTTTCCCTCGCCATTTTTCACACCCCCTTCGTCATTTCCCCACCTTTTTTGCCCTCGAAGGTGACGCGCTCGAGCGCGTCAGTGACGAAAAGTGTGAGTAAAATGGCGAGGGGAAGACTGAATCACTGAAAACACAAAAGGTTTCCTGTTATTTCGTTGCATAATTAATTTGTAAATAATCATTTTGTTACCAAATAAGAAAAAATCTTCTGATGCAGCTGGAATATAATTTAAAAAATTTTCATGATTACCCAAGAATTTTACCACTATAACATTTAAGGTAAAAATTTGTAGATTTTTTAAAAATTGTTTGCTACTGAAGGAACACTATTTTTCTTACGATTACTTAGTGGATGGGAATGCAATCCGGCAAGAAAGAAAAGTGCTACAGCATAAAAAAAATTAAAAATAGGAGTGATCACATTTAAATATATGAATGCAGCGCTACAATATGCATTGTCTTAACTAACCCAAGAAGACAGTCCCATCGATAGAAGCAAGAAATCAAGAGAGCCGACTGAAAGCGAAAATGTTTTCGGGCAGTATTGGTAATCAACTGATGACTGCATCGATTACAAGCCGCCATTTTATAGCTTGAATCAATGCAGACTGAGGGTCAAAAATTTTGCACTAGAGAATTACAAATTTTATTTGCGTAACATCATTTCAGATTTCCTTCGCGAACGATTTTGATACATAAACAACAACTACACGTTAACGAAATGTTTCGCAAGTCAAAGTTCATCAGTGAAATACGTTCATTAGCTAATATAATGTAGGGGAGAGTGGGGCGAATGGCACTCTTTTTTTTTAAACGGCTGGCATTCCCGTATTATTTAACCGAATTACTTCGTTTTGGTCTCATAAAAAAGAGAAAAAATTAAACTTCCTGCTGTATTTTTTCCAAACTCATGCAACATTACAGGAAAAAGTTATTTAAGATTTAGAAAATAAAAAAAAGTGGGCAAATCGCCCCATGCGTGGGGCGGATTGCCCATACTAGTGGGGTATTTTGGCCCCTGCATTTCTTATGGAAAATAAACCTTCTAGCTATACCTATCAGTAAACTCAAATTTTTATGTAATATTGATAAATAAATGACTAGAAAGATATAAATACAATTAATATTGTCTTATTAATAGTTATTATGAAAAAAAAATAAAAACCAAAATTTTTTGAGTGGCTGTACCACTTTTAATAGGGCAAATTGCCCCTACGGTGCAACGCCATCTCGCCCCGAACAAGGGGGTCGATAAAAATCATGAAATATCTGTACTTTATATTTATATAATAATTATAAAAAAATAATGGTTAAGAAGCCAAGATAACATTAAATCTTTTTACAATTTTTTTTTAATTTTTAAATTGATTATTATAGTCAATAATTCTTTCGTAAATCGAGTACGGGCAACACGATTTTTCGATCGAAAATTTATTTTATTTTACATTCAAGAACTAGTTGACATATTTCGACAATTTTTTTTTTAAAAGATGCGGCTTTTTACATTTTATGTCCTTGAATTTTTTCAATTTGCTAGTGCAATTGAGTAACACACAAAATCAATTTGTGCGTTTTGCCCCACAGCCATTTCGCCCCACTCTCCCCTATCTAAGTTGCGAAAGGTCTCGGAAATTAAATCCAAATTTGAAGGTTTATTTTCTAATCCTTTCGAAAACAGAATCTTTAGAATTAAGTGACTTATAGGTTGCTTCATTCTAAACATTCTGAAACAAAGAATTTTTCAAGGCTATTTGGAAATGTATCCCCTTCGATGTTTCACGTTTTGGTTTTTTCACTGCAGCCCCCAGCTAAGGTTTTGTCCTATAAAAAGGAGCTGGAAACTAGCTACACAATATCGCAAAGTCTGTTGAGTCCTTCTTTGTTAAAAGATAGAAAGTCGCAAGGAATAAAGGTAAGAAAATGAGAGTAAGAGTGTTTGATAGTAATAAAAAAGATAAGAAATACAGCTTAAATATTTTCAAATCTAAATATATTTGACTCAGGCAACAATACTATTTAAAATGAGAGTTCCCTTGTCGATGATTGTGGCCTTTTTGAGTTTATGGTTCGTATCGGTAAGAGCAACGCCCGTCTCAAAAAATGTAGACAATGATTTTCAGGTATAGGTAAAAGAAATTGTAAATTTAAATACATAACTTTTCAACATCCGTATTTTTTTTTAAATAAAACAGTCCAGCACAAATTTTATAACTGGAATGCCATTGACTGAAGAAATGAAAGGGAATTTTAGTGATATAGGAAAATGTATTTAAAAATAAACATAAATGATATTTGTACACTTCATTTGAGTAAACTTATTAGATTTCAAACTATTTTCTTATATTAATCAATTTTATGTAATTTGTGTATGTAGAATTGATCAAAAAGTCTTTTCCATGGAATAAACAGGATCCTACACTTTTCGAAGGTGACATTATGTTTTTCGGGGACACAAATGCTATCTTGGGCACTGGCTATCGTTGGCCGAACGCAAAGATCCCTTATGAACTTTCAAATTCCTATAGTAAGAGCGTTTTCCCGATTTCGTCCTATTTGGTTGGTTGTCGTTTAATCGTAACAATTTATTTTCCATTCAAAAGCTCCCGATCAGCGAACAGTTATCGCATTTGGTATGAATGAATACCACAAATATACGTGCATCCAGTTTGTTCCTCGAACAAGCAAAACAAATTATTTACGAATTTTTAAAAGTGGAACTGGGACCGGGTATGAAAATGCAATTAAATAATGTTTTCTTTCCTAAGTCGAATTTAAAAACTTCAATTAAAAAAGATGTTGGAGTTTCGTTGGTATGAGAAATATAGGCGCTCAAGATTTAAGTCTCGATGACGGATGCGTCTCAAGAGATTATCCAGGAATCGTAATGCATGAACTAATGCACGCCGCTGGATTCTTCCATGACCACACTCGCCCTGATCGTGACACGTTCGTGAGAATTGATTTTGGCAATATTGAACAAAGTAGGCTGTCATTTATATCTATTCCATTTTCAACTTTCTTAAATGCTGAAAAATTAAAAATAGAAGATCATGATATCTTCTTTAAAAACCCTGCTTCGGAGGTGACTACTCTTGGTCTCCCCTACGATTACGGTAAGAAATAAGTTTGCACTGTAAACATTTAAATATAATAAGTCCATACCGTAGGAGTGAACCACCAAGGTAATTAAGACCAAAAAAAGATGTTGAAGTAGGGAGAACTGGGTTAATGAGTTATACTTTACATGGGTCACAAATGCCATAGGTCCTTAAATTTAGGGGTGAAATTTTTTTCCTTTTTTAATGGAGATGTAACATTAACATAATAAAGTTAATTAATTTGGTTAGTTCACCATTATTGTGCAAATCACTGATAAATTAAAAAATTTCAAAGGGGTTAATGAGTGTTCTCTTACCATTAAATTTTGAATTATTTAAAAGCATAAAATATTTGTAAACTAATTTTAGATATATTTAGAACATTCATTTTTTGAATGTTATGTGTAAAATACAAAGAGAAATAGGGTTGAGTAAAACTAGACAGCGTTTTAAGGGGTGTATTTGACCACGCTAGCTATAAAAATTTCGAAATTAACTTAGTCGCCCTTGGGCCTTCGTGACGGTAACAGGCCCGATTTGCCATACCCCTTTACTGAGACACTCGAAACTCTTAGGTGTTTCATATAACTGTGCAATTATAAGTGTGGAGGAAAAAGGAAATGTTTGAGTCTATTTTAGCTGACCAAAGGTAGGGATAGGTTAGGGTATACTTTACTTTACTTTGGTTGGCTAAAATAGACTTTTACTAAAAGAAATTGTGGATGATCATTTTACGATTTTTTTCCGATTATTAATTTACCTTTTATTATGAGTGGCCACACTCAAATAGATTTTGAACAATTTTGCCCTGTCTTTTTCAAAAAGATACAAAAAAAAATTATGGATTTAATATTTTTTAAATCACCACAACTACATTATTTTTAAAGGGAAATTAAATAAAAAAAGGCTAGGTTAAAACAAAATAATAAAAACGACAAGCTATTTTTTTTAAATTTCAATTTTGTCCAAGATTACCTGGTTCTCTCCTAATAGTGGTATAGCGCCGCAAAGGTTATATTCTATTTGGGTATTATACTCCCTTGTAAATACACAATGGCAATGGATTTCTATCGAAAAATTTATTTAACAAAAGTTTTGCGAAAATTTTATATATTAATTATTGGTATATTTTGTTACAATAGTAATGCACTAAAAATAAATAATGTAAGGATGACCAACTAAAATATTATTTAAATTTTTATGACAGGTTCTGTGATGCATTACGGAAAGGATGCTTTTGCAAAAGACAAAACCAAACCAACCATAATCCCTATCCCTAATGAAAACGTAAACCTAGGGAGTAATGTAAATTTTACTTGGGTACGTACGTAAATGGAAGCGATTAAAAAAAAGAAAAATTCTATAAATCTCTTATGTAGCTGGATCTTCTCAGATTGAACACACTGTATTGTTCCCAGATCGGCTAAATCTCACAGATCGGCAAAGTCACATTTCACGGTAAATTTCTTTGGATCCATTATTTTTTCAGTGTTCTTTCACTTCTTTGACAGCAGCAACATCTTTCCGTAGAAAAACTTTTTAATGGTTTTGATATAAAGTTCAAATACAGCATATTTTGGAACTTCGTATGTATCTTCTGTTTATGCCATAAACATTATTAAATCAAAAAGGCTTCCCAAAATCATGTGAAGGTTTCTATGTGAACAAAATACGCGTAAGGGTGTGTGGCATTTATCGGGCCGCTGAGTGAGGCGTCTCTTCAGTTTTCCAACGAATCTTTCCGAAAACCCTTATTAATTGAAATCGATGTATTTTCCACTATTTCGTTCAAAACATTGAGGGGGGGGGAAGAAAACTCAGTAAATTTTCTGCAATTTTACAGGAAATAACTGATCATAAAAAGTTTATTCTTAGTCTAAAATGCAATCAACATGATTTTCATGAAAAAAGCATATAATTACAAGTCGAATATAAGGATCCACCCAGGCATCTACTTTACACAACGCGAAGTTTGTATTAAGCTGATAAAAATGGCAGGCGACGACTTGACGCGGAACTAGTGTAGTATTGACACAGTAAATCATTTTTTTGCTGTTTTTAATTTCATCATAATTGAAACTGTCAGCAGTCATCACATATTAGTATAATGTAAAAAAAAGGCAAAAAATAAGCATAAGAACATTCCTATTTTGTAAATGTTTATAGAGAATACTTTCAAGTATATGGTTTATTTTCGTTTATTATTAGTAGCTATAAATTATCAAACTGATAGGCAAATCTGCTTTAAAAAGGTAACCATGATCAAATACTAATAGAAATTCAAATTTGATGTGTTTTTTTAACTAACAAAGCCTTAGTATTTTTTCTCTTGCAATTAAACAAATTACTATTGATCTCTAATGCACACAGCACCACAAAAAGGCTTCAGATAAATTACAAGTTTTAGTTAGTTTTTTGTAGAGGCTGTGACCAGGGATAAAAAACTCTCTCCTTCCATCCGCCCGTATTTCTCTTGAGGTAACAGATTTGAATTACTCTTCAGGTTACATCTCCATTTGCATTTTTGCAATTGCATCTCCATTTTTTTTTCCGTCCGCGTATTTCTCTTGAGGTACTCTCTAAGAAATATGTCGGTAAAATAGTTCGAGTTTATTTCTCGGTACATTTTTACCTATATAATTATCGGTTTTTCATCAATTTTACCGCTTAAATCCCTACACTCCCGCTTTTGAAAGACCAACACTAAAATACCGACAATTCAAATCGGGATTTATTTTGAGGGGGAAAAAATTCTGAAAGCTTTATTAGAAGTGTGACGCGCGAAGCGAAGAAAAACCAAAAGAGGGGAAGGAAGGGCATCTCTATATATTTTTCTTCTCTCTATTAATCTTTCGACAGTTTTCTTTCTTTTCCTCATTATACTATTTTACATGAGAAATCGCAAGTTGTTAGCAGGCATCAGTTAGGTTTTTCTTTCCCTTCTAATACTATCATGGCTTTCTCTTCGGAAGAAGTAAGTTGATAGAATTTTTTATTAATTTGCAATAAATAATTTTAAAAATATATTTTTATAGTTATTTCCAGTCCCTTTCATTTTACAAATCATGTGCGAGGGTCAATCAAGCACTTTAATCAATTCGTTGCTTGACGGACCCTCGTACAATGATTTGATGCTGCTGAAGGAAAATGTAACCTCCTGGCTACTCCTCAACAATAAGACAGGGTACGTAAAAAAATTTATGAATTTTCCGACTTGAATTATAATTTATTTTTTATTTATTCAGGTATTACATCCCTTCTAAAGCGGAATACATCAAAATGGGTTTGTCAGTATCCCATTATTTCCCTCTAACCACGATTGATTCGCGGTCTTGGGCGAAATTATTTATGACATACGCCGAGCTCCAAAGATCCAAAAATTATATATGAATGGTAGTGGTACACCAATATAGTATAATAAATGCTCAAAAGTGATAAAGATTCGAAATGACGTCTATATGCATCAACCATCAACATCAATCACGATATAAGAGGAAAGGTACACTCTCGCGCTATCCCTGGCTCTTGTAAGAAACGGCGGGTTTTTAGTAAAGGGTCCCAAGATTCCCCACCAGGTTCGCTAGGTTAGTAGGCCGATCGCCTCTCGGGGGTATAGTAAAAAAAGGGGTTTTTTCGTTCGTAATTCAGAAAATTACCAATAAATTTGTCCAAAAAATTGAATGAATTGAAACTTTATTTAATTCCCTATCCTAAGATACCAAATTCATCTTGTATAGGCAATTTTTTCATTCTTAAATTTATGATTGAAAATCACAATTTTTTGAAAATTGCACCTTTCGCAACATTGCCTATTTCTCAATATCATCACGATATAATAGGAAAGGTACACTCTCGCGCTATCCCAGTCTCTTGGAACAAACGGCGGGTGTTCAATAAAGGGTCCCAAGATTTCCCACCAGGTTCGCTAGTATCGGAGGCCGATCGCCTCTCGGGGGTATAGTAAAAATTGGGGTTTTTCGATCAAAATTCAGAAAATTATGTAACCTAAAAATTAATAAATCTGTACCAATTTGAGGATATACCATAAAAGCAAAAATCGTCCGTCAGATGCCCGAATGAGAACCGAATAGCCAAAGCACAACCCATCCATCTGCGGCTTTCACAAGGACGTCCATCGGCTGAACATAAAGAACGTCCGTTAGAAGGCCCTATAAGTACAGTCCGTTCATGTTATATTTTGAAGCATATAACATGTTAAATTTTATCCATTACTTGTTGTGGGAATATCCGGAATACGTCCGTTCGGATATCTGTAGAATGTACGACGGCGCTGCCTAGGGTGGTCAAAAATATAAAAATGTACTTTCGTGCCCAGTGGACATCCAAAGAATAGGACCAATGTTCAAAGTTGACATCTTTTGGACATCCGCCGGACTAGATTATGTTATGTGGGTAGAGAACGACGTTTTAAATTAATTAAATTAAAAAACATAACAATTATTTCTATAGCTTAAAGATTGGCGCAACGATGGATGCCAAAAAATTACCTTTTTTCTTGTTTATAAAGGGTTTTATTATGAATTTTGAAAATACTGGTGTTAACTTCAAGCTTAGGATTTATCTCGGTAAAAGAAAAACAATTGCTGATTTTCATTCTGTGTAACATCGTGAAAAAATGAGAAAAATGACCTTGATGTGATGACGTCGCTATGCTGAAAAGAATAGACGTCGAGAGATGAAGTAATAGGATGTATTCATGGTGTAGAGTAGAGACAGACGAGGTGACGGTATCACTCGTATGACAATTGTATGGAGACTAGTTTAGTAGGGGGTAGGGAGGCTGTCAGGTAGCCGACGGGCAATGCACAGTTGCAAGGTCGCAAGTCATCATACTTGATGGATTTTAAAAAAGTAAATAGGTCAGCCCAGTGACAGTGGCGTTTAAAAACGACACTAATTTGCCGGCCTACGCCAGCTGATACAGGTTGTATGCCGTATATGAACTCTTCTGTAGCAAAAATTTTAACCTGTTTCAAAAGTGCGGGGAGAACGTACAAATAAAAAGCTCGGCAATTCTTCCTCCCACCGCCCGGGATGGAGCTTGTCGTAGAAGGTTACCCGTTCTCCCCGCGCTTTCTTTGTTAAAGTCTACCGCCTCATGCTTATTGCGCGTAGAAAGTTAAAATTTGTGCAGCATTGCCAGATAAAACGGCAAAACAAAACTGATCCCGATTAGCCCTATACAGATGAATAGATCATTTGTCAAAAGAAATTTTCTTACTTAAGTGCAAAACGTTTGTTTAAACAGAATGCTTTCAAGTAAACGTTTACATGGGTTAATTTCTTTTATTATTAGTATGCTATTAATAATCCAACTGATGGGGAATCTGCCAAAAAAAACGTATGCAGGGGGAAATGCAAATAGAAATTTATGTTTCGAGGTTTTTAAACTGAAAAAGCATAATAATTTTTTTTTTACAGTAAAACAAATTGTCAGAGTATGGCAAAAAAATCGTCAGATAAATTAACAGGTTTAGTTAGTTTTTCATTGAGGTTGTGAACTACGACCAATGATAAATCCACAAACGTTATCATTTTCATCTCTTGCCATCCACCCGTCCGTATTTCTCTTGAGCCAACAGATTCCATTTGCATGAGTAAAATGAGTACAAAAGGGCAGTGAAATACAGGTTTTTCCACAGTCCTCGCTTCGAACCTCTCTATTGGTCATAACGTGGCCAAGAAAATGACAGTTGTTGTCCCAACGAACCAGACCGTTGTCACCTATCTTCCAGGATCGAGTAGATACGGATGTCAACATCAGAAGGAAAATAAAAAATGGACACATTGTCATCCTATAAGACGTAAAAAACGGAATCAAATTCAATATTACAACAACCTCAGGTGTTGAAATTGTCATAGTTTATTATACAGAAAGGAAAATGTATATACATAGCAAATTAAGAGCACCTTTGTAGTTGAGAAGTGATCAGAGTACTGTGGATTAACTCCTATCAAACGATGACTTTTTATACTGCTGTACTCATGGAGACCTTAATTACTGAAGGGCAAAGAGGTTGCGAAAATCTGAAATGCAAGCTGTGTTTTACCTCCCAATATAAAGTTCAACTTTCTATATCTTTATTTCAATGTAGTAGATTTATTACCAAAGGTTTTTTCAATTATTAAAATTATTTCTAAGTTTCCTAGTCGTAGTTTCTCATTAAATTTTGTAATAATGAGGAAAGGTTGTACTTTGTTGACCGGATTTCTTGTGATTTGTAAGGAATTTGCAACATTGGGGGCAACATCTAACTTGCTTTCTATTAGTTCTGATGAAAGTTTCTGTAGTTTAAATAAGAGAAAACACTTTAGATTTGGTAACGTCATTATAATTAGTCAGTTTTCACATATAAAACAAAGAACGATCCATTAGGCGATTAGAAACTTTAAGTTATTTATGCTGTCAATTCTTCTCATTTATTGTACAATAAATACGTCTTTTAGTTGATACCTGGTTTTGCAATAATGATCTGTTTTTAAGTTGGAACTATTTTTATTTCTCTCTCTTCTTAATTTAAAAAAGGCAAAATTTATTTTAACAAGCTGTTCGCAAGAGAAGTAGGTTGGATTTACGGACCCCACTTTTTTCCGAATCCGGAAAGAGACGGAGAAATTCCGGGACATATTATTCTTATACAGAATTTCACCGCGGTTTCAACGGCGCAAAGACCAGATCTGATTTCCTACCGTTCGGGAGATATTGGGGAATGAAAACGAGAAAAAACGAGAAAATTAGTATGCGCTCCTCCAGAGTGCATCATCGTCTTTCTCAGCCTATAGGTTGAATAAAAAAACTAATTGATACAAAATGTTGCTTAGGTCTTCCTTTATTGGAATCTAAAAGGATTTCTTTTTGGTTCAATTATTAGCTACAATTTTACCCTTTTGGGACGATTTTTAACTCATGTTATTCGTCGTTGTCGCTATGTTTATTTATGTATTTCGCTCCCTCATTTTTGTCTTTTCGCTCTCTCCTTTCTTTTTTCCTTATATATGTATCATACGGGAAGGGGGAGTAAAAGACACGAATAATCCAAACGGCAACGCTGAATAAAATTATGACAAACTACAAGAATGGAAAGAAAAAAAGCTTTGAGTATAAACAAAACTTCATTTAACATACGGTGTATTTATTTCATAATTTTTAAATAAATTGTACATATTAAAATTTCCCTGTATATTATAGCCCCAAGTCCCACGTAGGCCCGGTCTCCCCTAGAGCATCAAAAAGCCATGTTTTAATGGATAAAAAACGGCAAAGTAAAGATTATTTTTGGGGTAATTATAATATATTTGTATTAGAATAATACGATTGATTTTTTTTTAAATTTGTTTTGTACAAAAGCCGTTTAAGCGTGTTATGTATCAGAAGAAGCGAATAATCAGTAAACCCAAATTCAAAAAATGTTTGTCAGGCAGTGGCGTCGATAAACGATCGATCGTATTCATAAAATGCTGAATTTGGTTGGTCAAGTTCCACAAATTAATAAAACTGCATAATAACGACATGTTTCGCAAGACAAAGGTCATCGGTGAAATACATTTATTGGCTAATACATAAATATAAGTTGCAAAAGATAATGAGTTCGTCTTGGTCTCATAAAAAAGAGAAAAATTCAACTTTTTACTGTATTTTTTCCAAAGTCATGCAACAATACCTGGCAAAGTTATTAAAAATTTAGAAAATAAAAAAAGCGGGCAAACCGCCTCATCCCTGGGGAGAATTGCCCATAACATTGGGGTATTTTTGCCCCTGCCTACCTTATAGAAAATACACTTCCTACCTACACTTTTCAGTAAACTCAAATTTTTAATATTAAATTGATAAATTAATGAATAGATAGATAAAAATACAATTAAGACGGTCTAAGTAACGCTTATTTTGAAAAAAAAATAAAATTAAACTTTTTTCATAGCGTCAGTATTGCGTCTGTACCACTCTTCATGCGCCAAATTGCCCCTATGACACCACGACATCTCGCCCCGAACAAGGGAGTCGATATAAATCCAAAAATTTCTGTACTTTATATTTATAGAATTATTAAAAAATTTAGATGGTCAAGAAGACAAGATAACGCTTAATCTTTTAAGAATTTATTCAAATTTTTTCAAATTTTTATAATAATAATAATAATATATTCGATTTTTATAGCGCCCTTTACATAAAATGATCAAAGGCGCTTGGGAGACATGGGTAATACATATCAACTTGGCTGGTTGTACAGACGAAACAAGTGGGTTTTTAATTTAGCGCAGAAAGTATTCAGAGCAGGAGAGAGCTTGAGGGGAAGGGGTAATGGGTTCCAAACTGAGGGAGCAGCAGACATAAAGCTTCTACGACCATAGCGATTAAATTTTATCTTTGGGACACACAAGTCATTAGAGTGGGAGCTACGCAGAGCTCGGATAGGGACGTACTTCGTGACCAAATAACGAAGCTAACTGGGGGCACATCCATTGATACAACGGTAGACAAGGACAGCGATCTTATATTGGATACGGGCGCGGACAGGAAGCCAGTGCAGCGATTTCAGTAGAGCTTTGGACGATGCAAATCGATTGTCACCAGTAACAAGTCTCGCGGCTGCATTCTGAACTCTTTGTAGCCTATCAAGGAGATGCTCGGGGAGACCATAGTACAGAGAATTTGCGTAATCGAGATGTGGAGAAACGAGCGCACACACAAGACTATTGCAAGTCGGAAGATCCAGCAACTTTCTTATCCGACTGATGCGACGAATCTGGTAGAAAGCTTTTTTGCGAACACTGCAAATCTGGGCTTCGAGGGAAAGATGCGAGTCGATTACCACCCCCAGGTTCTTAACATATGGAGAAGGAATGATGACATCAGCTCCGATGGCCAGCGGAAGTGCAGCCGGTGGGTGTTTAGTACCGTCAGCAGAGACAATGAGGGCATCCAACTTGCTAACATTGTTTTGCAATTTGTTTTGTTGCATCGCGCCTGCAACACAGTCAGCCATCCGTTGAAAGGCGGTACACTGCGAAGATCCATCGTCCTTGGTGCTGAATCTAGTATAGGCCTGGGTGTCGTCAGCAAAGAAGTGAAACGCAACACCATAGTCGTTCATAACACCAAAGAGCGGAGTGGTATAGAGCCAGTAATTGATTCGTAACTCAAAAACGGACTACACGATTTTTGGAAAGAAAATTAATTTGATTTTACATTCAAGAAGCAATTGACATATTTTGACAACTTTTATTTTAAAAGATGTGCATTGTTAGACACTTTGTCCTTGATTTTTTTTCAACTTCTTAGTGCTATTCAGTGAAACAAAAAATGAATTTGTGCAATTTACCCCTGAGCCACTTGGCCCCAGTCTCCCCTACACTGAAATGATCTCGTTGCAACTCCAAGAAGGGATAGACAAATGGGTAATTAGCGCTAGATAATTAGGGGAGAGTGGGGAGAATAGCACTCTTTTTTTTTTAACGGCTGGCATTCCCGTGTTTTCCAATTGAATTAGTTCGTTTTGGTGTAAAAAAAAAAGAGCAAAAATTAAACTTTCTTGCTCTATTTTTTCAAACCCATGCAACATTACCGGAAAAAGTTATTCAAGATTTAGAAAATAAACAAGTGGGCAAATTGCCCCATGCGTGGGGCGGATTGCCCATACTAGTGGGGTATTTTGGCCCCTGCATTTCTTATGGAAAATAAACCTCCTAGGTATACCTATCAGTAAACTAAAATTTTTATGTAATATTGATAAATAAATGACTAGAAAGACATAAATACAATTAAAATTGTCTTAATAATAGTTATTATGAAAAAAAAAATTGTGTGAGTGCCTGTACCATTTTTAATAGGGCAAATTGCCCCTACGTTGCAACGCCATCTCGCCCCGAACAAGGGGGTCGATAAAAATCATGAAATATCTGTACTTTATATTTATACAAAAATTTTAAAAACATAATGGTTAAGAAGACAAGATAGCATTCAATCTTTTTCCAATTTTTTTAAATTTTAAAATTGATTAATGTAGCCAATAATTCATTCGTAACTCGAGTACAGACTACACGATTTTTGGAACGAAAATTTATTTTATTTTACATTCAAGAACTAGTTGACGTATTTCGACAATTTTTTTTTAAAGATGTGGCTTTTTACTTTTTATGTCCTTGAATTTTTTCAAAATGCTAGTGCAATTGAGTTGCACAAAAAATCAATTTGTGCATTTTGCCCCATAGCCATTTCGCCCCACTCTCCCCTACTACCAGAAAAATATCTGTCATTTAACATCTTTGTGGCAGTACAATATTTGCAGAAATTCATGGTCACCGACACCTTTTGCTTAAATTTTCGTCACTTATATTTATTGAAGAACATATATATTAAATGGATTAATTGTATGCTTGTATTTAATTGGGTCCATGGCACAGTAATGTTTTCAATCATATGTTAGGGGTATCAAAGGGAGCAATTGAAAATATTCGATTTCCAAACATTAGGTAGCAAGCAACGCTGATGCGTTGAGGAGAATAACATTGCACCAGAAACAATGGGCAAAACAAGAAAGCCGACAGAAGACCCGTCGTAAAGAAAGTTTGACCTTTTAGGCCTAGATTTATTTTTATTTTTAAGGTGACAGTCGATGCCAGAAGTCTTTGACGACAACTTTTAGTAGAATCGAAGGGGGGAGATTGGAAAAGGATATTGCGACTGGAGTGAGATCGTATTGTTAAAAAAAATTTAAATCTTTACCGATTCATTTTTTTCACCATATTCCTATCATCATTTTTAGTTAACCAAAACACATCTTCGATTTTATGCACTGATCAGGTCAAGTGTTAAAAAATACGAGCGCAAGAGGTATTTTTGGTTTTTCTCTCGATATTTGCAATTGGGAATTTGTATTTAATATTTTCGGTATTTAAGTCTCGGAAATCAATGCGGTAACGTTTTCCACCATCTTGGTTATCCGTTAAATGAGGGGGCGAACTATATGGTCTCGAGCTTGGTCCGATAATCTTATTCAATAATATTTCAACTATACTCATTTTTCCCGCCTATCTACGTTGTCCTTATATTTTCATTTCCTAGAGTATTCAATCTATTTACGAGTCTCCTAATTCACACATAACTAATTAACCATTGCACTCTATTTTTTCAAGAAAATCTTTAATTATCTACTTTTACTTTTAACAAAAGAAAAAGAAAATTGTAAACAGACTTTTACGAGCGAAAATGTGTTACCGTTAATGTTGCAATAAGACCGACGGGTTTCGCCGTCAATAACCATCGCATTAATTGTTGTAGCCTAATAATAAGCATATCCATGTGAGGGGTTTTATTGCGATTCATCAACCCCTTTATTTTTATTCGTTTCGAAAAGTTGCACATTCCATTCACGGAGCTAGAAGATGAGTACACCGACATTTTTTCTTGGCTGAAAAGAGAGCGGAAATTTCATCGCCATATGAACCGCGCTCTTATTCATCCAAGACAAAAACGAAATAGTGCGCCCCTAGTGGGCAAAATTCACCCCCTTGAGGATTGAGTGTCGGTGTACTCATCTTTTAGAACTGGAATTTTACACAAATACTGCAATTTCACATAATACCCACACTATATTAAGATAAAAAAATTTAGATTATTTGCTATGAAAGGAAAAATAATTTCTTTTCTACGTTTAGTAAGTGGATGGGAATGCAAACCAGCAAGAAAGCAAAGGGCTACAGCCTAAACAAATGAAAAATAAGACTGATTTCATTAAATATATCAATGCAGCGCTGCAACATGCATTGTCTTAACTAACCCAAGAATACAGGATTTCTGCTTTACCGATGGGCCTCAACAGTAGAAGCAAGAAATCAAGAGAGCCAACTGAAAGCAAAAATGTTTTTGGGCAGTATTGGAAATCAACTGATGACTGCATCGATTACAAAGCAACATTTTACAGCTTGAATCAATGCAGACTGAGGGTTCAAAAATTTCGCCACTAAAAAATTACAAAATTTGATTTGCATAACATAACTTTTGGATTGCCTTCGCGAACTATTTCGTCAATAAACAACCACTACACGTTAACGAAACGTTTCGCAAGTCAAAGTTCATCAGCAAAATACGTTTATTATTTATTATAATGTATTAAAGTTGCGAAAGGTCTCGGAAATTAAATCCAAATTTGAAAGTTTATTTTCTAATCCTTTCGAAAACAGAATCTTTAAAATTAAGTGACTAATATGTTGATTCATTCTAAACATTCTAAAACAAAGAATTTTTCAAGGAGATTTGCAAATGTATCCCCTTCGATGTTTCACGTTTTGGGTTTTTTCACTGTAGCCTTCAGCTAAGGCTTTGTTCTATGAGAGCAGTAAACGACACATAAGAAAACTGCTCAATGGGATTTCTAATGCAGTTTGCCCAAAATGTTGTTTTTCTTACTAGAAAAATGTTGAAATGCATGCCAAGTGTTGCTTAAGTTTTTTTAAAAGCGTTGGCGTGCATTTTAATATAAAATATGATCGTAAAATATATAAATGATATATATATATATATAAATCATATACGTACATCGTGATAGTTCATCATTGCAAGACCTCCTAGACGAGATCAAATTTAGACGACTTTAAGTTATCTATTCAAGATGCCAACAACATATTACAAATAAAACCATTTATAGCTTGATATTAATCGATTTTTGTTGACGATTATATCGGTCTTAATACATCAATATAAAGCGGATATAAGAACTCTTTATGTAATCTTAAAAGAGTTTAAAATTTGTCTCTATAAGGTTTTTTTTTAGATTTATCATTTACTGTAACTTAAGGAAAAAAGTTAAAGTCCGTTTGATATAATGTGTCTATATAATTTCTACAGTACATAACGAACTAGATAGATAAGTGGTTAGCAAGCTTGCGAGTCAACATGAAGGTCCAGTGTTCCACTGTTGGGACGGTCTTTTGTCATCAATATAGATATATTCTTTACCTTAGGATCAGAAATATATGGACATTAAGACCGTTAGAACTCATCTTAAAGACGGAGATGCTTCCTTTCAAAATGAATTAAAGTGGCATTGACCAGTCTTGAAAAACTTGAATTAGACGTCTAAAATCGGTTTATGTTCTGTATGGGTAGAATATTTGACAGTATCAATAATAAGGTTACTTTATACTGTCGTACTCAGCCTTGAATAACCGAAGGGCAATGAGATTGCGAAAATCTTAAGTACAGGTGCTGTTTTTTACCCCCAGCATTTAGTTCAATTCCATATATCTTTATTTCATCTAGTTGAATTGCTATTAATGATGTCTCTTGGCCCCTAGGCTACTATTACTCGCATTCGGTTGACTAGATTAAAGGGCCTATTTCAAATCTTTGAATGAAATATAAAGGCCAAGAGTTATCAGCTTCTGCTGTCCTCCACTACGAGCGGGACGGACACTATTGGGAAAAAGGGCTGTTAGAATGAGAGTGAACTTGGCCAAAAAATGGCCAAAATGTTCATAACTCGACTAATCAAACCCGGGACCAAAGTTCCTTTTGGATTCCGGTTGTTTAAGTCTCATTGTAGCTCCCCATTAAATAAATTTTTCTAAAAAACATCGTGATTTTTAGAGAACCGATGCAAAAGACCCCATCAAATTTGGTAAAATTTAAATTTTCGATATTTAAAACCTTATTATCTCCTAAACGGGAGGGAATTTTGACATTCGGCAAACGCAGGCGAATCCGGCAATAAAATTTTAATTAGACCATTCCGGGATTTATTTGTGAAATCCGCCAGGGTTTTGGCCTGGTTGACTGGCGAATCGCTTGTTAATATATGTGATAACGATGCATTACTTTAAGGGAAAGAGAAAAAGAAGAGAAGAAAAATATACATCTGGTGTAATGTCGGTAGTATTCATTATTATTGAAAAGTTTCTTTACTTACATATTAAATTATGCCACATCAGGACAAACGGTGACCAGCAACAAGGAGTGAAACAGCAGGCCAACATCAGCAAATGTATAAGTGACCCAAACAGAATAATGATAATGCAAACATAAAAATTAAAAAGCAATAAAAAGCATAGAGAGAGAGGCGTGCACGCGCTATTTCTTTCCCTTTTTTCTATGATAGATGAGAGTAAGCTGAATCAAGCTTCAGAAAAAACCCACAATTCTTAGCTCACCGCAGGCACAGCTATGTTTAGGTTATATATTTTATGGTTTTGTGGGTTGCAAAGTTAAGCTTACTAATTCTTTAGTAAAAAACGAAATTTTTATGCTTGATGCTTGATGCTTGATATTATGCTTTTTGGGGACAAAAATGCTATCTTGAGCACTAGCTATCTTTGGCCGAACGCAAGATCCCTTATGAAATTTCAAATGTCTACAGTAAGAGTACATGTGACTTTACATGTCTTGGCCACGATTTTTTGTCTTTATGCTGTCTTTTGTATAACAATATAGTGCCGGCCCAGTCATTGGGCCACCCGATTATAGAGCCAACCCGATTATCGGGCCATCTAAAGGGCTGCACCAGGGCCGATTCTTTGACGATGAATTCGTATTCGGCCAATTCGAAACGGGGATCCCAGTCGTTGACATCGAGAACGGTGACCTCTACCGTCGCAGTATCGTTCTGCCCATGGATTTTTAATCAAAATCTTGTAAATCAAACTGGAAAAAATTAAAGGAAAACCTTACCGTTAGTCCATCCCGAAAAATAATGATACGGGACTCTTCCGAGGCCCCGTGATTGGAATGAGTACACTTTAAATCCTTTAACGAAGAAACATTGGAGGGCAAGTCTGGTGCCAGTAGCCGCGGTAACTCCAGCTCCAATAGCGTATATTAAAGTTGTTGCGGTTAAAAAGCTCGTAGTCGGATGTCTGTTTTCGGCCGGGCGGCGCCGCTCTGAATCAAGCGTGTTTGCGTTTCACGCTCTGGGAGCTCAGCGCCATCACGAGAGAACTGAGAGAAGCGATTGGGTGGGTTTAAACAGCAGGAATACGATTTCGCCGATACAAATGTGAATAAATTCATGTTTTAATGAATAAAAATCTCGAGGGATATATATAAGTATATAATATGTATTACTCTGGTTGGTTTTGCTAATAATAAATTTAATTGAGTTTTAATATCGGCCCTCGATATATAGTATAGTGTATAAAGTACAGTGCAGGTACCGTGACAGTTTATTTGAATGTGTTTCACTTGGTCCTAACGTGGTGGCACTGCGATCACGTGCCCAGTTATAGAGCCACCCTCTCATGGGGCCACGGCACCAGGTGGCCCGATGACTGGACCGGCACTGTACCGACCTTATACATATTCCAGTAGAAGACCAGCTTTTATTGTTTTTCATATAAAGTTAAAATAGGGGAGAGGGGGGCTAGTTGTCAGGGTCACTTTTTGTGAATTTATTTGAATTTTTTGACCACACGTTCTGCAAATTGAATGAATGAATCAGATTCAGATTTCAATTCTCCTTGTATTGATCGTCTTGCTTTTTGAAATACATTGACACAAAATTCAGAAAATAAGAAAAATAGCAAAAAAAAATTCCTGCCAACCTGCCCCACCTACGGGGTAAGTTGCCGAACCGGGTGGGGTAAGTTGGCAGCAGACGATTCTTTATTTGGATGGATCGTTTAATAGCTACACAGCAGACGATTCCACTGTTGTTGGCACAACAACACGCCCCTTCAAATTTCTGCCAACTTACCCCACAGGCTACTTTTCGTATTCATAAATCAATAACTAAAAAACTGTTTAAGGCAGACCTGTCACGTTTGTTTTAAAAGAAAGATGGACACTTATTCTATGTTTGACAGTAGGTGTTCTGAAACTTTAGAGTTCTATACTATAAGAAAAACAAAAAGTTGTGAGAGGCCCAAAAAAAACTTTTGACCATTTTTTTTTCTTTCTGCTATAACTTCTGTTTGAGGCGTCGTATCCTTTTGAAATTTTGAATGAGCCATCTAGGGGTGGTCTTTAATATATGGTATAAAATGCTCGATTTGTTTTGGTCTGTAAGGGGCCTAACTAACAAAATGCCAACTTACCCCACCTGCCAACTAGCCCCCCTCTCCCCTACAGCAGTTTTACTACCGATCATCTGAACAGATTGCATTCCTCTTTTCTACAAATCTAAAGGTTTTTAAGATAGTGTCTTTGTATGTTCTTTTTATATGGTTTCGTCCTGCCTTGTTCTTTCTAATTTTTATTTGAACCACCTCTAAATACTATTCCAAAGTGGATACATGTGCAAATTGCTTAGAGAAGTTCTTTGTTTTTGAATTATGAATAAGTAAAAAGCATCCGATAGATCCCTCTACATGTCTTCAATGATATTTCCAGAGATATGCGGCAAATGTTATCTTTTTAAGGAAGAATTTATGTAAAACAAAAAATTAACTGGAAAACCTGTGTATGCTAATAGAAAAGAGAACAAATAAACCAGGCAAAATGTAAATAGAAAATGGTAATTCGTCTGTAATTATTTTTTAGTGATGCCAGACCAATATTTTCAATCTTATTTATTCCGTATTAATTTAAATAGTGAAGATTTCGCCCTTATTCGTGTGAAAGTATTCTTTCTATATTCACTTACACCAAGTGATTACACACAAAACCAAAGTTTCGATGACAAATTTTTAAATGCCGAAAGTAAAGTTTCGATTCGAAAGTAGCCTTTCGCTGAAAATGAAAGTTCAAGAAGCATACACCAAGCTCTGTGTTGCATACACCTTAACACATAAATATATCGTTCACGTTATAACACCCAAGCAGAGGTTTTTTTCACCAAAAGAATTGCCAAACCTACCAAATGGTTCGAATAGGCTATAGACCAGTTGTGATTGTAGAAGACCAGTTGTCCATTCTATTAAGAAATTCTTGCATATGAATTATTTACTAACCAGTAATATCGAATGATCATACAAACTTTAAAATTAATGTGATCAGTAATGTCAACCCTATTCTTGAGTTTTTTGATCCACAACGAACGTCTTTTCTTCTCTAGTTGTTTTTCTGATTCTGTGTCTTTGGGAATACAGAAGGGAGAAAATCCTCTTCCAGTTTTGTTTTTGCATCCGAAATTAGCGCAAAACTTAAACATTTCTAAAACTAGTAAACGTCAATTCACTAGTTTGACTTTTGACAGCTCTTGTAATCATTAAAAAGGCAAAAAATAGCCTTTAACTTGAATTAATTGTCATATAACCAAAACTAGGGTTGATTATTTAAAATGACTTGAGAAGACGCAGAACGTTTGAAACTAAATCATTACAAAACATTTCCTGAATTGGATAAATATTTCTGGGTTAAATAAATCAAAACCCATCTTTTTGCCTATCTCCCCCTGCAATCGATAGACGCCGGGATATTTGGATGTTTTTGACGCAGCATCCGCAACTGGTCTATTCCACTTATAGTTTTTTTTTTATTTTGCTATGGTTTTGCAATCGGATTGTGTCCCTTTGATAAATCGAATTGCAAAACCACCATTTTTATATGAAAATTTCCTAGCAAAACGAGGGAAGACGATACGTCATAAGTTAACAGGAATGTTTATTTGTTAGTGAAATAATTGTTATTGGTAATTGTAATTTTTTTTTTATTAAACGATTCGTAAAAATAGGATAATGAATCATAGTCAAATACTCAAAAACTGAATTTGAACCAAATAGACATCCTGAGAAGCGTACAATATACCAGTTTAGGCGTTGTTTAACCCTATAAAAAGCTGTCTTCATAACAGGGCACGGTTCAATGAGAAAATTTGTCTCACAGACGCAACGGTGCTGTCTGGATAATTACGTAGATTTGCTAGCCTTCACCTTTATACCGCTATTTTGCAAAATAAAAAACGATGAAACGTAGATTCATAAGAGGACATGAGAAAAGGGCCAAAAACAACCAACTATAGATAACTTTGGGTGAAATATTTTATTTTACTTGCCCAACATATTATATTTTTGCCCCTTTTGCATTTAGTACAAAAAGCATGTAACGAAATTATGAAAAACTCATATAGGTGAGAAATTTTTTTTTGAAAGCCAATTTCATTTAAATAATTTTCAGACTGATGCCAAGGTTTAACAGGAGAGGTAGATAAACGCCATAACAGCAGAATATACAAGGTAGCTTAGAGGGTTCCAGCACGGCATTCTGTTAGGAAAACCCCCAGTAACGTGGCTCAAAACCTTATTTGATGTATACCAACTGTTAGAATTGGCGTGTCGTCTGTACTGTAAGAAATTACCACCATGGGTGTTAACTTCCAATACCCATCCAAAAATAAGTTGTATACAATTTAGACGATTTCAAGCCATGTTGCTGGTAGCGTTGTTAGCGGAATGACACGGAACCCTCTCAGCTACCATGTACATTCTGATGAGATTGATGATAGCGCGTTTGTCTACCTCCTCCCCTGTTAGACCGTGCTGATGTGATATGGTTCTCAGACATCATATCATGTTTTTTTTTCTTTTTATGGATTTTGGGATTTTGTCGTTGCAATCCACCCAAGAAAATTGGAGACTCTGGTGTATATGCCAGCAAAATTAGGATCAGCACAGCCATTCGTCCCCCAGCTGGTAATACCAACTTGAACGCCGTTGACGAACAGAGGACCACCACTCATATCCTAGATTTAGCAATAAAATTGTTTTTACATACAGTCGTGGCTGCAAGTTTGTATACCTTGTGCTAAAAAACCCGCCTTTTTACTCTGTATTTGTAGATAGTATTAAAGTAAAACGGGAGTAGACAAGTTAGGATTAGAAAGAAAGATACGAACAAATAACACTAAAATATCCGCCAATACAGAGTAAAAAGCGGGTTTTTGAGCACAAGGTATAGAAACTTGCAGCCACGACTCTATAGCAAAACCGACCACACATATCCTATAAAAAATTTTTATTTGATTACCTGACAATTGTGTGTGCCAGAAGTGGAGGCACACAACAAATCAGCGTCGATGAAAGAACTATCATATCGATCCTTGCAGAAGGAGTTGTCTCTTATTATTACGTCCACTTTCAGCAATACCTTTGAAAGGTTTGCTCCTTTCAAATTTTATTTTGTTAATATTATTTTTAAATCGCAAAATTATATAAATATGAACCTAAAGAAGTAGTTCCCCATCCAGCTATAATGGCCGGACTATTCGCAAAAGTACTGAAAGCACTAATAGCAGATGCGTTACTGAAAAAATGGCCGAGAGGTACTAAATCATTGTCTGAAGTAGGTTTTCCTTCTGCTGTTGTCGTTGCAATTATTGAAGTTGAAGTTTTTGATGGTGTTTTAGTATTGGGTGTCACTGTAGTTTTAGTGGCTGTTGCTGGGGTTTGTGTTGTTGTCGTTTTTATTGCTAGTAAGCTACTGAAAATATTGCTAAGGGGCACTAAATCAGAGCCTGTCGTCGGATTTTCAGCAGTCGTCGTTGCAACTGTAGAAATTGCATTTACTGTGGTATGCGGCGTAGTCGTAAAAGTTGTTTTAGGTGTCGGACGTTGTGTCGTTGTTGATTTTATTGCTAGCAAGCTACTGAAAATATTGCTGAGGGGCACGAAATTGGAGCCTGAGGTTAGATTTTCTGCTGTCGGTGTTGCATTTGTTGATATTGGATTTGTTGTGGTATGCGGTGTAGTAATAATAGTTGTTTTAGTTGTTGGACGTTGTGTCGTTGTCCATTTTATTGCTAGTAAGCTACTGAAAATGTTGCTAAGGGGCACTAAATCAGAATCTGACTGTGGAATTTCTTCAGTCGTCGTTGCAATTGTTGAGATTGCATTTTCTGTGGTATGCGATGTAGTCGTAAAAGTTGTTTTAGGTGTCGGACGTTGTGTCGTTGTCGATTTTATTGCTAGTAAGCTACTGAAAATATTGCTGAGGGGCACTAAATCGGAGCCTGAGGTTAGATTTTCTGCTGTCGGTGTTGCATTTGTTGATATTGGAGTTGTTGTGGTATGCGGTGTAGTCATAATAGTTGTTTTAGTTGTTGGACGTTGTGTCGTTGTCGATTTTATTGCTAGTAAGCTACTGAAAATATTGCTGAGGGGCACTAAATCGGAGCCTGAGGTTAGATTTTCTGCTGTCGGTGTTGCATTTGTTGATATTGGAGTTGTTGTGGTATGCGGTGTAGTCATAATAGTTGTTTTAGTTGTTGGACGTTCTGTCGTTGTCCATATTATTGCTAATAAGCCACTGAAAATATTGCTAAGGGGCACTAAATCAGAGTCTGACGTCGAATTTTCAGTTGTTGTAGAAGCACTTGTTTTAGTTTTCGATGTTGAAGTAAAAATATTTTCAGGATTTGCTTTTTTAGTCGTTATGTTTTGTTGATCGGTTTTGGATTTCAAAGTTTCTGTTGTGGTCAGTTTTTCTTTTGTCTTTGTTGGTTTAGGTGTTGTTGTGTGGGTTTTTGTTGTAGTTGCATTTATGGTTGTTGCCTTTGTTGTGGAATCAGTAGGAAGAGTAGCGAACGATAAATTCGTTACCGGCGAACTTAGGATCAATATGGCAATGTCGTTATCCTGTTTTAATATTATGTTAAACAAATAAATACAATAACATTAAACATTAATTAATGATTTCATACATACTTTCAATTACTTTTCAAAAGTAGTCTATAATTTTATCATCTTATTTATTTGATTAAGGCAAGATTTTTGGTACTCATTGCCCCCCCCAAAAAAAATCGTTTTGACAGGTCTTTTCGATAAAGCCCTCTGAACATCGGGTAACGCCTTTGGAGTGGATTATAAAACTATGAATTTTTAGGGAAAATCGATTAAACCTTGGAGTCAATCCTTTCTCTTTCAGTCGCCCTCTCGCTCTCCATTCAAATTATCTGCACCAATAGTTATTAATAAGTAAGAAATTTTTTTTCATGAAACTAAAGGGAATGGGAGCTTAAACCCATTCGATCCTTTACCTCACCCTTTTTTTCTTTCTTTTTCTCCCTTCTTTCTTCCCCCATCCAGAGAGAAGGAGAGAGGAGAAGCATAGTGTTGCAAAATCACCCCACCAAACTTTTGTGTTTAAAAGCTTTTTCAGTGAAACTAGTTGCTGAGGAGGGATACAAATGAAATATTCCATAAGTTAAGTTTATTTCATGGTCCAAATAAATCTGGAATGGCTCATTGGTAGAGCACCCGTTCTATTCACATTTATCTCATTTCTAATTAAAATCGATATGCGAGTACTATTAGCCTAGGGGCCAAGAGACATCAGCTTTTGCTGTCCTCCACTAGAAGCAGGGTGGACACTTGGGGAAAATTGCTGCTAGACTGAGAGGGAACGTGGCAAAATACGTCTTCCACTGAAATGGTCATAACTCAACTATTTAAAAAATCGGTTTAATCAACCTTTGTGTGGAAGGCAACCAATTTTTCTGGGGCGTAAAACCGTTGCTTAAACCATGGTCTAACAGGAGAGGTAGACAAACGCCATAAGAGCTGACCGTCTCAGTAGGGTTGGAGGGTTCCATGTCATTCCGCTAGGAGCGCCACGAGTAGCGTTGCCCTAATGCGAAAAGCCAATCGTGCAACTCAGCATCGCTCATGCATCTACGAATGGCGAGTACAGGATTAATATGAACTAGAAATTAGTGTAAAATGAGAAGATTTCTGAGGATATCTTATTCTTCTCAGAAGAATTAGTAGAAATGAGCTGATATTTAATATCTTTCTTGTTATGATTTGAATGGTATCCTGTTGAAGAACCCACGACAAAGCACTTCACCATTTTCATCAATGTCCTGACATTCTGTCAAGATTCTGACCTTAAGCTGGCTTGAGCGATGCTGATTTGCATGATCTATTTTCTTTGCTTCTCGCATTAGGGCAACGCTACTCGTGGCACTCCTAGCGGAATGCCATGGAACCCTCCCACCCAACTGAGTTATCCCAGGTGATCCCAGAGATAGCGCGTTTGTCTCCCTCTCCTGTTAGACCATGCTTAAACCAAAAAGTTTAAAGAAATATTTACGTAAGCCTTAAAAAACGCCCGAGTGTAGCCTAGGCTTTAGATAACATGTTTAGACACATGCTTTTACATGTTACACTAGAAATTTTTGGAAATTAATTGATATCTTCTTCCCCCTTCCCTCACTGTTCCTCTGGACCCGGTGTCCCGGCATCCTCCAGTCTAACCTACCCTCTTTCTTGCAAAACAAACTTAGCCTAACCTTTTCTAGCATAAGAAGTAATTTAAAAAACAACTATGTTTGGCATCTAATATTGATTCGATCAATTTAAATTGAAACTGCTTACCTTGTAGCTTGGATTGTATTGTTCATGAATGATAAAGTACTTTACTCCTCTTATAACAGCTCCTGTACTGCTGCCATCAATCGCAAGTGAATTCAACACAGCACTGAATTTACCGACTTCTGTGATTGCGTGACTAATCAGAAAGTAAATAACATTAAACATATTTTACTAAAAATTCAAAAATATTCTAAGTAGGAATCAATAAATCTTTTTTGAAAATCAATCAGCCACTCAACCAGACTAAAGTAGCAGAAGCCCCATTTTTCTTATTCTACTGTGAGACCTAAAACTTTAAAAACTAACACCTCGTTCCTTTTCGGCTGATCAACTACGACTATCATCCGTAAGGAATGTGAGAAGGATTGGTACAGTACCCACACAAAGTTTGAAAACACATCGGAGGGGGGTTTTGTGGTTTTAACACGGCGGCTTACGGGCGTGTCCTTAGCTTTTTTGCGATAACTCTTGTTTGAGTTATCGAATTTCATTCTAAAACATTTCCGAACAGCCTATCACCACTTTTATTTTGAAATTTTTATGAATAGCAGTTACGTCGCAAATCCATAGGTTTTAAGTTTGGAAACATCGGCTTTTACGCGGTATGTTCCCATGCTAAAGTGTCTGTCACTTAAAAAATCGACAAAAATTTCAAAATAAAATTTTGAGTTGAAACCTGCACAAACGGTAGATGAGGTCGTCGTCTATAATTGAGCAAAGTTTCAAATGGAGGGAGTTTAACGACTAATCGAATGGAGGAAACCAATTTTTTGGCATTGCATTGATGGAGGACCAAAAAACTTTTTAAAAATTAGCTATATCCGAAATACCCAACATTTTTCGAAACGCATTAAGAATTTAAAAAAAAAAGCGGATTCGTGATTTTCTTCTGGTTAATCGCGAATTGCTTGTACAATGGTTTATCTTAAAATTGATTAATATATTTTGTTACCCATGTAAACAATGAGCTGCAGTCAAGATATGGGAAGGTCCAATTAGGGTTCCTCCGCACAAATAGCCATTCAGGTGTAAAACACACTGATGAACAAATAAAATGGGTCAATCCATTCCTTACGAAAAAAATCTCATGACATGTCCAACATTTTCATGATAAATGCATGTAAATCATCATTTTATCAATTATATTCATGACAATTATGTGTTGATTGAAAAGAATTTGTAATTTGGTCAATTGCTTTACGAGTTATCCCAAAGTAAATGAAATATATTTATTTTTTAGTAACTCAACAAATTTGCAAATATTAGATTTTTACAACGAGTATCTGACTAGAAGCTGAGTTCAAATACATGGTTTGATTTTACGGAATAACCATGTAGATGAGGACGTCTCACTCAGAAATTAGTAGAAAATTGAATGGTGCAGTCCATGGATGCCTTTCTATTATAACATATGAGTTATAGTCAAAAATTGCACTTTTTTGTTTCCGACAAGAAACTTAATTTTACGAAAATGGAGATTGAGGTCTTAATCAGGTTTGTTGAGGGAACTAATATACTAGATAATCTAGCCCATTTTGGGTTGCAGTGAGAACATCTATTTTCAGTTTGGAATCATTCGTTAAAAATGGACCAAATTTAAAATTCTTTTGATTATATTTGGATTGGTAAAATCTATTCGTCCGTCGGACGGAAATATAGCACTGAGTCTATTCTTCCGTCCGACGGACAAATAGCATAATTCCTGTATAGGGCTATTCGTCCGTCGTGAAGGAAATTACCTATACTTATAATAAGAAAGGGGGAACTCATTTTAACCCTACTGTATACCCAAGATAAGTGTAGATCAAGGTGTTTTTTTTCAATTTCAAAATTTTTTTTAGAAATAAGGTAAAAGCGAACAAGGAAAAAAAGGCATATAGTAAAACGGACTGATGAGTGGCATTCACTGCCTTTGCACTTGATGCATAGATTATTTGTAAGCATGTTTTTTTATTTGAAAATATAATAAGTTACAACATATGAAATAATAAAATGGCATACGCCTCTGTTTATTTATTATTTCATATGTTTTACTTGTTGCGGAATAACAACGGATGAGAGAGGGGGGGATTCGAAATGTTTTTCTATTTCAAGATTGGGATAATCTTCATTTGAAACGAGCGATGATGCCGCGTGAATGAAGCTAGACATTTTTTGTCCGCAAGCGTAATTTTTCCCCCCAGTTTACTTTGTAATGCCAATTTTTCACCTGTAGATAGGCGATGACTTAAAATATGTACAATATAAAACACAACATTACGGTCGAAACTTTTTGAACAATAAAATATGATGCTATTTGGTTTGAGCCTAGGATAAAGATTGTTGCCTCGGAGCTTGGACAAAGAGGTTACTTAAATTTGGCGATTGAAAACCCGTACTTTGCTGCTGGAATAAAAAAACTTTAAAATATATAAGAATAACCAAAAAAATATCCAGATAACATTCTGCTATAATTTATAACACATATTGTAAGCCTTCATTTTTTATCATCTCAGAATATAATCATCAGTGTCATTATTAATAAAGGGCTTTTTTACATCGCGAAAATCCGATTTCCAGAAATCTGGCAACGCATGCGTTTTGTAGGTGTTTTCCGTTTACATGGCAAAGGCCATAAGAAATCTAAGTCCCTTCAATAAAAAAAATCTAGTATTTTTAATTCGGAATATTTCTTCAAAAGAATTACACAGTGCTCTAGGTAAGATATCTGTCGTTAATTTCATTTATAATTTACTCGGACTAAAAAATTATTAAGGGCTGAAAATTCAAATACAAAACTTTGTTTTGGTTTTTTTTAGGCGATTCTCGGCATGGCCGAGTTGGATGCATGCGTTGCCAGATTTCTGATAATGACTTTCATAAATCTGACAACGCATGCGTCCAACTCGGCCATGCCAATAGATGTTCCAGGCATCGTAATGCACGAACTGATGCACGCCGCTGGATTCTTCCATGAACACACTCGCCCAGATCGTGACACGTACGTGAGAATTGATTTCGACAATATTATAGAGGGTAAGGGTAGGCTATCATTTATCTATCCACTTTCCTTAATGCTGAAAATTAAAAATAGATAAAAAGGAGGCTAACTTTGTAAAAAAGGATGCTTCACAGGTGACTACTCTTGGACTCCAATACGATTACGGTAAGAAAATAAATTTCCATTGTCCACAAAGGTAATAAAGACCTAAAAGATATATTGGCGTAACAACCATAAAAGTATTTGCGGGATAAATAAAAAAATTTATATTATATTTAAGTACATGGACACAAAGTCTGTCCATTTGTTTATAGTTTAGGAAAATACTTCTATTTTTAGATCCTTTATTTTAGAAAATACGGACATTAAAAAAAGGCTTGATTTCGGATTGTTTGGGACAGAAAATTTGACTGCATTTAAGATAGTAATGGGTGGAGCAGGGCAGGTTAAGGTCGGAGCTAAGCTGTTTTTCATATTTTAAAATTTTAATTTACATGATAATTCAATAATAAATTTTCTAAATGAATTTTAGGGCCTAAGCAGAGAACGTCTCAAACTACCTACCCTAGTGTCCTAATTTACCCTATATCGCAGGTTCCTCCCACAAATTTTTGAAAACTTAAGCTGTCTCCTATGGGAAAAAGGTTTATTCTAAAATTAAATAAAAAATATGGGGGGGGGGGGTGAACCTTTACGTTAGGAATACATTAAAACTAAAAAATAATCAAAAAATGGTTATTGAATTGCGAGATATACGAGAAAAAATAAATCTGTTCCGCCTTACTGCAGTCTACCCTAATAGGTAATAGATTTCTTTCAAAAAATCTATTAAACATAAGTATTGCGAAAATTCAAGAAATTAATTGATGGGAAATTTTTATACAATATTTTTGGACAAAAAAACTATTATAAGACAATAAGGGTGACCAACTAAAATATTATTTTAATTCATGACAGATTCTGTGATGCATTATGAAAAGAATGCTTTTGCAATTGACAGAAACAGACCGACCATTATTCCTATCCCAAATGAAAACGTAAAAATTGGGAATAGAACAAAATTTAGTTGGGTACGTATGTAAATAGAAAAGTTTTAAAAAATAACGATTATTTCTCAATCTTTTATGTAGCTGGATCTCCTCAAACTTAACACACTGTATTGTTCCGAGATCGGGTAAATCGCTGTTTTCCAGCACATGAAACTCCCAAGTCACATTTGAATTTCTATTACTTTGTATCCATTTTTTTTTTCTTTGTGCTGTCTTATGGTCAACAACACCTAACATATTACAGTAGAAGAAATTTTTACTTGTTTTTGTAATTGTGTTTTTGGTCCACTTTCGAAAGTGGACATATTTCTTAGGGAGTAATACCGTATATTATATTACAAATTGGCGCAAAAGAATTTCAAAAGTAAATTGGTTCAGTATTTAGAAGCCTTGTTATTCTGTAGGCTACAGTTAATTGATGCACTATAAAAGCTTTTTAGTCTGATAAACGAAATTACATGTCGAATAAGGATCCATCTAGGCATCTATACTTTACACCAACACGTCAAGGTATTACATTAAGCTGATAAACACCAGTTGACGCGGAGCTGGTACAACAGCCTTGACGTCAACGCGGATAAGAAGCTCATCTATATCAACGTATACATCAATCAAAGTGAAAGGATGCGCAACATTGATATGAATTTTTCTTTATCTTGGTTGCTCGTACCTAAAGTCCGAGCGCAGCCGTGAAAACAATTTTGTCTATTAGTTTGAAGCTTTGAGAATGATGTCTTTTAAATGTCTGATTCTAATTACCTTATTCGCGTCATCACAAACAAATGCATTTCCGCAATTTAAAGCAGGTACGATATATAAATAATATCATAAGCCCCCCAAAAATGTATATTGAAATAAATAAATTTATATTTATATTTGCGGACGATTTGATGTCAAAAGGTTGTACGTTCAACCTGGATACGAGTTCTCCATCCAATCCACCGCATTTAATCGATGCCAATAATAACATCATCCTGCCGGTGATGGTCGGATCTTCCCGCACAATCACGTTGAACACGGACGACAAAGTGGCCGTCGGATGTTTGGGCCCCAGTAACTACATCAAAGCCACAGGAATGCAGCTGGCTCCTGCCACATGTACTTCCACATCGAAATTGCTTCTGGTGGACGGCCAAGAGTTGTCCTACTCTCAGCTGGGATGTTTGAGCCAGAACAAGGAAATCCTTCTGGAGAACGGCACTTGCGCTAATGGACCGGGCACCGTCATCCGAATGGGATGGCAAGCGGGTCCGGAGTTTATTCCACTTTACGATACTTGTCACGACAAAGTGGCAGCTGCCAATTACTTTTCGACGCATATTATTCACGGAAAATCGGCGGCTGCCGACGATACATCCAACGAAAGACCTTCTTTCAGTCAGGGCGGCTATTTCCCCGGTATCGATGTCAACACGGCTTACTCTCAGGCCGAACAAACTAAAACCATCGCTGGGATTGTTGGTTCGTCGAGTTTGGCGGCCCAGTACGTCGTTGCCGGAAGTCAAATCTTTTTATCGAGAGGACACATGGCGCCCGATGGCGATTTCATCGACGCTGGAAGTCAAGACGCAACTTATTATTTCATGAACACGGCGCCGCAATGGCAGAATTTTAACGGCGCCAACTGGAAGTATATTATTATATTATTATCATACATAATTGATTGACACATCATTCATTTTATTCTATTGTCGATGATTTAGCGTTTTGGAAAATGCCGTCAGAAATTTGGCAGTCAGCAGGGACGTGAAATTGACGGTCTACACGGGAGTTTACGACATTTGCACGTTGGCGGACGTGAACGGAGTGCAACAGCCGATTTATTTGGCGTTCGACGAGAACAACAACGGACTCATCCCAGTGCCGAAATATTATTGGAAATTGATTCACGATCCTGTTTCGAATACGGCGACGGCCGTGTTGGGTATCAACAACCCGCACAACAAAGTGGTGCCTGCAGACGTTATCTGTCCCGACGTGTGCGATCAGGTGCCGTGGGTCACTTGGTCCCTCACAGACACTTACAAGGGCTACACGTTTTGTTGCACAGCCGCCGAATTGTTTAAAGCAATTAATTACGCTCCAAACTTGGACGTGCCCCTGTTTGTTTAATATCCCAGCAAGCACCGTAAAATATTTTATTTTTTTTTTTTTTTTTGCGGTATTCAGACAATACTTTTATGTGGCTGTACTAACTTTGTGGTAGATAGTTTTTGTTTGCATTTTTCGTTGCCAAACTTTCAATTATGACATTTTTTAAATAGTGCAATTTAATTCATGAATAATTATACACATCAATACTGACAGCAAATTTAAAGAATGTATACAAAATATATACAAATCTAGCGGGTTCTTTTTAAATTTCATTACAGAATTTTTCTAATCTTTTGATTTAAAAAAATATTCGAAATAATATTTTAATTCAATAAGAATTTATTTTAAGAGAAATAAAAATAGCGGAACATATTCGGCACGCATTTGCCTAGTTTATTCACATCGGTGAGACAATGAAATTTGCATCGAAATGAGTCAATTATATATACAGTTTATAGCCGACTTGCTATTGCTGCGATAATTTATATTCATGTATTACGAATAATACAGCAAATACAAAACGGTGCTGGAAATATGACAATTAGTAGAGGAAGGAATATTTTCGTGTGTGCTTCGACAAATTACGTAGATGTAACTCGTCGCCAATTCAGTGATGAATATTCATTTATGGAGTAATTAAAAAAAAATCATTAGATTATTTATTAGATTATTTTAAACAATCCATCTAAAACGATCGTTTCGTATAGTAACTGAAGTTCTTTTCTTTATAAATAATTAACTAACAAATATTTGTGTGGTAGACGCCACTGATTGTAAACGTATAAAGAAAGTTCGATAAGAATAAAAGCCAAGAATTAAAGCCGTCTTCATATTTTGGCCGGTCGCCGTGCTGTAAGGATTTTCAAATCCTATACACATTTTTTTTTTGATTTTATGTCCTTCATAATTAGATTTAATCGTCGTTGTTCTTCTTCTTGCACTTTGCTTTGGCCTCGTTGATCATCAAACGCGTCAATAACTAAAATTGAAAGTAGGGGAAAATAGAGATACGTATAGTATGTAGTTTAAATATTGATTGAGAAATCTCAAAAGTTTAACATGTCAATTGAATTTGTTTTGAGCTTATATTACCAGTAGTCCTAAAGCGCTGGCTACCATCAGCGCATAGAAAAGATAGTCCCATCCGTTTTCAAGATCGGACAAAGCTCCAGCGATAAGAGGTCCGACGGCGGCACCTTATCATTTGAAACAAACCAAATAAGACGAGACAATTTGAGATTAAACATCAAAACAAATAAGGTGATATTTGTCAATCAAAGTTACCTATGGATCCTGTACCGTCGATAATAGCAGTCACCTACAAAATCCATCAAATATAAGGATATAGATAAATGTAAAAATTCCAAATCGTTTAAATTTAAAAAAAAATGAATAAATTAAATTTGTTTAAATACCGTGGCTAATGCACGAGTGGAGCCTTTAAGCTCGGGATGTGTGCCCAAATCAGCCGACACGGCCGTAGTGATGAGAGCGTACGGTCCGTTAGCCAGGAAACCCACCAGAAACAAGAGGAAAATATTCAAACCCGCACTCACTCCTCCGTATTCACGATAAACGAACAACTGAATTGTTGAAAATTAATTAAATTGATTTAAAAAAAATGAAGTATTATTCGAAATAATTTTACCGAAGGAATGGTTAAGATAAAGTAGCCAGCGCACGTAAAAGCGCTCATGCCAGTCAAGTCACTCAGTAGGCCGGCCAAGATCCCACCAAAGATTCCACCAATGTCGAACAGAATCGATAGGTTGGCCGCATCTTGACTCCCCAACGTGTCACCTTCATCATTCAATTGTTATTTTGATGGCGCATCCAACATTTTAATTTGAATTAATTTTAAAATAAGGCTTACTAGAATCTTTGAGATATTTAGGCAACCAGTAAAGGAACGTGTAGTTGATCAGTTTGGTGAAGAAGAGACTGAATGAATATTCCATAACGCCCTAATACCAATTTCAAATTTTCATTAAATTATTATACAAGAAAAGGAATTTGACTATGAGATCATCATCACTTACGGGAATTTGAACGGCTCGCCAGAAACTGATGGCCTTTTCGTCTTCTTTGTTGGAATTGATGCTGTCCCTATTTGTTGTCGACTCGCTGGATGAGGATGACAATGATTCTTTTTTAATAGAATTGGAATCGGAATCATCGTCTTTTTTCTTGTTTCCATCTTCTGTCGCAATAATTTCTTGCTCCCTTGGAGTCTATTTAATAATAATTTCTCTAAATAATTTCTAAATCGCATAGACGAGTGACGCAACTTGAATAAAATGTATACCGATTCGTCGATATTGTGGACTGGAACGGGACAGCCCACAGCGCGGGGATCAGGTACCAAGAAGGTAAACGTCAGCAGACCCAGCGAGAAAATGATGACAGCGGGGACGGCAAACGACAGGCCCCACGAGTATTCGACAAAGGCGCCAGCGATGAGAGAGCCAGCAATGTTACCAATGCTGTGATGTGAACGCCAAATACCCATAATAAGTCCTGATGACGTGGAAATGAATTTCAAGTCAAGTCACGTTATTTATGTCAAATTGTGATTGATTTTTTAATGGACCTCTTTTGCTCTTTCCAAACCAATTTCCCACGGCAGCTACGCATCCGGGCCAACCAGTTGATTGAAACAGACCAGCTAAAACCTATATACGTGTACATTAATTTTAAAAAATTTTAAATAATAGAATGATAAGTTTAAAGCGCATTTATTATTTGATTAATAAAATAGAATAGACTATATAATACAGACCTGGACGATGATGAAATAGGCCAGTGAGTGAATATTAGTCCAATACGCCATACCGAATAGAAAACTAAATATTCCCGAAAACATCATGCCGATTGAAAGGAAGTATCGGACGTTGATACGTTCACCAAGTGAGCCCCTGTGATTTCAACAATTGAGTTCCAATAACATATTATTAAATTTCTAATTGTCTCAATTGCTGGAAATCCTTACATGAGATACATCCCGAAGGCATAAGAAAAGAGGAAAGCCGAATCCAAAGAACCCAAAAGTACATCGGCATTATCGCCATCTATAAAAAATGAATAACAACAATTTTAATAAATAAAGTCTAAAATTGAATTCTATTTCAAAATAAAAATGAATCTAACTGACCAAATGGACTCCAACTGCACCAAGTGTTTTCGATGCCGGTGATGTTGACACCTTCGCCCGGGACTAAATTTGTGCAGTTTTGATTGAGAACATTTTTGACGACACTTGTCGGTTTGCGAGCCATGTGATAACTGGCGTAGCTCAGAAAAGTGAGCAGCAAAACGTTGAACTTGTGCCTTTTATAAAGAAAATGGAATTATTTTCAATTTAAACAAAAATTAAATAAATATAAAATTGAGGAATATAATACCATCGCAGTTTCGTGAGAGCGGAGATGTTCTTTAAACAGGATGTCTTCTCCAGAAATTGGACACCAATGGGAACATCGTAAACTTTTTCAAGAATCCGCATTTTCGACCCGAAGTTTCAGTTGACTGGATGTGTGTCTTGATGACGAAAGATCTGAATTCATTCAAATAATAATTTAAAATTAATTTAGAAGACAATATTTACAGTTGAAGATCATTAGTCTCTCACCCTTCAGTTATGCATAAAAATTAGCGATGATCGAAAGAGGAAGTCAATCGACAATCTGTCGATGAAAAATGGATTCGGTAAAAACTTTTTGTTTTTTTAAGGTTCCCCGAATAAGTCTGGCTGTTGTTTCACGTGGTTTAAATAGCTTACCTGTCCGGTGTGATAACCACGCCTTCTTTCGGGTATTTTTTTTTATTATTTTTTTTTAATTAGATGTCGCAACGTTTAGACGAGATAGCGCTCAATCGAACAACGCGATCAAAGATCAACACGTAACAGGTCATCATTCACTTACGGTCAAAACCCTTGAATGAATAAAGGTCGTCGTAAAGATCAAAAGTTCAGAAAAAAAAAACTTTTATATTATTTGAAAAAATTCTTTGATTCACATCAGGTGTCGTCGAGTACAACCACAATAACCCCATCAACACTATATAAAGTATAATTCATTTATCACTCAATGCGCGTCACTATGTTGGAGTGTGGACACATTTCACAATTTCAGTGTATAACGAAAGATTGTTAATAAAAATGAGATAGTTTCAAATAAATGTCTGCAATAGACCTGTATAGGCTAGTTCAATTTTTCTTAATCACAATAACAATTTCATAAACATGAATTGTTATTAATTATTTTAATTAAAACGAATGAAGCAACAATTAAAATTTTTTTTTTTCTTAGAAAAGAATGTTATGTGTACTACGAGTTATTTATAGCACTAATAAAAGATTTATTTGAAGTCTTCCGCTTTGTGCTGTGATTATGGTGGAAATATAAATAAATATTCAGGGATTTCAGGTGTCAATCCCTTAAATCTTTTAAGTCTTCTAGATTATTACAAATGATACAGCTAGGCTATATAGCACAGCTGCAATAATTCAAGAATAATTTGTGGTGCAATAACACTTGGGGCGGTGCGTGATTTATCGGGACTGGGTGAAATCTTTTCGTCGATGTAACAGAGCACAGAATGTACGTACGTAGGCTACTGGCTACGTGTATGGATTCCAATAGAGCATATAGCGCATGTTATAAATATAAGTGAACTTTCACGGTGAAAGTCTTTCGGCGCAACAAATAAAAGTATGTATTACGTTTTCTCCATTGAAGTGTTTATATTGGAAAAGATTTTTTTAATTTTATTTTCTCAGTGAATTTGAACTCAAACTGAATTTGAAAGAAAAAAAATTATATCATTTTAAATTTATTGATATTACATTTAATTTATTTCAGAATTAAATACTATTTTTAATTTATTTTCAAAATTTAAATTTTCAAATTTGTTATTTCATTATTTGAAAAACTTTGCGACCTTTTTAAAATACCTGTTTCTTTAAATTTATCAGCTAAACCAGTTTACCCATAGTTAAATATTATGTAAGCTGATATATTTTAGTGTATAATTCATTTGTAATAATGCAATTTCCAAACAAATACTCAAATATAGACAATAAATTAAATTTGTTTGAATTTTAATATGCAAATATTCAAATTTTCTTACTTAAATATTATTTTCTAGAGAAACAGGAAATTCATCGTAGAATAATTTCAATCATCTTCGATTTTCGGAACGTATGAACCTGTTAAAAAAAACTGATTGATTTAATTCATCAATAATTTTATTCATGTAATGTTTAGTGTGGTTTGTCCTTTAATTGTACGTATAAGGCGATATGACGCAAGCGAGACGCAAGAGCTGAGATCTGAAACAGCAAACAGGAGCTAGACAAGGTCACGTGTATTTCACGCAGCAATTGAATCGGGTGCACAGTTCAAATCGCCATTGTGTCCTACTTTTCAAGCTATGCAATAATCGTTTCATCAGTTCGTATATATATTTATCTCCCCAGGAAAAAAAAAAAACTTTTCATCAAGGGCACATGGACACGAAATATATATATTGACAGCACTTATCAAATCAAAATTATACTAAATAGTTGTCTCTAGTCGAGAGCCATGGTGTGTATATAGCTCTGTAATCAGTCACAACCGCTATAAATGTTTAATAATGACGCTTCTGTATTTATACTTTAACCCGATGCTGGCCGACGTCTGTGCGTGTCAGGGTCACGCAAAAGTCTATACACGTTTATAAAAATCTATTTGAAATTCCCAATGAATTTATAAAGCGTTCATCTTATATAACATCAAATGTATAAAAGCATCTCATTTTCGTATTGTCTAGGACATATAGACTGTGGATATGTGCTGAAATTGGGGCGTGTCTGTCTCAAAGAATATGTCAAAGTGCCGGGGGATTGTAAGTTGTTGCATTGTTGATGAGCAAAGCAGCTCCCGCGGAGTCACGTATAAACTTAATATGCGTTTCATGTTTGATGTTTGACATCAAAATATTATGATTCTCTGTTGACTAAAATGTAACCAGGTTTCTTTCATTGCTGACTGATGCCGTACCAGTTTCTAACTTCTTGTCGTATAACACAAGAATACCATCTTGTTATATATTCAAATGCATAATTCATGCATGCATAAGCTAAATAAGATTGCATGCATATATTTCACATTTCTTTGGAAATCTATTTATCTCTATCTTATTTGTTGCGTTGCTGTGGCGATGTCAAACATCCAGCAAGAAATTCCCGTTTGGCCTGGCAAAGATTTTCCGACGTAATAAGAAATATTATATAGGCCTATACAATATGTTGTGCTGTTTTTTTTTTATTGATTTATTTAGTAAGGGGTGCACTGTGCACGTCATATGTAGTCCTTGACCGAGTTAGCTGACAAAATCTTTTATAACATTTTTTAAAAAGAAAAAGAGATAATAACATATTATGACGGCGCCCAACCGTATGCAACAGCTTGGGGTTGCTTAGCAACGAGAAGCCATCAAATAAAGCAACGATTAAAAAAAAAAGAGATTTCGTTTTTTGTATATTAGTTTTTTTTTTAAATGTTTGTGAATGACTGAATGAAATTGAAAAAAGCAGCCCCGATTCAACTAAATATACAAAGTGATATCCGAGTATAATAATAGCCACCTATTTAATAAACTTACCTTTGATATTCTATATATATTGCTGTATATTATTAGAGAGTAGACATTTCTGCTGTTATAGATGCTGCGTTGGCGAGCGTGTAGAAACCATCACCAAAGTCCCCAATTTGCTGTAGAACCACCCACATCGCTCTCTCCAGCAGCAGTAATTGCTGCGCTTTCCATGGCGCTGGGCCGCGCTGGGGCTGATGTGGTTTATTGATCACTGCACCGAACAGCGTGGCATATAGAGTAATAAATCAACTGGCAAGGGGTTTTTTTTCTTTTTTTTTTTTCATCTCGTCGCCCCGGATGAATGGCCGCTGATTGAACAACTCCAAAACTCTCTCGATGTGGCATATAGAAGTGAACATATAAAGCCATTGATAGTATATTTAATTTTGAGCTGCGGCAGCAAGCATAAAGCGTATTATTATATTGCCTGTTGTATATGCTGTATGTATTATATTCCGTCTTTAACGTTCAAATATTATACAGCAGCTTTTCTATACATTTTAAATGAATGGAGCGGAAGACTCCACTTTTGTGTTATATGTAGTTTTGAAAAGCGCCGGTGCTGATGTATCACTATTAAAGCCAAAGTTCTATATAATTGACAGACGTTTAATGCTGGACGAGTATACTAGGCTACTTTAAAACGTTATTGACGGTTCTAGACGCTAATTGGACACAGATGATTTATAGTCGGCCATATACATTATAGTTTCTCATTATTAGTATTGGACGCATCATTTGAAAGTTGGATAGTTTGTATAATAAAGTTGACTTTTTAATTCATCGTAACGTGAATTTATAAACATAAATGATGGTATATATAGCAGTTAATAGTGGTCGTGGACTTTGTTATGGACGACCGTGCCTTGCCTGCTGCTGTGTGTAATACTCTGCAGGAAGATCAGCGTTTATTGATCCTCACAAATGTATACAGCAGCAGCATCCGCAGTTGGTTATTCGCTGTAAATTTATGCAGTGAAAGTTTGGCACATTAGAAGCAAATAGAAAGGGGGGCAAACGATCGAGTCCGATTAGTATACGAGCAGCACTTGGGGACCCAATAGGCGATGGAAATGACATCTACATAATCTCAAATGGTTATACAGTATAGCTACGTCAAATATTCGAGTCTTTAATGTATATAGGACATGGAATAATGTTATTATATACTCAAATATTTGAATTTCTCTTGATTATAGTATAAAATAGCTTGCTGTAAAATAGCTACGTTAACGGGTACTCAGATTCATTTAGATAAATGATATGACGATGATCGTCAGCTGATCCCTCCGCTAGTTATCTCTCCTGATGCAAAATATTGCATAAATAAGGGAAAATAATAATAAAAACATTATCAAGGACTTCAAAGGTTGTCTATGCCGTTTTGTTTGTGTAGGGACCTTGAATATAAATTGAGATGAAAGTCGAGCGCACAGTAGCGCTCAATTTTGGACTGAATAGCTTCTTCTGTCTCGCCAGTATAGCTGTCATATTAGTATCGCGACGTTTATTCTGTTATTGTCCTTTATAAAATAGATTCTTTGTTGTTGTTGTTGTTGTTGTTTTTAAACATCATTTTTTTTATATTCACGGATGGATGTACTATCTAATATGACATGATTAAATCCCGGATGACGATGGGATAAACACTAGTCAAACATATGTCCGACAGAAATGTTGTTTTTCTAGCAATGTTTTCTTGTGTGTAAGTATGACTTAAGTCATCAGATTTTCTGATGACTAATCGTTTGAATATTTAATAATAATATAACAAACAGATATGACATTCCAAAGTCTTGTCCAAAGTGAAACCGAAAACTGGTTCTCAATAGTTTCGCTTTTATTTAAAGACAAAAAAAAGTACGAACAATAAACCGTTATTTTCAATTTTTAAAATAATAAATGTCTTTATTAAACCGGTTCAGCTATTTTTGTGCGATTATACTGTGATTTCGTTGACTTGAATGGCTCGTAGATGGCCGGACGTTTTGCGATCACATCAGATTGGAGAAAACTGTGGAGAAACTCATCGGGCCTCGACGGGTCAGTCGGATGTGTCGTAACAACAACAAGCGACGACTTTGTTCGGTTTTTGTCGCAAAATCACGCAAGACATACTGGCCGCGTCGTCACGGGAATGGGTCGAGCTAGCAACGTCCTGATGACTAAAAACAATTCAAATGAATAACCAACAACAAGACTAATAACACAGACTAACGTAATTTGAATTTTGAGACATCAACATTTTTTTTAAATTTTCATTGAAATGAATTTCAGATGTGTAATTATAATATAATTTGCACATTGTGATTTACACAACATGAAAATATCAACCGGCTACACTTGGGATTGTTTTTTTTTTAACGAATAAACAGTTAATCAGTTAATAATAGTTAAATTGTTAATAACTCGTACAGGTGCTTCAACCTCGTTGAAAATTTAAAAAATAATAACATGAAGAAAATTATTTTTTTTTAAAAGAATATCTCCCCAGATTGACTTAGAATTCGGGCCTCCTAGATACTGACATGATTATCAAATTAGCCTATTAATATGTAAATAAAACTGTTTTTCGATATGTTTAACCTTTACTCGTTGAAAGTAAAAAACAAAAACAAACAAAAATCAAATAGAAATATGAAGAAAATATTTTGAAAAATGAATATCTCTTTCCAGGTTGACTTTAGATCAAGCATCTCTTCCGGCATTTTCACACCTTCCGCGCCTGATAACCAATTGGGACTTAGGAATTGAGCCTCCTACTGAACGGTGACCGTTCCACGAAGGCCGTAGTCCATACGCACACATCATGTTACTCGTGTTGTCAGTACTCTCTATTCTTTCTCGTCACTGGATCTCATAGAGTTCAATGCATTTCGCACCGAGATATTTCCCTGGCTTGGTTGAGGTTCGAACTCACCACCTTTCATGTTATGAACATGGCGCTCTATTCAACTTGGCCATCAAGCCATGTTTATTATCTATTTAATTAGCTTATATAAATATTATTAAAGACGTTATTTTTATTTTTATGAATAAGAAACGGATATCGACGATAAATGACTAAATAAATCAAAAAACCTGAAATGTTTTTCGTTGATTTGAATGGCTCATAGATGGCCCTGCCAACCTAACCCCAGAATAAAAACCTGTTTTTCCACTTTCCACCAGCCGCCACTTGTTGTTATGATATATGTTTCACTTGTTCAGAGTTTCAGACGTTAATTCAGTAGTATTCTCAGTAGACCGTGTTTACTATTATTCATCATAACTCGGAGGAGGATTCTCTTGTTTTTAGCCGATAGGGTTCTAAGAAATGCAACTTCTGACAACGTGAAGAAAAGGGTTAGAGGCCTGTATATCTATGATGTATACAATGAAATAAATAAGTGGACTAGCACTAGTGGCTGTGCTAGTGGAGTGACTTTTATCAAAGTAACGGAAGGCGACCGTTATCCTATCGACGTCTCTTGATTATTCTTGATATGTCTTCATTTTTTCAGATCTAAACTACCGCTAAACTGCACGAAAAATGAAGTGGATTATTTCATTATTAATTTTGTTTTTACTGGAGAGCGTCGTCTATGGCGAGTTATTACTCGCTCGAACGAATTCATCGAATCTCTGCTCTCGCATTCCATCACAATCCTGTCTTCATCAGCTGAAACCATCAACACAAGAAGATGACCACAATTCACGAATATGCACAGTGGAAGCAGCCAACAACACTCATCCTTTACTTTGTGATGGCCACAGGTGGAATCGTGAAGAAATCTGCCATCACGATGGATGTGGTGTTCACCTTGAAATCTACAGACACATGCCTTACCCTTCTCTGCCCTTGTTTCGTACAGCACTCAATCTCACATTGTCAAACATTTCGTCCAGCCAAGTCAAGATTAGGTTCCAGGAGACTTCCATCAACAACTTGACTTTTTGCATCAATTTCACAACAAGCTCAACTGCAGCTCAACCGTTTGATTCTCTGTGGTATGACTGTGTTTTTCACAGCCGACAGCTTGAGGGTCACCCATTCCAGTTAGAATTCCTCAACAGTCATAAATATGGATTGTACTTGTTTCAACTACCAGCTGGTAATAACCATCTTCATTCTGTACAAAATTATGTTAATTATTCAGAGTCATTTTGTCTGTTTATGCAGAGAAAGATGTCAGAAATGGGCATGGCTTTTTGTATGTTCATCTGCATCACAGTCCAAACATTGTCATCACTTTCCAGGAAACCTCTGGTCTTCAATTGAACAACACCTATTCGATAGTAGTGTGCAAATGGCACCTGAACAACTGTCACACTGCTCTTCAACATGTGGTGGATTTGAGAAACCCTTCAACATTTATGGGCAGGTAAGCTGGTTGAACACATTTTTACATCACACTTGAATAAATTACAATGGCTGATTATGACACTTCAGGCACAAGGACTCGTTGACAGTTTCCCTGGGAAAGTTGTCATTCTCTGGCAATTTCAGCATCAAAATAACAGATCCAAATTGTGATGTCCAAAGTAAAATGTGTTATCAAGCCACATCATCCTTTTTCATCGTTCAAGGTCCATATTTAAAAAAAAAATTCACTTCAATTAAACTCCTTTTACATAATGTATTTACATAATTGCAGATTTCCATGGCAACTACATTTTCTTCCTTCCAGTCATCGGCATTTTAGTGATTGCAGCTGTGTGCGTGAGCATGGGTTACCGTCAAAAAATCCGATTGATGATGTCGGGTATGAAATGCAAATCGAATTTAATCAAAAATATCCAAGTAACAACAACATTTTCTCGTTTCCCTGGTTTCAATCTGTCACCCGTCAAAAAAGGAATGGGAAAACAATCGATCCGACAAATGAAAACGATCCTTCTTGTTCACGATTCGACGACGAGCGATTACAGTTGGATAGCAGCCGTGAAACTCTTCCTGGAAAAATGGGGAGGATTTCAAGTGTTGGTCGATTTCATCGAGATACCGCGCAGTCGACACAAAGATCCTTTGCTCTGGTACACGGAATCCATGGAGACGGCCGATTCTGTTGCTGTCGTCGCTCCGTCCAGTTGCCGTCAGCTCCCCGTCGCCGCCGCCGACGACGGTGTTGTTAGCATTTCAACGGATCAACGCTCAGCCATTTACCATCAGACATTCGACTTGGCACTCGAGTTGATGGCCATGCGCATCAGCCGTCGCCTGAAACTCAAAGAGCGTGACGTTCTTGAGCAATTTGTCGTCTTGCTGCCGGCAACGGATGAAAACGCCATCAGCTCAATCCCCGACGTGTGCACGTCCTTTTCACGATTCCTCGTCCCCGAGGAATTCACCAATCTAATCAGTTACATTGCTGGTGAAGACGACGACGACAGCAGCGCCACAACATCAGGAGCAGGAGCCAATAATCGAAGCTTCACATTTGCTGACTGTCTTGTTGGGAGACGAGACAAAGAATCAACGTTGATGGACTCATTCCGTATGATGCACGAGCATCTGCGCCAACGCAATAAGTCTCCAGCACATGTCCGTCCATCAGCCGAAACCATTGACGATGCCCAACACGTCGAACTGCAAGTCGAGTCTTGTTCTTTGTTATGTACGCAGAATGAAGAGGAGGATCGTGAGAGAAAGCGTCAACAACTTGATCGTGAATTCGGTTCCGGTATTGTCAGTTTAGCTAATTTGTCAACTCTCGGTTGAAGTGAACGACTTCAATAACTTTTCTATCATGAGATGTTTTCCCAACTTTTTCCTTTGTTGATTTTTCCAATTGTTGCTATATACATCCCCATCTCTGTTTATTATCTATAATTATATTATAGGTATTTTTTTTGTGTGTGTGAAATTTATAATCAGCTAAGCTAATATCATTGAGAAAGACTACTGCATTTATATAGTCGAATAATCAATCAAAATTGAATCAAAATTCAAATCTGAAAATGTTTGTCTGTCATTGAGATTAAAATTGTGATGCCCTCCATCAATAACGCGACACCATCTATTCAATTTTGCATGGTATTTGTAATATACAGAATCTCTTCCATATTATATATTCTTTTAATTGACTTTAAAATCAAATATCATTTTTAAAGAATTCACAGAAATTGACGTTGGTGATAGTCTGTATATTTTCAGTTTCATATACGAGGTAGAATAACACCGAATGCTGTTTAGTATTAGTTTTTTGTTTGTTCTTGATTTCAACGTTCGATTATTATAATGAAGTTAATAAGTGTGTGATAAGCACCGGAGAAACATGTATACGTATGTCACTTGAATTTTTTGTTTTCAATGATATAATAAGCACAGAAAGATGATGTAATCAAAGCCATTTTTCAATATAGTGATTAACTGATTATTAATTAATAAAGAAACAATAATGGGAGTGAGATAAATTGATGGGTTATTAACTATTATTGAAATGTGATATTATAAGAAAAAAGTGTTACATAATAATAACCAGGAAATTATTCTTCTTATTTGGAGAGGGATGGGCTAAATAATTGTCAAATATATTTGAATGAACGATATTACAGATTTCAATCAATGAGTTTTACACATTATATTATATGGAGAATCAGAGAGATCGAGAGACGATGGGAAGAAAAAAGAGAGAAATTTGTGTTTAGTACGTTCACACAAAATGATATCGAGAGCTCAATGTTGTTGTTGATATAAAGAAATGAAGAAGAACTAGATTTTTTCTTGATATTTTTTCTATGGTCATCAAACGTCAAAGGACCCGTCAGGCGTATCGATCATCTCAGCCGGCAATGGCGGTTGGCATGAATCGGTTTTCGTGTTGTAGACGATTCGAGTGTCGAGTAAACCGCCCGGCAAAGATCCAACGGTCGTCCCTCGTGGCACCTGGCGAAGGGCACGTGTGGCCAGATAACCCAACACGGCGATATACGCCACTAAAACAATCTAATTCAAAAGAATAAATTAAACAAAGTTATCATCAATTCAGACCATAATATTTCAAAAAAGTTTCAGTTTGTCAAAGCGTAGAGAGAAGTTGAGAAAAATGCCCATCAGCAGACAGTCTCAGTTAGAGAGATGCCTGCCAGTTATACAACATCCGAATGTAGAGCATGGAAACTTTTGAAAAATGTGGACAAAGTTGAAAAGAGGAAACGCACTTTTGATGAAACCTTGTCACTGGGCGAACATGTCCCGTACAATTATCATTCTCACACGCTATATATAATCTACTTTGCATATATAGGATTATATAGTCGTTATACATGCGCTACGAGTATTCTTCTGTACTATAGTATTTAATAAAGAAAAAAATCAAAAAATCGATTTTAAACCATTTTTATGTTGTTAAAGCAGACGAGTCATGAATATGTGACATTTCCATGTTTGCCACTTTTTCAAATTCTCTTTTCGATTGGAAAATGGAGAAATAAACAATAACAAGAAAAGAGAAAATTGGAAAATAATTTAGTATCACGCACAGTATACAGTCTCTGAGCGCCATAGAGCTTTGATGGGAAACGACGTCAATCGATCCAACTGTGTGTATAAATTTCACTTTTCGGGGGGGGGGGGGGGGGTTATTTCACTGCTGAGACTGCGGTGTATTATTATTATAATGTACTAGGTTACAAGGAGAAATGACAAGCTGCACGATATTTACAGCCAAAGGGAAATAAAGAGACTACGCAATTTCAAGTGGTTTTCCCTGCAGCATTTTCATATTCTTTTCTTTATATCCATGATGAAAGTATTATAGAGAATTTACTAAAGAAATACGTAGAATATTATAAGCTCTCTGCTCTTAGAATAATTAGCCGTATACACATTTTTGATTCAAGATGGAACCTCGGTAATTGTTAAATTATAGTCCAATTTCAATACAATAAGATTCTTTTGAGTGTGCGTAATAGGATATCCGCCGTCTATGTAATTAATGTTGTTGCTCTCATAAGTATTTGTATTGTTTTACATCATCATCTTCTTAAATTCTTAGATTTCTGGCGCGCGTAATATAATATGCCATCATCTGAAATTTAGGCTAGAATATTAGTAGCCCGTCTGCTGACCTTATTAACTCGATACATAATGTAATATCAAGAAAATATACGTAACGTAACATGAAACCCTGCTATAGACCAATGTTATTACTTGCAGTAGTGGCAGTATCTAATATCATATTATAAACATAAAGAACTATAATAGTCTACTTTCTCATCATGTGTGTGCACATTACAACAGTTAAATAGTATTAAATTAAATTAAATACATCAATTCCACTACATGAGATTTCCCAATGATTAATTGTTAAGTCGAAATGTTATTTAGGCCTAGTAAAATACCTGTCTATTATTTATGCAAAGGTCTAAATAATAAATGACACTGGGGAATGGATAATATACATACACAGCAGCATACACAGTCACACATTAGATAATGAATATTTAATGATGAGCTAATAGGGTTGGATGAAGGAATATACGCAATAACACTGGACGTTTCGATCTTTATTGCTGCAACGCCCTATACAATAAAGCGCAATCAAATTTTAAATCCAGCTGTACATTATATATAAAATGGTGTTTCTCTTCTTCCGGCAGAAAGATCGATGGACGCACTACTTTATCGATCGATTGGATCGATAATCACGTCATTTCCTCACTAATAGGTTTGGCTGTTGGGCGATGAGATTTTTGTGTCACGGGTCGATTGATGCCATCGCGTCCATTTAGTAAATTAACATCATCTATAGATATTCTTGGAAAATGTCTATCAAATTCCATCAGCTGGTCATATGACGATGATGACAATCGATTGACATCCGTTGACATCAACGGCTTTTCAACTTTATATCGAAATATCATATCCATTTTAATATAATACGCAATAATAGAGCAGAAAGAGTATTGTGGACCAAAGCGGATATAACATGATTATTATAATAATAACGCGGACCATATCGACCTGCTCTTCTCTCTCTCGATCAATTACACTCTACGATATATGAAATATAGGTCTATTACGATGTACATACGGTTCGTTTGAAATCATTGGCTAATATAATAATATCTTTGCTTCTGCTTTATAAAACGAGAACTTGCCTTATATATTCGTCGTCTAGTGGATAGATAATAATTCAATCAAAGAGCTGATATAAACAGCTCGTTATTAAACGTATAGTACATTTGCATATAATGCAGCGCTTCTTTTGATAAAATGCAACTGGGTTTTTTAAATATTCTCTGTGATGTTATATGTCTATCTACTCTCCCTATTTTTATTTAAATAAATTGAGTTATTATTATAATCAGTTTATTTTGCAGTTCTTTTTTTGCGTCACTTTATACTGCTGCTGAATATCGTCGTCAACATCAATAAGATTCTGAGAATAAATTGCCAGTCCGCTGGAATAACGTATCTTCAAAAAAAATGAACGTCGTATTTATTACAGACTATATATTGCGTTACTTAAAATATAGGACTATGTGAACGTATCAACGTAGTGTTTTGCTGCTGCTGCTCTAATAATGTCAAATTGTTGCTAATTCATTTTCATATTTTATTTAGAAATGATAGCGTCCTTTGTCGGTTTTTCAAATAATGGCGACCATTTTGTATTCAATTGGCTTAAATTGAAAATAGTTTTTTTAGAATTTTGAATTAATTTTAAATTAATTAATAACAGATGATTTATTATTTTTAAACATTTTGATGATAAAATTAAATTATTATCAAATATTTTATTTTTTTTTTTTTTATATTACCGCACTTACAGCGACGAATGTGACGGCCTCCCACGGCGTGTGCGAAATGGCCCGTCCGTGACCGTAGGGTCCGGCGTGATTGAGTGCCGCCTGATAAACGGACGGCAACAGCTGCGGCTGTGGGTGAGCACTCGCTGAACACGGATGGCCCAACATTCTGTTTTTGTTTTTTAGTTTTTTAAATCGAATAAATTTAATTTTGTATTCAAATTCAATGTTGAATTCAAATAATTCATTTCTTATCATTTTCTCATATAAATTCAATTATAAATTGCATTTAATTTAACGTAGAAATATTATACAAAATTCTGGTTATTTTCTATTATATAATTTATATTATTGTAAAAATGTAAATGTATGGATTTAAGTCATCAGAAATCAGGATGGATAAACGATATATCAAATCTAGCCTTTAATTCTCCGGAATCATTTCTTTGATTGCTTTATATTTCAGTTACATTGTAGTGGAATGACTATAAAAAATAGAAATAGACTCACCTGAATTGAGCGCAAGGATCTGTGCTGTGTCTCATTGTCGATGGCATTTTTCTCCTTTTGAATATATTTCTCTTTTAACTTTTTTTTATTTGTGACGCGATGTGATATTGACGTTATTGTTTATTCAGCCAGGCAACAGCAGGTATAGTTGGACGATGTGATTCTTATTTTATTATGTAAAACTGTGTTGTTTTTATTGACTGATCAGCAGAGAGATGTGATTTCTTGTTGCTGCCATATATAAATAGAATATTACATAATATCCAAAAGCTCATAGGACATTCTCACTGCCGTTGGTTTGAGTTATTTTTATTTTTTTTTTTATTTTTTTTTATAAAAAATTTAAATTAAATTTTCATGACGACAATGGGAGTAGAAGAGAAACCATTTTCTATATAGATGAAGCCGGCCCGGATCTAGATATTGACATTTAAAGAAAAGAAAAATAGAAATGCGATTAATTATTTCCTACATTTTTATTTTTTCGATGAGAGAGAAGCCAGTATAAATGTATAAATAATATAGATAGAATTTAAAAAAATCTAACAGTGAAGTATAGCACAGATATAATACGTAGATAATGAGCACTATGTGCTGACTGTACCATTGTATATACCCTTTTGGAACTCTGCGTTATAGTGCTGCGCTGATGAATAAATAATTCAATTAGCGTATTATATAATAATGTTGTACTAATCATTTGGACAATATATCGCGTGTGGGACGAAAAATGTGCCCTTTATATTGATTGAAAATTTAGTTGAAAATATGGGAGCCATTTAATTTACTTTATATAGCCTATTATATATTCTATTGGGCTAATAAATAAATGAAATATTATTGGAAAAATATGATGCGCAGAAAAAGAACAGTATTAATATTAATTATTTATATAAATCAATGCTGCGGGTTTTATTAATTCTAGCGAGTAATTATTAGCATAATGCTATTCATTTATGCTGCGCCGGGATATTGATATTGTCAATTATAGACAAAATCAATAAAATCCCGTCATTATCATGCATAGGCAAAGTATATTTCTAATTATATTGCCATAATATTTTTAATAATATCTATATATTATATATACTGTTGTTCCTATATTCAATTACGCTTGAAAGCATTTCTATTTTTATCCGTCAGAGTCCTTATACACACAGCCACCCAAGCGCATCCATCTGTATACTATAATACAGCTATAATAATAATAGATATAAACACGACGTCTATAATATATTCTAAACATAAAGCCTATATTTATATGTATAGCAATATGCAAGGGATCACAAGTCATCATATAATAGCGAGCTATATACGCCCCAGAGGTCCTAAGGTTATCTGCACAAGTCACAATATACACAGCACATGTGATATGCAGGCGCGGGTCTAGCGACAGGAAATCGATCGATCATATTTTCTTAACACCAATAACGACTGGATGATTATATAAATTCTTATAAAGTTAATTTAAAATACATTAAATCCACAAAATATATATATAATAGACATCATTTGAATTGATTTTTAGTTAATATCCTATATAGTGTCATTCAATTTTTCTAAATTTATTCGCTAGCAGAATTCGTGAAATTCCTATATTATAGTCTGGGTGCGAGCGGTCCCACGCGTGCTGCCATTATTCCCTTTAATATTTTTTTTTGTCATATTATGTTGCCGGCTGCTGTTGGTTGACGTTTTCTCTATTATATTATTTCATTCATTTTAAATATAAATGATTGAATATAATAAGTGGACCAAAAATATAACGGCTGCGAATTGTTTGAGCGTGAAATGCTGCGCTTCGTTGTTTGACAGCAGCAGCCAGAGATGAATGATGAATATAATAATATATGAAATATATAAAGAACAACATCTAACAGCATCTCCCGACGACGATGACGCATAAATCTGTGCGAAAATGTGGACGAGGAAGCCAATTTGTCTGCTGTTGGGTGTCGTCGAGATATGAGTTTATCGCGTCAACACCATCCGCCGCTCCCCTGACATATTTCCGCAATTATATCTTCTAATTATATAGAAATATATCAAATATTATTTTTACATTTAGAAATATAAATATAAATAAAGATTCGTCTTTTGTTTGAATGACATTTTAAGAGCTGCAGGAGCACATTCTTTCTTGACACATAGAGCATGTCAGCAGCACTGACGACGGTTTATTGTTACATAATAGCCTAACTATCTGAAAACATATCTTTCATCCTTTTAAAAAAATATTTATTCGAAAGTTCTTTCTTGTATTTTATTAAGAAAATGTTGGCCTGTTATAATAAAAGAACGTCTAAACAGTATATAAAAGAGAACCTGCTGCTGGCGACAAAAGTTTAGCGCTCACAAAAGTCACAGCAGCATCTTCCATTGCCCATTTTTTGTATACAACTGCCTTAATCGTTAAAAAAATCGATTATTAAGATTTGATTGTGTTACAAGTACACCTACGTTCAAGTACACCTCCTTACAATTTCATGTTCAAAATTTAAAAAAATTCATTTTATGTAAGTATTTTACAAACGAAAAATTGTACATTTTGAACGTGTTACTTATTTCACATTTACAACTGAAACCTTTAAAAAAATTATTTTACAAAATTTCCCTTTTTTCCTATATTCTTACTCCTGAAATCACTTACAACCAGTGTTCTGTATTTGATGAAAATTCACGTATTTTTAAAATAAAATACATTTATTTTAAAATACTGGGGTTGGAAAATACAATTTATCGGGTTTTTTCAAAAATACCAATTAAAATAAAATAAAATACCAAATAAAATACAGTATTTTAATATTTATTTGAAAAGTAAAAAAAACCAAATAAAATAAAATAAAATACAAATACTTTTCTTTTCTGCGACCTTTTTTTATTCAGCCAAGCTAGTGAAGCTATTACGCATAATAGCCTATCTGGTAAATTTGTGAATATAGTAATTTTTAAAAGTAAAAAACATTTTTTATTCTATTTTGGGTGGTCAAGTTCTGTTTATTAAAAGATCTATCATTAATGGATTGAGTTCAATCACTTCAATAAGATTCAACAGTGTTATTGATCAACTTTGAATTATGTTTGAGGAAAAGCAACTTTTCCAACAAACCAGCTTTAGTTCGCATTCGCTTAGCCGTTTAAATATCACTGGCAGTACTGAAAACTCTTTCCAACAACCATATAGATATCTCTAGCAACACATGACAAGTAAGGAAAACGATGAGCATTTTGACTCCAATATTTAAGGGATCTTGTTGGTGTTACGACACCAGAAATGTCCTCCTGCTCCATAGGGAAGGTTTTCTCGTTCAGAATCTTAAATAATTAACATGTGGGTAGCATGTGTGCACTGTTTTATTGTCGGCTGCTAGTGAAATTCTTAAATACATTACAGTAGGAAAAGGAGCTAAAATGTCGAGAATTGACATAATCAGAGTCATACTGGTTGCTTCTCACTGTGTTGAAAGTTCCATAACGGGGTGATGGGTCTCCAGGTCCGGTTTTGGCTGTTTTGTGGGAGGAATTGGCATAGATAAAGAGCCATCTGGATTTGCCGTCCATTTGATTTCTTTCAGAAATAGTTCCGAAACGTCCGATAGAGGCGTTTTATCTATGCCAAAAAAGAACCACGAGACCCATCACCCCCCTTATGGGACTTTCAACACAGCGAGAAGGTAACAGGATGACTCTGAGAACATTTTTTTTTAAATCGTCGACAGTCATCCATTGGATGACTCTGTCGTCGAGTATTTTGAGTATTTTATTTGAGTATTTTAATAAAAACGCATAAAATACCAAATAAAATACAGGTGAAATTAAATAAAAATAATCGCTAAAAATAAAATAAAAAATACGGTTTTTTTTGTATTTTATTTGTATTTTATTTTATTTTATTTGACAAATACAGAACACTGCTTACAACTGCTGCCCTTCTAATGGTCTTAATGTCCGTATATTTCTGATCCAAAGGTAAAGAGTATATGTATATTAACAAAAGACCGTACCTAGAGCTGAACACTGGACCACGATATAATAGGAAAGGTACACTCTCGCGCTATCCCAGTCTGTTGGAAGGAACGGCGGGTGTTCAGTAAAGGGTCCCAAGATTCCCCACCAGGTTCGCTAGTATCGGAGGCCGATCGCCTCTCGGGGGTATAGTAAAAATAGGGGTTTTTCGTTCATAAAATAGAAAATTACGCATCAATGTGTCCAGAAATTGAATGAAATGAAACTTTATTTAATTTCCTATCCTAAGATATCAAATTCATCTTGTTTAGGCAATTTTTTCATTGTTAAATTTATGATTGAAAATCGCAATTTTTCGAAAATTGCGCCTTTCGCAACGTTGCCTTTTTGACAATATCACGTTTGCATTCTCTCTACCAGTGATAAAAAATCTTGTAAAAGAACACACTGCATAATTAACCATATTAAACCTCAGCCGGAAATTTAAAACACGTTTTACCACAAAGTCACAGATTTTCGAGAAGAAAACTGTGAAATTGAGAAATAGGCAATGTTGCGAAAGGCGCAATTTTCGAAAAATAGCGATTTTCAATCATAAATTTAACAATGAAAAAATTGCCTAAACAAGATGAATTTGGTATCTTAGGATAGGAAATTAAATAAAGTTTTATTTCATTCAATTTCTGGACACATTGATCGGTAATTTTCTATTTTATGAACGAAAAACCCCAATTTTTACTATACCCCCGAGAGGCGATCGGCCTCCGATACTAGCGAACCTGGCGGGGAATCCTGGGACCCTTTACTGAACACCCGCCGGTCTTGGGGATAGCCGAGAGTGTACCTTTCCTATTATATCGTGACTGGACCTTCATGATAACTCGCTAGCTCGCTAACCACTACGCTATCTAGTTCAAATTACACTGAAGAAATTATATAGCAAAATTATATTAAACGGACTTTAACTTTTTTCCTTCAGTTTCAGTAAATTATACATCTTTTAAAAATCCTGATAGTGACAAATTTTAAACTCTTTTTTTCACCAATTAAATACTCCTTTTTGGCCGTAAATTTTTTTTTTGATCGTTAAAAACCCCAGTTTGAAACTCAAAAATTAGACCACCAAAAGCCGTCTTTTATCAGGCCTATTCGGACGGATTATTACGTCGTACCAAGATTACATAAAGAGTTCTTATACCCGCTTTATATTGATGTACTAAGACCGATATAATCGCCAACAAAAATCGATTGATATCAAGCAATAAATGGATTTATTTGTAAAATCGTGTTGTCATCTTGTATAGATAACTTAAAGTCGTCTAAATTTGATCTCGTCTAGGAGGTCTTGGAATGACGGGTAAAAGCCTTGTTCAAGACAAAATTTTCTATTTGAGGTAGAAGACAAAATTTTCAAACGTTCGAAAACTGAACGTTTTGAACTTATGATATCGGAAAACTGAAGGTTATGTAACCTTCACTTTTCGAAACCCTTTTTAACAGTGGGCTCAAATCCCCTCTCATCCAATATGAAAATCCTAATTCCAGATGAAGTTTTTGTCCCGTTGTTGGGTAGAAAGGGGTGTGTCACCCTTTTGACTATATTTTCGAAGGTTAAATATTTACGAAAAATTAAAGTTTCGTTGTCGAAAAACGAAACGTGCAACAAAATCATTTTTCAAAGATTTTTAACCTTCAAACTGGGATGTTGACTTTTTGAACCACTTTGTTAACAGTGATATCCTTTCAAATGGTGATTTATTCTCATTTCACTGGCTGTCGAGCAATGACTTCCTAGAACTGATCGGCTTAAATAGCGTTAAGTCAACCCCTTCCAGTCTAGGTATTACAAACACAGAAGTTTCGCTGTCTACTCTCAGAACCAAAATCAGCAACAAGACTCAAAAGCTGTGGAAAAAAGAATGGTCCGAAAACACTAATAGAGGGGCCGTCACAAGGAGTTTCTTCCCCTCCCCAGCCGATGCATATCTGCTCAAGTGTGTTTACATCAACCACCAAATCACTCAGTTGTTGACAGGTCACTGTCAATTAAACCGCCATTTCTTAAAAATGAAGAAAATTCAGTCATCAGTGTGGGACTGTGGCACCGAAGAAGAATCCATCGAGCATTTTCTTTTCACGTGCTGCCTTTTCGCAGCGCAAAGGCAATCATTCAAAGAAGCTTGCCTGAAAAAACAAGGGAATATTCACACCCACTAGCAACAGTAGCAATGTCATCAGCCATCTGGAGAGCACTTCTGAATTTCATCAAGGAAACTCGGCGATTACATCACAAAAGAGAAGAGTGAAACCCATAGTAATAGCGCACATCTTTTTAACTTTATCTGTCTTCAAAAAGTTTTAATATATCAAACTATAACTTTCCGACTTATCCGCCTTGAAGCTAAGTAATACCCTCTAACTATCTTTCAATCCGTCTTCGTAAAAATTAAAGGGATGAAAATTAGTGCAAAAGCAAAACCCTGCTCCTATACATATCACATTTATTATATTTGCAAAACGTGTGTCTCCAATTTTATCTTTATACGTGATAACGTGCATGTAAAGTTTATGAGCGCAGACAACACTCAAGACTGAGTAGGCCTAGTAATAAAAAAAAATAAAATAAAAAATCTTGTCGCTTCCGGCTGCTCATCATTTTATAACGAAAGAACATTTCTTTTTATGACTATGCACTAGCTGTATTTATATAGCTATTATGTATTAGCTTATAATTATGTAATATATTATTCATTAATTCATTATATTGTCGAAACAGCAAAAGACTTGTATTATTATTGTTTATGCATTATACTCATTTATCTGAGATGTGGAGCAGCGCAGAAATTCAATTTGATCATTTGACTATATATGATGCATGCTGATGCACACAAAACTTCAAAGAGCCTCCAATAATAAGCCTATACAGCTCCATAATCATTTGATAATTGAATTATTCATTTCTCTTTTGATCCTGAAGACGACTTATTATTATTATAATGCTCCTTTATATGTCATCATATAAGAAAAGCATTTCGATATTGAAATTTCTATTATTATTATTACAAAGTATAATCGTCTATTGCAAATTTTTGAATATTATGAGCGTGCGCGTTTATTGACGGTCGACTCTCATCGTCAATCCGCGTATATATCAAAGGGAGGGCCGGGCGTGCGGGTGGTTCTCTTTTGTGAAAATGATTGGCATTTCCACGAATTTGGTTGCGTCTTCGTCGTCACGGTGAGTATATATATTTATTCAAAGCGAATAACATGTATAGCAGCAGCAGCAGTCAACCGTCAAAATAATCAACAACAAAACAGAAGAAGATATGCACAGAGAGATAACATTCAGCTGTATAATTTAGAAACAAAACAGCGCATTCACTGGCCATCAGCAAAAGCCAATGACACACAACAACAGGTCATCTTTATATACATTTGTATACATATCAAAGAGAATACACTTTTAAAAATACCACGCGCTTTTCGAGACCTCTTGTCCTCGGAAATACAATGGATATTATAGTATCCGAAAATCGAGACGTTTTTTACTATTTCGCAAATCGTGAGTTATAATCACTGATGATAATTTAGGGCTTTAAAGGAAATTAGAAAAAGTGTCAAGGCCGGGAATCGAGCCACCGAGCCCGAGGTTAACAGCATGCCGCTTTAACAACTACGCTACCAATTGAGACTATTACTAAAAATTATTAGAACAATTTCTCGGGGGGATTTTTACGGTCTTACAGTGCCTACCAATTTACGAGACCCAGTAACAGTTTTCGGTAAGATAAGCCTATCGAAAATCGTTATCTTTTTTTTTAACAGTGTAAGAGTAAAGAGACGCATACATCACATAGTTTCTCAACCATCATCATCATTATCAGCTATAATTGTTTTCCATCTATGGCCATATTATTACAGTATATATCCCTTAAAATATATTTTAAATATAGACTTAAATGTATAAGATACATTTTAAACCATTTTAAACAACAAATAAAGATTGCTGTCGGGGAATGATAATAATATTTTATAAATAAATTATTTTCAAATATAAAGGCAACCGCGAGACGCGAGAAACGATGAGTCGATATTCTAACTGATGATGATGATTATTTATAATATAATATGCCATAATATCTTATTATATTATATTAAAACGCTTGTCACTAGGCAACAGCAGCTAAAGCATTAAAAATAAAACCCCAGCAGTTGGTTGGTTGGTTGAAAGGCATTCATCCGTGTTTATTAGCTGCTGCGTGCTGCCCGGATAATAATAAATCTAAAGGCGTCGCTTATTTCTTCTATAGTAAATGTAATAACTTCAATTTAGTATGAAATATTTTATTTTTAATATATTATGATGCAATATATAATTGACGCAACTGGATCATTTAAATAATTTGATTGCTGCATTTTTTCATGGATTTTTAATGGACGGGTTTTTAATTGAATGATAACAGAAACGCAGTAATTCGTAAAAAGTTCTACTATACAAGCGGAGAGAACCATCTTAGTCTCAGTCATCTCATTAATAAGAACAAGCAGTCCTAGTAGCAGATTTTGAATGGCCACTTTTATATTATTATTATTATATATACCATATACTTGTAGAAGCGACTAAAAATAACAAAAAAGAATATTACGAAATATAAAGAGACTGGTAAACAGCTGCATCAATAGAGATGGAGAGAAACACACATCCCGGCAATTTGGGATGTGTGTAGCCTATTATATTACATTTAAATATTTACGATAATGACTATAGTATATTATATTTCAATTTTTATTATATTAAATTCTATTGTAAGTATATAATATAGTGCTGGTAAATATAATAAAGACTTCCTGATGCAGCAGCAGCTGATGGGATATATAATGCAGTTGATTTCATGCAGACCATTAGCTTCATCATTTATGGCTCACCGAGCATATAATATCGTCTGATCTGGGCAGCACACTGCCTATTATTATTATGTGATAGATAATATAATGACGACGAGTATATAACGATCGAAATCGATTGATTATTGGCTTCGTTAATATTATATGTCCCATCTATTTATACTGGCGCTGATGATGTATATAATGATGCTGGTGATAATGGTCTGTTAGCATCGCTGTAATTTATTTAGAATTTGTATTTAGCCCGATTTAGCTTGTATCATTTTCAGCCAATTACAGACTTAGTACCTTTTATCTATAACTGCATATAAAATTTTTTCTCATTATTTATTGAACAAAAACCAAAAGAAATATTGGATTAAAAATTTCAAATTTACTCAAAATTTTAATTCAATTCAAAATTAATTAATAAATTTATACATAAAAAATATATATTATATATATTTATATTTAAAAAATTTTATTTAATTTTTTTTTTTAATTTTTATTTAATTTTTTTTTTATTTTTATTTAAATAAATTACATGAAATTAATTTGTTTTTCTAATTCACGAGAAATATTGCTGTCAAATAACCATAGTCAAGTCAAGTGTAATAATTCTATCAAAATGATAGATAATTAACATTTATTTCATTGTTAAAATTGTTAAAAACAGCGATCGTATAATGAGTCGATATCAATCCAGCACATCAATAAGCAATAAAGGAGCAGCCCATTTTAAATTATAAATTGTCCCAAATAACCGACAATGATGTAAAGATAAAACATATCAGCAATAAGAGACACACAAATGGAAACTTTTTCTCGGCATCTCCCTGCATTAATATTGCAATAATTATTATAAATTATAAATAATAGATACCATAATAATAAATAATGTTTATTTATGATATATAAATAACTCTATAAATGTGATATTTAAAAAAAGGATTTTTGGGAGACAGGAGTTGTGTGCTGTGTTTATATATATCGATAATCGATAATGCCAGAAACCACGGCAGTTATTCTCAATAAAATGCACAGTACACGCACCCTCGATATCACATCATTTATAACATACAGCACTTAAAATAATAGCCTATATTGACGTAACTTTGTGTTACACACAACTATATATAGGTCTATAGTAATGTCACACATTTTATGTATTTTTAAAAATAGCATCCTGTGAAAATTTTATATTTTCAATAATTTTATCCGCGTTTTTAAAATGTTAAATAATATTTAAGTGCATTGTATGAACTATTGTATTAAAATATAGGATCAACCGTTATATAAGCTATACTGTCTTACACCCAGCGCGTATAATAATAAACTTTCGTTTACATTAGAGTTATATATTAGGTATTACAACATCCACTTTATAGCCACTATAATATACAACATCGAGAATATATTAAATCCATAAATTAAAACCCGGCCTATCAACACTATTATGAATTATTATTATATTATTAACGAAAAAATGAATTCATAATATAAATATTTTAGTAAAATAAATAATATAAATAATAGACTGGCGATCCGCAAACCAGCAGCGCATCTTATTATATTTGCTGCCGCTATTTAGACAAAAACTTTGTCTTGTAAAGTATATCGTTACCATCATGACGTTCATTATATTCTATGTTCTATATAATTTTACTGCATGCTGAACTTTACATCAAGCAGGAGGAACCAAGAGAGCGCAGCCAAAAAACTTTTTTGACGACCAACTTTTTGCTCCGCGAAATCTTCGGCAGCATATCTTTAATATAATAATATACAACCATTTCGTTCCTTATGTTATATATTCCATCAATTATTGTTGCTGATGTGCGATATTTCTCTCAATATAGATAATAAATATAATATAATATATATATTATTATTAATATTGATATGCTGCTGGAGTGTTGCGTGTTCGATTCTAATACAGAACCAAACTTTTCCCATCACGGTCTATGTATATAATGCAATAAATATCGTGCCAGTGAATCACATCATTGGAATTGAATATATAGATATAATATTGCTACATTAATAAATGTTGCTGCTATTTTTTGTTTCGCTCTATGGTATATAATATTGCGAGAATTCCAGCACTGCTTTTTGTTTTTATTCGTTTTGTTTTCCATCGCATCCCAAGTTCCCAACGGTCATTATTTGCTTGGACTGTTATATCATATGAATTCTATCCATATATATAGTTATTCTATTATATATTGTAGCTAGTTCCTTTTTATTAAAAAAATATATAATGTATTAATATAATAATGTGATGTTGATTATATAATAAACAATTGGGCGTGGTGCTTGGTGCACATAAAGTAGAAAGAAAACAGCACGCGGGAGTATATAATAGTAACGACACAATAAGTTATTTCACAAGTTCATCTATATTATACAGCATGTAAATGGGATTATGTTTGTATAATAATAAAGGCGCAGCACAGTAGACATCGCAAGTTTTGGTCTACTATATCCTCATATTGTGTCTGTTTTTATATACTTTTTTTTATTGATGGATGGCATCATTGTATGAAGGTGTAGGGGAGAGTGGGGCAATTCTGGCCAAATTCTCAAACTTCAACTTTCGATCAAATTATCTCATGTAACAAATATGAAAACAGTTTTTTAAATGTAAGCATTCGACAACTGTTCGAATCTGTTGTTTTCTAAATTTAATTTGGTTTTAAAATGTTTTGTTACATTAATGTAAAAGTAAAATGTTTTTTCTCTCTGTGGGAAGACGACGCGGGGCAATTCCGACCACTTTCCTTTTTTTGCTTTTTCTTATGTAAAATAGAAATTTACAATAGAAATAGGTGTACAGCCGTTCAAACAAGAATTAAATTCCCTTTCGAATAATATTCTGAAAAATATAAAAACAGGGGTTTTATTTGTTTAAATTTGAAAAATTTACTTTTTTTGCTGTAGCTCCCACAATTTTGGGTATTTTTTAAAATACATTTTTTTTGGTGGCAAGCATCAAGTGATAATACACGTGTGGTTAAAAATTAATTAAAATAAAGCTATAAGAAAAGGATGAACGGTCCACTGGCCGGAATCACCCCTGGCTGGAATTAAGAATATAAGTAGATATATCCTGCATAATTTGAACACTATAATTTTATTTTGAAATTAAAAAAAAGTCATAAATATTTATCCAAAAATGTCAATTTTTAATAGAATTTAATAGAGTTTATAAAATATGTAATATTGAACGATGTACTCCTTAGATATTAAATATTTAAACTCGTTTTACATCTATACTATTTCTAAGAATAAAATACTATGTCGCTGATATTTTGATTATTATTAAATTCTCTACAATCATAAAGAATCGTTTTTTGTTGTATATATATAGATCGAAATTTGGGTCAATACCCATATACACAGAAACGACGCATATATGCTTGGCAAGTTGACGTGCGTGGGTTCTTTAACACGACCAGTCCATCAGGGGACGCAGTGCATCAGCACGCAACAAAGTCAATAATATAATACCCAGCAGACCGCGCGTGCAACAACATTTTATTATATTGCGTGACTCTTGTATTATCGTCTCTTTCTACGTTTAATATTGTGTACGTAGTACATATAAAAGTATTTACGTTTGAACTTATATATTCTTGCTGTAAATATGTTATTATGTATTAATACATAAATAAATTAAATTCCATCAAATATATTTTTTTTGTAATAGGTTTTATTTCTATAATTTTTTTATTTATTGATGCATAATGTTAAATTCGGATCGAGCACAATAAATAAATACATTTAAAAATATATGATGTAAGCTATTTTATCAAATCATCGCACAGCAGCACCGCTTTATATTATGTACGAAATACATAAATATTATTATATTTAAAAAATTTAAAAAATTTAAAATATTAAAAATATTATTAAATAAAATAATGATATTAAATTTGTTATTATATTTCAATAATAAAATCGTCAACCGTTGAATTGTTTTTTTTAAGTATATTTTAAATAACACAATGACGCCGTATTATATAAACATTGCCTTAATATGTTATGACACAACTCATCATGGAGACGATGATGCAACAGCAAGAGGAGATATAATTTTTTTTTTTAATCGACGACACAGTAGTCGACTTGATTTTGTGCAGCTGAGATGATGACGAAGAAAACCATGGATGGGTGGATTTAGAAGGATGCTGGGATGCTGCCATATCATAATAATAATAGGATGACGATGGATGAAGCGATGGACGCAGAATATAATAAATATAACCATTATAGACGGCATCGCCTTATATTATATTATTGGATTTGTCGCGTATTGTAATAAAGTAAATACATCTTTCAACACACTCCTGTACCGCATATTATCAGCTTTAATAATATCAGCAGGGCAACTAAATCTTATTACATTCTTTATCTCCTTTATATCAATCGACGATTTGATCTTGTGCTGATGAATTATTATAAATATATAAAATAGATTAGATTTACTTTGAAATATATAATGGAGTTCTTCAAGTTAGAAGAATATTATAGTAGGGGAGAGTGGGGCGAATGGCACTCTTTTTTTTTAAACGGCTGGCATTCCCGTATTATTTAACCGAATTACTTCGTTTTGGTCTCATAAAAAAGAGAAAAAATTAAACTTCCTGCTGTATTTTTTCCAAACTCATGCAACATTACAGGAAAAAGTTATTTAAGATTTAGAAAATAAAAAAAAGTGGGCAAATCGCCCCATGCGTGGGGCGGATTGCCCATACTAGTGGGGTATTTTGGCCCCTGCATTTCTTATGGAAAATAAACCTTCTAGCTATACCTATCAGTAAACTCAAATTTTTATGTAATATTGATAAATAAATGACTAGAAAGATATAAATACAATTAATATTGTCTTATTAATAGTTATTATGAAAAAAAAATAAAAACCAAAATTTTTTGAGTGGCTGTACCACTTTTAATAGGGCAAATTGCCCCTACGGTGCAACGCCATCTCGCCCCGAACAAGGGGGTCGATAAAAATCATGAAATATCTGTACTTTATATTTATATAATAATTATAAAAAAATAATGGTTAAGAAGCCAAGATAACATTAAATCTTTTTACAATTTTTTTTAAATTTTTAAATTGATTATTATAGTCAATAATTCTTTCGTAAATCGAGTACGGGCAACACGATTTTTCGATCGAAAATTTATTTTATTTTACATTCAAGAACTAGTTGACATATTTCGACAATTTTTTTTTTTAAAAGATGCGGCTTTTTACATTTTATGTCCTTGAATTTTTTCAATTTGCTAGTGCAATTGAGTAACACACAAAATCAATTTGTGCGTTTTGCCCCACAGCCATTTCGCCCCACTCTCCCCTATAGAAGATGTGCAGTGCGGACTTGTAAATATTTTCTAGGAAATAAATAGATATATTATAATATATTCATTGAAGTGCATCAGACACAGCACATCATCCCTTCTTAAATATATTAATGCAGCGAATCATGTCGATAAACCCCGTCTTTATAAGAGATTTTCTTATATAGCTCCTCCTAGCTGCTGTGTGCTGTCACACAGACGATTGCCTCTATTTTATATCTCTATTTATGCAAATTTGTGTATATAATACAAAGATGATGATCGATGCTGGACCTTCAAATATAGTGAATATAATGTACATAATAAAAAGAGAAATGTCATCAGAGATTTCCAGCTATTTAATGTCTTTATATTTATATATTACTTTATTAAAAATTTTCCTGCTGCTGCTGGCCGCAGCATATAGTTTATATTATACGTGGAATTCTGGTCACGATTTCTCAATATTATTGTATTTGTATACGTACAGCAGTATGTATACATTTATATATATAAGAGAGATATAGAAACTCTCTCAGCATCGTCATATCCCCAGCGCTTGTTTTTTGCGCTCCTATATGGAATATGGTGGATCCTGCAGCTCGCAACCTAGGCTACTATTATCCGCATCACGCAATGCATACCAAACAGTTTTTGGTCGATCTTCATTCTCACTCTCATCCGAAGCATCACTTGCTCTATATATGTATTGTATTATATTTATACATAGAAATCCCATCACGTATATAAGGGTCTATTATATACTCCCGCGTGTTACTGCATAGTTTGATACAAAGCAAAATAAGCATCTCTCTCAATAAAATGAGAAACAATATAGCCGAGATTTCTTATGTTAAATTCAATATACATACATCGATTTATATTTAATTTTTATAAAAAAATGTGATGAAACCGCTTAATCTTGAGCACAAGATGTATAATCATGGAAAAGTCCATCAATATCAGTCGTTCTATTATGTTATATATTGTTCAACTGCTGGCAGTACAGTACATCGTCAATCGTCAAGAGCAAAGCACTAACCTTTATTTATTTATATATATTAGATTTACGTCGTCTCTTTGCTGTATATTGTATATAAAAAAAGTTCTAGCTCTAAATACAACAGAGAGCAAGCTATATTCTTCGTATTCTTCAATTTTGTTGTTGTTGTTGATGGGATCGACCCACAATAACATCACAAATAACAGCAAACACAAAACACAGAGAGTATACAACACTTTGATATATAAAGACATCTATACTCCACTGACGATGAAAAGGTCTTACATATATATTTCTCGTCTTTTTCTTCTCTCTATATTGTTGTATTTAGGTCAAAAGACTGGAGATCTTTCGTGCTTGTGCACAACATCAAAAGAAAAATTCTATTCGATGATGGGATATACTTCTGTTATTCCCATTATCCTATACAACTGCTCTGTTTGGGCTTCAGCAATTAGAAAAAAAACGAGTTGTTGCTTCCCTTAAAGCTGCGCAACGTCCTTTTGCACTAGTCGTAGGTCGGCTGTTCCAGTCTACCTCTACGGATGCGGCTCTCGTCCTTGCAAACATAATCCCCTTACACCTGAGAGTAGTGGAAATAGTTACCAAGAGGTTAATCTCCACGTATGATAACCTCCTGCCTCCGTCCTCTCGACTTCGCGGGAGATATTCCAGATACAATTCTATCTTCCTGCAATCCAGCTGTCGACATCTTTCTGCGTCTTCATATTAGAGATAGATTGTTGAAATCAGAAATCTCCATTTTATGGAATCAAATTCGGTGTTCTGCCAGTCCCGTTTCATGCGTTCACTCAACACAAACCTTCACTCTAAATTTTTTAGGGGCTACGAAGGGGGTACTGTACTTAGACCCTTTTCTAGTAGTCTTTTGGGAAATCATACTAAGGTAGTACTAGTTCGTACGCTACTAAGTACTCGTACGACGCATACTAATCCTTTGTACTACACATACTAACTCTTTGGATATCTTCAGAGTCAAAATAGAAATATAAAGCGACACCTGTCAGGTTTAAACCATCAACCTTTCAATCCGCTGTCCGACTTGCTAACCACTAGACCAACTTGAAATTATATTTGTAAATTAAGAGTGTTCTACTCGTTGTTTTATTGTTTTGTTCCTGCTCATATTTTATAAATTGACAAAAAACAGGTATCGCGCCTTGGCGAATATACACCTTTGAAAAAAAATGGGATATATTTGAAATTTTTTTATATCATTTTGTATTTACAATAGCATTTATATTATAAATGATTATAAATGGCTACATCACCAGCAAATCTTATTCAATATATAGGGGAGACCGGGGCTAAATGGAACATTTTTTCATGTCTGCCGTACTTCTTAAAGATTTTTTTTTTGTATTATCAAGCAACATCTTGGCTACCCACTGATTTTTTTTTTTGTATGTTTTTGTTTAAAAATAAACGAGATATGAAAGAAAATATAACTAAGGTTTTTTTCAGCCGAACTCCACTCGATCGAAAAAAGACGGGGTGAAATGGAACAGACCCCGGGGTAAAATAGAACGCGATTTTTCTCAGCAATGGCTGAATATAATCTATTAAAAAAACTGTAGAAAAATAGGAAATTTCTTTATCTTCAAGAATATTACCATGTTTGCGTAAAACAAGTTAATTATTCTTGAGTAATTATAGTTTAAAGTGGGACTATTTTTTCTTCAATTTTTTTGACTGAATTCTGGCTTTTCTTACAAAACCACGCCTATTTTCATTAGTCAGTTGTTTTCGCCCCTCTCCCGCCACTTCTGTTCAAGAAAGAAGGGAGGGCAAAGATCTCAATGTGTCAAAATGGCGTCTGCTTCTTGTTGGGGAATTTCTGCATTTGCAGTTTATGAAACATTATTTCAATAATTGATAATTATTATCTGACAAACACAATAAAACCTAATATTACTTTCACTTAAAGTGGAAATTGCGTCTTTGAAAATGATTATTAAATCACTTTCCTCAAAGTTTGGTCTAAATAGAACCCTTTTTAGCCCCTCCCTAAGCTCCTCCTACTGACGCTACAAACTGTTCCATTTCACCCCCAAAAATTTGTTCCATTTCACCCCGCAAAAGGTTGTTTCATTAAAATAGCTTTTTCTCGGTGTACAAGTGAGCAATTTTTTTTTTAAAAACGCCATAAAATAGAAAAAAGAAAAATCTTTAAAATGGCTATCTTAATTTATTTTTAGTTGAAACACCCTGCTTTATAACTTAAAAAATAAAACAGTATTCTCAAACATTTTTTCCAGTGATTTTACTTTTTTTATGATAACTTGAAAACTATTTCAACTATCCTAATAAAATTTACCCCCATGAAAGAAAAACCGGTTTCCCATATACCATCAACGATTTGTATTTTTTAAACGAGTTTTTCATATCAAAACTCGACTGTTTCACTTCACCCCGTGTTCCATTTAGCCCCGGTCTCCCCTAATGCAATATATTATGCGAGGGGTTCGCAACTCAAAAGAATCTCGTACACTTGCCCGAGAATCGATTCTGGAATCCCAAATCAGAATCAAGAATCATTGAAAATGACGCCAGAATCAGAATCTTTCAAATCAAAATTATAGTATTTTCCAAATGTCGATATAAAATGTAACTGTACAGATTAAGTTCATGAAATTTTCTCTTCATTATTTAAATGAACTTTTTAAAAGTTTAATTCAAGACATTACAATTAAATTATTAAGCCAGTATCAACTGGTCATATGGTTTTAAAAATTGACGCCAGAATCTTTAAAATTGACGCCAGAATCTTTGATATTGACGCCAGAATCTTCAAAATTGACGCCAGAATCAGAAACCGATTCTGGCGTCTCGTACACCTGGCGGCCGAGTTGCGAACCCCTCGATATTATGCATCAACACTGTTAAAAATACCTCGCGGTTTTCGAGACGTCTAGTCTTCGGAAATCGGGAAACAAAAACCATAGTCTCCGAAAATCGAGACGTGGTTTACCGTCTCGCAAATCGTGGGTTATAATCACCGATAATTTATGGCTGTAGAAAAAGTGACTAGGCCGGGAATCGAACCACGGAACCTGAGGTTGACAGCCAGCCACGTTAACCACCACACCACTAATTCATACAGTAATGGGTGAAATGGAACAGACCCCGGGGTAAAATAGAACGCGATTTTTCTCAGCAATGGCTGAATATAATCTATTAAAAAAACTGTAGAAAAATAGGAAATTTCTTTATCTTCAAGAATATTACCATGTTTGCGTAAAACAAGTTAATTATTCTTGAGTAATTATAGTTTAAAGTGGGACTATTTTTTCTTCAATTTTTTTGACTGAATTCTGGCTTTTCTTACAAAACCACGCCTATTTTCATTAGTCAGTTGTTTTCGCCCCTCTCCCGCCACTTCTGTTCAAGAAAGAAGGGAGGGCAAAGATCTCAATGTGTCAAAATGGCGTCTGCTTCTTGTTGGGGAATTTCTGCATTTGCAGTTTATGAAACATTATTTCAATAATTGATAATTATTATCTGACAAACACAATAAAACCTAATATTACTTTCACTTAAAGTGGAAATTGCGTCTTTGAAAATGATTATTAAATCACTTTCCTCAAAGTTTGGTCTAAATAGAACCCTTTTTAGCCCCTCCCTAAGCTCCTCCTACTGACGCTACAAACTGTTCCATTTCACCCCCAAAAATTTGTTCCATTTCACCCCGCAAAAGGTTGTTTCATTAAAATAGCTTTTTCTCGGTGTACAAGTGAGCAATTTTTTTTTTAAAACGCCATAAAATAGAAAAAAGAAAAATCTTTAAAATGGCTATCTTAATTTATTTTTAGTTGAAACACCCTGCTTTATAACTTAAAAAATAAAACAGTATTCTCAAACATTTTTTCCAGTGATTTTACTTTTTTTATGATAACTTGAAAACTATTTCAACTATCCTAATAAAATTTACCCCCATGAAAGAAAAACCGGTTTCCCATATACCATCAACGATTTGTATTTTTTAAACGAGTTTTTCATATCAAAACTCGACTGTTTCACTTCACCCCGTGTTCCATTTAGCCCCGGTCTCCCCTAATGCAATATATTATGCGAGGGGTTCGCAACTCAAAAGAATCTCGTACACTTGCCCGAGAATCGATTCTGGAATCCCAAATCAGAATCAAGAATCATTGAAAATGACGCCAGAATCAGAATCTTTCAAATCAAAATTATAGTATTTTCCAAATGTCGATATAAAATGTAACTGTACAGATTAAGTTCATGAAATTTTCTCTTCATTATTTAAATGAACTTTTTAAAAGTTTAATTCAAGACATTACAATTAAATTATTAAGCCAGTATCAACTGGTCATATGGTTTTAAAAATTGACGCCAGAATCTTTAAAATTGACGCCAGAATCTTTGATATTGACGCCAGAATCTTCAAAATTGACGCCAGAATCAGAAACCGATTCTGGCGTCTCGTACACCTGGCGGCCGAGTTGCGAACCCCTCGATATTATGCATCAACACTGTTAAAAATACCTCGCGGTTTTCGAGACGTCTAGTCTTCGGAAATCGGGAAACAAAAACCATAGTCTCCGAAAATCGAGACGTGGTTTACCGTCTCGCAAATCGTGGGTTATAATCACCGATAATTTATGGCTGTAGAAAAAGTGACTAGGCCGGGAATCGAACCACGGAACCTGAGGTTGACAGCCAGCCACGTTAACCACCACACCACTAATTCATACAGTAATACTACAAACAATTTGAACACTTTTTTTTAAAGGGTTTTTTACGGTCTTACAGTGACTACCAATTTACGAGACCTAGTAACAGTTTTCGGTAACATAAAATTACCGAAAATCGCGACCTTTTTTAACAGTGAATTTCAAATGTATATAATAACATTCAGTAGCTTGAAATGTAAATGCACAATAGGATTTAATAAGATTTGCAATATTCCCTTTTCTTTACATATCTAATAAATCTTCGATAGTAGCAGCCGTTGCTGCTTATATAATACTACCAGAAAAATATAATATATTGATGTAGCTACAATGCTACATGTACATCAATATGTAAAGTTTATGCATTTACAGAAAGTTATAGACAAGGATGACAAAAAAAAAGAAATTTGATTTTGAATGTATAAATCGTAGCATCAGAAAATATAATAAGAACATACAACTTGTATATGTATACGTAGGCTCAGAAAAAAGAAGAGAAAGAATCAAAAAGTTCTCTATATAAATCTATTGCATATTTTTTTTCTTTTAAAAAAGAAAAGTTATTCGACTCCAGCTGTTGGGGATTTGCCTATATTTTAAATATTTATATAAAGTCCTGCTGCTACTGCTGCTGCGCATTTGATATATTACAAATCCTAGTTCTATATTATAAATCAAGTGATGGATATATATATCTGCTGCTGCTTGCGCTATATGCGACAGTCAATATATCTATTGGTACCGTAGTATCAGCACAACTATAAATATACACATCAAATATATTATAAAATATTGTTAATGGAGAGCAGTTCAAATATGTTGTATCGACCAACCAATACACAATTTGTTTCTATTGTATGCTGCTTTTTGTATAATTATACATACAATCTGTTTGATATGGATTGAACTTTGATATTTTTCAATTTCAATGTATATATACTAGCAGCAACTCGAATAATGATAGAGGCATTAAATTAAATTGATGCTGACACGCATCATGGAAGATTCATTTGTATTAAGAGACTAATAATATACAAAACCCAGTTTACACACATGAGTACGTTTCCATGTTATTGAGCATTTTAATTATGTTGACTCGTCCCTGATGCGCTCTGTGTTGTTGTCTCGGCTTATGTTACATATATGAGATTTTTAATCAAAGTCATCAGGATATCTGCATATATTACAGCAGCATCTGCTGAGGGTTTTCATTAATATTTATTTAAGTTAAAGAACAGCAGCTTTATATATCAACATATCAGAATAAAGTAAACCAGGTGATGTATAACCGATATTTAATTACATCTAGACATAATAAATAATTCTATATATATATATGTATATTTAATAGAAGCGCTGCTGCTGCTGTTATTGTGGTTGGCTGATTACAAAAGGTCAGCAATCTCGTCGTCTCCCTTTTTCTCTCTCTCTCTCTATTATTGCCCTTATTTTGATTGTAAATTTATTGTAAATGAATTGGCGGCAGCAATTGATGTGCTGCTGCGGTTATATTAAATAATATAAAATCAGTTCTGCTGCTGCTGCAACAAAAATCCTTCCGCTCGTACGACCTTATATAACTATTATATTACGGGCTGACGAGGATGATAGTGAACACTATTCTCACTTCACGCATCAGCAAGTAAAACTATAAGAAAAAGGAATTTACCAACAACGTGCCAGTTGATTCAAGAGGCTCAAAAATAAGTGTCTTTATAACGTGCTGTTTCTCATATATTATAATATTTAATCTAAAATTATATGGATATAAAAAGAAGCGATATGAGAAAGAATTTATAATAGAAAATATAATAATTTTTTTTTTTTTTTTTTGTTATTAGTTCCCGCCCAGCGCACGCTGGGAAATTCTACAGGGAATCACATAATAAAAATAAATTTAATAATGTAATCAATTGACCTATAAGAGAACCACCGCCATAGTACGAACACTGCGATGCGAGGATCGTATGACATTTTATAGTTATTTGCGCCCTTCGATTCAAATAGATTATAAGCCGCAATATAAATCCAAGAATAAATCGATAGTATAATAAATACATAGGATATACCTTTTCTGCGTTAGAGTATTACTATATATAAAATTGTCGAATAAATATATAGTAGGACAGACATATATAACAAGTTATTCTATACTCGTTCGATATAGAAAGATATACTATCCCTGCTGTATAAAATAGATTGCGTGATGCGCTGCACCATATGCTCTTCTCCCATATATAATATAATACAATCATCTAAAGAGCTATATAATAGACTCTCACCGTATATATATTAGTCTTCTTCTATAGCCTACTGTCTCCATTTATTTCAGCATTGGGCGATTGGATTACACGATACTCTTATATATATATAAGCCTATTATATAAATTAAACGCAGTTGAGCACCAGATGCTCATCAGCCGTTTTTTATATATGTTAAAAAAAAGCGGCAAAATATTTCATTTGAAAATGTTATATAGATCGACGTCGCGCAAAGTATTAGCCTATACGGTGATATTATACAGCACAGAATAAAAATAGACACATCAAAGTCTTTCTTCTTTTAGTATAAAATAAATTTCTATAAAATTGAAACGGAAAAGAAATGAACGCCGACAGCACAGATGCGAAATAACAAACGATGCGCAAAAAAACATCAAAACGATGAGACGAAGAAAAAGAAGAATATATAAAACAACACACACTGCACACGGCGAATTGAATCGTCAGTATAAATAACTGTAGGCTATATATATACATACAAGGGACTCTATATAATAAAATGATGAAAAGATATAAATAAAAAGAGCAGAGATAGAAATAAAACAAACAAAACAATATCGACATTTAGATATATATATAGTCATCTCTTTCATCTCCCACATGTTACAATTTAGGCATCAGCGTAGAATATTAGACAATAGGCCAAATAACAAGAGTTTTCTTTTAAATATATAGAAATGTAGCCTATAGCTGATGGTCGTTATTTTTATAAATAATAAATAATATAGCTCTGCTGATGATGATTTAGCCTACAGCAGAGATTGATGATTACACATATAATAAGCTGTTGATTGTGATGTGCCACAATATTTCTATTTGTATATTTATTGTTCATTGTTGGCTATAATAGATTATTCTACTTTTAAATATATAAATTTCCATTTCAACTATTAAATTCATCCGCATAATAATAATAGCAGCCAACCAGCCATATAAAAATATAATGCATTTTTAAAAATAAATATAATCTATTTAATAGTATTAGATTTTTCTCTATAATAATAAAGTCTGGCTTATTCGTTTGATATCGTTCAGCATCAGGCAGAAGCTCTTGTGATATATTAGACGTATTATAAAGTCGTGTAAAAATCTGGTTTTATATATTTTCCATAATATAAATGTCGTCCTATTTTTTTTTTTTTTTTTTTTTTTTTTTGTATAATGTCGTCCTATCAGCAGGAGCTAGTTCATCTTTTGACTTTTTCCCATTTTAAAAAGGATATACTATAAGAGCTATATAGAGGAGAAGCCCCGCCAAATAAAATAAGCCAGAGCAGCACGCCAGAATAGAATCAATTGAGAAATATATAAAAAGAAAGACGCTGGAAATATATCTCTCTCTATTCAACTCCAAAAGCCCGAGATCGACGATCATTAGCGATGGGCGTCTTTATTAAACAGCAGCCAATATCATTTATAGTATTTTTTATCTATAAAATGGACCATTTTATTTATAGGAAATGTATAGATCTATATCCGCGTTTAAATACAATTTTTAAAATTTCAATTGATGAACAATGAGAAATTTATAAGGATTTATCTCTATATATCTATCAATTCAAGTGTTCTATATACTTTTTTTTTCTCTCCCTTCAATTTTATTTGTATAGCTCGAGGGGTTTCTTCGCCTCTCTTGGGAGAATTGTTGATTGAAAAGAGGATTTTCTTTTCTCTTTTAAATACTCTCAGCTCTTTTGAAAAGCTATATAAGAGCAATTCAATGTACAAAGTATCATTATAACTGCTCAATAAAATATTTTGAAAAATACTAAAACTATTTTTCAAAATAAATTCCCTCCTCCAACCAAATGAATGAATTGAAATGTCTTACCTGACTGAAGTCCAGTTCTAATAATTGGGTAGACTCTATCCAGTGATGATTTTAGTATTATAAACTGAATATAATTAAAAACCAGTTGACAGAAGCAGAAAGTTCTTTATATAGAGTTAAATTCACTTGTATAGTCGGTTATAATGAGACGTCCAATGTTTTTCGTGGAATAATTCAAGAGCTCGTCAAACACTCGTCCTACTCCAAGTCGTGCTGCTGCCCTACAGAGCGTTCCCTTTGTAAAAAATGTTGTGATAAGAGAGTACAAATATATCACGTCGTTGTTTATATAGCTGCGCAGGCGCATCACAATATTATTATATGCATCCAATATTTGATGATTCAATTCTTTTTAAAAATCGTCGCGATTTATACAAAAAACAAAATCAGTTCAACAGGTTAATTTTAAAGGAATTCCCATCAAATTTTATATAAATCGATAAATGAAATTGCGCTAGAATATTATAGAGCTGGAAAATATATATGTGACGGGACGGTTATATATATGTAGTTTCTTCTGCAATCAGCTGGACGATGAAAGACCAGCGCAGAGCAATTTCCGTTTGACTTTGATTTAACACAACGCCGGGGGCCCGGGTCCGTGTTACAGCACATCCTCCTGTGCGCTATCTCGTGTGTTGAGTACACAGTTATTACACACAGGAAATGTATTGAACCGGTCATAATAAACTAACAGTATAGAAAACCAATTTTTTTTTTTTAAATTTTCTGATTGGACACGATGAACAGTCAACATCGATTGAATGCGCAATGAAAAATATATAAACAAATTCAATTGTGTATAAGATAAGAGGGAGCTATGATATATTTATGTGTATTATGTGTGCTTGCACAGTGACGGAGCTGATGATGATGAGCTGTCCGACCGACGCGCTGATTTGATGAGGAGCTCAGCAGAGCATCAAACTGAGATGGAGCGTGTTGTAATTATAAATGTCTTGTATGTGTCGTCGCCAGTCATATTTCCCAGCTGCTAATTGATCCCCAAGCGACGACAGAGCTTTAAGAAGAAGACAAGACGCCCGCGTATTATATCCACACATTTTAGAGATTATAGAACTTGCGTAAAGAGGACTGTCGAACGCTGCTGATGGCGCTTTAGAAAACAATTTACATCATCAACCAACAGCTGATAAAGACAGAATATATCTAGAGTAGAGATAAATTTCATTGTCATCTTCCTTATATATTTTCTTTTTTTGAAATCTGAGACGATATTATTGATCCAACAAAACACTGTGCAGTTTTAGAGTCTTATAAAAACAAGGTCAAAAGACTGTTATCGATCAAACGGATGACTATTGAAAAAAAAGTTCTTTATTTTGTTTTATTTTGTTTTCAAATAATATTTCATTGGAGAGAAAACGAAATAAGAGAAAATATATATTTTAAATGTTTCAGCCTTCAGGCATTCGATTTGAATAGCAGACGGCATTTGTAGCAGACGAATTTTTTGTTTTTCTTTTTTTGGGTTATGAAGAAATCGAACACACACAAAACTTTCACCACCACTAGGAAAATTTAGCAATCCATAAAATCCGGGCTATCGTCCAACGAGATATTTTCTCTTCGAAAGACAACTCTCTTTTTTAAAATTCTACTGTGAGACTCTAAAACGAATGTTTCTCGTGACTAGGTCAACTTTTCTTTACCCCTGCGTCCAGTATGTGTGTTGCTCACTAGTCTTCTATTAAACACATAAAAGTGACGACACATTTACAGCTTTTCTTGTCACCACAAGTAAATAATAATGACCAGTGCAGGTGATTTTTATTTTGTTTTTCATCATTTCAAATTGTTTGTTTTGGTTGGATTTTGAAACAATCATTTGGTTTGCAGCTATGATTTCGGGCCATCATGGATGTTTGGTGGGCATTTCGAAACCCACAGTCTTCACAGGGGCCTCTGCCATGTTTCTACTTGTGTATCTCGCCCTTTGGAAGTACCACGACAGCAACAACCCCCTCTTGGCCAGCGCTTCCAGCTTACCCAGTGATGAAATGAGAAATGATTTACTTAACATGGTAGAACAGCCTGAACAATTCACATCTTGTGATCCTGCTGTAAGTGTGTGTCAAAAATTGAAATCATGTCGACAACTTTTGTCAACTTTTTATTGACATTCACAGATGAATGTCAGCCAATTTCAGAAAAACGATTCCACCCCTGTCATCTACTTTGTCACACCAACATATGCTCGGTCTGTCCAAATGGCAGAGCTGACCAGACTGGGACAGACATTGAGCAGTGTGCCATCTCTGCATTGGATTCTAGTTGAAGATGCTCCCAGGTGCAATCCAGCTGTTGGCCAACTTTTAAGAAGATTAGGTACACACATTTAACTAATAAAGGAGTTTATTTATTTGATGATCACTTTCTACATTAGCGATTCCATTCACACATTTGGCAAGTGCCATGCCATCTGCCTATAAGAAGCTCAAAATTCCGCCAAGAGGAGTCTCCAATCGCAGAGCTGCCTTACAGTGGATTCGTAGCAACATCAAACAGGGTTAAATACTTCAATAAATCATTCGGATGAATTTATTTTTTGTAATCAAATATTTATTTTTAAAGGTGTTTTGTATTTTGGTGACGATGACAACTCGTACGACCTTCGATTATTTGACGAAATCAGAGACACCCGAAATATTTCCATGTTTCCAGTTGGATTGGTGGGAGAGTACGCCGTTAGCGCTCCAGTCGTTCACGATGTAAAAACTTTCTCTTGTCTCTTCTTTTTCTTTAATTAATTAATTACCTTCTTTTGATGATGATGATTTATAATTATTGATGTATAGGGGAAAGTGGTTGGATTTTATGATTCGTGGCCAGCCGGACGTCGTTTCGCTGTTGACATGGCCGGTTTTGCGGTCAACATCAAATTGCTTCACCAATTTCCCAATGCCACCTTCATTTATAAAGCCGGTTTCGAGGAGGATAGTTTTTTACAAGAAATAGTCACAGACGCTGATTTCATCGAAGCTAAAGCAGCCAACTGTACGCAGGTAATATATCACATTTTTTTTTTTACAAATTCTTAAAAAGAAAAAAGTTTTTGATTTGTTTAATTTTGTTTCAACAGATTTTAGTCTGGCACACTCGTACTGTCCAAGTGCCTATGGCCATGTTACAGCCACCTACCCTCAGAATAGCTGATACTTCCATTTCGGGATTACTTCACTCTTTGGACGAATATAAATTAGCTTCTTTTTCGACTTCAAGAGGTATATACAATTCATTGAATTGATTTGTTTATTTTTTTTTTTAATTTTTCATTGATTTGACAGGCAAACCCAGTTCCGTGCATTATCTGACAGATGTCTAATGATATTATTCAAATTCTAGTGGGGAAGGATAGAAAAAATGTGTTTTTCGCTTCGGCGGAATTCAATCAAGTCAAAATGAAAAACGAAGAAATTTCTGTGTTTAACTCAGTGCCATGGGAAGAAGATGGTCGACATCGGTTGAATTGATGAGCATTTTCAACGTCAAGTGCAAACGTTTTTTTTTTATCAAAATGCGGTAGCTACAGAAAATAAGGAAATTTCGTTGTATCGCGTCTAACGTCAAGTGCTGGTAGTTTCATTTTTCTTTAAGAATAAGGTAAACGAATTACCGCGTGCCCTTTATATACTCATTTATGGATTCCACCTGTGATAGTTTAAAAAAAAAAATAAGGAAAAACAACCTAATAATAATAATCATTCATTCTTCTATAATTGCAATTTGATCTTCCTGTTTTTGGCGTAGTCGTCGAGTGAACATAAAACGTGGCATCTTTTTTCTCTTTTTAAAAATCAAACCAAACTGCTTATCCAGATAAGATATGGAATTTAAAATACAATGATATTGATGATTTCACTTTTCATTTGAATTATTTTTGAATTACAAAAAAATAATATTAAGGTTTCCATCAATTTTTAAAATAACGTTTGAATGTAATTATTAGCTACTGTACATTTTTCTTTATTTTTTTAAAAAAGATAATCACAACATTGAATTAGGTACGAAATGATGGAGCAATATTTCAGCAGCTTCGCCGGCAGTCATGTAACCTTGTTCAACGTTGGATTCCATTCGGCGGATATTGTCCTTGATCCTCGGATCTTCACGAAACACCTAAAATAAAAGTTAATTAAATTAAGAATCAATGAATTTAAGGAACCAACAAATCAGAATTACCTGCATGATGTGTTGAGTGATGTAGTTCCACATCCAAACGCGTTGCTGTTTGCGACGCGTTTCAACTAGTTCGCCCGTTCTCAGCATCGTCTCATGAAATTCTTGCATGACGGACCACAATTCGGGCAATCCTTCCTTGGTGAGCGAAGAGACTTTCATCACCTAACAATTAAAAACCAGAAATGACATTTGAGTTTTTTTAAAAAAAGATTTGCTGAGAAATGTTTTTCGAATACTTTGGGTCGCCAATTTGGCGAGATGGGACGCATGAATTTCAGCGACGAAGTGTATTCGTATTGCATTCTCATTGCGGCTTCCATCAAATCGCCATCGGCTTTGTTTACAACGACCAGATGACTGTGCTCCATGATGCCACGCTTCAATCCCTTTTGAAGAATTCAAGAGAAAGTTGGGGGTTTTTGGTTAATATAAATAATACGAGAAAATGAGAAAATGTGTGGACTGTTTTGTTACTTGAAGTTCGTCTCCTCCAGCTGGAGGAATGAGAACAACAAACATGTCAACCATATCGGCTACGGCGTATTCAGACTGTCCAACACCTAAAAAAATGGACTCATTTAGAGGACAAGTTGTTGTGTACAATAGAAGATAAGGAAAAGCTTACCAACCGTTTCAATGAAAACCGTCTTGTAACCGGCGGTTTCACACATGATTATAGCCTCATTTGTGGAACGAGTTACACCGCCCAAATGTCCGCTGGTCGGTGATGGACGAATAAAGGCGTTCATGTCTCGTGAAAGTTCCTGCATTCTGGTTTTGTCACCCATCAATGATCCTTAAAAGAGGAAAATGAATAGGTAATAGTTTATCATCTGTTTAAGTAAATGGACACAAAGCAACAAGAAGTGTATACCTCCATTTGTGGTTGAGGATGGGTCAACTGCCAAAACGGCAATCTTTTCACCCCTAGTTGTAAGAAACTTTCCCATGTTTTCCAGGAAGGTTGATTTTCCGGCACCTGGTGGCCCTGATAACCCTTGAGTTTAACACAAAATGAACATCCAATCATCTTTCTCATCCTGAAGTTTGAACCACAATTCTAGTACCGATTCGAAAACTGTAGGAATTGTCTTTTTCTTGACATTGTTTGCAGTGTTGTAGAGCTTTCTTCAACAGGGATCTTGCCTGTAAGCGTTTTCTTGGATGAGTTGACTCTGTCAAAGTGATTGATTGAGCCAAACAAGCTCTGTTCGATGAGAGTAAACCATTGTAAAGCGTATCGACAACATTTTCTTCTCGACTGTCAAGTTCTTGCGTTGCTTGAACGATTTGAAATGATTTCGACAAAGTGTAGATACTCGCTCCTGACGATCTACCCCGTAATACATACTGTCTATTCAGAAATCGCGTCTCAAGAAACGGCAATCTCATCATTTTCACGATCTTTTAATTTTTATAATGTAGATTTGAAAAACTAAAGTCAAAGAGCGAAAAGTAAACAAGAATACAAGATGTAAAAGGAGCAGACGACTTGCAGTCGTAAACAACAAAGTGGCGCATCTAGCGGTAAGATTTTCTAAATCGACAGTACATTTTTACCGCTAGATGCGCCACCATCGTGACGTGGGACATGTCAATGCATTGCCTTTTGGTTTCCTTTCTTCTTCGTGCCATCAGCGCCATCAGCTACACAAACATAGGTAGCTTATGAACTTTTTTGCTTATTGCTTTATCATTTTAACATTTTTATTAACATTTTGTGTTGTGTGTGGCTGTGTGCCACAGTTGGTGAGCTTCAGTCTTCGACTTAAGTCTTCAGACCTTGATCCTGACTAAATCAAATCATCAGGCATCTCACAAATGTCAAAGTTTTCATCATGTGGGAACCGGCGCCCACGAACTCAAAATTCCCAACCTTCTCGACAAACTAGAGCCAAGTTTGAGGAGTCACAGTGGTTTACACTGAGTAGTGATGAAGATGAATCTTTTCAGGAAACTAAAAAACTGAAACATGACAATACTCACAAACCCTCTGAAAATTCATACGGTAATCCTTCAATTCTGATTTATAAAAACTACCAAAATCTATTTTCCTTTTAATTCTTTGTTGTATAGATGAGGCTTCAAATGCTAGCTTGGTGAATTCACCTCTTTATGCAGAAGAGAAGAGCTGGCCTACATGTGAGATGCTCCGATGGAAAGAAGGTGGATTGAAAGGACCTTTCTTTGCTGTAAACTGTCGGTCCGTTCGTATAGGGTCTTATAGATTTACTCCTGTCGGACGAGTGTTATTCTCTTCTGAAGGAATTATGCTACAAGCTCCAGTCTTTCACACCTTCAATCAGCCATCAGGAAATAGTGGTACATGGATCAATGTAGTCATCCCAGCTCAGCAACTATTGCAAGTAGATGCTAATTTCTACCGACAGCTTCCAGTCATCTTCTTAGATGCTACGCCAAACATTTGTCACAGTGTTTGCAAAGAATTAGGTTTACTTAAAAGTGCTGGTCCATATTGGGATTATCTTAGTGATGAAGAAAGTAAAAAACACTTGACACTGTGGCCATCCAATTTGGATGATTCAGCGAAGAATGCAATTAAACGGGCATTCGTTCCTAAAGGTGTATTTCGTGAAATTACTCATATCGAGGCCAACAGACGCTTGGTTATTTCCTTACCTCGAGAAGTTCGTGATGCAATTGCTAAACTAACCACTTTTCACACTGACTCTTCCAAGGATTCTTCAAAGCAATCGGGAAAACTACCGACGACATCATATTGGTGCCATATGAAGGGTACACTAAAAGAAATTGATTTCGAATGGAAGATTGATCGGCTTGCGTTTTTTAATGATGTCGGATTATGGGAACCATTGACATCGACCGAGTTCGGTCAGCACAAATTTAGGCTGAGTCTCGTCGTTGATGGCTCAAATCTTCAAATCAAATTACTTTGCTCAACTTCTTTTGTAAATCCAAGACGAGTTGAGGTCGCCATTTTGAATGACAATGGCAAAAAAAATTTCCAAAACACAGTCGGTATTGCGGCAGTGGAAAGATTTCCTGTCAAAGTATTTGAGATTAGCAAAAACGCCTTTCTGGAGTCGGGGAATTTTGTGTGTGGAGAGATTACTATTTACTGCAAAATCAGTACTTTCATCAGAGAGGAACTAACGGGAGAATCTACAGCCACGAATAGCTATCTATGCAAGACTCCGACTGGCGACCACTCTGAGGATCTTCAAAAACGAGAAGAACTGTTTGCAACCATGGATTTAAGTGATGTCGTTTTTAACGTCTGCGGTCGCCAATTTACAGCCCACAAGATCATTTTGGCCATGAAAAGTCCGGTTTTTAAAGCCATGTTCCATCACTCTTCCAACAAAGAGGTGCTATCGGGCCAGGTGAAAGTGGAGGACATTGAACCCGACGTCTTTCAAGAAATTCTTCTCTTCATTTACACCGGCAGGACGCAATTGACAGCCATGAACAAAATGGCACCGGGAATTTTGGCCGCTGCTGACAAATATCTGCTACAAGACTTGAAGACTCGTTGTGAAACTCATTTGATTCGTCAAATGTCAGCTGAGAATTGCTTGGAACTGCTGTCCCTCACCACCCATCATCCAGCGGAGCATCTGAAGAAATATGCAATCGAGTACTTACGTCGTTTTCCGGGTAAGATCCACGTTGAAAAATAAACAAATTAAGCTTATTATTATATTTTAGTAAACAACACTGATTATTGTTTTGATTTTACTATGAATTCGTCGTTTTTTGTTGTTGACGTGATCACCATCCTAGATAACGTCATGAAAACGGACAACTGGAAAAAGATGAAGGAAGAAAATCCATCCGCGTTATTCGAATTGCTGGAAATTGCATTCGGCAGCACCTCGACAGCCGTCTAGAAAGATCAAATTGTTCATTCTAAAATTGTTGTCATGCTTCTTCTTTTATGTGTTGATAATTGATAACACTAAATAATGTCTTTGAGATTCAGCTTCATTTGAAATGTATTCTTATTGTAATGGTCAAATCTAGAAATGTTAAAATCGGGATTTATGTTCATTTCCAAATACAAACTCAGTTAAAATCCTGATAGCTCTTTTATTTAATGCAATGTATTCTAGTTTATGTATACGCCGTTCGTTGCAGTTTAGCTGAGTCGTCATTTAACCAATCAGCCTCAATCAGCTCACGATAAGAAAGGGCTACACTCGGAATTATATTGTTACGAATCAACAGTTAATAATAAATATTAGATTGTTAAAAATGTGTCGAAAGACATGATCAAATAACTCGTACAGATTATACCTTACTCCACCTTTTTCCTCACTCCAGATTTTTCCTCCTACTCTTTTCCTCGTTGAAAATTTAAAAAAATAATATGAAGAATTTTTAAAAAATATGTTATATGTAAATAAAACCGTTTGTCGATATTTTTAAGTTTTAAACCTTTACTCGTTGAAAGTATAAAAAATAAAATGAAAGAGAAATATGAAGATTTTTTTTTTTTTTTTTTAAATGAGAATATTTTCTGTGATAACGTTAATTAGTTTATTTACTCGCCGCTAGTGGCGCTCATTCGCCTTATCAAACCGGAAACGAAATTCAAAATCCTTAATAAATGAGAGAAAATAATAAGTAATTCGGTAATTCAACGAAATTCAACTTGAAATCTTTTGAACAATATTCAAAAAAACTTAAACTATTGAGGTAAACTCAGTATGAAACGTTTTGAAGCGAATGTAAAATAAAAAATGAGAGAAAACGGCTCATCTTGCCAGTTGGACTTTGCCTTGGAAAGTCTATAAATATGCCACACCGACGACGAATAGACAATCGATTTGATCGTTAGAATTTGTTTTCGACGAGAAATTCAACCCGATTTGACGAAAATGGCAATTTGGATTTTCTATATTGTTTTTTGTGTCCTTGTTTGGTCACTTTGGATCAAGAAACTTCTCACCAGTAGGAATACTGATACCCAAACCCAGCGTTTCGCTGTGGAATACCAACAAATAATCTCCCATCCGGAAGTATGTACAACCGGATCCCGAATTCAGCGACCCGTCGTTGAAACCCGAATCTATACCGAAAACCGTTTCATTCAAAAAGTAGATGAGCGAAATGAAGCAGTTATGAAAAATCACGCACTTTCCTCTGAGTTGAAACAACTTGAAGATCAACTAGTTGCCTCGAATCTTAAGCTGCAACAGTTACAAAATGTGCACGACGAGTTCGTCCTACAACACGAAATCCGACTCGAATCCAACCAACGTGTCATTTGTCAACTGGAAGAAAAATGTCTTCGTTTGGAGTACAACGATTCAGGACTGAGAAGGAAAATTGAGGAGAAAGATCGTCTTTTGGCGTCTAAAGAAAAGGATTTTGCTGATCAAATTGCTCGCCAAAAGAAAGTCAACAATAATTTGTTAACGCAATTGATCGGTATGCTGGATAACTTGGGAGAAGAAACAGTTCAACAGTTGGCTGAAGCCAAAAGAAGAACAGAAACTCGCGACGTCGGGTGTGGCAGTAACGAACCTATTCAGCCGCAAATTTCTAAACTGGAACAGCCTCAAATCGACGACGATTTACAAACGACAGTACCAGTGATTCCCGATGAAATGGCAATACCCGACGAGCCAGAAAATGTTTCATCGTCACTGCCCGAAACGGAAGTTCGACCAGCAATTGATGGCGGTGAACGTGATGATGAATCGTCGTTTGTAAAGGAAGTACCCGTCAGTCAACCGGAAATCGTTGCTGGGCAATTCCAGCCGTCTGAAGCCCCTCCGCCAGTCCTAATACCACCAGCATCCGAATATGTCGTCCGGTCTGATATCATGCACTTAACTACGGACTATTCCATCACTGTCCGTGGTATTCCAACTGGACAAATTGGACTTGTCATTGGTCATCGGGGCAGGAACATGTTGAGGCTCGAAAGGGGCTACGGGGTGGGACTAAGATTCGTCGAAGGGACACTTTACATCACCGGGGGAGATCAAAGGAGACGTCAAGCCGCTCTAAAGGATGTAGTCGAGAATCTTCCGATTGTACTCGATTGTCCTTTCCTACCGTTGGAAGATCACAAACGTATCAGCGATTCTCTTCTTAATCGTCTGAACTTCGAATACAACGTCGCAATTTGTCGCCCATCAGGGCACAATAAAACGGGGACCATCTCGGGCAGAATCGACCGTTGCAAGACCGTTTATCACCTGTTAAAAAAAGCCTCTTCTTCTTCGTCTGGATAAATTTCTAAATTTCGCTCCATTTCATCTTATGTTTCCTTCTCTTTTTTCTTCCGGTTTCTTTTCTTTTTCCGTTTGTGTGAATGATTGGTGTGTGGAATTGGATGAATGTGTGTGAATTTGTCTGTAAGTGCGATTGTTCAAGAGTGAATGTCAAAATAAAAAAGTTTTAAACCCAAATTAGACCAAATATTAATTGTCTTTTTATTCTGAAACATTATAGAAAAACATTTTGATTTATATCAGCACATTGAAAGCACACGAAAATGTATTCAATTCGTTAGATGAAAAATACTTTTACTGGAGGGAATTGAATTAAAAGTAAAACCAAAAAATCCGCTTATATATTTCACATCTTTTGTATAGTCGCAATAGTCGCCAAAGGGCAAGTGCACCACGCATATACCCTTATACCTCTGTACAAGACTTACACAATTTCAATTTACAACAATCGTAATCTTATTTCAATCAGAAAAAGCCGCGCTATATAAGAAGATTGATTAGACTTATTCAAAAATGTATTATACTAGTTTGGTTATCACGTGATGTTTGTCAACACAAACTGTAATAAAAACCAAACATCAGATTGGTCGACATTTTCTTTATGATTTCCCTCTTTCCAGACAGGACCTTCTGCTCAGTACGACACAATGACACGGTGTTTTGATACACATAAGCCCGAAAGTTATCATCATCTGCTCCCTTATTATACCGCCCACAAAAATTCGAGCAACGGTACCAAATTTCAAAGGGCCGTTATGCAATAATTTCGTTTTGTTTCTTCTATTGACGTAATAACTTTTAATTTGTTAACAGGGGGCACCCAGGGTTGAACTGGGGACATTTCGATCTGCAGTCGAATGCTCTACCACTGAGCTATACCCCCACATACGTAACATCATGCAAATGCAGCCGTGGATCGATTAGGGAATCGATAAAGAAAGGGTGAAACTGACTAGCTAAAACTAATTAATAGCGAAAATGATGGCAGTACTGAGAGTTCCAGCGTAGAATCGATATTATATCATCAAATCGTACGACGCTTCGCACTAACGGAGCTCTAATCAAGTTTCTAACTATACACAAAAGACAAATTGAGTTGAATAACTTTCCTAACTTGATCGACAATTCTTTTCATAATAAAAATTGAACCGTGACTTAGAAGGTCACTAGAATCCTGCCAGAACCATTCCTAGTCATATCCGACCAAGATGAGTCTCTTAATATATAATAAGCTTTAAAATACTAAACGGATGTAAGGGGTCATCGATTTCGGATTGAGTTGCGTCGCTATTTCAGCCATCGTCGACGCTAAGAAGATAAAGGAATTGAGACCGTAAATGACAGATTTATTCAATAAATGGTGACGTTTCTGATTAAAAGTGGTGGAGGGAAGCTGCATTGTATAGCCAATCCCCTTTGAATATTATACAACAGCAAAGTGAAAGTCAACGTGAATGAACAATTCACACATAATAATCACATGATTATAGTTTCCTTAGAGAGCGGCGTATCCTTATAAAGAGTGAAACCCGAATTATATTTATATATCAGGAAAGATATCAGGGCACATGCTGTCTGATAGTATTTATCCAGTCGATTCTGCTGCAACTTCTAACGGAAATTTGTCCCCTCGTTTCTATGAACAGCACATGCTGCATTTTTGTAAGATTGTAATATATAGGCCCTAACCCTAGCACAATATAGCTTAGGTAACAGTTGTCAAAAAAAGCGGAAATACTATTATCACGCATGTATTTTTTTCAATATAATTAACAGCTCTTGCAAACACCTCATCGACAGCTATAGTTGTTTTAATTCCTTGACAATGATCATGTTGTAATACCGGTAGGAGTCAAATCCACACTTAAAACAGCAACCCTAAAGATGACAGTCTAAAAGAAATGTAACAAAAGAAGTAAACTTACTAGTGCCTATATCCTAATTTGTTATACCGCAGTCAGTTAAAAAGCAGGCAAAAGTAAGTTGGTTTCATACAATTCAAATGGTAACACAGTAACACTCGGGAATATTTTGTTACGAATAAACAGTTAATCAGTTAATAATAGTTAAATTGTTAAAAATGTGTCGAAAGACGTGAGCAAATAACTCGTACAGATTATTCTCTTTTCCTTGTTGAAATTAAAAAAAATTAATATTAAGAAATTATTTAAATTTAAAAAAAAATGAATATCTTCCCAGATTGACTTAGAATTCGAGATTTCGAGCCTCCCAGGAACTGACCATATTATCATTTCACATCTGATACGCATACTCCCCGACTCGGGCGACGACTGAGCGTGATATTTACTCGTTCTAGTTATTCCATTTTCCTCGTTCAGAGTAAAAAAAACAAAAAAACAGGCAGTTCCCTACCATAACAGGTTTTCTCTAAACAAAATCAAAGGGTACAGGGTTGTAGATCTCGTCACGGCGATCATTTTGAATATAGGTTTTAGGGTGTGCAAATGAACGGGAGTGCCCGAAAAACGCGTTCAAAGTTTTGCGTTTTACATGGGCGACGCGCAGCCCAAAAGCGCAGAAAAGGGGGTCGGATGGGGGGAGACTCCGCATGCCTCAAGCTCTCATGGGATAGGGGGACTGGGGGAAAGTGAAGGGGAGAGATGCCTATGTATCACTATTTCAATCGATGTTTCTCTTTGCATGTATATCATCCATTGGCGTTGTGGATGGCGCGTTCAACGCGGACACTGTACGACTAAAGTTCGAACCTCGATCAAGTCAATATGTTAAAACACCAAATAACTTCGCCTTTTATGATTCAAATCTCTTTAAAAATTTAGAAATTGGATTGTAAATTGCCTTAGAGCGAGAGATTGTGTGAATGGGTTGAGCCATTTCGAAATATTAATTTTAAGATCCCAGTATTAGGCTTATATATGTAATTCATCACCTGAAATCTTGGAGAAAGCTCTGCGATTGGTTCGGTGAATACATACGATCATCTCGATCATCTTTTGAGCTTATGATGTTCTCGGCAAAACACAGAATGATTATAGACATTATAATCCATTATAATCCGTGATGTAATAATGTCATGATTTTTTTTTATTTAGAGCCTTATAGATATAATCCTTAATATGCTCTATAATCCCCCTCTCCATTGAGAGCTTAAGATACGGCGGAGTCTTCTTTTTGACTTAAAATTATAAGATCATCAGCCTCCTATTACCCAACCTCTTACTTTGATGAACATGTTTAAAAAGCTTCCTTATACTCATTTTGAAGCTGTGGATCATCTCTTTCTTCTTCCCTCCACCTCACTATAATTTCTTAATATAGTACCGTGATTGAGAAGCTGATCGTGATCTTTGATAATCACGACAGAAAGAGATTTGAATCATAAAAGGCGAAATTATTTGGTGTTATAACATATTGACATGATCGAGGTTCGAACCTTAGTCGAACAGTGTCCGCGCTGAACGCGCTATCCACAACGCCAATGGATGATATACATGCAAAGAGAAACATCGATCGAAATAGTGATACATAGGCATCTCTCCCCTTCACTTTCCCCCAGTCCCCCTATCCCATGAGAGCTTGAGGCATGGGGAGTCTCCCCCCATCCGACCCCCTTTTCTGCGCTTTTGGGCTGCGCGTCGCCCATGTAAAACGCAAAACTTTGAACGCGTTTTTCGGGCACTCCCGTTCATTTGCACACCCTAAAACCTATATTCAAAATGATCGCCGTGACGAGATCTACAATCCTGTACCTTTCGTTTTTTGATTGCTGAAAACCTGTCATGGTAGGAATCTGCCAAAAAACAAATGAAGAAATGAAGTAACAAAACGATTATCTTTCCAGATCGATTTTTAAAAATAAAGATTACTTTCAAATTTGCATTTTTTGCGATTTTTACACCTCCGAAGCAATTTTCGAATCAAGTAACGGAAGACGACCGTTATCCTCTCGACGTCTCTTGATTTTTCTTGATATGTCTTCATTCTTTCAGATCTAAACTATACAAAAAATGAAGCGGATTTTTTCATTATTGATTTTGTTTTTACTGGAGAGCGTCGTCGATGGCGAGTCATTACTCGCTCGAACGAATTCATCGAATCTCTGCTCTCGCATTCCATCACAATCTTGTCTTCATCAGCTGAAACCATCAGCACAAGATGATGACCACAATTCACGAATATGCACAGTGGAAGCAGCCAACAACACTCATCCTCTACTTTGTGATGGCCACAGGTGGAATTGTGAAGAAATTTGCCATCACGATGGATGTGGTGTTCACCTTGAAATCTACAGACACATGCCTTACCCTTCTCTGCCCTTGTTTCGTACAGCACTCAATCTCACATTGTCAAACATTTCGTCCAGCCAAGTCAAGATCAGGTTCGGTTCCGCCGGACTTCCATCAACAACTTGACTTTTGTCATCAACTTGACATACATTTACGATGTTTGCATCAGGCGCGCTATCAGCAGTGTCACCGATTTCAAAAAACTGCATGGATGGACACGGATGGACACGGATGGACAGAAAAACATTAACAGATCAAATTTTCCGACACATACCAAATTCGCAATGAACTACGTACATCCATTTCAAAATATTTGTCGTCTTTGATGCATCAGACGTTGAAAATTTGATTCCTATTTTTCAAAAAAAATATAAATTGAAACAAGTTAATAATATTATGGAAAAGGGATAGAGAGATACTTTACGCAGCAGTCCGGCAGTCCCTGCTCCCCGCTGCTCCCTGCCCAATGTCCATTTATTTATTAATCTGTCTCTTCACGGATACTTCAAGCGTCAACTTTAGAAAACATGACTAACCAATGCGTATAGGCCCTATGTGAGGAAATAAGAAATTATGAATTTTATTAGGAGAAAGGTGATTTGATGCAACAGTGGCTACTGCATTAAAATTATAATTGCAAATAACAAAATCAATTCAGATTTGAATCAAGACGCAAGTCAGACCTACAGTTTTTTCATCTTCATTCGCCTTCGATTGCAGAAAATTAAAAATCAAAAAAAAAAAAAAATAGGAAGAATCAATGAGAAAAACAGAGATGACCTTGAGATAACAGACGTTACTCGTGGAAACACGACGACTAACACATCGGCATCGACGTACGAAGACAAAATAAATCCAAATCAACTTTGTCCGGACTGTACAATAACACGAACCTTGCAAACACCAAACGGAAACAAAGGGACGGCCGAGCAAACAAGAAATCATAAATCAATGGAAATTGCGGGAACTTGATAAGAAAAAATTTGTTAAAATGAAATAAATATTATAAAGGTTAGACAAATTCAGTCAGGCTTGCAGTAGAACACCACATCCTCGACCATATCCAGTTAATCACCAGACTCCAGTCCCACATGTGGTCGAATCTGTGCTTTTTTGATAAAATTTTGTTACTTAATGCATGGAATTTTCACAGCAGACATAAAACACAGCCCTGTTTACATAGTAGAATGAAATCTTTTAAAAAATATGAATAATTTAGGAGTAGTTATTTCCAATACGTTAAAACAGGAGAAATTATACTTTTAAAAATCCATATAAATCCTAAACCATTATAACATTTCAAGTTTCTGTGTATTACTCTCCACACAAGGTATTTTTACTTAGAAAAAAACACCATCTTCATTACGATATTTTTTTAAATCCACAACAATTTCTAGTTGTAGTTTTGGAAAACTTAAATCAACTGAACGAAGAAATCATAATTAATTAATTACGCCAAACACATTAAACGAAACAAGGGCTCACAAAGACCGAACGAAAACTGTCACAGAGAGCTTAGCTTAGAATACGTCAACTCACGAGATTACTTCTTCATTTGTTTGAGTTTCTCACGTTCTACCACAAGATTACGGCGAAGCTGGAGCAGTTCTGGCAATTCCCATTTTCTCAGTAAAAAATCTTTCTTCGACTGTTCGTATAGACCTTTAGTTTTAGTGATTTTGCAACGGACATCGAACACTTTGCGGTTGGATTTGACTTCGACACTGAACCCGTTCGAAGTTCCCATTCTCTCTAGTTCATTAGCAAAGACATAACATTCGGCAAGTTTACGGAATTCGTGGTAAATCAGACGTTTTTCAGATGAACGAAGAAAAACTTCTACTTCAGGATGAGAGGACAGGGATGCTTCCGGTTGGCACCAATTGAACACAGGTTTCTGGAGAGATTTCGAATTCAACAGCCAATAATCTAACATTCGAATGCAAGAACGGAACCCAACAGATTTAACAATAGCTTGTTGGAGTTCGGCATTTTTCAAGATAACGCGCACAAATTCATTACTTTTTTCAGAAGCAAACGACGCACATATTTTTGTTGCAAAGGTTTCCCAGAACTGACGGTCCTTCAGACGCAAAAGACAACGAAAAATTTTCAATTTCACGTCTTTGGCATTGTTAACTAGCGAAACAAAATCTTGGTCTAAAAAGAAATTGCAAGTAGCGCGGTAACACTCCAGACAGTTAGCAGATTTGAACTCGGACGACGATCCTAATTCCCAAATTACTGGAGACGACAAGAGAATTCTTAACCAATGAGTTTTTGAGGTCTCGGGCTCATGGCGAATCTTTAAGATAAATAACTGAAGCCAACCTGAATTTCCACTCAGAATATACAATTTCAACAAATCGACGATCATATCTTTAATGAACCCTATGACGCATTTATCTTCGCCGTCTTCATAGTAAAAATTTTCCGATGGTTTTTTTGAAAATTTCACTTGTAAGTAAAGCTTTGCACAATTCATCAAAGAGAAACTGACATGATTCGACATTCTTAAAGCGCCTAACTCGCTGGAGATCTAAATCTAATACGAGACGGCATTGAAGCAAGTGATTCAGTTTGGGAAACAAGGTAATGAAAGTCGTCAATCTTTCACGATTCGAAGTTTTCGGATCGGTTTCGAGTAAAAGAAACAAGTTCAAAGTAGATTCGACACTGGCACGTTTCAACACAGCTGCTTCAGACTTTTTCAGACTTGCCAGTGATAATGAAATTTGGTTCCCAACCATGATCGCTCCATCCAAACATTCCACTTCCAGAAAGTACTGGGCCAGTTTACAAATTTGTGTTAGTTGTATGAAGACACGCTGAGGAGAAATAATAGGTTTTATCAGATCCGAGATGTCTTCCCATCCTAAGGAAAATGATAATTAATTAGTCAATTGTTTCAAAGAAATAAAGAGACGAAAACTTACCCGTGATTTGACACTCAAAGTCGGCAATGGCCTTGGCCACTTTTTCGCTTTTGATTCCTTCGAAAGGTTTAACCCGGCAGAATTCGGATTCAGGTTCAAAATCGACGCCAAGGATCTTCAAGATTGCAAGGCCTTCTTCACGTGCACGCAAAGTGATACAGAAACGAAGCAGTCTCGAAGTCAATTCGCCTTTTTGTTCGTCCTTTTCGACCCATTCACCCCATGTTTTGTCAGGTTCGGCACAGCAGACGGACATTATTTTCTTGAAATCTTCCAAAGCGGGATGCAAATTTGCTTCGGTCTCTTCGGAATCCTCCATAGTTGAAACCAAACTCATTGAATTTTCCAAGTTGTTTAAGAGCGAATGAAGGTCATACCGACAATACTTTAGGAACGTTGTATGCTTTGGCCAAATAACCAGAATGAAGTTGAACTGAGTGCAAAACACCGATCTGTCATCATCTGTATCATTTGGTTCGTCAGAATCTTCTTCGTGTGAGTCATCTTCATAATCCGAGTCTCCGTATCCTTTGTCTCGTCCCAACTTCACGACTACTGTACCAATGTCATTATCAAACGTCAGCAATTTCCCAAGGGATCCTACAAGTTGGTCCCGCCATGAAATTCCCATGCTCAAATTTTTTGAAACGTTTTTCGAATCTATCCAGCGTGGAATCTCCATGGTATGTTGTCTATAACGGCTGCGACCTAAATAATCATGATTTTCGGATTTATCCTTGACAACGGCAAGATGGATGTCGAGAAAACGGCAACTAAGAAGAATGTTGGCTAATTTTAGGTCTGCTCCTCTTAGACAATCAAACTTGAAGTCTTGGGCTTGGTAGTTTTCTTTAAGAACGAAGTACAAAACATCGCCTTCGGCCGGTCCATCACCATCATTAAAATTATCAAAGTCCATCCATAAGTCGTCGAATTCATTGTCTACATCACTATCGTAGTCGTCAGTTCTCTTGTACTTCTTCTTGGTTGGCTTGACTTTTTTCTTGGGTGGAGAAACGATCTTTTCCCCAGTTTCGGATACAGAAATCATGCAATCTGGAACACTTTCAATCGGGGGATTGTTTCCTGTTTGATGGGGGATCCAAGGAGCGAGTGCCTCTTCAATATCCTTTAACGCTGCAAAAACAACCGGGAAATCTTCTTGTTCAACAGATATCTTGCAATTGTTCAGAACAAGGTTAAAAACAAGAGCCAATTTCCAGCCTCGTGTTATTTGTTCCATAGAATGATCACAGTCGCCATAATACGCTGACAGGAAGAAATTCTTGTCGCTGTCTTGATGACTCTCAAACAATTTCTTCGCACCTTCATATTCGACTGTAACACGACCGCCCTCGTGACCGCATTCTACAGGCAATTGAAGGATAGCAGTTCCAAATGTACCTAATACCCAGAAACAATAAAAATAAATAAATATTGAAAATAAATACAATTTCTAGGCCAAGTATTACACTATTACCAATCTTCTTCTCAAAATTATAGTCATGTTTGTAGTGGCCTCCAGTTTCATACAAAATCAACTTGGCCAATTTTGCTTGAACATTTATCGATGCAACTGGCAACCCAAGATGGCTCACAATAAGCGATGATAAATCAAGGTCCTTGGGTGAAAGGACTTTCGAGGCTTCAATTTTCAAGGCCTGTATTTTTAAGGGATCCAAAAAACGATTGCATCCTTTACCACATAAAGCTGGTTCAGAGATTCCTTTCAGCCTCTTTAGATCCTGTTGAATCATAAAACAAATTGCTAACCTCGCACAAGATTTATTACACAAAACACCATGTTTACCTCAATAGACACTGGAATTGGAATGTCACCAAGATCAGCTACCTTTATAGCATGTAGCATAACATCTTTAGGAAGAAGTTGTTTTCCATATGAATAGCATAACAACTGTTCATTGTTTCCAAGTTCCACAGCTTTAGCCAAGAGACGTTTATCAACACACAGAGTTGATGATTCTGGAATTTCTTCACCAGAACAGGCCATAGTTGTCTGCCTGCAAAAACTGAGAAAGTTATCATATAGAAAATACTTTTGTTTATCTACAGAACTAAACAACATTTAGAAGCAACAAGCATGCTGCATCTTATCATGATAATGACTACATCAGGGTGAAAGAATATATTATACCTTAAACGCGATTTAATTACCTGGATATTTTATTTATTTAAAAATGATTATGCAGCTGCTAAACGTTGATAATTTTGCTTGAACAAAAGAGACTTTGAACGTTAGAATTTAGAGCGGAACCTGGAAGAGAAAAACGAATAAATCCGTTCGCTTGTTCAACCAAGGTCCAGCCAGTTGCCCACAGTACTAACTACTAACCCCTTTTTTTTAATTAAGCGGTAGATTTCTCACCAGGTTCGCTAGTGATATAGGCCGATCGCCTTTCTATTAGACAAAGGCCGGCCGGTCCTGAGGCGAACTGCGAACGTGTGCTGACTGCTGTGGTTAGGTGCTGGCAAAACTGGCAAGTCCGCATCAAGTGGCAAAGCAAAAGTCAACAAGATCCTGTCCGTGGCCGTCCATGGTCCATCCCTGGAATAGGCCGAGCTAGCAACGTCCTGATAACTAACAATAATTCAAATGAATAACAAACAACAAAAGACTAACGTACTAAAGGAATTTGAAATTTTTTAAAATTTTCCTTGAATTTATTAACGGATCCACTCTGAAGGATCTATATCTCTGGTATGGTGTATAATTAGTACTTATACACCATGTCTCTGGCTAGGCGGAATAAAACAGGAAAAGGATCTATCAGACCGGCTACACTCGGGATTATCGATATTGTTACGAATGAACATAATAATAGTGAGATTTGTTATAAATGAGTCGAAAGACATGATCAAATAACTCGTACAAGATTATTCTCTTTTCCTCGTTGAAAATTTAAAAAATAATAATATGAAGGAATTATTTTAAAAAAAAAATATCGCCCCAGACTGACTTAGAATTCAAGCATCCCTGGAACTGACCATATTATCATTTCACCTCTGATACGCATACTCCCCGACTCGGGCGACCAAGGACCATATGCAATATACTATGAATTGATATACTCACCGTTGTAGTCAGTGCTCTCTGTTCTTATCTTCTCTAGTTCGACAGTTTGTGGCTTGCATGAGGATTGAACTCATCGTCTTCGTGTTGTTAGCACGGCGCTCTAACCAATTGAGCCATCAAGCCATGTTAGTTACTACTAAAATTAGCCTATATATATGTAAATAAAACAGATTTTTCGATTTCTGAAAATCTTTACTCCTACCTGTACCTCTCTTCCTACCTATTTTCCTCGTTGAAAGTAAATTAAAATGAAGTAACAAAACGAATGTTTTTTCAGAACGATTTTAAATAAAGGTTTTTGTTTTTATTTGGATACTACGTGAGTCAATTGATTGCCTTGCAAAGGAAAGGAAACTGGTTCCCAACGTGGGTTTAAGTTTTAATGACACGGCACGATGCAGGCAGTTTAGGTTACTCAATCCACGACCTCATCTACGAGTAGGGAGCAAGCGATAAGCCAATTTTTTCATTTTGAGAATTGATCGACATGTAGATTAAGGTTTAAGAGAATTCTTCCTACCCGAAATAGCCAAAAATTCCAATGGTCAAACAAAAATTCGCAATCAAATAATGCATAACTCTTATTTTTAAAATCTCGCTTTGCCAGGGAGCAATAATTCTTCAGACAATTTTGCAAATCAACAACGGGATATTAAAAAACGTCCATTTTCATAATGAAATTTTAGAATTTAAGGTCAAAATGGACTAGGCCCAATTGATCCATTCTAGTCGTGATAAAACAGAATGGCTCAAAAATATAGAGATTATATATTATATACTCTAATATTCGATGAAAGTAAAAGATTTAGATTTATATGAAGAAACGATTTCAAACAAAAGCGAATTTTCTTTCTAGATTGGTTTTAGATCAAACTCATTTTTAAGGAATCATTTTTTGATGCTGAAGAAAACCAAAAACCCCTTAACGACATTTCTCAAAAAATTGTAACGGGCAGTCGAAATACTAAAAACCCATATGTGAAACTTGTACAGGGAAGGATAAAACTCAAATCAACAAAACGACTTTTCAAAACACATCTTCTTTCCCTAAGACATTTCTGAATATATCGAAATTCACAGCATCTTGAACGGGAGCACACTTATGCCCTTCTTAAATGAATAAAAATAAACAAAAGTTGAATGTAAGAATGGGAAGCGGAGTTTCACCCGACAAAACTGAACTCCGACAAGACCTCGAAACAACTCCGACAGGGGTCGATTTTACTCCGACACGTCGCGAATTAACTTCGACACGCTTAGATTTTACTCCGACAAAACAAGATTTTCCCCCGAATCGACAGCGATGCAGCAAGTCAGCAGTCTGATATTCGTCTACCTTGTTTCGTGTCTGTCGACAAGAGCGAGTGCGTTGCCAAAGACGTTCTTAAACGTATTTTGAAGTCAAAATCACGAAAGGATAACGAAACAAAGAATATCGAAATTTGTGAAGTTTTTTGCGCTGATTGTTTCAAGAGCAATCCTTTCGTGTATTGCTTGTTTTGTCGAAAATGGGTGTGTGGTAGAGATGAGCATGATTTAACAGTTGCTTTGCACGACTGTCAGATTAGTCACATTGCGAAACATAAATCGGCCATCGCTTCTTTGATCTAAACTTTTCTCATTTGTTTTTTAAATGTTTTGTGTTTAGTCCTAGTAATATTTTTCAAGTTCATCAAACTCTGTCTCTACTGCAATCTGACATGTTTCAGAATTGTTACAGACTCACAGTACAGTTATTTCTTCCCTTTATTTAACTTGATTAAAACAGAATGTTTTGCTATCTTCGAATTCACTATTTCAGCTGAAGATTTAATCTTAGGACGCTGTAAAGCGTGATGTTGTCTCGGGGAAATGTTAATTCTTACACACTTCCTGTTCATTTTTAACCTAGTTGAGTTTGCTGCATCGCTGTCGATTCGGGGGAAAATCTTGTTTTGTCGGAGTAAAATCTAAGCGTGTCGAAGTTAATTCGCGACGTGTCGGAGTAAAATCGACCCCTGTCGGAGTTGTTTCGAGGTCTTGTCGGAGTTGAGTTTTGTCGGGTGAATGTACCCTTGCCTGTAAGAATCAATATTTGGGATGCTGGCCAGACCAGTCCCATATCCCAACCCAATAAGTCCATCAGTAACTGCATAAAATTAGTCAAACATTTACTGCCTGGAAGTAAATTGGTTCCTCAAACTAATTCATCCGTCATGGTCAATAGGCTATCCTTTTGGCATGGCTTGATCATCAATCTCTCACTGAAATAATTCTAATCACTGAAGTTTAATGTGGAAGACAATGGTGGAAGATGAGAGGAAAATAACTTCATAAACTCACCTGAAGTGGATCAAGCTGTGGATGATGAAATTGCTTTGAAATTTGGACCATCAGCAAAAATTTACCTACACACAAAGGACAAGATCAGAATAATTCATTTTGTCACAGAAAAGTTTGGAACTTCTCACAAAATTATATCGTGCTGTCAGCATCAATGGCAAATGTAAGTTACAAGCATCATGCAAGAATGGCTAACAGACCCAAGACTTCAATTAGACCTGCAGCAGGTACTTTTTTGTAAACTTTTTTAAAACTAAAAACGAGTCTGGCGTACTTAAAACTTGAATAGAATGGGGAATCAATTAATTGAGATTGTTATGGTATAACGTCTGCTGTAACAAGAACTACACCAACGAATAATTTATTTATAAGTTGACTTAGTCAGAATAAAATATGATGTGATATAGTGTAATAAAATGTGCTGAGTGCTCTTCAAATCAACGCCATTTATTTTATTTTTAAATCCTCACACGAAGTCGTAAAAAAATGCAAAACACAAGTGACGGATAACGTTAATTAGTTTACTTACTCGCCGCTAGTGGCGCTCATTCGCCTTATCAAACCGGAAACGAAATTCAAAATCCTTAATAAATGAGAGAAAATAATTAGTAATTCAACGAAATTTAACTTGAAATCTTTTGAACAATATTCAAAAAAACTTAAACTATTGAGGTAAACTCAGTATGAAATGTTTTGAATCGAATGTAAAATTAAAAATGAGAGAAAACGGCTCATCTTGCCAGTTGGACTTTGCCTTGGAAAGTATATAAGTAGACCAACACCGACGACAAGTTGACAACCGATTTGATCGTTAGAATTTGTTTTCAACGAGAAATTCAACCCGATTCGACGAAAAATGGCAATTTGGATTTTCTATATTGTTTTTTGTGTCCTTGTTTGGTCACTTTGGATCAAGAAACTTCTCAGTAGGAATACTGATACCCAAACCCAGCGTTTCGCTGTGGAATACCAACAAATAATCTCCCATCCGGAAGTATGTACAACCGGATCCCGAATTCAGCGACCCGTCGTTGAAACCCGAATCTATACCGAAAACCGTTTCATTCAAAAAGTAGATGAGCGAAATGAAGCAGTTATGAAAAATCACGCACTTTCCTCTGAGTTGAAACAACTTGAAGATCAACTAGTTGCCTCGAATCTTAAGCTGCAACAGTTACAAAATGTGCACGACGAGTTCGTCCTACAACACGAAATCCGACTCGAATCCAACCAACGTGTCATTTGTCAACTGGAAGAAAAATGTCTTCGTTTGGAGTACAACGATTCAGGACTGAGAAAAACCATCGAGGAGAAAGATAGACTTTTGGCATCGAAAGAAAAGGATTTTGCTGATCAAATTGCTCGCCAAAAGAAAGTCAACAATAATTTGTTAACGCAATTGATCGGTATGCTGGATAACTTGGGAGAAGAAACAGTTCAACAGTTGGCTGAAGCCAAAAGAAGAACAGAAACTCGCGACGTCGGGTGTGGCAGTAACGAACCTATTCAGCCGCAAATTTCTAAACTGGAACAGCCTCAAATCGACGACGATTTACAAACGACAGTACCAGTGATTCCCGATGAAATGGCAATACCCGACGAGCCAGAAAATGTTTCATCGTCACTGCCCGAAACGGAAGTTCGACCAGCAATTGATGGCGGTGAACGTGATGATGAATCGTCGTTTGTAAAGGAAGTACCCGTCAGTCAACCGGAAATCGTTGCTGGGCAATTCCAGCCGTCTGAAGCCCCTCCGCCAGTCCTAATACCACCAGCATCCGAATATGTCGTCCGGTCTGATATCATGCACTTAACTACGGACTATTCCATCACTGTCCGTGGTATTCCAACTGGACAAATTGGACTTGTCATTGGTCATCGGGGCAGGAACATGTTGAGGCTCGAAAGGGGCTACGGGGTGGGACTAAGATTCGTCGAAGGGACACTTTACATCACCGGGGGAGATCAAAGGAGACGTCAAGCCGCTCTAAAGGATGTAGTCGAGAATCTTCCGATTGTACTCGATTGTCCTTTCCTACCGTTGGAAGATCACAAACGTATCAGCGATTCTCTTCTTAATCGTCTGAACTTCGAATACAACGTCGCAATTTGTCGCCCATCAGGGCACAATAAAACGGGGACCATCTCGGGCAGAATCGACCGTTGCAAGACCGTTTATCACCTGTTAAAAAAAGCCTCTTCTTCTTCGTCTGGATAAATTTCTAAATTTCGCTCCATTTCATCTTATGTTTCCTTCTCTTTTTTCTTCCGGTTTCTTTTCTTTTTCCGTTTGTGTGAATGATTGGTGTGTGGAATTGGATGAATGTGTGTGAATTTGTCTGTAAGTGCGATTGTTCAAGAGTGAATGTCAAAATAAAAAAGTTTTAAACCCAAATTAGACCAAATATTGATTGTCTTTTTATTCTGAAACATTATAGAAAAACATTTTGATTTATATCAGCACATTGAAAGCACACGAAAATGTATTCAATTCGTTAGATGAAAAATACTTTTACTGGAGGGAATTGAATTAAAAGTAAAACCAAAAAATCCGCTTATATATTTCACATCTTTTGTATAGTCGCAATAGTCGCCAAAGGGCAAGTGCACCACGCATATACCCTTATACCTCTGTACAAGACTTACACAATTTCAATTTACAACAATTGTAATCTTATTTCAATCAGAAAAAGCCGCGCTATATAAGAAGATTGATTAGACTTACTCAAAAATGTATTATACTAGTTCGGTTATCACGTGATGTTTGTCAACACAAACTGTAATAAAAACCAAACATCAGATTGGTCGACATTTTCTTTATGATTTCCCTCTTTCCAGACAGGACCTTCTGCTCAGTACGACACAATGACACGGTGTTTTGATACACATAAGCCCGAAAGTTATCATCATCTGCTCCCTTATTATACCGCCCACAAAAATTCGAGCAACGGTACCAAATTTCAAAGGGCCGTTATGCAATAATTTCGTTTCGTTTTTTCTAATGACGCAACAACTTTTAATTTGTTAACAGGGGGCACCCAGGGTTGAACTGGGGACATTTCGATCTGCAGTCGAATGCTCTACCACTGAGCTATACCCCCACATAATTTCATTCAAATGCAGTTTAATCAAACAGCAGAAAATCGATCAACAAAGGGTGAAACTGACTAATAGCTAAAACTAAATCAAAGTGAAAACGATAGCAGTAGTACTGGGGGTTCCAGCGTGGAATCGATATTTTTTCATAATAAAAACTGAGCCGGAACTTAGAAGGTCACTAGAACCCTGCTAGAACCATTCGTAGTCATATCCGACCACGATGAGTCTCTTAATACAATACAGCTTATTTTATATTCCTTTAATTTAAATAATGAATGAATAATGTAAGGGGTTGTCGATTTCGGATTGAGTTGCGTCGCGCTGTTTCCATCGTTGACGCTATAAGAAGATAATAAAGGAATTGAGACCGTAAATAACAAATTTTTTCAAGTTTTGCTGACGTTTCTGATTAAAAGTCGTTTCAGAAACTGAGCCGGAATTAAGCTGAACCAGCAGCGCTATAGTAGCTTATGCAACCAGATCAATTTAGCAGCGTACGGTATAGCTTACGTATACGAAGAGCAAGGTCGGAAATTCAGAGACACAAATATCCTTGAATCGAAACTGCATTGTATAGTCTAGATCCCTTTTGAATATTATACAACAGCAAAGTGAAAGTCAACGTGAATGAACAATTCACACATAATAATCACATGATTATAGTTTCCTTAGAGGGCGGGCGTATCCTTATAAAGAGTGAAACCCGAATTATATTTATATAGTAACAGGCAAGATATATATCAGGGCACAATGCTGTCTGATAGTAATTATCCAGTCGCTGCTGCTGTAACTTCGAACGGAAATGTGTCCCCTCGCTTCTGTTAAGAGTGCGCTTGATCCCTAATATCTTTTTTATTACGATAAAGAGAGAGAACGAAACTTTTTTGGACCTCGTCTTCGGGAGTTCGCTGAATGAAATATATTTCGATAGCTATGTAATTTTAAAAAATTATTTATTAGAAAAAAAAATATAGGCTGCAGGTGGTACTTACTACTAAGAATTATCGATTAAAATATAAAACAATTAGAGATTCCGACTTCTGTGGAAATGGGTTTTGGTTCGAAGAAATCCATAATAGTGTTTAGAAAAAAAGGTAGATAATCCTATATTTTATAACCGCAAATCATTTAAAAACAGTTAGTGAGCACAATAGAAATTGAAAACAATTTTTAAAATAGTGGAGTTTATTTTGAAAAAAAAAAGAATAGCCGACAATGTCCGTGTCGAACATTTAAAAAAATTAAAGAATAATATTTATATATGTAGTCTAGCCGAAAATGTAGTATTAGCATAGCATATTAGGTCTGTTGTCTGTATAAGGATTTACTTTAGGGGAGAGCGGGGCTATTCCGGACAGGGGCTATACGGCTGCGCGTAGCATATAGACACGCTTATAGCTATACTGGTATATATGTTCGATCGATGTTTACTACCTCGGATATTTATTACGCCCTTTTATGGTGAACTTAATGGCATGGCCATAAAACCGAATCATTATTTAACAAAGATGAAATATTTTAGATAAAAAGGAAAAAATCAAGATATTAGAGAATTACTGTATTGTTGGTAACAGAAAGCAAATTGACATTTTGAGCAAAAATTAATTTCTTTATATAGTTGTATATGAAGTAGCAACAGTAAAGATGAAGTGTTGAGTTATTATCCGACTGAACTTGATGGCCACTGGATTCCTGGCGTTCCTGGAATTCCTGGTACTCCGGCTAATCATCACGTATTGAACATTAAACGTAATCCATTTTATACAGCGCATTGTACATAAAAGTATTTATTTTCAATTTATATTTTACCCGGTCCACTAGCGCCAGCGACACCGGATGATCCAGGCACTCCACTCAGCCCAGCTGCTCCTACCGATCCATCTTGGCCATCTTGCCCAAATGTTCCAGTCTGTCCATCTTGCCCGTCTTTTCCAGGAGAACCTACAACAGTTATAATATAAGATAGCCATAAAGACAAATGATTGAACCAATAATTTGCTGATAATAAATATCATGAAAGAGGTGTAATATACCAGGTGGTCCTGGTGCTCCATCTTTCCCATCTTTTCCATCTTCCCCATCCTTTCCATTCTGTCCGGCAGTTCCTGGTTGGCCTTTTAAAATAACACATCGAATATTGAGTCTGCCATATTAAACGTAATGGTTGAAGTATATACCTGGCGGTCCAGCTGATCCATCTCTTCCATCTTTTGCATTCTGCCCCGGTGTTCCAGGGGGTCCTTTAAAATACAATTTGTACAGTGATGATTAATTTTACACCTAAAATTAAAAAAAAATAAACAAAGTTGGAGTGACAAACCGGCTGCTCCAGCTGTGCCTGGCGTTCCGTCCTTGCCGTTGACTCCGTCGGAACCATCCCTCCCTATATTTTAAATGACGTTTCATATCAATTGGTAATTTGAAAATTAGAATAAAGTTAAAAATATGTGAAACCGTTTTGGACCTTGGACGCCTTGCTGACCAGGTATTCCAGGAGGGCCCTGAGCACCCGGTGCACCGTTCATACCATTTTGCCCTGGGGGACCTGAATAAATAAATAAACATTAAAAAACAAACACTGAAATCCTGAATCAAAAACATTTCTTACCTATTAGACCGGGTGGACCAACTGCTCCGGGGATTCCGTCTCGGCCATCTTTGCCGTCGACACCGTTAATTCCATTAATACCATTGACACCATCTTTCCCTATTTACATCAAAGAATAAGGAAAATGATCACGACATCATAAAACCTAAAGAATTGTAATTAGTCCTATACCAGGTGGCCCAGGAGGTCCTGCAAGTTCGTACAACCACGGAGGAGGTAGTTTGTCTTTACCCTTCTTTCCTGCTGAAAAGAAACCGTAAGGATCGGCTGTTCGCGAACGCACGTCTGTGGAAATCCCGTCCATCTTGGCACATTAGTAAACAGGCACTTAAAGGATATTTAATTAGATATTTTCTTACTTTGTTCTCCATGACTTCCGTAATTCCTTTGGTGATTGATTTCCTTCACCTTCGGAATAGCGACGAGTCCCATCCTGGCCAGAGATAATAAATTGCGTTCTTCATGACCAGGTAACTCGTATCTGTTGAATAAATTCCCAAGTCTGTCACTTTGTTGGTAAATGTGTGTCAGTCGGTGGAGAGCCCAATGATCTTGGACGAAAGGCGAATAAGGTGGAAGTAAAGACGGCCGATGTAATCGACTAAAAAACGAGACGAACAGGATTTCATCGATGCTAATAACCGGAAACCGGCGCTTTCGGTGCAAACCGCGTTTCGATGCTGGTTTCAGGATAACTGCAACTGGTTTGTACCAATCAAAATCTTCGTCGGTAACATTTCTGGGCGAGAGCAACTGCGACGATTGACGGATTGCTGATGTCGATTTCGTTTGATACGTTGATGACTGGGCCGTCATCCACGCCATGATGAAAAAGGCCAACGCCAGCAGTAAATGTCGCTATTATTACGTTGAAAATGTGTGTGTGTTAAGATAATTAGATTGGATGATTGAAATATTTTTACCGTGAATTTCATTGCGTTTGATTCCAACTGTTGAACGAGAAACAACTGCACCGATGAAATGCAGCTCTGTTGACTATATCCGTGACTGACTCTTAGTAAAGATATTCACGTATAACTCTTATTTGGGAAACACATTCAGCAGAGAGAGGAGGGCGGATGTGTATTAGGAATGTGCGTCTGACAGGATTTCGAGAGGCACAGCTAGTCGCTCAAAAGTTTAAGCTGGCCTTCCATTTTATAAAAACATTTGAAAAAAATTATATAAATAGGAAGAACAACGGGATTCTCAATCACCTTGACATTGACACATCAGTGTCGTGTTTGACTTGACAAGTTCCTTATTTGGCCTTGATGTCCTTCTGCTTTTTTAGAACGTTAAGCCATAGCCTATCAGATGCGGATGAATTCTTTACTAACAACATGTAACAGAAGGACTGTCAAATTAGGGAACATTAGCTTGTTTGACAAATGGCCCGGGAAAAAGGATGGACACAGCAGTTAAATGTATAAAAGTTCAAAGAAAAGACGTGAGACAACTTTCAGCGTTCTCAAAAGATATATACTTCGCAGCAAGAGCATACATAGAACATATTAACAGACTTTTTATCTATTTACGTAAAGAATTTGATTTGCGTTATTTATAACTTTACCGGCAACTGATCTACATGCACATATTTTAAATTTATTTGTCAAATAAGGGTGAGACAACGAAAACACTATCTCGCCAGCAAAATTTTCTAATTAAAAATGCGATTTCCACTTTCTCCTTTGTCTTCATCTCTTGTACTCTGAATTCTGAATTGCCATCAACGTTCGAACGTTGTTCTTTTCTCAGAAGTTGACCGTACTCATTAAACTCAGCAAAATCGTCAATAATTGAAACGAATTGCATAGATGACAATGACAATTCAATTATTTTGGCCCACAGATGACGTTCTCGAGGCGCGTGGTTCAAAAAATACCAAAGTTTGAGGCGCGCAGTTCAAATTCAAAATTTCAATTCGAGGCGCGCAGTTCAAATGAAAAATACTGGCATCCCTGGCGGGTTGCAAGGATCCCATAGGAATATGCTGGCATCCCTTGCGGGTTGCGAGGTTCCCGTAGGAATATAAAAATCATTAATTAATATGTAAGTTTTAAGATAAATATATGAAGCTATTACTAACTCCGTGCGACTTTGGTGCGGCGGGGAAATTCGCCCCACGAAACCAAGCCACACCTTTGTATAAAGATAAATTTTCTCAAAATATTCATTCAGATATTGAGATCCTAATCAGTATTGAATAAGATGATAAAATAAGCCTCCAGAGATAAGCCTCACTTCCCCTTGTTAGGCTAAATTTTAATTTTAATTGAACTTAACTTGCCAATTAAATTACTGCTTATTTAATTCCTCTTAACCGAAGACGAATTAATTTTACTTCAAAATGCAAGAAATTAAACGATTTAAAGTAATTGTCTAAAGTACTTTTTTTAGTTTATGTAAGAACAGCTATTAGACTAGCCAAAGAACCCATTTTAAAATGTGTGTTATTAGTGGAGTAAAGATATGAAAAAAGGGTATCTTAACCTAGAAAAAATTGCAAGAATTGATTTTTAAAATGAACTTTGTTACTTTCAAGGTAATAATTCCTTGTTCCAAACCCTTCTAGGAAATAATTATATTTACTATTAGAAAAAATTAATTTAAATTAAAAATTTTACTAAACTATTAATTAAACACGGAATTTTAAAAATCAAAAATAAAAAAGTAATGAAATATTACCTTGTGATATGCTACATCTCCATAACTAATGACCGAAATTGAAAAGAAGAAATTGAAATTGAAATTAAGAATGATCTATGGACAATATAATGTAAGATGTATGAAGTTGCTGATTTCAAATCCCTGTGTTATACCCTAAAAGGTAAAATAAAATTTAAAATTTGATCTTGTGAATTCATTCTTTCGCTTCAAAATTCAACATGTTTGTGGGATTCCACATTTTCAGAATGTGAGCTTTGGATATTTAAAAAGCTGTTTTATATATTCTGAATTATTGGTTACTGCTGTATTCCACAAAATATTAATAAATTCAAAAAATAGCTAACTTGTTTCCTAAGTCCTCCTCAGGACAAACCTTTACATTTTAGGGGGATGTTACTCGTAAAATCTGTTGTATTTGTTTAAAATTTCGGGCTCAAAATTATCACAAGGACACCCTGAACATAGTTCTATAAACATTTTATGGTATTTGTTCTTCAAAATCCCAAGGTAAAGCCACAAATATTCGAAAAATTGAAAAATGAATTTCCATGTTTTCAATGAGTTTACTGTGTTATATAATGGCTATGGAAAAACCAATTTTTGTATTTGAGTATTTTTTTGGGGCCCTCTTGTATGACCCAGGACATTTTTTATTTATAATACCATTTGTAGGGAGATCTGGGGTAACAGACCCTTATAGAAATCAAATTTAAAATTTGATCTTGTGAATTCATTGTTTCGCTAAAAAATTCAACATGTTTGTGGGTTTCCACATTTTCAGAATGCGAGCTATGGATATTTTAAAAGCTCTTTTATATATTCTGAATTATTGGTTACAGCTGTATTCCACAAAATATTAATAAATTTAAAAAATAACTAACTTGGTTCCTAAGCCCTCCTCAGGACAGTCCTTTACATTTTAGGGGGATGTTACTCGTAAAATCTATTGTATTTGTTTGAAATTTCTGGCTCAAAATTATCACAAGGACACCTTGAACATAGTTCTATAAAAATTTTATGGTATTTGTTCTTCAAAATTGCAAGGTAAAGCCACAAAGATTTGAAAAATTTAAAAATGAATTCCCATGTTTTCAATGAGTTTACTGTGTTATATAATGGCTATGGAAAAACCAATTTTTGTATTTCAGTATTTTTTTGGGGCCCTTTAGTATGACCCAGGACATTTTTTTATTTATAATACCATTTGTAGGGAGATCTGGGGTAACAGACCCTTATAGAAATCAAATTTAAAATTTGATCTTGTGAATTCATTGTTTCGCTAAAAAATTCAACATGTTTGTGGGATTCCACATTTTCAGAATGCGAGCTTTGATATTTTAAAAGCTCTTTTATATATTCTGAATTATTGGTTACAGCTGTATTCCACAAAATATTAATAAATTTAAAAAATAACTAACTTGGTTCCTAAGCCCTCCTCGGGACAGTCCTTTACATTTTAGGGGGATGTTACTCGTAAAATCTATTTTATTTGTTTGAAATTTCTGGCTCAAAATTATCACAAGGACACCCTAAACATAGTTCTATAAAAATTTTATGGTATTTGTTCTTCAAAATCGCAAGGTAAAGCCACAAAGATTTGAAAAGTTGAAAAATGAATTCCCATGTTTTCAATGAGTTTACTGTGTTATTCAATGGCTATGGTAAAAACCAATTTTGGTATTTGAGTGTTTTTTGGGGCCCTCTAGTATGACCCAGTACATTTTTTTATTTATAATACAATTTGTAGGGAGATCTGGGGTAACAGACCCTTATAGAAATCAAATTTAAAATTTGATCTTGTGAATTCATTGTTTCGCTAAAAAATTCAACATGTTTGTGGGATTCCACATTTTCAGAATGTGAGCTTTGGATATTTTAAAAGCTCTTTTATTTATTCTGAATTATTGGTTACAGTTGTATTCCACAAAATATTAATAAATTTTAAAAATAACTTGGTTCCTAAGCCCTCCCTGGGACAGTCCTTTAGATTTTAGGGGGATGTTACTCGTAAAATGTATTGTATTTGTTTGAAATTTCTGGCTCAAAATTATCACAAGGACACCTTGAACATAGTTCTATAAAAATTTTATGGTATTTGTTCTTCAAAATTGCAAGGTAAAGCCACAAAGATTTGAAAAATTGAAAAATGAATTCCCATGTTTTCAATGAGTTTACTGTGTTATATAATGGCTATGGAAAAACCAATTTTTGTATTTCAGTATTTTTTTGGGGCCCTTTAGTATGACCCAGGACATTTTTTTATTTATAATACCATTTGTAGGGAGATCTGGGGTAACAGACCCTTATAGAAATCAAATTTAAAATTTGATCTTGTGAATTCATTGTTTCGCTAAAAAATTCAACATGTTTGTGGGATTCCACATTTTCAGAATGCGAGCTTTGATATTTTAAAAGCTCTTTTATATATTCTGAATTATTGGTTACAGCTGTATTCCACAAAATATTAATAAATTTAAAAAATAACTAACTTGGTTCCTAAGCCCTCCTCGGGACAGTCCTTTACATTTTAGGGGGATGTTACTCGTAAAATCTATTTTATTTGTTTGAAATTTCTGGCTCAAAATTATCACAAGGACACCCTAAACATAGTTCTATAAAAATTTTATGGTATTTGTTCTTCAAAATCGCAAGGTAAAGCCACAAAGATTTGAAAAGTTGAAAAATGAATTCCCATGTTTTCAATGAGTTTACTGTGTTATTCAATGGCTATGGTAAAAACCAATTTTGGTATTTGAGTGTTTTTTGGGGCCCTCTAGTATGACCCAGTACATTTTTTTATTTATAATACAATTTGTAGGGAGATCTGGGGTAACAGACCCTTATAGAAATCAAATTTAAAATTTGATCTTGTGAATTCATTGTTTCGCTAAAAAATTCAACATGTTTGTGGGATTCCACATTTTCAGAATGTGAGCTTTGGATATTTTAAAAGCTCTTTTATTTATTCTGAATTATTGGTTACAGTTGTATTCCACAAAATATTAATAAATTTTAAAAATAACTTGGTTCCTAAGCCCTCCCTGGGACAGTCCTTTAGATTTTAGGGGGATGTTACTCGTAAAATGTATTGTATTTGTTTGAAATTTCTGGCTCAAAATTATCACAAGGACACCTTGAACATAGTTCTATAAAAATTTTATGGTATTTGTTCTTCAAAATTGCAAGGTAAAGCCACAAAGATTTGAAAAATTGAAAAATGAATTCCCATGTTTTCAATGAGTTTACTGTGTTATATAATGGCTATGGAAAAACCAATTTTTGTATTTCAGTATTTTTTTGGGGCCCTTTAGTATGACCCAGGACATTTTTTTATTTATAATACCATTTGTAGGGAGATCTGGGGTAACAGACCCTTATAGAAATCAAATTTAAAATTTGATTTTGTGAATTCATTGTTTCGCTAAAAAATTCAACATGTTTGTGGGATTCCACATTTTCAGAATGTGAGCTTTGGATATTTAAAAAGCTCTTTTATATATTCTGAATTATTGGTTACAGCTGTATTCCACAAAATATTGATAAATTTAAAAAATAACTAACTTGGTTCCTAAGCCCTCCTCAGGACAGTCCTTTACATTTTAGGGGGATGTTACTCGTAAAATCTATTGTATTTGTTTGAAATTTCTGGCTCAAAATTATCACAAGGACACCTTGAACATAGTTCTATAAAAATTTTATGGTATTTGTTCTTCAAAATCGCAAGGTAAAGCCACAAAGATTTGAAAAGTTGAAAAATGAATTCCCATGTTTTCAATGAGTTTACTGTGTTATTCAATGGCTATGGTAAAAACCAATTTTGGTATTTGAGTGTTTTTTTGGGGCCCTCTAGTATGACCCAGGACATTTTTTTATTTATAATACCATTTGTAGGGAGATCTGGGGTAACAGACCCTTATAGAAATCAAATTTAAAATTTGATCTTGTGAATTCATTGTTTCGCTAAAAAATTCAACATGTTTGTGGGATTCCACATTTTCAGAATGTGAGCTTTGGATATTTTAAAAGCTCTTTTATATATTCGAAAATTATTGGTTACAGCTGTATTCCACAAAATATTAATAAATTTAAAAAATAACTAACTTGGTTCCTTAGCCCTCCTCGGGACAGTCCTTTTTATTTTAGGGGGATGTTACTCGTAAAATCTATTGTATTTGTTTGAAATTTCTGTCTCAAAATTATCACAAGGACACCCTAAACATAGTTCTATAAAAATTTTATGGTATTTGTTCTTCAAAATCGCAAGGTAAAGCCACAAAGATTTGAAAAGTTGAAAAATGAATTCCCATGTTTTCAATGAGTTTACTGTGTTATTCAATGGCTATGGTAAAAACCAATTTTGGTATTTGAGTGTTTTTTTGGGGCCCTCTAGTATGACCCAGGACATTTTTTTATTTATAATACCATTTGTAGGGAGATCTGGGGTAACAGACCCTTATAGAAATCAAATTTAAAATTTGATCTGGTGAATTCATTGTTTCGCTAAAAAATTCAACATGTTTGTGGGATTCCACATTTTCAGAATGTGAGCTTTGGATATTTTAAAAGCTCTTTTATTTATTCTGAATTATTGGTTACAGTTGTATAGAGAAAGTGGAGAACGCGTACCCCCCTAGTTTTATGAACGCGCCTTGCGGGTGGTCGCCATCTTTACCGCAAGCTTTCTGATGGCTCTGTGTAATTGTAATGGGTTTGAAAAGTGATCTTAGTTTTTCTTTTTTAATAAATAATCCATAGATACTAAAATTTTTTGAATAATTTTGTTGTAAAGGTAAGTGAACTGGCTTTCTTTTGATGTGATTTTCATTATCTTTTTTTGTAAGGAAAAGCAAAATTAAAATGAAAAATGTAATGTTGACTAAATTTCTCGACCTAGCCATGGAAAGAACTGCCCGAGGGAAGAATGGACGGAAAAGAAAGGGGTGGTCCCCCTCTTTTTCTTTCAACTTCTTCTTCGTCTCTTCTTCCCTCGGGCGAATTGTGCAAGGCTTGGTCGAGAAATTTAGACAACTTACACTTACGATTTTAATTTTACTTTATCCTACAACAAGAAGATATTGAATTTCACATCAAAAGAAAGCCAATTCACTTACCTTTACAACAAAATTATTCAAAAAATTTTAGTATCTATGGATTATTTATTACAAACGAAAAACTAAGATCACTTTTCAAACCCATTACAATTACACAGAGCCATCAGAAAGCTTGCGGTAAAGATGGCGACCACCCGCAAGGCGCGTTCATAAAACTAGGGGGGTACGCGTTCTCCACTTTCTCTATTCCACAAAATATTAATAAATTTAAAAAATAACTTGGTTCCTAAGCCCTCCCTGGGACAGTCCTTTAGATTTTAGGGGGATGTTACTCGTAAAATCTATTGTATTTGTTTGAAATTTCTGGCTCAAAATTATCACAAGGACACCTTGAACATAGTTCTATAAAAATTTTATGGTATTTGTTCTTCAAAATCGCAAGGTAAAGCCACAAAGATTTAAAAAGTTGAAAAATGAATTCCCATGTTTTCAATGAGTTTACTGTGTTATTCAATGGCTATGGTAAAAACCAATTTTGGTATTTGAGTGTTTTTTTGGGGCCCTCTAGTATGACCCAGTACATTTTTTTATTTATTTTACCATTTGTAGGGAGATCTGGGGTAACAGACCCTTATAGAAATCAAATTTAAAATTTGATCTTGTGAATTCATTGTTTTGCTAAAAAATTCAACATTTTTGTGGGATTCCACATTTTCAGAATGTGTGCTTTGGATATTTTAAAAGCTCTTTTATATATTCTGAATTATTGGTTACAGCTGTATTCCACAAAATATTAATAAATTTAAAAAATAACTAACTTGGTTCCTAAGCCCTCCTCGGGACAGTCCTTTTTATTTTAGGGGGATGTTACTCGTAAAATCTATTGTATTTGTTTGAAATTTCTGGCTCAAAATTATCACAAGGACACCCTAAACATAGTTCTATAAAAATTTTATGGTATTTGTTCTTCAAAATCGCAAGGTAAAGCCACAAAGATTTGAAAAGTTGAAAAATGAATTCCCATGTTTTCAATGAGTTTACTGTGTTATTCAATGGCTATGGTAAAAACCAATTTTGGTATTTGAGTGTTTTTTTGGGGCCCTCTAGTATGACCCAGGACATTTTTTTATTTATAATACCATTTGTAGGGAGATCTGGGGTAACAGACCCTTATAGAAATCAAATTTAAAATTTGATCTTGTGAATTCATTGTTTCGCTAAAAAATTCAACATGTTTGTGGGATTCCACATTTTCAGAATGTGAGCTTTGGATATTTTAAAAGCTCTTTTATATATTCGAAAATTATTGGTTACAGCTGTATTCCACAAAATATTAATAAATTTAAAAAATAACTAACTTGGTTCCTTAGCCCTCCTCGGGACAGTCCTTTTTATTTTAGGGGGATGTTACTCGTAAAATCTATTGTATTTGTTTGAAATTTCTGTCTCAAAATTATCACAAGGACACCCTAAACATAGTTCTATAAAAATTTTATGGTATTTGTTCTTCAAAATCGCAAGGTAAAGCCACAAAGATTTGAAAAGTTGAAAAATGAATTCCCATGTTTTCAATGAGTTTACTGTGTTATTCAATGGCTATGGTAAAAACCAATTTTGGTATTTGAGTGTTTTTTTGGGGCCCTCTAGTATGACCCAGGACATTTTTTTATTTATAATACCATTTGTAGGGAGATCTGGGGTAACAGACCCTTATAGAAATCAAATTTAAAATTTGATCTGGTGAATTCATTGTTTCGCTAAAAAATTCAACATGTTTGTGGGATTCCACATTTTCAGAATGTGAGCTTTGGATATTTTAAAAGCTCTTTTATTTATTCTGAATTATTGGTTACAGTTGTATAGAGAAAGTGGAGAACGCGTACCCCCCTAGTTTTATGAACGCGCCTTGCGGGTGGTCGCCATCTTTACCGCAAGCTTTCTGATGGCTCTGTGTAATTGTAATGGGTTTGAAAAGTGATCTTAGTTTTTCTTTTTTAATAAATAATCCATAGATACTAAAATTTTTTGAATAATTTTGTTGTAAAGGTAAGTGAACTGGCTTTCTTTTGATGTGATTTTCATTATCTTTTTTTGTAAGGAAAAGCAAAATTAAAATGAAAAATGTAATGTTGACTAAATTTCTCGACCTAGCCATGGAAAGAACTGCCCGAGGGAAGAATGGACGGAAAAGAAAGGGGTGGTCCCCCTCTTTTTCTTTCAACTTCTTCTTCGTCTCTTCTTCCCTCGGGCGAATTGTGCAAGGCTTGGTCGAGAAATTTAGACAACTTACACTTACGATTTTAATTTTACTTTATCCTACAACAAGAAGATATTGAATTTCACATCAAAAGAAAGCCAATTCACTTACCTTTACAACAAAATTATTCAAAAAATTTTAGTATCTATGGATTATTTATTACAAACGAAAAACTAAGATCACTTTTCAAACCCATTACAATTACACAGAGCCATCAGAAAGCTTGCGGTAAAGATGGCGACCACCCGCAAGGCGCGTTCATAAAACTAGGGGGGTACGCGTTCTCCACTTTCTCTATTCCACAAAATATTAATAAATTTAAAAAATAACTTGGTTCCTAAGCCCTCCCTGGGACAGTCCTTTAGATTTTAGGGGGATGTTACTCGTAAAATCTATTGTATTTGTTTGAAATTTCTGGCTCAAAATTATCACAAGGACACCTTGAACATAGTTCTATAAAAATTTTATGGTATTTGTTCTTCAAAATCGCAAGGTAAAGCCACAAAGATTTAAAAAGTTGAAAAATGAATTCCCATGTTTTCAATGAGTTTACTGTGTTATTCAATGGCTATGGTAAAAACCAATTTTGGTATTTGAGTGTTTTTTTGGGGCCCTCTAGTATGACCCAGTACATTTTTTTATTTATTTTACCATTTGTAGGGAGATCTGGGGTAACAGACCCTTATAGAAATCAAATTTAAAATTTGATCTTGTGAATTCATTGTTTTGCTAAAAAATTCAACATTTTTGTGGGATTCCACATTTTCAGAATGTGTGCTTTGGATATTTTAAAAGCTCTTTTATATATTCTGAATTATTGGTTACAGCTGTATTCCACAAAATATTAATAAATTTAAAAAATAACTAACTTGGTTCCTAAGCCCTCCTCGGGACAGTCCTTTTTATTTTAGGGGGATGTTACTCGTAAAATCTATTGTATTTGTTTGAAATTTCTGGCTCAAAATTATCACAAGGACACCCTAAACATAGTTCTATAAAAATTTTATGGTATTTGTTCTTCAAAATCGCAAGGTAAAGCCACAAAGATTTGAAAAGTTGAAAAATGAATTCCCATGTTTTCAATGAGCTTACTGTGTTATTCAATGGCTATGGTAAAAACCAATTTTGGTATTTGAGTGTTTTTTTGGGGCCCTCTAGTATGACCCAGTACATTTTTTTATTTATAATACCATTTGTAGGGAGATCTGGGGTAACAGACCCTTATAGAAATCAAATTTAAAATTTGATCTTGTGAATTCATTGTTTCGCTAAAAAATTCAACATGTTTGTGGGATTCCACATTTTCAGAATGTGAGCTTTGGATATTTTAAAAGCTCTTTTATTTATTCTGAATTATTGGTTACAGTTGTATTCCACAAAATATTAATAAATTTAAAAAATAACTAACTTGGTTCCTAAGCCCTCCCTGGGACAGTCCTTTACATTTTAGGGGGATGTTACTCGTAAAATCTATTGTATTTGTTTGAAATTTCTGGCTCAAAATTATCACAAGGACACCTTGAACATAGTTCTATAAAAATTTTATGGTATTTGTTCTTCAAAATCGCAAGGTAAAGCCACAAAGATTTAAAAAATTGAAAAATGAATTTCCATGTTTTCAATGAGTTTACTGTGTTATATAATGGCTATGGAAAAACCAATTTTTGTATTTGAGTATTTTTTTGGGGCCCTCTTGTATGACCGAGGACATTTTTTATTTATAATACCATTTGTAGGGAGATCTGGGGTAACAGACCCTTATAGAAATCAAATTTAAAATTTGATCTTGTGAATTCATTGTTTCGCTAAAAAATTCAACATGTTTGTGGGATTCCACATTTTCAGAATGTGAGCTTTGGATATTTTAAAAGCTCTTTTATTTATTCTGAATTATTGGTTACAGTTGTATTCCACAAAATATTAATAAATTTAAAAAATAACTAACTTGGTTCCTAAGCCCTCCCTGGGACAGTCCTTTACATTTTAGGGGGATGTTACTCGTAAAATCTATTGTATTTGTTTGAAATTTCTGGCTCAAAATTATCACAAGGACACCTTGAACATAGTTCTATAAAAATTTTATGGTATTTGTTCTTCAAAATCGCAAGGTAAAGCCACAAAGATTTGAAAAGTTGAAAAATGAATTCCCATGTTTTCAATGAGTTTACTGTGTTATATAATGGCTATGGAAAAACCAATTTTTGTATTTCAGTATTTTTTTGGGGCCCTTTAGTATGACCCAGGACATTTTTTTATTTATAATACCATTTGTAGGGAGATCTGGGGTAACAGACCCTTATAGAAATCAAATTTAAATTTTGATCTTGTGAATTCATTGTTTCGCTAAAAAATTCAACATGTTTGTGGGATTCCACATTTTCAGAATGCGAGCTATGGATATTTAATAAGCTCTTTTATATATTCTGAATTATTGGTTACTGCTGTATTCCACAAAATATTAATAAATTCAAAAAATAACTAACTTGGTTCCTAAGCCCTCCTCAGGACAGTCCTTTACATTTTAGGGGGATGTTACTCGTAAAATCTATTGTATTTGTTTAAAATTTCTGGCTCAAAATTATCACAAGGACACCCTGAACATAAATCTATAAAAATTTTATGGTATTGTTGTTCAGTGTAGTAAGTGAGACGATAACTAAGGGCCTTCTCGTTTAAGTATTTATTTGTTACTTAGTCTCTCTGTGGAGTTTTTAATTCTATTGTCTAGAATAATTACGTGATGTTTTATACTTACAGCGAAACAGTAGCACTTTTACTTGACAAATAATTTGAGACAGTTCTTTGATAGACTCAAAGACGAGAGATTAACGTCACGAGGCAAAAGTCTTGCTTCTTCTTCGTTCTAGAGCAGACAGAGGATGAATAGCATCCCTGTTCAAGTGGGGATAAAGAGCATCCCGGTTCAAGTGGGGATAAAGAGCATCCCATTATTAATACTTCCCCTCAATCAAATTGATTGAAGTGTGTAAGAAGGAAAGGTAGGATCCCATTCAATACTTCCCCTTAATCAAATTGATTGGAGCGTAGAAGAAAGAAAGATAGGATGCATAGAGAGAGAGCATCATCTACACACACTTCCCCTCAATCGAGAAGATTGACAGATACAGACACAATAATTATTTTAGAGAATTCGTTGGGCGGAAATGAAGGAGTGCGTCGAAGGCTACTGGAGGGCTGCAGGATACTCGATCACACCGAGTCTGGAAAGATGTCGGTGCTGGAACGATTTTCTGTTGAGGAGCATGCTGCGAGACCGTCGATCTTACATTCTTCAAGGGCAACTTGTGCTACGTACATCTCATCGCAGTAACCACAGGGTACTGCATTGGTGTTCTTAAAGTCGCAGTTCTTAACTTCATGAACGAGTATGTTGCAGTGACTGCAGCGTCCAAAGTCACGAGAGCATTTTGGTTTAAGTGGGCCGGATTCGTTCCGGGTGCCTTGAGTGATGCTTCCTCGACCTTTAATTTGTTGATCTTCTTTGGTTTGGCCTCTGGTCAATGGATTGACTTTCTGGTTCACCGAAGAAAGCCTTGTCAGCAGAGCTGCATTCCCCATGTAGGAGATTTAGTTGTTCTTCTTCTCTTACTAGTCTTGAGGTTAAGTTTTCTAAAGTCCTTTCGACAATCGGACAGCTCTCAAATGAGCATCTAAAATAATGAAGACTTGCTGGAAGGGTGGTTAGAATTTTTTTTTAAAAGTAATGAGTGCTGTTGTTCTTGATTGCAACTGTCGAAGAGATAGTGCATTGCCAGATTATCATCCTGATTCCATTTGTCGATCAGTGCTTGATTTGTTACCACTGGTGGAACGGCATTGCTGAGTTTCTATGCATGTAAAAAGGGGTTAAGAGATATTCTGAGCTCTGTATATGTATGTAAGGTGTTGAATTGTAATCTCAGTGGATGTACATGTGAAAAGGGTAAGAGATACTGTGAACTCTGTATATGTTTGTAAGGTATTGAATCATATAATCTCAGTGGATGTATATGTGAAAGGGTAAGAGATACTGTGAACTCTGTATATGTATGCAAGGTGTTGAATTGTAATCTCAGTGGATGTACATGTGAAAAGGGTAAGAGATACTGTGAACTCTGTATATGTTTGTAAGGTATTGAATCATATAATCTCAGTGGATGTATGTGTGTATACCGGTTCAGTTTTTAATCTGGTTCCATCGATAATTTGGATGGGATTGCTTCTCCTAAGTGCCAGATTCACACTGAACTTAAAGGTGTCAAAGTTCTGCCCATTAGATTGAACAGTTCTTACTCGGTCTCCCTGAAACGAGGGCATAGTATCACTGTATCACTGTATTGCGGGTTAGAAAATCTGGGCCCATAACCTGTTCAGTGTAGTAAGTGAGACGATAACTAAGGGCCTTCTCGTTTAAGTATTTATTTGTTACTTAGTCTCTCTGTGGAGTTTTTAATTCTATTGTCTAGAATAATTACGTGATGTTTTATACTTACAGCGAAACAGTAGCACTTTTACTTGACAAATAATTTGAGACAGTTCTTTGATAGACTCAAAGACGAGAGATTAACGTCACGAGGCAAAAGTCTTGCTTCTTCTTCGTTCTAGAGCAGACAGAGGATGAACAGCATCCCTGTTCAAGTGGGGATAAAGAGCATCCCGGTTCAAGTGGGGATAAAGAACATCCCATTATTAATAATTGGTCTTCCAAATCCCAAAAGGTAAAGCCATAAAGATTTGAAAAATTGAAAAATGAATTCCCATGATTTCAATGAGTTTACTGTGTTATTCAATGGCTATGGTAAAAACCAATTTTTTTATTTGAGTGTTTTTTTGGGGCCCTCTAGTATGACCCAGGACAATTTTTTATTTATAATACCATTTGTAGGGAGATCTGGAGTAACAGACCATTTTAGAAATCAAATTTAAAATTTGATCTTGTGAATTCATTGTTTCGTTAAAAAACATGTTTGTGGGATTCCACATTTTCAGAATGCGAGCTATGGATATTATAAAATCTCTTTTATATATTCTGAATTATTGGTTACTGCTGTATTCCACAAAATATTAATAAATTCAAAAAATAACTTAGTTCCTAAGCCCTCCTTTGGACAGTCCTTTACATTTTAGGGGGATGTTACTCGTAATATCTATTGTATTTGTTTGAAAATTCTGGCTCAAAATTATCACAAGGACACCTTGAACATAGTTCTATAAAATTTTTATGGTATTTGTTCTTCAAAATCGCAAGGTAAAGCCACAAAGATTTGAAAAATTGAAAAATGAATTCCCATGTTTTCAACTACAACCCATGACTTCACTATTGTCGGTAAATATCACAAAGACTGTGATATTTACCGACATTAGTCGTCCTTTTCACGATAACATTTTAAGAGAGTAGATGGGATAAGGATCTTTGATTTGAATTATTTACAAAACTCCGGCCGCTTTTAGATCGGCGAGCATCTTGACGACGTGTTCGGGTATGGTTGGTGGGGTTGGGAGGTGGTCACCAGTGGCCTGGAATCCGTTTTCATCTGCCACCCAATTGACCGTGAGGACGACGCCATCGGGAGTGGTGAACAAATAAGATCCTTTAAACAAGGTGCCGATATCCTCCGGTTTGTGTCCAACTTGTTTCTGGTTGCCGCTTTCAGACACTTTGGTCCCATCAGCAGACTCGAAACTGTTAAAGCATTTTATGGGGGAATTAGAATAAGAATGAAAGATAATGGAATTAAATTGAACTTACTCAAAGGAGTAGTTGCCATCGGCGTTCATTTCGCTGTTGGATGACACAATTTCGATAGGTTTCTTATCCCCTTGAGGTGCAGCGAGGGCCACGGCCAAGAAAGCGACTGCGAGAATCTGACAGACCGCCAAGTTAAAATAGAAGAAAAGTTATCTTTCAAATTTGAATCGATTAAGATTTAATATTAGATTAATATTAGCAATGACTAACGAATTTCATTTTTGCTTCTGTTGGAATGTTCTTCTGAAGACAGTTGAGAGAATGTGTGAAGATGATTCTGTTCCCTACCCCTTTTTATATTATGCAACGACGGATGAATGAAAGTGATTGGCCTAGACCTTCCTATTTCGAAAAATTCTCTTCTTCATCATCAGGGATATGCGTCATGCAAATGAGGGGAAAGGAGGCGAAGCACAGCGTTTGGTATTCTTCTCTTTTTATGAGACGCATTTTGTTATTGACAGAAATTCTTTCTCGAAGATTTTGCGATAGGATCCCCCCGTCAAGCGTTCTGTCGTATTTGTGTCTTTAAATCGAAGTTTTAATTTTTTCCCTTCTGGCCTTATTTCCCCCCTGCTACGAATTTTCATCATTTTGTTGTCTGGGTCGTTAAATCGTACATTAAGACGTCAAATTTGTGCAAGTAATGCATTGTATTACCCATTTTATTATCTATTGAATTGTCGTGACAAATAAAGATTCCAAAAAAGGAAATTTTAGAGCCAAATGATAACATTTTACATCTCTTTTGATATGTGGCTTGAATGGCTAATTAACATCTCATTTAATAGTAAGACTAGTAGGTAAATGTACAGATATTCAAGTTAATATTCGTTCAGTTAGCCTACTCAAAATCCTCTTCTATTAGCCAGCCAACAAAATGCGTTAATAAGCCATACAATGGAACATTATTTTCATGAATAGCTCCTTGACTCAAGATTAATCGAATTTGGTCACCGTTTGTAAGTTGTACAGTGGACTGCAGTGATAAAGTTTTGTAATTTGGTTCGCCATAGGCTTGAGCAATTTTAAACCAATCAGATTTTGAAGTTTTCATTTGTAAATCAACTCGTCCAACAGAATTCTGATGACTTATTCCCGAAAAAGAAAAAAAATATTTTCCCGATTTAGGAGCATAAAAAATTCCATAGGATTTCATGGAATTGCCCACATTAAGTCTAAATTTATCAAATGTAACAACTGAGTTGACTGAAGTGAAAGTCGTCGATCTCTGAGCGTGAAAGTAAACAGGCGACGATTTGACATCGACGTAGCCGATCGTATTCTGGAAATCTGTAACAAACAGAAAAAAAGAATTATTTTAAAATGGTTAATTGTACTTAAACAAAGAGATGGTTAAACATTTCTCTATACTTGGATCGGTTTGCTGTTTTGTGAAATTGCAGTGAACAGTTTGAATTTTGTTTTGTCCCATGATGGAAAAGAATCCGTTCTTTTTATTTCCGATTTGCTGGAGATCCACACAGGACGTTGGCATTCTTCCGATGTCCACGATGGCGCTTGTTCTCTCTATTTCTATTCGATATTATTGATATTTAAAAAAAGCTGCATTGTCGAATTGAATATCTTTTTACCATTCAACTCATTTTTCATATTCTCCATGTTTCTGTTAGTGTCTGTTATACGAAACAAATTTGCCGTAAGATAAGAAAATAAAAGAATATTATATCCCCGCATTATTACCGTTCAACTCCTTTTTCAAATTTTCCATGTTTCTGATGGTCTCTGTGCAAAAAGACATTTTATTCAAATTTAATTACATTTCGCTTATTTGTGTGTGAGTGATTACCTTTCAATTCCTCCTTGAGATTTTGCCATTCGTCAGTGACAGTCAGTCCGACATTTTGTACAAAATTGATGGGAGTGGACAGGACGGCGGTGGAATAACGTACACTCACTTTGTGATCCTGTAAGGATTGCGTGTCTCTCAGCTGCACCAAATTAATTCTGCCAAGTTGCAAAGGTTTGGGAACAAATTTCTCACCATCCCACTCGACATGATCTTTACTCTCTTGATAAAACTTTTCTAAATTTTCTTTTGACGTCAAACTGAGACGGGAAGATTCCTTGTTGAAATTTGCTTTTGCCGAGAACAACCCAAGAAATTTTGCTTTTCCTCCACCACTTACTTTGTTGTTGTTTTGAAAAGATTCCGCCATCTTTTTCTGTGAATCTTTATTCAACTTCTTCATCATTTCGTTTAAGGTTTTGGTTGTTTTATCTGGTCGATAGTTGTCCTCGTTCCAAAACACCGAGTCCCACATTTTATCGCTTTGCTCTTTGATGACTGCCCTAGAAGAGACGAGGAGATTCTTTAACAAATTGTAAACTTGTAATTCGGAATTGGGTGAAATCACATCCGAGTCTTCGAATGTATCCACAAAGACATTGGTTATCGTTTCCGTCAAGAGTCTCTTTTCGTCTTTAGCCGTTAGAAAAACTTCTTGAACATTCTGATCGAATCTCTGGAGAAGATCGCTGACCATTTGACCCGAGACGACGTTATCGATGCGAATGACCGTCTGTTTAGTTTGTGATGTCTGTGACGTCAGACTGAAAAGGAGTTTGAAATGGTCGAATTGTTGTGGATTGATGCGCATATCTGCCGCTAGTTGGTCGCAATCTTTTTGGGCTAAACAAGACAAAGTGAACTGCAACGATTTGTGCAGTTGATACGGCAGCCAATCGGAAGTGAGGGAAAAGACGGACGAAGGTTTCGTGCTGGACAGAACAACTTTTTCCAAAGGAATGACCTGCACCTGATTGGATTGGATTTGCTGGCCGACGAATTCCGTCAAATAGTTGACGACTTGACTTTCGACTTTATCGTTCCACATTTCGATGCGGAAACGGACCTCGTTCTGTTTGGTGACGTTGTTGAATGAAGTGACAGCACTTTTGTGGTCCAGCAGAGCGATGGGTGCGTAAAAATATTTGTAGCGAGTGGGTTGTGTAGTTGTTTTGTGATTGTTTGCGTGTTCGTAAATGTTGACTCTGAAACTGCCGTAGGGCATTGAACAAAGTTCACTTGGCGATATTTGAAGTTTGGCCCATGAAGAAGATAAAGGCATCTCGTCTGATTGAGAATTCACTGTGTTCACTAGTACAAGGATTGCAAACTGTGCCAATCGCCATATTGGAGATGTAATTATCATTTTGTTAAAACCGCCGCTAGTGTTCATCAGCATCGTTGAAAACGAAAAATGTTCCTTTAAAAACGGTAAAAGCAGCAAATTTAAAATTTATTGCAACAGACACCAAGAATTATTCCTAACATTTCATAACGTTTTTTTTCCCGACGAAAGATTAAATCTACCAGTAGCAATACCTTATAAATCTCGTACATCTTTAATTCTCATGAAATTGTAATGATTAATCTTCAAATGAATTTTTCTTACTTTTTGTTTGAAAAATCCCCCACCGCAGTTGCCTGAATCCGCTGTGTATTACGGGAGTAGTAGCTGCTTCGGCTTGTGTGAGCCAACTGATGAAAGGGTCCTCCTTTTTCTTTCTTTCTGTCTTGCCTTGTTAGTTTATTCTGATGGCAGCTGGCAAATGCTCTGCATTGCTTTTAAGTTTCCCTACTAAACCGCCACGAAAAATTTGTTTCAGTGATGTTTATTCCATTTAGAACTTGTCGATATTTTCAAGAACGAATTTTTTTCTTGTATTGACTATAAATTGTTGTAATATGTAAGACTATTATGCTTTATTATGCAAAATTTTCTTAATTTTGAATTCAACGTTAGCAGCTCTTTGTTATGACTTTAATTGATATTTTTTTAAGAAAAAAAATGCTGCTGTTCGTTTCTCTTGGAAAATTAATTTATCAATTGAATAGAGTAAAAGCTTTTCGATCTACGTGATGTTCAGTTGGTCAGGAGCAATTTATTTCTTGGTGAAATTTCCCTGATGCTGTCTAATTGTAAATAAGTGGAGTTTCTCATATTTATTGTTTTGATTTGCTGACATAATTTATTTAAATTGTGTTCATTGTGAGAGTGTTGTGAAATTAGAACTTGAATAAACCTTTTATTAATACCTGTATCAACACTATTAGTCCACAATATATTGTACAGGTATCAGACTACCCACAATACCAATTTTAAAATTTGTGAAATCCCACGAACCAAAATTCGTAACGGAATTAGCGTGACGTCTCAAAAAAAAGAATATTGAGACTTTTCTATGGCCACGTCCAGACGCAAAGTTAACATCATATTGAGCTACTTCTGATTCCAAGATCAAAATACACTAGTCGTCCATAAAAAAGAAACACATGATATAATATTACATTACAATGAAGAAAATATTTACTTCAGTCTTATCGGTAAATTTAGCCTCCACAGTTCCAGGTAAAGTTCTAGTGTATTCTGTTTTCTTAAGAAACAATCCCGATAGCATGTAAACGTTATTTTTCTGACAGAATTTAAGAAAAATTATTATACGACAATAAAATTTTTTGTTTAAAAAAATACCTTCAAAACGCCTGACCACTTTGCAATCAGATTGCTCCAAACAGTGACTTTAATTTCACCAGATTGACCAAGAAAAGTTAAATCAATAAGTTTCTGAAATTTTCCACCGAAAAAACCTCATTGAAAACCATGTGAATCAATCTTGCCGCTAATTTAAAACTAAACAAGATAACGAAACATAAATCTCCAGCAAAAATCATTTGAGCAACAGAAGCTTACCTTCGATTTCCTAAAAACAGTGAGGCTATAGGCACCACTTGATTACTTTTGCTTGCGTTCGGATGTTTGTTTTTCATAGCCTCCATTTTTTTCTTCGCTGGGGATGAATCGGTGCTTGTACTATGGCTCCTAAATTTACGGGACCGATGTTGATGTTACTCATTTCAGTTGAAGACCTTTTTCTATCTGTTGACGCATCAGTTTTTTCTTCCTTTGTTGGAGTTAAGTTAACTCGATCTCGTTAACACCTCCTTCAGATCCAAGCAAATCCATGTAATTGCTCATCCAGGGCTTCTCAATATAATCTTCCTTAGATTTTAGTTACTTCCCTAAATCCATGGTAACCTTTCTTCTGCAGTGTTCAAAAGCAACTGATTTTCCTTCTTGTGTGAAGCGAAAACTATAACAACAAACGTAAAGAAAACGTCTTAGTTTTCATTTCACTAGAAAAGAAATGTCGACGTTTGATCAACGCCGTTCTGAAAATTTGTTCTTGTCTTTAAAGACTTGCTGGTACATCGGGTACTGACACTGGTAAAAATCTCAGAAAAATGATTGATACTAACGTTTCGTTAACGTTTTTCTTCTAAGCTGTTCTCTGTAAAGAGGGAAAAATTTCAACTGAAATGAAAATAAACTTAGATCTTCAAGGCAAAAATCCGCATTTCTTCTTTTCTGTCCCAAGAAAACAACATCACATTCCATTTTAATTAGACAGGACTCCATCTAAAAAATTGACAATTTTTTTAAAAATTGGGACAAGCTATTAGTGATGTTTGGTAATGTTGTATCGCACTGCAGACGCATTTCAATTCAGTCAAAAGGGTTTGTAACAGACTTTAACCAACAAGCAAGAAGTTCAAAAGAACGTTTTATTATCATTTCGTCTAGTTCGTTTAATATTATTTCCTATCCGAAATTGTGGAACAAGAGAATTAATTTTCTGGCCAAGCTTGCTAATGCTGCTGTCAAAGCGCCCACGACAGTGAAGAAGTTGATGCTGATTCGAGTCCAGAAAAGAAATCTAAACCGACTTAAATGAAAATTTAATTGCTCCTAGAAATTTATTAGCTATCGTAAATTTTTAATTATGGAATCAGTCAAAGAAAGCAACCAATACAACTTGTGTGTATTAATCTAAAATAAATTTGTACATCGATTGACATAGAAAACAGTAGTACTGTATCTCACGCAGCTTAGTAAATTGCTTCAACATCAATAAGCGAAAATCAACACTTATAAGTGTCCATAAGTATACCCAATCCGATTTAGCGTGTGTTTTCCCATTTAATTTCCGACGGGGCCACACACTCCAGAGGACTGTAAACTTCCTCAATCAAAATGGGAATCTCGTGCAACATTTTCAGCTTTTCAGAACTTGTTTTGGTTACTTGATTTGATGCCATCACCACAGTCTCTTTTAAAAGATTCAGAGTGGGACCTTGAAGCAGACCTTTGATGCGCAATTGAAATCCATTTTCTTTCTCATCACATTCAAAGTTCATTTCTCCCGTCGATGGTGTCTAAACGCAGCTGAAGTCAAACGAATCCAGCAATCCATGGGCAGTAGTAATGGAATCTGGAGGAATCGTATGACAAAAAACGTTGATTCACTATGGTTGAATCTTCAACCAAAAGATAATTGGCAAAACTTTTTAGATAGGCTACTGCCAAAGTGGCCGAAAGTTGCTTATGACGTGAATAAACAAAACGTGTTGAATTGACTTTTTGGTGGTAGCAGCATTCGATTCGTTGGTTTGTTGAGGCATTGCATCTATGACCAGACATCCAACGCAACATTGTTGTGCTTTTTCCTCCACACTTAATTATTTTTTAAAATTTGGGATTTATCTTTTGCTATCAATTCTGATTTCTGATTCATACAGTGTTTCCAACTGCTCTTCCGGTTGTTGGGTAGGATTCGTAATGATCCAATCAGGTTTTTCAACGGTTTCCAACGCAGGGATTTGTATTGGCTCAGTGAGTCTCTTCAGCCAATATTCTTCATCCGTCTTTTTCTCGGTATCCGGTTGGTTTATCATCTGATTTGGGAGCAGAGTCCTCAACTCCGTTAGGGTTTCATCCAAACTAGATCCTGTCGGTGGTAAGGATTTCTCTTCCATTATCCCTACATCCGGTTTCTGCATTGCTACAGAATTTGTTAGTAATGCCGGGCCAATTCCGTATGCGTTGATGGCAAGCACAGGAATAGAAACTCTGCTGGATGAAGGCGAAATAGATCTAGTCGCATCCTAAGAAATATGTCCACTTTTTTACGGACAATATTGTCCAGAAACCCCGTTTAGGACAAATATGTCACCATTTTTCGCGGACATTATTGTCTTCTAAAATAGTAGACATATATATCCCATTTTCTAAAACTGAAAAAAGCTTAAGAGAAAAAGAAGCTTAAAAAAAATTATCTCTTACAAAACAAGGCCACCCGCCCCCCTTTGAAGTCCTTAAAGCGCGGAAATTGAAATTATGTTCGTATATAAAATCTTTCTAATTTCTAATCAGTCTTTAGACTGAGCTTGATGCTGATATTGAATTGACAGTCTCTTTGTCAGCTCTACCAACTGAGCTATTTGAACATAGCATATTCAACATTTTATAAAATAATTCTCTATGGTATGTGTAAGAGCAAAGTTAGGACTTGGTGAAATTTCGTTAAAACATGCCGTAGATGATTTTCTTCTAGGATATATAGAAACTTAAGTTTGGGTTTGTAATCAACTTGATTATCAAACCAATCTAGTTTATGTAGACTTATTTCATTTATTGCTTTTGTAGTATTTTTTCAAATTTTTACCAATTTAAGGTTACACATTATTCTGAGTGCAAAACCCCTAACAGCCTAATCACAAGGTGATGGTAAAGGGGGAATTTTTTCACCCACTCTGTAGGAATGTGGGTGGTGATCGAAAAAAAAGAGGGCGTAGGGGGTAAAGAATACCAAAAAGAAGATTATCTTTAGATTTCGCCGACGGTAGAAAAGCCTTTTTTCTTCAAGGCTGAAATAGCGAGAAATAGTAGACAATAATGTTCAACTTTCTAACAAAGAATTGTCTACTTTAAAATGGAGACTTTTTGGTCCATATTTTGTGGACAATATTCTCCAGTTTTACCATGACATATATTTCCTATATTTTAGACGATTTTAGACAATATTGTCCACGAATTGAAGACAATATTGTCACTTTTGCGCGAGACAATATTGTCCACTTTCAAAGTGGACATATTTCTAAGGGAGCGGGTACGATGTTGGGGGTCTTATTCCGAATGATGGAAGACACGTAGAGAAATTACCATAGTTAACTCGGTTGTCGTCAACTAGCGTCGGTTCCCTCCCATCTGGTTGATTAGATACTCCGGGAGTACCGACAACTTTCCGGTTTTCGTTTGGTTGATGCGGTTTCTGCGCCACCTTTTGGTCTATGGGACTCAAGGACCGCCACCAAGAAGAGAAATTTTTGAAATACTTGTTAAAAGCCATTGTTTTGCCTTATAGGTTGTTCACAAAATTTGCGAGTTATCTGGGGGTGATGGTGGGGTCCCTTATATAGACTATGGTGCCACTCGGAGTAACCACCGTTAGGAGCAAGTTATTGAATTCATAATCAATGTTATGGAATTAAAGTTTACTTCGGTTTACTTTTTATTAAATATTCGGAAATATTTCAATTTCCCTCCAGATACATTTTGTTGTGTGACAGCGTCACAACGCTGCATCCCTTTCCTCTTGATTTGCTAAGCTCCGCCCTCTCCTTTGTTCTTCGACCTAGCTCGTCTCTTCTTCGCGACCTTGCTCGGTCTTGCGGATTTGCCCTCAGCCCTAGACGGTCGCATTCTCCCTCGCTCTCTAAAAGTTCTACTTTTCACAACATTTTATGTAACTGTATTTGGTAATTCAATACATTGAATTTGTACCAAAACAGAGTCGTAATTTCTCGACATGTATGGAATAGATTATTTCCCAGTTCAGTTCCCACAATGTTAATGGCAACACGACAGTCGATCAATTTTTTACTTTTTTTTATTCTCTTTATGAACATCGTTGCCGATTGTACGTACAAAAATCATAAAAAATAAGTTCCTTATAGGAGTCGTCGTCTCTTCTAAAAATACCTTCCAACTAATTTTTTTCTTCCTTAGCTCTTTCATTCGCTCAGATTTCCATCTCTATTCAAAAGGTAACGGGTCCCGCGTGTTTCTCCCTCCCCGAGTCCGGGCTTTTTTTAAAACAAATATAAATTAAAAAAAAACAACAAAAAAAAACAACAAAAACCTACATGTAGATTAGAAGGCTGCCACACTTCCATCAGGAAGTATTAGTTCTATTGTGGTGCGATCATCAATTATTTCCACCTCTTCGTCGGAATCGTCAGTCAAGTCTAAACACAAAAAAAGAAGACAAAAATAAAAAATACAAATATAAAGAAAATGAGTATGGCCCCACTGGACCCCTTAGAAACCCGCAAAAGCCCGTAGAATTTTGCAATCTTAAAAACCAATAATATTTACCAATCGGGTTGCGCGTTGGGAACTTCCAAATCCTCCATGTGTACTACCTCTTCGTCGGACTCCTCTTCCGAGTCCACTTCTACTAAGATGGGCCCTTGAACATCAGAATTAAGAATTCGGACTATTAGTGAAATTAACCGTCTTTGAAAAGTTATCTTTCGATGGCATTTCAAAACCGTCTTTCTAATGTGTGAATACGTCTATTCAAAACACTTAGAATGCACGTTTCCATAAACCTCATGGTAACTTGTTTAATGAATGAATAGGCCGATTGACAAATAGATAATTTTTGTCAATTAGATAAGAAAGAAGCTGTCATGACACCACTTTTTATAAAGAGAAGTTTTCTTAATATATATTTTTTACTTGAATCGAAGTCGGGTTATTATTCAACCCACTCCCAATCGAATAATGCTAAAGAATTGCACGAGTGGATCTTGCTTAGTAGGTCTTGCTAGTAAGTTTAGTGCATACATATTCTAATGGAAGAGGGTGAGTCAACAAATCCCATGCAGGTGCGATATTACTTGTGATTGTTGCTGTAAAGCCCATTAGGCATTTAACAACTGATTTTAGCCTGCTGGCTCTCACAAGTTTACCCATAGTAAATCGCATTGATTTCAGAAATCTTTGCAATCCTTGAAGTTATTTTTCTTTTTCTGGCGGGTTTAAATAGTCAGTGGTGCCCTATCTTTAAATTGTTTCAGATTCCATTCGAGTTCAGCATGTCGAGAAGCTTGTTGAACTCACGGCAATACTCCTATCCTGCCTTCTCCTTTGAAATTCAAATCATCCGCCTTGTTATTTTAAGAATTCGTATGCTAATGATGAAGGGAGGGCATTAGCCGCTAAATGGCGGTCCAAAATATGTCATGGCGGCTTTCCCTATTCCGTGTCCCTCCCCTTATCTCTGGATCCACTATACATGGCCAAAAACGATAAAAAGCCTGTGCTGAGTCCTCATTTCTCTCAGTCCGACGAAGATCAAGAAGTCAAACCGACTAAGAAAATTGTTTTTGGTGCATCCGATGAATCTGAGAACGATCTTAACGACAGGGAACCTCTGCGGAGTCCTCTTTTCTCTCAATCCGACGATGATCAAAAAGTCAAACCGACTAAGAGAAGTGTTGGTCCCTCCGATGAACCTAAGGACGATCTTAATTTTGATAACATGAGTTTTCTTTTATCTGAAGCCAAGGCCGGTCAGGATATCAGTCCTTTACATTAAAAAAGTATTTCTTCTGAATCCGACGCCGATCAAGAAATAGATCCCGTGGAGAAACATGTATCTTTGGCAGGTGATGACTACAAAGAACTCCATCCGACTGATAGCAGTGGTTCCTCTTATGCGTCTAAAAATGTTTCTTATACCGATGACGACGACCTAACCAATACAGCGGATAAAAGAGTTGTCCTTTCTGCGAATGACGACGACCAACACGATCCGGCGGCTAAAAATATTGCTTCTGCTGTGGATGACGACGACCAACCCGATGCGGCGGATAAGATTGGTGTCTATTCTGCGGATGAAGACGACCAATCCGATGTGGTGGATAAAATTGTTGCCTCTCTTGCGGATGACGACGACCAACCAGATCCGGCGGATACAATTGTTGTCTCTCTTGCGGATAACAAAGACCAACCAGATCCGGCGGATAAAATTGTTGTCTGTCTTGCGGATGACGACGACTAACCTGATCAGGCGGATAAAATTGTTGTCTCAGAATCGTTTAAGTCAAAGGTTGACAGTCGTCATCCATCAGTAAAGAAAAGACAATTCTCGTCTCAATCAGGTGATAACCGCTGCCATTTAGTGAAGAAGAGTAAAATAATGCCGAAAAAAACCCGGAAAATTCATCATATGCGTTCAAACACCAGAAGTGATATTGAATTAGAAGTAGCGAAAGCGGAATCTCTGTTTGATCTTCCGCCCATCACCAACAAAAGAAATGGCGAAACATTGCATGCAACGGAAATCAACGAAATAGAGAGTGGTTGGCTAAGCACGAAAACCATAAACGCTTCGTCCATGGAGCTTCTACGACAACACTCCCCGTCACTTAGTGCTCTTTATAATTGTCATTGGGCCAAATCCTCGAGTTTGAAGCTGCAAATAGCAGTCAATGGATACAAATTCTACACAATGGTACCAACCATTGGTTGCTTGCTTGTAAAGGATTTGATTCAGAAGATTCGAACCTAGTGTTGGCATACGACAGTTCAATCAGTGGAGATTCACCAGGACAGCACGTTATTTACTGCATTAGGCAGATAACACAAACTGGAAGTAATATGTCAAGTTAGGGCTAATGGATTGCGAACAGCAGAGAGACTCAAGCAGCTGCGGTGTTTCGCAGTAGCATTTGCGACTGCACTTGTTTTTGGAATGAATCCAGCGGAACTGAGATTCGATTTGCCAAAAATGCGACCACATCTCATGGATTGTTTGCGCTCTTCTTCTATTCGTCCATTCCCTACCGTTGGGACTAGAGTTCGTTAAGTCAATTAGTACATTTTCATCTAAGTGTAAGTTGGTACCTAATTTGTCTCGTTTTTTATTTTGTTAATACTAAATGAAATGCAGCAGCAAGGGACCTGAAAAAATGCCAAATTTCAAATTAAAATATCTCGAAAACAACAGAGAGATTTCAATGAAATTTGCACAAGACCTTTGAAATATCTTTCTTTACAAGAAAAAAACCGGTTTAATAATTTTATTCCCGCTTGATGTATAGCCGTATTTTTATAAATTAGGAAACCGAAATATTGTCAATTTTTAAATGGAAATATCTCGAATAAAAACGGGCAGATTTTGAATAAACTTGCCACAAACCGTTGAAATTATATTTAAAATAACGTTTTGTAAGTTCCCTTCAGGGCTGGACGTAAAGCGCTTATTTTTAAAAGAGAACAATGAAACCACCCGAGGAGAATTTTCCCGTCTTGTTATGCGTTGCGTTAAATGGGATGGATATATAACGCGTTTTTTTGGGCATATTGGGGTTGGAATCTCTACCCGAGGAGAATTTTTGCATGGTGCTGTACGGTCTTACCAGCACATGCATGTAGAACGCATTTCAAATTCATTATTAGAATGAATTCTCTTGTTTTGAAGGTGATGGGTCAGAAAAAAGGGCGCAAACCGTGAAAAAGCATTTTCCATTTCAATGCACAATATATAATACGATAAATGGTATAGAATCACAGAATTCTCTGAACCAGTTGAAATCCATGATAAAATGCAAAATACAGCAGAATAAAATGTGTTTTTTAATACATTAGCATTGTTTAAAACATTGAAAGATTTCCACCCTTTGAATGAATCTTATTGGAGGGAAAAATTGAACCAAGCCTGGAGTCGAACTTAGGCCCTCACACATTGCAGTGAAGATCTCTACCCATCAAACCAAACCTTATTAAAAAAAATTAAATTCTGTTTTCATAAAATAAAAACGCCATTCACAATTTCACATCAATAGTCCAAATCTCTATCTATAAAACCAACAATTATACTTGAAAAGGAAACAATTATTCTTGATGAAATGCAAACTTCCAGTTCGGCCTTTGATGTCTTTTGTGGTTTTGGTCTAAATAAGTTTGACGACGTATATTTTAAAATTAGTTAATAGTTCGTGGTATAACGGTTAGAGAGTTGGTCTGTGCCCTCAAAGTTCCTATGTTCGGTACTGGTTAAAGTCATTTTCTATCACGTACATCAACTACGGGATAAATTTCTATAATGATTTTTGTCAAGATTTTTCATTTCAATGATTGAATTTATGTATTATTTTTTCTTATTATGCGGTACGCAAGTCATCAATATTATCGGTATTATAGGACCAAAGCCATTTTACAGGCTTTGGAGAATTATCGCGAGCAGACTTGTGGTGATCGATTGCTGATCGAGATCGATTTGATCGTTTGATCACTTTTTGCTGATCGTGAGCGAGCGATTGATCCACGACCCAGATCGAGATCGAGATCGAAAGGGTGTGATCAATTTTGATCACTGATTGCAGCGCCATCTGTGAACGAAAAATATAACTTCTTCAAATTTGCTCTAGTGTAACCAGAGTGAAACGATTTTTTCGAGAATTCTAGTCAGACTGCAGACTCAGATCTTGTCTCAGTGCTTACTACTTGATTTTTAAAAAGCTTTGTAGGTCAATTTGATTTCTGAATCAATGGCTGATATAGTTGAAGTCGATAATAATGCTGAAAGTGAAACACACGATGCTGGTGCCTAGCTGTAATTGTTATGTTTCACCAAAGAAAAAAGCAAGGTTTCTAGATGGATATAAAAAAAGGGATTCTTTAAAGGCTGATGAAGTGGAGAGCTACCTTAACGACGGAAGTACGAAATTAAGTTCATTAAAACGGTTCCCCACAATAAAGAAAATCTTCGTGTAACTTTCTTTTGCTTATTTTTTTAATTTTTACAAATGTACTATATTTTTTTCTTATAAGGGTAGGGAATATAATAGTGCATTATTGCCATCTTCGGCTGCATGCGAACGTGTCTTCAGCACTGCTGGCTCTATTTTCACAGCAAAAAGAACTCTATGATCGGATCTCAACTTTGAAATGCTAGTTTTTTTTTAATTAAACGGGGAATGCTGCCGCTGTTGGACCGTTAGTCCCGCAAAAAATAGTTCACTGCAATTCCCTGGGTTTTTTTAACATTCCAACTTTGAAGGACAGTAATACAGAAATAAACTGAAATTTTCAAAATGCTGTGATCGAAAAGTGATCGAATTGAGCGATCGATTGATCACTTCTATTTCAGTGATCAATGAACGAGCGATTGATCACTTTTTTGGAATGATCAATGAACGAGCGATTGATCTGTTTTTAGTGATCAAACAACAAGTCTGATCGCGAGTGATATAATTGTTTGATTGTATGACTCCATTCTCTATTCATTATCGTTCAGAAAATGTTTTGAACTTCCATTTTTCATTTTGTCTCTATTTATTTGGGTTCCAGACTTCCAGTTTAATTTTTGAGAAGATTTTAAAATCTTTTTTTTTTTCCATTTACAATTCAAGTCAAATGAAATTCAAATTTGACTATCCAAGTATCCATTCTTGAAGAACATTACAATTTATCAGTTAAAAGTATTGTTTCTGTTTTAATAATTTTTTTTTTATTTTGAAAAAAAAACTAGTCTTTTCCTTATAAGTCACTGGTCAATGCCTCAATGGCAATAGCAATGGCATTCTCAGCTCATAATGAATGCTAAAATAAGATTCCCGGTCTTTATTGAAAACTTGACTGATTATTAATCATCAAATCAGTGATTAAAACTGTTTTGTAAACGTCATGCGCTTGTTTTGAGTATGTGCATTTTTCCATAAATAAAAATTTGTACATAATTTTCTTCATACTGCAAGTTTTTCTTTAGCTTCACAATAATGTGCTGATGAGTATAATCAAATTAATGATTAACGAAGATATAATGCGCAACCGTGACTTGTCATCATTTTTATACTTCAAAATCTGCTAGAAAGAAGAGTAAGTTTCAGACTTCAACCTCTAGGCGGCGCACGTGAACGTCAACATTCACCCTTACTCTCGAATGTGGTAATCAAGACGACTGAAACTGACAGATCTTTAATTGTAGCATTGTAGTGTACTATAATTATCTCGGAATGTAAACGCGATTCGGTGATATTTTAACATTGTTGAGTCAAGTGAGCCACAAAAAATCAAATTGACCGTGAAAACCCCGAAGGATAAGAAAGATGTAGAAGTACCGGAAGAGGCTTCAATCAAAGAGGTATTGATAATTAATTAATACTTCAATGAAGCACAAAATTGGTTATTTTATCTGATTTTATTTACATCCTGAGTTTTGGCCTGCTTTCTAAAATATATTTGTTTTTCAGCTAAAGGAAATTGTAGCAGAAAAGTTTGGGACAACTGCTGAACAGGTGTGCCTTATCTTCGCTGGCAAAATTCTTAAAGATCAGGAGACATTGAAAGGGCACAACATTAAAGATGGACTCACAGTACATCTTGTGGACTTGTGGTTAAATCTGGGAGTGTTAACAGAACCACACAAGAAACACAAAGTAACGTTTCTTCTAACACAATGTCTCAGCCATCTGTAACACCTTGTAGACCTACAGAGCAGAGTCCTTCATCTACCTTTGGAATTGGTGGATTGGGTGGTTTTGCAGGTTTGTGAAAACATATGGTAAAAAAAATTATTCTTTTTCTTAACTTTAGTTTCATTTTTTAGGTTTATCAAATATGGGATTGGTTTCAGGGAACTTGGAGGGAACATGGAGATGCAACAAAACATGCAACGAGAAATACTTTCTAATCCTGAAACACTACACAATATGATGGACAATCCACTTGTTCAGTCACTCATGAGTAATCCTGACTACATGAGACAAATTTTGACTTCTAACCAAAAGATGCATCAGTTGCTTGAGGTAAGCAATTTGCGTTATAAATTATGGAAGTGTGATTCAAATAACATTTTGAATAATGCAGCGTCACCTAACAATCAACCATGTAATGAACAATCCCCAGCTTATGATAATCCGCAGCTTATGCAGAGTCTGATGAATGCCCCCTACGGACAAAGTATGTTTTAGCAAATGGGCTCAAATCCTCAACTAACCGAACAGATGATCCTCAACAATCCTCTATTTGCAAGTTCGTTTGCCTTAAACAATCTCTTTCCGCTTTGATATTTGTTAATAACCTTCGTTATTAGGTAACCCAGCTATGCAAGATCAAATGAGGACGATGCTAACAACATGCATGGCCCAGCTCAATAATCCTGAAATTCGGAATTTGGTCACTAACCCACAAGCAATGTCGACGATGATTCAGATTCAGCAAGGAATGGAGCAACTCCTACAAGTGGTGCCATCTTTTGCAATAACGTATGGCAATTTAGTAATTTATCTTAGTCCCTATCGATGCAGATTTATTAATTTATTTATTTCAATTTTAAAATATTAAATGACTTCCCTAGTCTTGGTCTTGGTACTCTTCCTCTGCCTTTGAATCCTACTCCAAGCACCACACCAACTTCCTCGGATACGACGTCAACCCCAACAGCTCCACCACCAACGACTACTCGACCTGGTTCTGATGCTTTTAGCAACATGATGGCAGGCATGGTAAAAACGTAATAATTGATTTTACAAGCAAATTCAGTAAACAAAATCTTTTTCTCCCTAAATTTATAGCTAACTTCCTTAGCAGGCCAAGGTGGAAAATTATCGCGAGTACCGTTCAAGTCAATAGAAATTCAAATTTGGCCATAATTTCTTGAAGAACATTACAATTTATAAGTTAAAAGTATTGCTGCTGTTTTAATGTTGTTTTTATTTTTGAAAAAAAAACTACTGTTTATTCCTTACAGTATATTGGTATGCCAAAATGCCTCAATGGCTACGTAAAAAGATGATGTTGAATAAACTTTTTTATAAATTGACAAAAATATTTCTTTTTCTTCAAAATTCCTATAAACGTAAAATGAGTAAAAAAAAATAGTGCAAAATTTAGTGCGTTTAAAAGTACAAATCAAGTGCGTTTAGAAAATGCATTAAAAATGCATTAAACACACATTTTGAAACGGAAATAAAATGGATCCGAGCATGCAAGTAAAATGCATGTAAAACGCTTTTCATAAGGGCTCCGTTTAGTGAAATTGGTGTGTGCACACACCATGATGAAAAATGCATGTTACATTTTTCGATTTCATGAAAAATGTATGAAAAGTGCAGAGCGCCATGCGAAAATTCTCCTCGGGTATTTATGAAGGAGGAAAGGTAAGATAAAAAGGGAAAAGCCAGCCCAACCCCATCGGGCACCGCCCATCGATGACCAACCGATTTAATGCAGTTATAAACGGTTATAAAATGGAGTGATGATGCATCGCGAACAGGGATATATTAAACATTAAAAAATGGAACTTAAATGCGAAATAAATCCAGTTTATTATTAATTGGCCAACGAGCGTTAAAACAAATCTCTATCCGTCTCTATCCATGCAAATGAAATTATACTTAGAAAATTATTTCAATCTTCAGGCCGGCCCAAAATTTGAACCGTAGACTTCGACAGTGGTAAGCGAGTAAGCTAACCATTACGCCGAATATAACCAAAAATAAGTGAGGAAGGAAAAGAGTATCTATACTTTATGCCCACGTCTACACGAAAGTTAACAAAACTTAGAATAATGGTGGTGGAAAGCATTGCATAATTATCTAATTCTGTTCTGCATGTTATGTTGAATGAGAGTACTATTTCAATGAATTTTTTTTTATTAGCTGATGATTCCGTTTAAAAATAATTGAATAAATGTTGGCGAACATGATTAAAAACTTCATACATTTGTCATCTGCTGTATCAATTATCAAATACCCTTAACTTTTGGATAGACTACGATTTGAACCGTCAGCTAGAGTGACACTAATTCACTACGCTAACCACTATACTATCCTTCGGTGAAGAAATAAGCGAAACGGAAAGCATTAGTCCCTCTCTTATGGACGTCAAACTTGGATATCCATGGACGTCGAAAAACGGACGTCTATCAGTCGGCCAAAAATTAAAATTTAACTTCATCGGGGATCGAACCCGGGACCCCTGAGTGACATGCCAGTGTTATGCATCCATGCTACAATAGTTCTTACCAGTGTGAGAAAAAGGGTATATTTACCCTCCCCTGCTAGCACACAATGTCCACAGGACGTTATATGGATTGCGCCATTCGATTTTCCGACAAATTTCGCTTCGAATGGTATACATCGCAACTGGCTCAGACTCCTATTCGCGATTTCCGAAAAATGAAAACCCCAAAATCTGGCCTGGTTGAGTCGTGGACTCGTTGAAAAATTAAGACACGAATATTTATTTCATGGGAAAGCTATGTATTATCAGTTACCGTTTTCATACGAGTGAAACAAAGGAACCAAATACCATCTCAAACCAACATTATCAAGTGATATAGGGGGAAATGGGTTCAAAGGAAGACCCATCATTTTAACACAAACTTCAGAGGGACGCAGCATAAACGTTTGAGCACTCAGGTTAGAGCCAGAATAAATATGAAATCTCGAAGACACATATGGTTTCAGAAAAGCATTTTCAAGAGTGAGGAATTTTTGGGATATGACATGTACAATGCCTCTATTATTGACAATGTCAGTGCAGGCAAAAACGTCAAATTTATCCGATAGGAATACATTGTTGGGGAATCGATTAGTGAGAACAAAGTTATTAAACACAAGCGTTTTGGGCCAGGTATCTCCTTTATCGATGAATTGTAAAAGGCGTTGCGTTTTTTTTTTTTTTAACTTTTTGGCTTCAAAAACCAATTGCACTTTGTTTTGTATAATCGTGCCGCAGGAAGTTGTTGGTAGCTGGAATTTACTCTTTTCGATACAACGATTTCTAATTTGTTCTGCTTGAAGATTGCCACTACGCAAGCATCTACGAAAGAAGCCTAGAAAACTTTCAAAAGGGAACGCACTGTTAGTCTCAACGCCGCACCCATACTTGTCAACGTCCTCCCATAGATGAGTCACCTGATGGCTAACAAACCTACAAGGAATACCCAGCTCGGAAAGGTCAATAGAATATCTCTGAAATGTTTTTTGGGCTTCAATGATATCAGTTCTAGACACTGGTTTTTTGTTAAATGCTCCCAACAGCAACATGCCATACTGTAAAAGCATGATATGTTCAAGATTGGTTTCATCAAGAATTCCTTGAAAAAGGGGAAATAGTAAGTAGTACAAGATATTGCGTTTCACGTGAATTTTGTAATTTTTACAAGTCGAAAGTTTGCCAACATAGCGGTCAAATCCAAAAGGACGACATAAATGAAAGAATTTAATTCGACGATCAGCTTTCTCAATCTTGGCACTACTTAGTTTTCCCTCTTCCGGAACAAGAATGAAACCTTCAAATCGCCGCGAAAAAGCTCCCTCTATACCAGTGTGCATGGGTTCTATTATAAACCCTGTAACCATTGGGTGGCCCATTTTTACGAAAGGACTGACATCTCTAATATCTTTCAAGTGTTCGTCACCATATAAGCTTCCTGTATGGTACGTTAAAAAGTTCGCGTCAGTTCTCCTTGGGGCATTGACACTTCGAAGCAGAATGGCACGATTAATCATTTCTCCCTTCTGAATGCAACGATCACATGGCCAGTACCCTGAATGACCTTTTGTCCGTTTCAAGTAAGACCTCATTGGCCCATCCGCTATTATGCAACGAAGCGAAGCTCTCAAACAACGACCTTGAATGCACGCAGTATCTGAATTCGATGGGGACAATTGACGGAATTCATTGATCAATTCGGAGAGAAAACTAGAAATATCATCCGGTTTTCCCTTCCCCACATAAAACCCTACTACAAATACAGATGTGTCCAAAATGATTTCGGTACCTTCTTCGTGTGTTGCTCTTGGTTGGATTGAATGGATTCTTCCTAGAATCGGAGTGATAGTTACTGCATTCTTATCCTCGTGGAGTTTCGCTTCGTCGATGTGTATATCGACATTGTAATGAGGTACAGCTGTTACAGTATCAGTATGTCTAGCGTGAAGTTCTCCCTTCAAAATAGCCTTAGCTCGATCAAGTTTGGAATTTGTGTCAAAAGCTTCAATCTAATTGCAAATGTAATTATTTTTAAATTAATAATAGTGTGTTACGGCTGTTAAAATTCATAATATTTAGAAAAAAGACTGATTCAGAGATAAGGAGATCGGTTACTCTTTGTAAAGTCCAGCAGTCGACGTTTTCCCCCTCCTCCTTCCTAGCCGACGAATTCGACTGCCCTGCTCCTTTCGGCAATCTCCGGAAGCTTTGCCTTACTTGGCTGTAAGGAGCAGGGCAGTCGAATTCGTCGGCTAGGAAGGAGGAGGGGGAAAACGTCGACTGCTGGACTTTACAAAGAGTAACCGATCTCCTTATCTCTAGACTGATTCGATCTCACAAACGAACCAAAGGCAAACAGGAGTATTTTATAGTTTTGCATTTTCGACATAAATGGGAAAAGTCGAATACAAGATCAGTCAATACAAACATAAAAGCTAGTTGCCTGTGCTGAGGTTCTAAGTAAAGGCCTACCTACAGATAAATTAAATAATCACTTACTCTGTCGCGCAGGATTTTTGGCAAGAGACCTGGATTCTGGAGATAGACGTCAACAAACTGGAGAAGGTCAGCATCGCGATGAATAAGTCCGACGGATGCCCCTTTTAATGCATTCTCAATTCCAAAATGAAAGTATTTTCCATCGTTAATAAGCCTTGCTTCAGGCATTTTTTTCTGTGTTGGGCCACTTATTGATGCTGGAAAGTCAAGTCCGTCGATTTTCATTAATTGTTTTCCAGTGTTTGGCAGTAAAGAATAATCAGGTAATGGCTCGTGAACTTTCAGGAGAGTCAGCAGATACGTCAGATGGTTTTGTTTTTGACTGGTGCGAGCAGCAAAATGTCGCAGTATCTGTGTAAATGTAAGTAAACCTAGTTCACAGTTTTCTATCCCTGTGTCATCTAAAAAGAAGTTTCATTGGTTATTGTAGGTTTTGCTTAGTTTTTTTTTCTTACACATTTCAATTTTGCTTACTTTGGAAATCAGGATCGCTGCAAACATCTCTATCGAGTGATTCGATTTGTCCTTCAAACTGAGTTAACTGTAAATTTAACGTGAAATTATTACGTACAAAGAAACAAAGAGAAATCCTAGTGTCTTATTACCTCATCCTGAACGAACGATGGATTTTCTCTTGATGCTATTGGTTTCAAGTTATATTTCCGCACCAGATCTACTCTTTCTTTTATTGTAACCCAGATATCATGTGGTACACCTTGCTTTCTCCAAATTTCAAGTACTTTAACAGATCGAGATCGTAAACGAGTCGCATATTCCGACGTTAAATCAATAAATCGCCGTTTTCTTTTTCTTTGAGAAATTCTACTAGCTTTCAGGACTATTTCCACCTCTTTATCGGTAGGTGGAAACATGATTTTTTTAATAACCTGAATAGTTGATTGAAAGCGGAAACAACCCAAAAATAAACAAGAGCTTCGACCTGACACTTGAAACGCCGTCTGCATTACTATGAACTTTGATGGCTTTTGATTTCAAATTTCACCAATAGATGGCTTTGATTACTTTTTCGGCAGTCTTTAGCTTTAAAAAAGCACCCCTTATGATTGACAGATATCTTTTGAATGTTTCGATATGTTTGATATGAATGATATGTGTTGATTGATATCATTACTATTTATTTTATTTGAAGTAAAATCACGGTAATTTAAGCAATAAAATAAACGGAGCGCCAAGTTGGGGGGGGGGGGGGGTCGGGGGTGGCGGGCTAATTCACAATACCGTATCAGATTCATGTTATTTATTTGCAATTTTATCTTTTGCTTTATTATGTTCCTACGGGAACCTCACACCGGAACGGGATGCTAACATCCCTTTAATTACGTGTCTTTGGAGAACAAATTAACTGCTGACAGAATGTAATATTCAAATATTGTTTTCATCTGAACTTGCAGATCTAGCGCTAGATGGCGAGGGATGACGAGATTCTGATTTGGTTTGCCCCCTCTAGTGTGCGTTTTGATATCCACAAACTGTTTTCCGCCAGTGGTCCGCCATTGTTGTTTTGGTTTCCAATGCTGGAATTTTGTTATGTGAAACGTCTCTCAGGTATTTATTTTTTATTCTATTTAATGGTTAATTATGCTATTAATATATTGATATCAATCCAGACGAAAGTCCAGCCCTATTTATACAACAGCTAGAGCAAAAAGTGTTAGCTCTTTCCCATTTCTTTACCTAAATCGCCAACATCAGACATCACCAAAGATTCAGATCAAACCCATACCAAGACAAGGTAGCAACAATTCTCAGAGGATGGGTATTGTACCTCCTCCTTTCCCAAAAAGGCAGTTGTCACAATCACCAAATCCAATGAATCTGTTTAATTTGATGTCAACATTTAGGGCCAGGCCCTAAGCTCTCGAAGACTCTTTCCTTTTTCAAGAATTAGATTTGGTAGGTAATTTTTGTTTTTTTAAGAGATAGAAAGCCGAAAACTTAATCGATACCCAACTTAATGACTTAAGACTACACTTATTTCCAGTTCCTCATGTTGCTATTGACCTTGACTGTTGTTTCGATTGTTGTCGACAGATTACAGACTATAACCTTTACCAGTATAGGGACTCATTGCAATCAGGAAAATATCATTGCAATTATGAAATGACGAGTAGCAATAACACTGAATTCAAATTTTAGATTTCTCATGAAAGATGGAGTTCTCTGTTGTGTGCAGCTCAGGGTAAGTGTGATAACATTTTATATATTTCATGAAACAATTTGACAATAAATCGGCATTTTTACGTAGTACCGTAAAGCGGAATTTGAAAAACCGTTGGAAAAGAAAAAGAGAAAAAAAGTAAAGGAAAAAAGTGATGAATTCAGTCCATTCATGTAAGTACAGCTACTATCATACAAGTTAATTATTTGATGCATCTGTTATTCACTATTAATTGATATTCGTTATCTTCAAAGGGTTTCCCAGCCATGTCCAGAGGCAAGTCCACCACTGAGTCCTCAAGAGCAAAGAAAAAGGGCATGGTGTTTTAGGATGACTGGCATGAAGCCAGTTTTTTATTCCAAACCAAGAGGATTGTACAGTGTAAGATTTTAACTTCATGCCAATCCGTCAAGTGTTGTGTTTTTAACTAATCCTTTTGCTGCTACATAGATTGATAACGTATCGTTACGAGCCAGGCTTTTTCAGCAATAATCAATTATTATTCAATAATCAATTATTATTCAATAATCATCGATTATTGAAGTGTGCTCAATTAATAAAGGGGTGGGGGTAGTTGCACAAAGTCATATAGTAGAGCTGACTGAGGCTTTTCCAATAATCATCGATTATTGAAGTGTGCTCAATTAATAAAGGGGTGGGGGTAGTTGCACAAAGTCATATTGTATAGCTGACTGAGGCTTTTCCATTTAGTTATTGACGTGCTGCTGATGAGACCACCACCACATTCACTATGGCGAACAACGGTTTCTCAGTTCCAAAAAGAGTCAACGAAGTAAGTTATTTCTTTTCATTGTTCTTTTGTCAAATTTGGTGTGGGTATATTCGTGCTTTAAGACTAATAATTTTTTACATTCTTTAGCAAGGTATGAGGTTCAACGACGAGCAATTTAAAGGAAGCTATCCCATGATTGGTCATCCGTGTGGATCGGTATCAACCAGCCTTTCTTTTCATCTGGTTTCTACGAATCAAGTAGGCCTTTCTGGAGAAGAAGTGGAACTCGTTGTTATGGTTCCAGAGCATTGGGTTGATATTGATTTCAGAAGTTTCTTATATCCGAAACCCGATTTCCACATCAACGGTTTGTATCCTTGGGACTGGACATTGGTCTGTTTCAAAAAGAGAAGACATCCTGACGTGACGTTCGTGGAGTACGAAGTAATGGACGTCATGACTGAATGTAGACCAGGTAGGCCTATTATTGAAATAATTTTAATTTTGGTAATGTCTTACACTTTTTTTTAACTAGTCTCCTACGACGAGGCAACATTTGAAATTCGGAAGATTGCCAATTGCTTGCAAGAAAGCACAGCACCAGCCGTCAACCACAGCTTTGAATCATGGGAGGCCCCCCCTCGTCCACTAGGTGAGTTTTGATTTAACTTAAAGCTGTGGTTTTTTCGTTGATTATTTTGATCTTCAACTATATTTTTTTTCCGATTTCAGCAAATTCCAGTTCGTGCAGCGATCTCGCTGCACTCGATCACACTAGGAATTCCATAAGTCTACTCCAATCACAGGATTCGACGCCAAAGCGCAATCGAGACGGTGAATTTCTACAATCTGACACTGGATCTACACATAGTGCCACTGGTTCGGCAAAACGCGGAGTTGGAGCTTCAAGCCGTCGATCTGTGTCTCAAAATCGCAGAGCAGCTGACTCTTCATATAGTGTTGTGCACAATGACTCGGGATCTCTAAACGGTAACACCGGCTTTTTAAATCATGGCCCCGTGACTAAAAATATTAATTGTCGTATCTTAAAATAATTCAGGATCTCGAAACAACACTGGCTCTTTAAATCGTGTTGCTGTTTCTCAAAATCGTAAAGCAGTCTCTTCCAATAGAGAGAAAGTGTCTCGGTATGACGAAGCTGGCTCTTCAAATAGTGACTCTGGATTTCGTAACGGCGTGAATAGATCTTAAGATCGCCACTCTTTGTCAGTAAAGCGTGCCACGGATTCTACGCGTGGCACCACGCCTGCGATTGGTAATTTCCATAGAATTCATCCTTTTTTTAGGGTTCCTTCGTTTATTTTTTTTCAATTTTTTTTTTACAGATGACGATGACTGGAAGAAAAAGATGCTCGAATCTATGAGTCTTACCAATTCCATTCTCAGGGCTTTGGTACCTTCCTCAGTGTTTGTTGGGAATAATCTAACGAAGAACATAGGATGTTTTCGAAATACTGTGGAGAAAAATCTGGATCTCCCCCTTAAGGAGGTGGAAAATGTCAACGCCCTTAACACTGCGTTGATTGATATTGATCTTTCCGTTAGTTTAGTAAGTCAAAATCTTTTATTTTGTCAATGGCAGTCTCATTCCTCTTTTTTTTTTTTAGTCTGGTGTTTTAATTGAAGATCTAGGTCATGTGAGCTACGAATCGACTTTGGCAAAGTCGATAATGGATTACATTTTCACTAGAGAGTTATGCTGTAAAGTGCAGTGGAAGGGACGAAGTGGTAGAAGTAAAGACACTAGACCTGGAATTGGCCATCTAACCAATATGTTAGCCATTTTTGGAGGTAATGAATGTGCTGAAAGTGTCAGAATTTAGTTTGTTCTTTGCATTTCACAGCTGTCATGACTATATCTAACAAACAGACTAGAAGAGAACGTTATAACTTCGTCGCTCTGTTGAAACCGAATTCTCCCAACTTTTAAATTTGCAATTTGTCCTTGATTTTTTTTTTATTAAAAAAAATGCAATGCCACAGAGCGACGTAGTTATAAGGTCTTCTTTTAGTTTGTTTGTTATTTATTAGTCAATTTTTTAGTTATTGGTTTGTAAAAATTCTGATGATTTTTCATTTTACAGTTGTCATGACTAATGTCTTAGACCAGCACAAGAAGCCAATCCAAATCTCCAAAGTACTCGAGTGTGTCCAGGCTGCCAGAAGAATTCACCAATTTAACTATCAGAAGTCAGTAAATGTTCCAGATGTGGCGTCCCATGGAGACGATGAAGACAATGGGGGAAAGCTTGAAAAAAATGAAGTAATTTCGTTAGTGAAGCAGCGAACAAAATCTATTGTTGAAGCGCTTGAAAACTATCGAGAGCTTTAACAATCGGTGAGTAAGTCAGGCATAGTATATTAATGTCAGTGTTTTCTCAGTTGACCATCAGTATCTCTGTGAGTGCAATTTCTCAGTAAGAATCTCTTGCGGTGTCAGTGCAATTTCTCAGTCAGAATCTCTTGCTGTATATCTCTGTCAGTGCAATTTCTTAGTCAGAATTTCTTTCGGGTATCTGTGTCAGTGATGTTGTGTGTGCTGTTTCTCTGACAATGAATAAAATGATGTTTCTCACTTAAATTCATGTGTATGAAACTTTACTTTTAAAAAAATGTGTAGAGAAGAGATAAGAAAATAGATGAGTAAAAGTGGTTTATATAAGGTGTTACAACATCATGTGCGTGACGACTACTGACTGTATTCAAGCTCCGTATCTGAGGGATCTGCCTTGACCGCATGACCTCTAGTGGCCAGATCTGTAACATCTCCCCCTTCTTAGTTTGACAAGTGAACAATACACTTATTACAATGACAATTATACACCATAACAATTCTTAGTTAACACGAGTAGCCGAGGAGTTTTGCATATACCACATAATGCATATGAAAGTGATGAGAACGTGACATATTGAGATGACTGAATCAACACGGCCGAACAACAGCTTATCACACACACATGAAACAATAAGAAAGAATAAATTTATGACTTCAAGTAGGGACGACCGGAACGAGTAGACCCTGGTTGATCATCCACTGAGTCCGGAATGATTACCGGAAGCTGCGAAGGAAGCACCTGCTGCTGTGACTGCGTTGATGATGCAGTCTTGGGTGGCCGGCCACGACGACGCGGCACAGTTGTAGTACTTGGTTGTTGAGCTCCTGCGGCTGGCGGTGTAGTCGGAACAACGGACGGAAGCGCGGGGCGAATCGGATGAGTGCTAGGCGGCTGCCACAACAATTTTGGAAGGACGGGAACAGTAGCCACTGGACGTGCTGTGTCCATCACGCTGGACGCATTGTTGATGTTGATATCTCTGCGTGTGCGACGGAAAGCACGACCATCGACCAAACGAACTACATACGAGTCTGGCGCTGTGCAGACGGATTCCACAGTTCCAGGTAGCCATAAGCCACCGATGAGCACCCTGACATGCTGGCCGACCATGAGAGCTGAACCACGAACATCAAGACGGCCTCCATGTTGAAAACAGGCCATTGCCTGTCGACGCTGTAGTTGAGCCTGAACGAAGGCTGCTGGAACATGCTGTGGAGTGAGGCGGTCTGGTAGAAACGGAAGATTTCCGCGAAGATGGCGACCTTGCAATAGAACGGCTGGTGACGGAAGATCATTCGACACTGGAGTAGACCGAATGGCTGCTAAAGTTTCCCAAAGCGTTTTGCCAGATTCAAACATTTTCAGGATGGTTCGCTTAACAGTTTGAATATGACGCTCAACGAGACCATTCGACTGTGCGTAAGTGGGACTAGACGATACTGCACGAATGTCGCGTCGAACACAAAAAGCGCGAAACTCTGCACAATCAAACTGTGAACCGTTATCTGACATGAACACTTCCGGGGCGCCGAAGTCACAGAACACACGCTCCACTTCCGCGATGATGGAAGAGGACGTCAGTGAACGGAGAGGCACACAAGACGGCCATTTGCTGTATGCATCCACGACGAGAAGATAGTTGACACTTTCAAACGTAAATATGTCTCCCGACACATACTGGAACGCGTGTGATGGCAGCGGCACAGGACGAAGCGGTGGTGATGGATTTCGATGACGATGTGTTTGGCACGTTACGCAGCTAGCAACCATGTTTCGGATTTGTTCATCACACCCTGGCCAATACACGGCCGACTTGGCCCTCAGAATACACTTCAGCTCACCAAAATGCCCATCGTGAATCCCTTCCAAGACCTCGGGACGGAGAGAAACCGGAACGACTAACCGACTGCCATACAAGAGCAATCCGTCTGCTTCAGAAAGGGCGTGACGAACACCCCAGAACGGTTTTTGCTGCTACTGGACAATGAGACTTGTGTTCCGGCCAACCTTTGGACAGGATTTCTTTGACGAGGCCAAGAGTAGGATCCGCACTCGTTGCAGCTGCGAATTTTTCTCTAGTGGACGCTTTCGGGATGACTAGGTCGAGCACTGCATGAACTTGTTCTTCACATCCTTGAGTGACGTCATCATTAAACAAGTTGGGTGACGGAGCCCTGCTGAGTGTGTCAGCAATGAACAGATCTTTGCCCGGCTTGTACACCAGTTTGAAGTCAAATTGTTGCAACTGGAGACGCATCCGCTGGATTCTGGGTGAGCAAGACGCAATTGGTTTCTCCAAGAGACCAACCAGCGGCTTGTGGTCCGTTTCCACTACCACTGTCTGTCCGTACACATATTGTTTGAAGCGTAGTAGACCAAATTGAATCGCCAGAAGTTCCTTTTCAATTTGAAAATAGCGTTTTTGAGTCTCCGTAAGCGATGTTGATGAGTATGCGACGGGCTGTCCGCTCTGCAGCAATACAGCTCCGATTCCGATGGGTGAAGCATCAACCGAAACGACAACAGGTTGACTGTGATCAAATAAGCGTAACACAGGTAGAGACGCCAGGGCATTTTTCAATGTGATGAACGCAACCTTTTGAGGCTCCTCCCAGATCCACGCAGCATCGGCTTTTAGTAGGTCTCGAAGTGGCCTAGTGAGTCCAGCGAGGTCCTGACAAAATTTGTCAAGATAGGTGACCATCCCGAGAATGCGCACAAGGTCGGCAGGAGCGGCTGGATCTGGCATTTCCAGAATTGCACTGACTTTGTTTGGATCCGGTTTTAGAGTTCCTTGTCCTATGACGTGACCAAGCCACGGAAGTTCCTGGAGAAAGAACCGACACTTCTTTAGCTGAAGCTTTAAGTTGTGAAGACGGCAACGTAGGAATACTTTTTCCAAATTCTCATGCAGCTCCTTCTGTGTTTCTCCGGTGACGAGAAAGTCATCAAAATAAATGAGAACACCTGGCAGATCGCCAAACAGGTCGAACATGGTTTGAAGATAGACTTCCGGGGCTGATTTCAATCCAAACGGTAGGCGAAGGTACCGATACCGTCCTCTAGGTGTCGCCATCGTACAAAGGTATGACGCTGCAGTAGATAATGGTATTTGGTAAAAGCCTGAGGCGGCATCAAGGCTGCAAAAGTATCGGGCCTTACCGATCTTTGAAAAGAGTTGTTCTATGGTGGGTACTGAAAAATGTTGTCGCTGGACTGCTTTGTTTAATTCCGACGGGTCCAGACAAATGCGCACATCACCATCCGGCTTTCCAACCACCATCATCCGGCTGACCCACTCTGTGGGTTCGTGAACAGGGGCGATGATACCCGCATCCTCCATTTCGTCGAGTTTCTTGTACACGCGATCCTCGAGGCGAAAAGGCAAGCGACTGGCCGCACATATAACTGGATCAACACGATTAGTGCCAGACAACAATTTGATATCGTGTTCTACTGGTAATTTACCTAGACCAGTAAATACATCCATGTACTTCAGAACTATCGGAGGAGGTTGGGCGACGGGGGTTGACTGAATGGCATCAACTCGACGGATGAGATTAAGTTGGTCGCAAGATGGTAGGCCAAGGATAGGTGGTTGCCCAGGCTCGTCAACAACCACAAAATCAGCTATGAACGTTGTGCCACGATGAACAATTTTAGCGGTGTATAGGCCTAAAACTTTTAGTAAGCCATTTTGTGCACCATAGTTACGAACAACCGGTCCTGGACGAAGACGCTGTCGTCGTTGAGGCATACGAAGAAAGAACTCACGAGGGAGAATATTGCAGGTGGCGCCAGAGTCGAGTTTGAAGTTTACGTTGACGCCATCTAGCGACAGCTGTTGGAGCCACTCAGTCCCACCACTGGACGAACGCAACATGTGATTCACAAAATAGTCATCATCAACAGACCTTGGGAGAGCCATTGCGGTGCCTCCTTGTTCAACATTGCCAATCCACTGATAATCTTCTTCTAACGTATGCACCCTGCCTGTTGTTGCTGGCGGCGACTGATGTGTTGGCTGCTGTAGTGGCCTCTGTTGTTGATTGTTTTGACCAGGACAGCAACTGACAACATGTCCGATCACTCCGCAACCATGACAGCGCACATTACCCACACGACACTGATTTTTCTTATGATAACGATTGCACTTACTGCATTTGCCTTGCTGACTGTCCGAATGAGTTTGAGTTGACGGCAAGGACTGAGCTGTCGCCGTGGGCGGCTGTTTACTTGTGGAGGGGCGATAATCTGGCCTGCTGGAGGGCTTCCGGTCGAAGCTTCGAACTGCATGCGTTGACTCAGCCATAAACGGAGTATTGATGATCGTGAGTTGACTTTTCGATGCTTCACACGCGCGTATAATGTTACACGCTTTAGCCAGTTTCAGATCATTTTCGTAGAGAAGTTTTTCCCTCACAAGAGGATCCGCCACACCCAATACCAGTTGATCACGTAACACCGACTCAACGGCATTAGCTGGGTAACCACAGGACTGTATAAGGCTTTTAAGTTCAATTAACCACGTGTCTAAAGTCTCTCCTGTAAGCTGATGACGTTTTAAAAATTTGAAACGTTCAAATACTTCACTTCGTCTGGGCTCAAAGTGTGCTTGAAATTTGTCCAACACTGGCTTTATCTTGCGGGCATCTGCTGCTTGTGCTTGAGGGAACGTAAAAGTGTCGTAAATCTTGAGGCCCTCACTACCGAGAAGAGTTATCAGCATGCCCACCTGTTTTTCTTCGTCAACATCTTCATCAGCATCAGTTCTCGTGGCGATCAGGTACCACTCGAATTGTCTACGCCAAAGTTTCCACTGAGACGCCAAATCACTGGCGGCGAAAGAAAAAAGGTTCAGGAGTCTTGAGAGATGACGACATCCTAAATTGAGATTAGGATGTAGCAGGATGCACCAGATAAAGCTGGATACACGAGAGTTCAGTACACAGCCAATAAAAACCACGTGAAGGACTGTGCAGACATCAGCACTTCTGACACCATGTTACAACATCATGTGCGTGACGACTACTGACTGTATTCAAGCTCCGTATCTGAGGGATCTGCCTTGACCGCATGACCTCTAGTGGCCAGATCTGTAACATAAGGTAACTTTGATGCGTGAAAAAATTCAATTCAAATGCAAAATAAATATATAAAAAAACGAATTTTGAAACGAATTTTAGTTGCATTTCCAAAAACGCATACAGTGATGAAGAAAAAAACGGAAACAAGGCGTTCTAGAATGCAATAATAATGCATTCCATAGTAAGCGTTTCAACCAAGCGGTTCTATTTAAAGCGTATTTCCACTGCGTTTCGCTACGGAAAAATTCTCCTCGGGCATTAGAAACTGTTGATTATAAAAAATACCAAGGGCGTTTCGTTAGATACTTTCTTTATTCAGTTAGCCATCGCACTCATAGTGTGGGCTACTCTCAGCCATCAACAGTAGGGCTTCTCTTAATTATTCATAAACATGAAATACACAGCCTTCAACAGTAGGGCCACACTTGATTATTCATAAACATGAAATACACATATGAATCTAACATTTGATTCTTACCTATGATTCACGATCACACAATAGACACAGTAAGTGAAGATAAACGAAATTACGGAGCCAATAAAACAGGGAACAAAAAAAAGACGCTTGAGTCTAGATAAAGAACAGTGCAGAACGATAGATCAACGTTTCTCTAAGAGACACGTACAGACGTCACACACACAGACATTCTAGAGAACGGAGGCCACCTAGTGGTGTAAGTTTAAATTATCTTATCGAACACTTCCCCTTAATTTAAACACACTTTAGCGATACTTCCCCTGAAACAAAAGCGATTGGGTGGAAGAGGATAGAGAAGAGTGTGAGGAGAAGTAACTTTGAATTATTTTAAATTTAAATCGTTCGACGCTTGTTGCGGAGCCTGTCGGACGCCTATGCGGCTTCTGTTCAGCTGAAAGTAGGCCGTCGGTTGAGGTTTGGTTAAACCGTCTGCCAGTTGGTCTTCGGACAGAACCTTGATCATCTTGACAATGCCGTTTTCCTGTTGAGTTCGTATGTAGTGGTGCTTGGTTCGGATGTGCTTGGCTTTCTCGTGAAATACCGGATTCAGCACCATCGAAATGGCACTATTGTTGTCGCAGAGGAGAAGAGTAGGTTCCGGTTGTCTGAATCCTAACTGATCAAGCAGTTCTCTGAGCCAAACGATGGCACGTGAAGCGTGGCCGGCGGCGTAGTACTCTGCCTCGCAGGTGGACTGAGCGACTGATTTTTGTAGGTGACTGGTCCATGAAATTGGGCCGCTGTTGAGCATAAAGAGCAGGCCGCTGGTGGACCGACTAGTGTCAGGACAACCTGCGTAGTCCGAGTCGCTGTAGCCAGTGAGAATGTTGTCCTGTGTCCCGTCATAACGAACGCCGTAGTCGGAGGTACCGGACAAGTAAGAGAGGATGCGCTTAACAGCTGACCAAGCGGGTTTTCCTGGATCTTCACAGAATCGGGAGGCCGCGTTTACTGAAAAAAGAATGTCGGGCCTAGTCATCCTACCGATGTACAGGAGGGCGCCAACTGCGCCTCGGTAGTATGTCGAGTCCATTGGAGGACGACCAGTGTTCTTTGGACAATCGGCTCTGGTAAGACGTGAATTAGGATCAGCGGGAATTGTCGAAGGATTGCAGCCGGTCATTCGGAATCTCTTGAGGACTGTCTGAATGTAACTGTTCTGGTGGACGTAGAGTTCTCTCTTTTCCCGATCTCTGACAATTTCCAGTCCGACGAAGATGTCAGCGTCACCGGAGGTCATTTTAAAATGCGACTCTAGGTACTTGATGATTTGAATGGCCTTTTCCTTGGTCTTGGTGGCTAGGATGCCATCGTCCACCCAAATACCTAGGATGGTGTAGTCGTCGGGATTTTCTCCTCTGTTGTAATAAAGACAAGGGTCGGCCGTCGAGCGAGTCAAGCCGAATTTTTCGAGGAAGTAATTGAATTTGTCGTTCCAGTTCCGAGGCGACTGCACCAAGCCGTAGAGTGGTCTTAACAGGTGACAAACGAGGTGCTCTGTTCCTGGCTGAACGAATCCCTCTGGCTGCTCCACTAGTAGGTATTCCTTCAGGTCGCCGTACAAAAAGGCAGTCTTGACGTCGAGTGTGTGGAGAGAAAGATCAAGCTTCGCAGTGAGGGCGAGCAGCGTTCTGAGCGAGTCGTGCTTGATAACGGGGGCGTACACTTCGTCCTGATTGTAGTCTACTCCTGGAACCTGTGAGAAACCTTTGGCCACGAAACGAGCCTTAAATATTTTCTCCCTCGTTCTGGTGGCTGGTTTGATCTTAAACGTCCATCTTGACTTGATTACTGAGGTACCGGGAGGAGGGGTGATCAGCTCCCAAGTGTTGTTCTCGATTAAGGAATTGTATTCCTTATCGATGGCTATTTTCCAGTTGCCTGCATCCCTGGCGACGATTGCGTCCCGGTAGTGGTTCGGCTCTTCGTCTTGGTCGAGAGCGGCCAACATGCTCACGATCTCCTTCTTCCTTCCTTGTCGTTGGGAGCGACGGGGTAGAAAGACTGGTGGTTCGAAGTCTGGCTCTGCTGTTGCTGGGGAAACGATCGGCTGTGGTTCTTCTTCGGCATCCGGTCGGATGTCATCATCGGGCTCGCCATCGTTGTTCCCGAGTTCCATAGGCTGCCGTTGGGCGGTTGAGTCGGCTGACTCGTCGTCTGGTGGCTGCTGTTCGCCGTACTTTTCGCAAGTGGAGAATACGTCGATCCCGTTCTGAACATCGATTGTGGGCATTCGAGGCTCGTAGCTATGCTCAATGGGAGACACATCGCGACTCGTGTTGACTTTTCCGGTAGAGGGATCCCAGTAGCGGTCTCCCTTTTGTGTTGGTGAGTTGCCGACGAAGAAGCACAGTTTCCCGACGGCGTCGAGTTTCTGGTGCAGCTCTTCTGGTACGAGGACGTAGAACTCGGATCCGAATTTCCGTAGATTTGACACGTCTGGCTTCACGCCGGTCCAGGACTCGAAAGGAGTCTTGACGGGACAGGCTGTAGAGAGTGAGCGATTGAGTGTGTAGACTACGCAACTTGCTGCCTCTGCCCAGAGGCTGAGGGGAAGACTCTTGTTCGATAGTAAACAGGCTCGACTGAGTGAAACGATGGTGCGATTATCGCGCTCTATGGCATTCTGCTGAGGGGTGTATCGACAAGTTGTTTGATGTGTGATTCCCTTTCTTTTAAGCCATGGGTCAATCTTAAGGTACTCTGTCCCTCCGTCGGTTCGAAAAGTGGCGACCAGGTTTCCTGTCTGAGCGTGAACGGAGGCGATGAAGGCTCTGGAACAGTCCGATGCCTCGGATTTGTGTTTAACGAAGTAGATGGTTCGATAGTTGCTGAAAACGTCGCGGCAGCAGACGTAGTATCTGGCTCCACCGATGCTGTCTACTTGCATTGGGCCGCATACGTCGCTGACCACCAAGGCTCCGATACGCGATTGTTGAGATGTACTGTCGGGAAAAACTTTCCTCGTCATCTTGGCGACGATGCAGTCGTGACATTTCTCGAGCGGCTCCCTGTCGCGTAACGGAAGATTGAGTCCGATGACTGCTTTGCTGTCGGCCATCTTGACTATCAGTTCGGAGTGTTGGTGGGCGAAATGTTCGTGCCAATCGCGAAGAGAAGTTTTAAACGATGAACGGACCAGCATGGCGACGTCGGTTGAGAGTGCGAAATTCAATTGATATAGTGCCTCTTGAACTCGTTTCGCCGTCATGATGAGAATGCCTCGGCGGGTGATGAAAGCTTCTAACTCGTAGAAATGGACGTTTGACTCGTCGTTGGTGAGCGCTGCAACTGAGACGAGGTTGACGCCTATTTGTGGTGCGTATAGAACGTCGCGGAGAGTGAAAGGTCTCGTGTCGCCGTTAATGATGGAAGTGATGACTACGTTGCCGATGCCGAGTACCTCCACTCGATCCTGACCGATTCCGTTGATCCACCTGGTTCCTGGAGGAATCTCCTTGAACTGGCTGAATAGGTGCCTTTGGTGGCACATGTTTCGTGTGGCTCCGGAATCGAGGAGAAATTCAGTGGTGGAGGTAATGTGGTGACTTGCGACCTTAGCCGTGTCTTCTTTCGCCGATTTCTCCTTTCGCCATGAAAGATCGACGGTGGTGGATGATGAGTCCTTTGGTGTCCAGCTGGGGTTGTACGGTTCGTCGTACAGTTCGTCCCGGCAGTCGTCTGCCCAGTGACCCGGGCGACCGCAGTTGAAACATCGTCCTCTCTTCCGTGACGAGCCGTTTGAGTCGGCGAATCTAGAATTACGGCTTTCAAATGGTCTGCCTCTGCCTCTTGATCTGCTTCTTCCTCCTTGAAAGCGTCGAGAGTTCCCGCGGCCACGGTCCTGCGAAGGAGCGTGAGTGAGCGTCGATTGAGGGGGGGGGGGGGAGTTTCGCCGAAGAAAGCCTTGTCGTCAGAGCTTTTCTGTCCACCGGTTCTGAAGTTGAGTCTCTCCTCTTGGCTGCATAGCTTAGTCATGAGAGCGATCAGTGTCTTGTCGGCGTCGGTCATACACTCCCATGATGTTCGGAAGTGATCATAGCTCGGAGGTAGTGACGTTAGTACTTTGTTGCAGATCTGAGCGTCGTCGATGATGCCTCCGGCATCTCTGTAGTTCTTGGCTAGCAGCTTGATGGACTCGACGTGAGAGCGAACAGAGTGCTCGGATTTGAATTTGTAGTTTAAGAAGGACTGATTTAGAGATTGTCTTCTCTCTGCTGTGCCTTGCTGATGTTGACTCGTGATTGAGAGCCACATGCCGTGAGAGGTTTCGCAGGTGAGGAGATTCTGCTGCTGTTCCTCGTTGCAGGTCTCAAATATGTATCTCATGGCGTGTGTATCATCTCTCACCCATCTGTCAATGTCTTGTTCACCATAGATTGGTCTCGGTCTTAAGCCTTCCACGACTGGGGCTAAGCCTTTGAGCTTGAGTTTGAGAAAGATGCTGAACTTCCAGACAGCAAAATTGCTTCCGTTGAACTGAACAGCTCTTGTGCTCTTCTCTTCTGTTGAACTTGCCATCTTGTGCTATTTCTAGTTTCTGGGTACTGGGCCCATAACCTGTTGATTATAAAAAATACCAAGGGCGTTTCGTTAGATACTTTCTTTATTCAGTTAGCCATCGCACTCATAGTGTGGGCTACTCTCAGCCATCAACAGTAGGGCTTCTCTTAATTATTCATAAACATGAAATACACAGCCTTCAACAGTAGGGCCACACTTGATTATTCATAAACATGAAATACACATATGAATCTAACATTTGATTCTTACCTATGATTCACGATCACACAATAGACACAGTAAGTGAAGATAAACGAAATTACGGAGCCAATAAAACAGGGAACAAAAAAAAGACGCTTGAGTCTAGATAAAGAACAGTGCAGAACGATAGATCAACGTTTCTCTAAGAGACACGTACAGACGTCACACACACAGACATTCTAGAGAACGGAGGCCACCTAGTGGTGTAAGTTTAAATTATCTTATCGAACAGAAACAATCACTTTGTGGAATACAGCAGTGACCAATATTTCAGAATGCATTTAAAACCTATTAAACAAGCAACGGAACGCATTTTAAAATTTTTGGTACGCCACAAACATGTACAATTTTAAACCAATGTTATCTATCTGAAAATACGGCTATAAACACAGAAAGAAAATGATTAAAACACTTAAAGAACAATTATTGAGTTCCAAACGATATCAATGAAAACCATTTGAAACAATCACTTTGTGGAATACAGCAGTAACCAATGCTTCAGAATGTATTGAAAAGCTATTGAACAACCCAGGGAACGCATTTTTAAATTACAAAAAAATGTTAAATTTAAAATCAATATTATCTATCTTATTTTTCAAAATTCGGCTATGAACACGAAAAGAAAATGATTAAAACACTTTTGTCTTGTTAAGCAAGATATGTTAAAGGTACGGTGTAAATTTATTCAAAATCTGTCCGTGTTTAATTTTTTATAGCAGATATTTCAATTTGAAATTTGGAAATAATTTGTTTTTAAAACGATATGAATTAAAACCATTTGAAACAATCCCTTTGTGGAATACAGCAATACAATCTCTTGTGGAATACAATACAGCAATCTCAATGCTTCAAAATGTATTGAAAAGTGTAGTAAATGAGTCCAACACTTAGAGACGCCGGGTTGAGACTGCTGTATTCAGTTTAGTCTGCCATCACTAAGAGTACTAGTGAGCCCTCTAGTGATGCTAATAGTTACTATACAACATCTTCCTTCTTTTAACGAACGAACAATGAAGATACAAATAATCATACTGATAAGAACTGAGGAAATACACACGGTACAATTAAGACAATACAATAATTATTGGAAACAGGACAGCGTTAATTACTTGAGCAGTACAATCTGTAATGAGACAATTACTGAGAAGATAAACCATAAGGTCGACCCGAACGAGTTACTAGCCGATGAGAACGATCAGCTGATAGCGAACGATTTTCAGGAAGTCCCGGACTGGAAGTACTCGCATGATGAGCTGACCGAGACCTTTTAGGACGACCTCTTCGACGCACCGATTGAGGATTCAGCTCCATTTCTTCAAAGCCATGAAATGCTTCCATGAAATCTTCCGGGGCTTCAATCGCTGGGACACCAATTCCCACCACTGCAGGATGCGCTTGGAGTGGTGGAGGAACAACGCTTGTAGACGCTTGCCACTCTTCTAGAAAGTTGAGTGACTTCCGTGCCGGAAGTGAATTCACAGGTGTAGCAGGAGATGAGGGTATTAGGGAAACGTCTGGTCCCTGCTGTAACAGCTGACGACAACGAAATTTATCCACGTTTATTGCCTGTCTATTTCTTCGAAACAGGCGACCACAGTTAGTAAAGATCACATAAGAATTTGGTTTAGAGCAAACGGACTGAACGATGCCAGGGATCCACTTGTGTGACACTCGAACACGAACCGGAACTCCCACTGATAACGGAGCCAGACATTTTTTTCGACCAGCTGAATTGAAGAACTGAGTTGCTTGGCGACTTAGCAATTTTTCTTTCACAAATGAGTCACTAATGTGTTTGGTTTGTAACTGTTGTGACGTGAATAACAGGCCACCGCGAAGATTTCTTCTTTGTAATATCACAGCTGGAGTAGGCAACCCATTTCCAAGGGGAGTTGAACGTAAGACTTGCAAGGTGTCCAGCAAGGTTTTTCCGTCACTTTGCGATTTGATGAAAGACTCTTTCACAGTCTGAACCGTACGCTCCACCAGACCATTCGAACGCGGATATTCAGGGCTGGATGTCGTTTGACGAATGTTGAAGCGATGACAGAATTGACGAAACTCAGCAGAGTCAAATTGTTTTCCATTATCAGACACCAATTGTTCCGGAATCCCGAAATCGATAAAAAACCTCGTTAGCTCCGCAATAACTGACGCACTGGTGATGTTTTTTAGAACCACTGCACACGGCCACTTGCTGAAATAATCCACTGCCAGCAGAACTCCGGCTATTTCATACAAATCGGCGGCTACTTTTTGAAACGGATAATCCGGAATCGGTACCGGAAAGGACGGCTGAGACGAATTTTGATGCCTGTGTAGTTGACAAACATCACAACCTTCTACCATATTGGTGATTTGATCAACATAATTGGGCCAATAGACAGTTAATTTGGCTCTTTCAATGCACTTAGAGATACCCAGGTGTCCGGCATGAATCTGACGAAGGACATCGGACTGTAGCGACACAGGAACGACAATTTGTTCGCCTTTTAGCAGAAGACCGTCACATTCACTAAGGTCACTTCGATGCTGCCAGAATAATTTTGTTGCTGGGCTACAGCTCTTGCGATGTTCGGGCCAGCCATTCCGAACGTGCAACAACACTGCTTGTAATGTCGGATCCTGTAAGGTTGCCGCAATGAACTTTTCGTGAGACGTCGGCACTAAAACTGCTCACAAGACCAGCATGTTAACATTTTCGTCACTGAACTGTGAGCTATCGTCTACAAACTGTCGCGCTTCCAGAGCTCTGCTGAGGGCGTCTGCTATGTGCAATTCCTTTCCAGGTTTATACACAAGCTGAAACTGGCACGTTTGCAATAACAATCGCATCCGTTGTATTCTCGGACTGCACAACGCGATTGATTTATTCACTATGCCCAGCAGAGGCTTGTGATCTGTCTCCACTATCACTGTTTGTCCATAAACATATTGATGAAACCGCTGCAACCCAAATAAAACCGCCAATAGTTCTTTCTCAATTTGAGCGTATCGCTGTTGAGTTTCCGTTAGCGTTCGTGATGCAAACTCAATAGGCTGTCCGTTTTGTAATAAAACAGCTCCTACACCCAAGGGAGACGCATCCACTGATAGCAAAACTGGAAGTGACGAATCAAATAGACGTAGCACTGGAAGATTAGTTATGCTGTTTTTCACTTTGTCAAATACTTGATCAGTGTTCGCATCCCATTGCCACTCAACACCAGACTTTAATAGTGAACGAAGAGGAGACACTATTTCCGACAAACTGCTACAAAACTTAGCCAAATAATTGACCATGCCGAGAAAACGTTGCAGATCTTGCTTACTCTCTGGACGTTGCAATGAGTTAATTGCCGATATTTTCTCAGGGTCTGGTTTAAGCGTTTGGTTGCCGATTATGTGTCCAATGTACTTTAGTTCCGGTTGAAGAAACTTACACTTGTTTTTGTTAAGCTTGAGGTTCACTTTAACACAACGCTGAAACAAGGCTTCCAATCGAGAATTGTGTTCTTCCACTGTTTCACCCCACACAAAAAAATGGTCGAAATAAATTTCGACTCCGGGTAGATCACCAAATAAGTCGACCATCATCTGCTGATACGCCTCAGGACTTGAAGATAATCCAAAAGGAAGACGGAGAAACTTGTACCTTCCAAAAGGCGTAGCCATTGTGGTCAGAGAGGTAGATTCTTCAGCTAAAGGCACCTGAAGAAATCCTGATGTTGCGTCCAAAGTTGAGAAATATTTGGCCTTCCCGATTCTTGAAAAAATTTCTTGCGCCGAAGGAATTTGATAGTGCTGACGCTTGATGGCCTTGCTGAGATCCGCTGGATCAAGGCATATCTGAATGTCACCATTTGACTTTCTGGCCACCACCATTGTGCTCACCCAATCTGTAGGATTACTCACTTTACTGATCAAACCCAGTTGCTCCATTTCGTTCAATTTGGTCAAGACTGGATCACTCAGTTTAAACGGAATTCGGCGAGCTGGACGAACTACCGGAACAGCAGATTTTTGAATTAAGATACGGTGCTCAACCGGAAGTCGCCCAATTCCGGTGAACACTGATTCATACTTGCTAACTAAATTAGCCACTGATGTTTCTGTCAACGCACTGCTCAATGTTCCCACATGTAACGAATCAACAAGTTTCACCACATTAAGAGCTTTACACGACGGTAACCCCAAAACTGGCATATCAACATTTTCAGCCACGACACAACTGAGATCAACTCGAACGTTATTAAACAAAACTTTAAGTTGTTGTTGACCAACTACAGTTACCGGCTGACGATTATAAGCTGTCACTCTGGGACCAGGTTGCAAGTTTGGCATCTTAACCACTTTGTTAAAAATTTGTTTTGGCAAAACGTTACACTGAGCCCTTGTGTCCACCTTGAACTTCACTGGGGAGCCGTCTATATATATAATCACATACCATGAATTACCTTTATGTGAAATTCCAATTGATGAGATAAGAAATTCGTCCGTATTTACCTCAGACTCCGTTTGTAGCGATGAACAATTTTTTGTCTGATTGGTATGCTGCTGATTGTTCTTGGTGCGTATGTCGAAACGTTTGTACAATCCCTGCTGAGATTGTTGCTGTGCTGACTGCTCGCAGACTTTGGAAAAATGATTCAACGCACCACATTTTGCACACGATTTTCCATACGCAGGACACTTTCCCCGAGGGTGTTGTCCACCACAAAAACGACAAGATTTTATGACGCCACTTTCCATGCCATTGTTCCACTTTGTTGAATTCGACGATGGCTTCGACGCATTCAACAAGTTGATTAACATTTGTCGTTGACCAGTTTCAGAAACGGACTGCATTAGAGCAGCATGCTTGTGTGCTGACTCACGGGCACGACAGATTTCCACAGCTTTTTTCAAGTCCAATGTCGCCTGAGACAATAACTGTTCGCGAGTGTCATTATAAAAAATGCCAACAACTATCTGATCTCTCAACAACGAATCACGTTGAGTATCATAGTTGCACGTTGAAATCAATCCCTTGAGAGCTAGCAAATATTTATCAAAAGTTTCGTCCAAAGCCTGTTTACGCGAAACAAACTTAAATCTCTCAAAGGTTTCACTTTTTTGGGGTCTGAAATGCCCATCAAATTGAGCCAACACTGGTTGAATTTTTAGTTTGTCAGCTTGATCCGCAAAGAGGAACGAGTCATAAATTCGGGCCCCTTCAAGTCCCAAACACGTGATAAGCACACTTACTTGCACTACCTCGTCCTCCTTGTCCTTCTTCGTAGCTTTCAAAAACCAATTAAATTGATTTTTCCAGGCATCCCACTGCGCTGCAGGATCACCATCTTCAAAATTAAACGCTGCTGGAGGTTTCAGTCCGAATTCTGCCATGATTGCATGGATATTCTCAGATTAACTTCCGACACCATGTAGTAAATGAGTCCAACACTTTGAGACGCCGGGTTGAGACTGCTGGTATTCAGTTTAGTCTAAGTCACGTAACTAAGTTACGTAAGTTACTAAGAGTACTAGTGAGCCCTCTAGTGATGCTAATAGTTACTATACAACAAAAAGCTATGGAATAAGCCAGAGAACTAATTTTTAAATTTGTGGTATTTTAAACCAATCTTAACTATCTTATTTTTCAAAATATTGCTATAAACACGAAAAGAAAATGATAAAATGACTTTTTTCTTGTTAAGCAAGATATGTTAAAGGTACGGTGCAAGTTTAATAAAAATCTGTCCGTGTTTATATCAGATATTTGAATTTTAATAATTTATAGGAGATAATTTGAAATTTCGAAATAATTTGTTTTTCAAAGGTTAAGTCTTTTTTACCAAATACCTCCTTACAAATGGTATAATTGACAAATAATGGATCTAGGGCATACTAGGGAACCCAAGTACACCAACCATAGAAAAAAATTTGGATTTTACCATAGCCATTGTGTTTATACGGGCTTTAACATGAGCACAAAATATAAAATTGTCTTCCTTGGGCGGCTTTGAGTCAATATACTTTTTGATTTTATTAATACTTTGTGGAATACAGCAGTAACCATTAGTTTAGAATATATTTTACAGGTATTAGAGTACCCATAATACCCGTTTTCAAAATTGTGGAATCCCACAAACATTTTGAACTTTGAAACAATTATTTCATAGAATAACCTTTTGAATTTGAAATCTTTAAGTCTTTTTTACCCCAGACCTCCTTAGAAATAGTATAATTGACAAATAATGGTTCTGGGGCATACTAGGGAACCTAAGTACACCAGCTTTAGGAAAAAATTGGATTATAACATAGTTATTGTAATTATATGGGCTATAACATAAGCACAAAATATAAATTTTCTTTCTGAGGGTGGGTTTTAAACCCAGTCAATAAAATTTTTTATTTTATTATTTTTTTGTGGAATACATCAGTATTCCTAAAAATATATAATTAGGTTGATACAAGAAAATTGTTTGTGAATATTGTACATCTTTGGGGAGTAATTTCGCCAATTTTGGGGCCATTTTTTGTTCGAGTTTGTTGTTGCTGTCCTTCTACAGCGCTGTGGTGGTGACGATTGGAATCTATCTGGGAGAGCCAATCAGAATGCTGGAGAGGTGCTCCACCACACAAACCGAGGGAGTGAGACGTCTCGCGGAGACCATGTTGGTTCAAATGCAAAAATAATTTCCTAGCGTCATCTATTGGTCAGAATTTTCAACTTTCCTTCCGTGTTTCTCGTCATAAGACAAGTTGTACAGAATCCCTACGGGAAACAGTACCCACCCGAATTATCTGCCCCATATTTTTGTAAATTTTAAACGAATCTTATCAATCTTTTTTTTTAATACGGCTATAAACACGAAAAGAAAATGATTAAATCACCTTCGCCTTGTTAAGAAAGACATGCCAAAGGTGTGGTGCAAGTTTAATCAAAATCTGTCACTGTTTGTAGGAGATATTTCCATTTGAAATTTGGAAATAATTTTTTTTTTTCAAACGATATCAATGAAAACCATTTGAAACAATTACTTTGTGAGATACAGCGGTAAACAATGCTTAAGAATGTACAGAAAAACCCTTGAACTTGCCAGGGAACACATTTTTAAATGCTAGCATCCCTGGCGGTTTGCGAGGTTCCCGTAGGAATATTAATTAAATCTCAAGTTTTAAGTAACTAATATTGATGTAGCTTGTACTAACTCCACGAGAAAAATCAATGTCTGTAAGTTTTAAGTAAAATATATGTACCTATTAGCCTAATACTAACTCTGTGCGACTTTAGTTCGGTGGGGATTCGCCGCGGCGCCGCCTCACGCCGCACCTTTTTTCATTGCAAACTATTATCAACGGCTTTTAGGCCCTTAAGTTCATCACTAACAAGGGTCAGTATAACTTAATTTGTGCTAAATCTAAATTAATTATATATCTTGTTGTCTAACCCTGAATTCTACCCCATTATTAAAGTGAGAATTGGAAGCCAGTTAGGTACAAGCACACTACGTTAATTTGGAATGTTCGTTAACCCGAAGCGCTGCTATACTGCAGCGGCCACTGCCAGGATCAAGGAAGAGTAAAATGGCCAAAACAAAGTGGTCCGAGACAAAAAAGTTCTACTTAAGTTTAAGTATAAGTATTAAAAAGTATAAAATTAATGACAATTTTAGGTCTCCCTTTTTTAAATCTTTTGAATTCCTTTTCCTTTTGCAGAAAGGCACATATTGATGAAAGAGGAATGAATTTCTTCAAGGTATGTAGAATAAAGGCGTTGGCAAATAGACCCGAGGCAGGCGAGATAAGACCCATTTGATGGCGGCTGAGTGGAAGGCCTACTTTGAAAGAGATGCAGGTTAGTTCTAAAAGCAAACCTGAGCAACGTCAGCGTCTAGCCCATGAAGAAGCCGCACAAAAATGCGTTCAGTAGAAGGCTTTCATTAGTTATAACACTAGTTATAGCAGTGCAGAAACAAGAAGTTTTTTTTAATCATTCGAAGAAATGCAAGAACACAATTTCCGTCGAATTCAACACACAGTAAAAAAATTTTCTACACTTGACCACACTTATGATTGGGGAAATGAAAGTCCCCACATTAGTGTGGGTACTCACTAAAAAGGGGACAGTCCACTTTGAGACACACTAAAATGTAGGTGGGCCCCTCCACTTAGGGCCTTAGTGTGTATAAGTGTGCCCCAAAAACCCACACTTATAAGTGTGCAAAATAATGTGGGTATGGCAAAGTGGATATGAAAAATATGAGGGTAATTTATATTTAAACAGTGAAAAACAAGAATACCTGCTACCGGTATTGAAATCGGGTTTACCACACACCAGTCGGATCTTCTACCGATGCGTCAATTGCTGATAAAATATAATGTAAATAGTATTATCTTCACAATTCTTTTGCAATCGGGAATTGTCTTGATTTCTTGATTTGTCTAGACATGTCCAAAATCTGTCTAGACATGTCTAAGGTCTAGCACGCGAGTTTTACAAAGGACTACCCCACACTTATCAGAAGCACACGAATTAGGGGTACCCCACTTTTTTACGTGTGGTAAAAATTCTTCAAAATCCACACGAAACACACACTTTCACTGGCCCACTTGACAAGTGTGGCTTAAGTGGAGGTAAAAGTTTTTACTGTGCAGTTACATAAAAAAGATGGCCCAACAAACCAGGAAGGTATGTTTTCATAATAGTTATATTGTAACTTTACAATTTCTAACTGTTATTGCTATCTTAGAAGGTTTCCAGGTTGAATATGCAAGTTGAGGCTCATAACCAGGTCGTTTGTTGATTGGAAGAAAAATAACGTTTATTTCAGAGTACCATAACGTGTGCCGAAAAATAACTCATGCTGAGACAGCAGGTAATGGAGATGCAGCAAAGCTATTTAGAGTGCCCAATCGTCCGCTGATCTTAAGCTGCATTTAGGTATGTAGTATTGTGATTTTTTGTATATAATATCAACTTATTATGAAGTATTTTGTTTTTGTTTCCTTTGTTGAAAAATACTTTTCTCAATCCCAGAGAGCAGTGGGCGAGAAGAATGGCTTGCTTGAAGCGAAAGAATACAAGATGCGTAGGTTTTACAAAGAGCTTGCACAGTTCCAACGTCGTGTACAACACCTGAAGAAGATTGAGGTGTCAGGAGCCGGCAACGAAGTTTTGCGTGAAGAATGACGCGAATACAAGGGTATCCAAACATTTCCTTCTTTTACTTACCTAAGTGACGTCAAAAGCCTTACGCTATCCCTAACAATTGTTTCCATGTTTATCTTTCGATTGCTTCCAGGTAAAAATTCGGCAATTGATACAATGTGTGTATGAACAAATCAGTTAGATTTAAATAACTATAGTATAAAACGCGACGGAATTCTTGCATAATACACATAAAACATAATACTTTCATAATACTTAACATTTCTGTTTTATTTCTGATTTCAAATATCATCCAAAACAAAAATTTTGAAACCAAAATTAAAAATTGAATTTTTAAAACCAAAATTTTAATTTTGAACAAAATTAATTAATTGTTAATCTTTTATTTTTTTTAGATCTATTTTACCTTCACAGATGTATACTTGCCTTCCGTCTTCCATCATAACAGAAAAGAATGGTCCTTGTAAATCAAAAGTTTCAAAAGTTTCTTGCCACATATTGTCTTGCGCACAAAAATAATCCCAATCCAAGATAATGCCATCTTCAATCGTGTGTATACTAGGACTTCTTTGTAAATAGACAACCATTCCAACTGCATATTCGATGAAAATTGGATCTCTTGATTTTGGTATGATCGATTCCTGAATTAAAGAACAATTTTTGGTTTAATACTCATTCCTTAATTTATAGGATACAGCTAGATATAATAGATACGAGGGATTTCAATTTTTTTATCTTGATACGTTGGTCGAGTGTAAGTGCAACAGTGAGTGCAAATTGATTGATTTCATCACTTTTCGTTATAAGACGCCGTGCTTCGTCGATGTGCAAATTGTGGGTCATGCAGGACATAGCGTACCTAGAAAGTAACGATCGATTTGGATTCCACGAGCATGCCATTCTTGAAAAATTTAGTTCGAAATCCATGAGTTTTTTTGTTGACGTTTTTAAAAATATCTTGATGCACAGAATGCAGCGCAATGTTGTACAAGGGATTGATTATCTGAAGCAAAATTGGATCTTCTGCTGCTGCGATAGTGGCACGTGGTATAGTATTTCTGACAAGGGAACCATTAGATAGCTCAACATATCGATACTGTGTTTTGAATCTGTAAATGTAGTCAAATATAAGTGAGGAACGTATGTTTAATGAGTTTCAGTATACTTGTCTAATGTTATTCTTAAATAGATTTCATCGTTATGAGAAATGATTTCGGTTGACAAATTAAATCGATTTGAAATTTGTTCGAAAATTATTGGCAGTAGTATGGGTTTCCCTTTTCTGCTTCGTAGCTACTGTTGAAATAGAAACAGTAGAATCAAATTCACTATAAAAATAAGACCTAAAAAAATTTATACTTCAATGAGGTAATATGCATTTTTCAGTTGTTTCCAATCGATTTTGTCCATATCGAGTTCATTGTCGCAGACAAATTTCATATCATGAAAAAAAGTGTCAACAATGGCGTTTAATTTATCTTTATGGTACGCTGTTGGTAGCAGCGAAATCGAGTCCTTTTTTTCTTTTTCACACCCCTCTTTGTCTCGTTGTCTGCTAGAGTCGTCTGCCCACCGTTGCCAGGTAATATTTTCACAGCGTTTATTTCTTAATTCAAGTTATTACATCTACTTAAAAAATGATTAGATATTTATTTTATTTATTATTATATTTAATTTATATATTTTTGCTTATTAATTTGTATTTACGTTTGATTTTTTCATTAAAAAAGAAACCACCCAGCTGACTGCTCATTGTGCTCAGGGTTACAAAGTCGGAAGCCATTCACGTGCTCATCAATTGCTCAAAATACGACTCATAGTATGTTTCGTGATAATTATTCAACAAATATCTTTAGAATTTTTGGAAAGCATTCATTATTTAGCTTGCCCAATGGTCAGGGCTCATATAACAGTTCTCGTCGAGCAGTTTTCATACCTAACACTGCCTGACAAAATCTACTGCCCTGGTAATTTTACTTAAAATATGGTTTAATTTCCTCATACTTATGTGCATGTTCCCTTTGATTATCAGGTTGCCAACGTCTGTAGTTGACAAATCTATTGGCCATTCAGCTAACTGTCTGTTCAGCTCACAACAGTAGACATCGTGAGGACATTTACTTTTGATTACGTAAGACTTTGATTTAACTTTATTTTTGCAAATTCATGTGAAATGGAATCATTAACTTTACATTAGGACTATGAAATCTTTCTAGCTAGGTGAGCACAGCTATTCGAAGGACCATTCAGACAACGATTACGATATGGATGAAATTGACAGGAAAATAGCAGCTCTGACAAAGATTTCTTCAGATGAAGACAATACTGTGGAATTATCAGATGATGACAAAAAAAGTGAAGAAGTGAAATCAAGTCTTGATAGCCTGTCCACTTTCGTCCCAGCAGACTTATTAAATGAATCACTTGAGAAGCCAAACACAAATTTCAGATCTGCATCTCCACGTAAAGATGAAACAAGAGAATTAAAAGATGCTAAGGAAAAAACGAAGAAGAAAGTGGCCAAGCTGACAAAGAGTTATCCCAAACAAGGCTTTTTAAAATCTGTTTCAACTAAAAATACTGCACGTGTAGATGAGGATGACAACTTAAACGATACCCCAATGCGTCAAGAGACTGAAACTAAAATTGTTCCTCGTCGATGTCGAAATAAAAATTAAACGTCGACGAACGTTTGAAAGCAACGTTTAGGTTATTTAATTTGAAATCTTTTAATCTTTTATTTTGTCTTGGTTTCTTACTGAGATTCATATACATACGCATTTGTGAATTTTAACCAAGTTCAAGCTTTTATTTAGTGAATACAATTATTTAATTGCATTAGATTTGAATTAAAGACATTTTTTTCTGAACTTTTAGATGATTAGTTATTCAGCCTGTTTTGTTATTTAGCATCAACTTTGTACTTTACATTTAATAGTTGTTAACATATTTATATTCTAATTATATATTCATCGTTATGCATGTTCTTAGAATTAGTGTGCGATATTGTGTTGCAGTGTCATGTTAATTATTTGATGGGAAAACTTTAAATTGGTCCAATAAATGGTATAGTAGAAAAATAACTAAGTTTATTGTTACTGAGTTGATATTGCGATGTTTACCAAAAAAATGGACAACGTACACACAATAGCTAGGGGCGTTGCCTATTTAACAAATTTGGAAAAAACGGGGTTCCCTAAATTGTCGTCAACTTTTCGGTAGAAACAGAACTCCAAAAAAGTCACGTGGTGGGGGGAGACAATATCATGCGATTATGTGAGGCATATTTGTGTTAGATTTGAAATTGAAATTATCAATCAAGTACACTACAAACACATGCTGGCGATGAATGCTCCCTTTCTCTCTTTTTTACTTGCCATTACAGAAGAACTTTGATTGTGTCGGTTTCAAAATTTTATTTTTAAAACTGTGATGACGCCTATCGAGTTGCCGTTTGTTCCAGTCGTTTTCGTATCCATTTTCGTTTGGATTACATTTCGATGCTAGGGGTATACATAACTTGAATTGATTTTATCGATTTAGGTATTTTTGTCCAGTCCCAACAAGTTGTAGATATTTTCAAGTGCTGTATCTTCTTTAGAACAAGTTGAAAGTGGTTATCATCTCTTACAGGTTGGCGTATTTGTTAACCTGTTTTATTTGTTTGCCTTCTTTCGTCCTGCAGCACAATTTTTTAGCTACCATGTCTTTTTCGCTAGAGGAACGCTGATGATAGTAACGAGATTCGCGTTGACAAGGCAATTCGTGTATTGACTATTTTGTTTTCTTTTAGCTGCAATTTTAATCAAACGTTTCCAATTAGACTACATGATAGCCTATTGCTGCTCATAGAGTTCAAGATGCCATTTGCAAAAGAAATCAAGTTTATTTCGCGTACATGATTTACTTGTCTCCAACATTTCAAATTTGAAAATTTGGATGGGTCTCGATAGTTTTTTGGCATTTTATTCAATAAGGGAGTCGTGAAAAGTTGAAAACATAACCACGGAGAAGTTTACCGATACAAAATAATTTCACGTTTTTTGTTTTTGTGGTATCTTTTAGCAATAGACAAGAAATGGAAGCCAAATTATTGAAGGCCAACAATTTGATTTGTATTTCACTTATTACTGATGGAGAAATGGAGATTTTTCTTTGACTCTTTTTCTAAGGGCAATGCCTCAATTTCAACGCCAAATATAAGGAGACATCAATAATAAGAGTTCCAGTTCTTCCCGAGCGTTTTTCGTTGAGCAATAGAGTTTTTAAGTCTAATGAATTCTCGGCAGTATAATGTAGAGCTTCAACATATTCTAATGTTCTTCCTTGTTTTACGCCTAGCTAATTGAAATTTGTGTATATCTTATCTACAGTGTGCCCATAGTGTGCCATAGTGGGCCATAGTGCCATAGTGTGTGCCATGTGCCATAGTGCCATAGTGTGCCCATACCTGCCGTGTGCTCATAGTGTGCAGTGTGCCCATTTGCGCATAAAGTGAGCGCATACATCTCATTGCTAGGTGCGCTCCTTGCCGGGATGGGGGGGATGGAAAGGTAAAATTGACACTAAGGGGTATAGCTCGTCGATCGGCCTATTAGTTAAGTAGGCCATGAAAAAACTGTAAAGATACTCCCCCTACCCAGACAACAGAAAAGGGCATGTAAATGGGGGTATATAGCTCGTCAATCGGCCTATTCATTCATTAAACAAGTTACCATGAGGTTCATGGAAACGTGCATTCTAAGTGTTTTGAATAGACGTATTCACACATAAGAAAGACGGTTTTGAAATGCCATCGAAAGATAACTTTTCAAAGACGGCTAATTTCACTAATAGTCCGAATTCCTTATTCTGAGGTTCAAGGGCCCATCTTAGTAGAAGTGGACTCGGAAGAGGAGTCCGACGAAGAGGTAGTACACATGGAGGATTTGGAAGTTCCCAACGCGCAACCCGATTTAATTGGTAAATATAATTGGTTTTTAAGATTGTAAAATTCTACGGGCTTTTGCGGGTTTCTAAGGGGTCCAGTGGGGCCATACTCATTTTCTTTATATTTGTATTTTTTATTTTTGTCTTCTTTAGTAGAAGTGGACTCGGAAGAGGAGTCCGACGAAGAGGTAGTACACATGGAGGATTTGGAAGTTCCCAACGCGCAACCCGATTTAATTGGTAAATATTATTGGTTTTTAAGATTGTAAAATTCTACCGGTGGGGCCATACTCATTTTCTTTATATTTGTATTTTTTATTTTTGTCTTCTTTTTTTTGTGTTTAGACTTTACTGACGATTCCGACGAAGAGGTGGAAATAATTGATGATCGCACCACAATAGAACTAATACTTCCTGATGGAAGTGTGGCAGCCTTCTAATCTACATGTAGGTTTTTCTTGTTTTTTGTTGTTGTTGTTTTTTTTTAATTTATATTTGTTTTTAAAAAAGCCCAAACTCGGGGAGGAGAAACACGCGGGACCCGTTACCTTTTGAACAGAGATGGAAATCTGAGCGAATGAAAGAGCTAAGGAAGAAAAAAATTAGTTGGAAGGTATTTTTAGAAGAGACGACGACTCCTATAAGGAACTTATTTTTTATGATTTTTGTACGTACAATCGGCAACGATGTTCATAAAGAGAATAAAAAAAAGTAAAAAATTGATCGACTGTCGTGTTGCCATTAACATTGTGGGAACTGAACTGGGAAATAATCTATTCCATACATGTCGAGAAATTACGACTCTGTTTTGGTACAAATTCAATGTATTGAATTACCAAATTCAGTTGCAGAAAATGTTGTGAAAAGTAGAACTTTTAGAGAGCGAGGGAGAATGCGACCGTCTAGGGCTGAGGGCAAATCCGCAAGACCAAGCAAGTTCGCGAAGAAGAGACGAGCTAGGTCGAAGAACAAAGGAGGGGGCGGAGCTTAGCAAATCAAGAGGAAAGGGATGCAGTGTTGTGACGCTGTCACACAACAAAATGTATTTGGAGGGAAATTGAAATATTTCCGACAATACAATTTGGTAAATTGTAAAAATAAATAAATTCAAATTTCTTTGCTTTGAACTTTATGCGTTATATAGTTAAGTTTAATAAAAAGTAAACCGAAGTAAACTTTAATTCCATAACATTGGTTGTCGGTACTCCCGGAGTATCTAATCAACCAGATGGGAGGGAACCGACGCTAGTTGACGACAACCGAGTTAACTATGGTAATTTCTCTACGTGTCTTCCATCATCCGGAATAAGACCCCCAACATCGTACCCGCTCCCTTAGAAATATGTCCACTTTGAAAGTGGACAATATTGTCTCGCGCAAAAGTAGACAATATTGTCTTCAATTCGCGGACAATATTGTCTAAAATCGTCTAAAATATAGGAAATATATGTCATGGTAAAACTGGAGAATATTGTCCACAAAATATGGACCAAAAATTCTCCAGTTTAAAGTGGACAATTCTTTGTTAGAAAGTTGAACAATATTGTCTACTATTTCTCGCTATTTCAGCCTTGAAGAAAAAAGGCTTTTCTACCGTCGGCGAAATCTAAAGATAATCTTCTTTTTGGTATTCTTAACCCCCTACGCCCTCTTTTTTTTCGATCACCACCCACATTCCTACAGAGTGGGTGAAAAAATTCCCCCTTTACCATCATCTTGTGATTAGGCTGTTAGGGGTTTTGCACTCAGAATAATGTGTAACCTAAAATTGGTAAAAATTTGAAAAAAATACTACAAAAGCAATAATTGAAATAAGTCTACATAAACTAGATTGGTTTGATAATTAAGTTGATTACAAACCCAAATTTAAGTTTCTATATATCCTAGAAGAAAATCATCAACGGCATGTTTTAACGAAATTTCACCAAGTCCTAACTTTGCTCTTACACATAACATACCATAATCGATTTTTTTGCAAACCAAAACTTTAGTTTTTATATATCCTAGCAGAAAATCATCAACTGCATGTTTCGTGGAAATTTCACTAAGTCCTAAGTTTCCTATTATGCCCTACAGTATATTTTATTTTATATAATAACATATAAGACAGGAATTCAAAGCTCAGTCGGTAGAGCAACGAAAAGGGAATCCGTTTCTAATATTATGACAGTAGGTTCAAATCTGTGATAGGACTGTTTTCTTTCCGATGTCTTGGACTTTTTTTAAGTACTTTGCGACTAAAAAAGCAGCGATTAAGTATAAGTCGTAGAAGTCTACTTAAACTTAGTACCAAATAGGTAGTTAAGTAGAAATACACAAACAAGTATTTTTTTTTCAGTAGTAAATCGCCACTGTGTGCTACCACCAAAAAGTCAATTCAACACGTTTTGGTTATTCACGTCATGGGCAACTTTCGGCCACTTTGGCAGTAGCCTATCTAAAAAGTTTTGCCAATTATCTTTTGGTTGAAGATTCAACCATAGAGAATCAACGTTTTTGTCATACGATTCCTCCAGATTACTACTGCCCAGGGATTGCTAGATTCGTTTGACTTCAGCTGCGTTTGGACACCATCGACGGGAGAAATGAACTTTGAATGTGATGAGAAAGAAAATGGATTTCAATTGCGCATCAAAGGTCTGCTTCAAGGTCCCACTCTGAATCTTTTAAAAGAGACTGTGGTGATGGCATCAAATCAAGTAACCAAAGCAAGTTCTGAAAAGCTGAAAATGTTGCACGAGATTCCCATTTTGATTGAGGAAGTTTAAAGTCCTCTGGAATGTGTGGCCCCGTCGGAAATTAAATGGGACAACACACGCTAAATCGGATTGTGTATACTTTTGGACACTTATAAGTGTTGATTTTCGCTTATTGATGTTGAAGCAATTTACTAAGCTGCGGGAGATACAGTACTACTGTTTTCTATGTCAATCGCTGTACAAATTTATTTGAGATTAATACACACAAGTTGTATTGGTTGCTTTCTTTGACTGATTCCATAATTAAAAATTTACGATAGCTAATAAATTTCTAGGAGCAATTAAATTTTCATTTAAGTCGGTTTAGATTTCTTTTCTGGACTCGAATCAGCATCAACTTCTTCACTGTCGTGGGCGCTTTGACAGCAGCATTAGCAAGCTTGGCCAGAAAATTAATTCTCTTGTTCCACAATTTCGGATAGGAAAATAATATTAAACGAACTAGACGAAATGATAATAAAACGTTCTTTTGAACTTCTTGCTTGTTGGCCAAAGTCTGTTACAAACCCTTTTGACTGAATTGAAATGCGTCTGCAGTGCGATACAACATTACCAAACATCACTAATAGCTTATCCCAATTTTTGAAAAAATTGTCAATTTTTTAGATGGAGTCCTGTCTAATTAAGATGGAATGTGATGTTGTTTTCTTGGGACAGAAAAGAAGGGCTGCGGATTTTTGCCTTGAAGATGTAAGTTTATTTTCATTTCAGTTGAAATTTTTCCCTCTTTACAGAGAACAGCTTAGAAGAAAAACGTTAACGAAACGTTAGAATCAATCATTTTTCTGAGATTTTTACCAGTGTCAGTACCCGATGTACCAGCAAGTCTTTAAAGACAAGAAAAAATTTTCAGAACGGCGTTGATCAAACGCCGAAATTTCTTTTCTAGTGAAATTAAAACTATAGTTTTACCGACGTTTTCTTTAGAAAACGTCTTATAAGAAATTTTCTTTACGTTTTTTGTTATAGTTTTCGCTTCACACAAGAAGGAAAATCAGTTGCTTTTGAACACTGCAGAAGAAAGGTTCACCATGGATTTAGGGAAGTAACTAAAATCTATGGAAGATTATATCGAGAAGCCCTGGATGAGCAATTACATGGATTTGCTTGGATCTGAAGGAGGTGTTAACGAGATCGAGTTAACTTAACTCCAACAAAGGGAGAAAAAGCTGATGCGTCATCAGAAAGAAAAAGGTCTTCAACTGAAATGAGTAACATCAACATCGGTCCCGTAAATTTAGGAGCCATAGTACAAGCACCGATTCATCCCCAGCGAAGAAAAAAATGGAGGCTATGAAAAACAAACATCCGAACGCAAGCAAAAGTAATCAAGTGGTGCCTATAGCCTCAAAGTTTTTAGGAAATCGAAGGTAAGCTTCTGTTGCTGAAATGATTTTTGCTAGTGATTTATGTTTCGTTATCTTGTTTAGTTTTAAATTAGCGGCAAGATTGATTCACTTGGTTTTCAAGGAGGTCTTTTCGGTGGAAAATTTCAAAAACTTATTGATTTAACTTTTCTTGGTCAATCTGGTGAAATTAAAGTCACTGTTTGGAGCAATCTGATTGCAAAGTGGTCAGGCGTTTTGAAGGTATTTTTTTAAACAAAAAATTTTATTGCCGTATAATAATTTTTCTTAAATTCTGTCAGAAAAATAACGTTTACATGCTATCGGGATTGTTTCTTAAGAAAGCAGAATACACTAGAACTTTACCTGGAATTGTGAAGGCTAAATTTAACCGATAAGACTCAAGTAAATATTTTCTTCATTGTAATGTAATATTATTTCATGTGTTTCTTTTTTATGGACGACTAGTGTATTTTGATCTTGGAATCAGAAGTAGCTCAATATGATGTTCCACGTTTGCAGTTCAATTTTAAAGATTTCAATTATTTGTTGAGCGATTCAAAATATGGGGACATAATTGGTAAGTTGAATTTTGAACATAATTTTGAAAAGGAATTTAATGACATACGCCTTTTTCTTTTTTAATTGTGAAAGATGTAATTGGTATGGTAACTGAAGTGTGTGATTTTGATTCCACCTATGAGAAATCTCTTACTCTAATGAACCGTGATACTGAGCAAGTAATAGTTTGCACATTTAAACTTATAACCGTCATATTGAATTAATAATTGAAAAATTATTTGAAATAGATGGTGATTCACGATGCGGAAAGGGTCAAACACCAGATTGTTCTACTCAAAAAGAAATTGATTCCCAATTCTGCAATCATCGCAATTAAAGGCATCAAGGTCCTACGAGCGGTAGATGATTTACCCATAACCTGCTCTTTTTTTCAGAATCAATTTTATCGGTTAAATTCACGGTTAAATTCAACTACTTCATAGTTCATACCAGAAATAAAATTAATTAGTAATCATCTTATTTAAAATCCATTTAGATGGATGAAACTGAAATGAAATCATATTTCGAATACAACAAAATTCAAGAATGGATCCGTGAAATTAATAATTGATTATTTTGGAATTTAAATAGCTAATAACAAAGTTCTTACTTTTGAACCTAGAAAAATGAATAAACATTCGCACAGTAGTTTGTTTTTAATATGCATTCTTTTAACTCATCGTTTCCATTTTAGTAACTTTAAAAAGTTTTTTTCAGAATCATATAAAGCTAGCATTAAAGTTTCTTTAATCTTTCTAATTGTTTAAATGTCTCGTGATCCAATAATATTCAAAATTGACAATTATTTCATTTAATGGTGTTTTCTTCTATTTTCGAGGCCAACGCGCTCACTTGAAATACCAGAACGAGACTTACTTCAAACCCGGTAACGTAATCTTTTCTACCGGGAAAATCAAATTTATCGAGAAAGCAATATTTGTCAGAGTGGTTTCGTTTTTATTACAGGAACCAAATAGATATTGCAATGGGGGGGGGGGGGGGGGGGGGGGGGGGGGGGTGAAGTTCTAAATGGTCTACTAAGATAGTTAACTCCAACAGTCTACAAAAATGTCTAAATTAGGTTAATCTCAATTAAAATTAAATGGTATCATTACCTGTTAACGCTTCCTCATTTTCGACTTGGCTTTTTTTGTAGTCATTACAACTTCATCCTGGACGAAAAAATGCACGAAATAAAGATATGAAAATGAAATTTATTCTTATTACGTGATCAATCATTTCGCCTTTTGTGCTTTATTTCATTATGATCCTCATCTATTACAGACATATCTTTAGCTCCAAATGTCTAGATAATTAAAGATATGGGTTAATCCTTTTTTTAGATCAATCTCAATTACAATGAAATGATAATATTACATGTTTCTGTTTACGCTTCCTTATTTTCAGCTTGGCTTTTTTAGTAGTCGTTGTAACTTCATCCTGGACGAAAAAAATAAATAAAGTCAAGATATAAAAATGAGATTTATTCTTATTACGGGATCAATCATTTCGACATTTTTCTTTATTTTGTTATCATCATCATCTATTTCAGGCAAATCGTTAGCTCCAAATGGCTAGATAATTAAAATATGAATTAATGCCAATAAGATTTATCTCAATTGTATGCCAATAAGATTTATCATGTTTTATTATTAATACCTGTTTACACCTCGAACGCTTTGAAGGTCTTGTATGCTCATCAGAATCCAAAGCTTTATCAGACCCAGCAATCCAGGAACAAATCAGATAAGTTTCAGAACAAAATCTGACAAAAAAAGATTGGCAACTCTAAAGAAAACTGAAAAAACAAACAATGTTATGAATGGAACATTACAGGAAAGACAGCAAAAACCTAAATTATTTATAAAGAAAAACTATATGCTTTCAAAATTGCATTATTCATTCACCTCCAACAGAGAGAACACAAAATTTAACCCTACCTTTCCAAAGGAGTTTAGTACTTATCAAAGGGAAAAATTCATGCGAGTATATAGTATTACAGAGTTTGAGTATTGGAGCGTTAGATGGTGTTTTAGATTTTAGGCGCGCATTCAAACAAGTTTTACACGAAAAAACAAAACTCGAGGCGCGCGGTTCAAATGCAAAATATTAAAATAGGCGTGCAGTTCAAATAAAAAAATTATATCCTAACGTCATCTATTGGAAGAATTTGAACTAATGCTCCCGTATGCCAAAAAAGCTGTACAGAATCCCTACGGGAAATTTGTGGTATCCCACTAACATGTTTAACTTCTAAACAAATCTTATTTATCTTATTTTTTAAAATACGGCTATAAACAAGGAAAGAAAATAATAAAATCACCTTTGTCTTCTTAAGTAAGACATGACAAAGGTATGGTGCAAGTTTAATCAATTCTGCCCGTAATTATTGCTGATATTTCAATTAGAAATTTGGAAAAAATTTGTTTTTCAGCCGAAATCAATTAAAACCATTTGCTACCATCACTTGATGGAATACATCCGTAACCAATTGTTCCTAATGTATTGAAAAGCTATTGAACAAGCCAGTGAACGCATTTTCAAATTTCTGGTATCTCACAAACATGTTAAATGTTAAACCAATCTTATCTTATTTTTCAAAATACGGCTATAAACACGGAAAGAAAATGATTAAACCACTTTTTCTTCTTAAGCAAGATATGCCAAAGGTATGGTGCTACTTTGAGCAAAATCTATCCGTGTTTATTGAAGATATTTCCATTTGAAATTTGGATAAAACTTGTTTTTCGAACGATAACAATGAAAATTGAAACCATCACTTGGTAGAAAACTTTAGTAATCAATGTTTCAGAATGTGGTGAAAAGCTATTGAACAAGCTTAAATCTGTTTTTTCTTGTTAAGAAAGACGAAAGATTTTTGAACGAAGCTGTGGTAAACGTTTTGTTGAAATTTTTTTGTTAGTTATTGAGATAAAAACTTTTTCAATGAAATCGATAACGAGGAGTTTTATATTTTCGGTGTTTTGGATAACGTTGTAAATTCCATTGTTAAATAGAATGATCCATGGACAACCGTTTTCAAATCCCTAATAAAGACACTAAGTAGAGAAAGATATGAAAAATAAATTCAAGATTAATTTTACGAGTTTATTATCTTTAGCCTGGGTGAACCTAACACTTTAAATCTATTTTGCTCGTTGTCCAAAGAACAATACTAATAAAGGGCGCGAATGAATTAAACACGTGTTTGGTTTCCATTGCAACTACCCATCCTTTTAATTTCATTGAAGTTAAGAGAAAATGTCAAAGCAAGTGGAAAACAGTAGTCTCTGGCTCGCGGCAATTAACCCAACATTTCTAAATCTTAGAGTTAAATGCCTCAAAGGCTGTACTTTCCCATGACAATTAAGCCCTTGTCTGGTTCTAGAATACTACCCCCTATCCCAATCTTAAAATTTTGGTCTCGTTGCATCATTTAGTTCTCCCGCAAAACGATAGGTGGCATTTTATTTTTAAAAGGGTGGTCGGATTTTTATGAAACATACTGTAATATTTTCTTGTCAAATCTTGTGAAAGAAATATGTATACTATTAAGTTTAATCCGTCACCAAGTTCTACCTTGAAAAAATTGACCGATGGGTCATGTTTTCAACACAGAATGATTGGCTAGAAAAAAACTCTACTGAGAGTGTCTTGCTAGGAAGAGATACAAGGAGTGTGAGACTTACGCCGAGAGAGACATCTGTGGCGGTAGAGAGTCGTTAGCTGGATGTAAAAGGTTGACCTCTTGTAGTGGTGAAGACTCGGTGGCGGTTTGACGACCGGGTGGCGCAGTGATGATCCTGGTTGGCGGCTGAGAAGGGAGTCGACGGAGATGATGCTGGTAGGTGGCTGAGAAGAGAGTCGACGGCGATGGTGAATACGGCTTAGGTTGACTTCGTTCGGAGTTGTTTTAAATATAAGAATGGCGACGTAGACTTTTCTATTTCGACTCAGTGTATTTCTCAGTTGTTGGTCTCAACAGGCTCAAGAATAGACTAACTCTCAACACAAAAACCAAGCTCTATTTAAGAGAGTTCGAGCGAGGTCAAACATACTTTATTTGGCTAACGGGAGTCATCTTCTACGTGTAAAAAATAAAAAGAGAAAGGTCAGTATTTGAAAAGAAGAAAACAAATGTTCAAGAATAAGGTCGAGTCATAAACACGACCTTTCCCGCGGAACACAATGCAGACCAGGTAACGTAGTAGACAAGCCAGAACAATGGGAACGATTCCTACCCTACGTCACGTTTGCATATAACACCGCAGTCCAAACCACATCGCAGGAATATCTATTTTACTTGTTCTACGGTAGATTGCCGGTCATACCAAACGACATTAACGTAAACCTAAGATCATATGGCTGACATGCGAAAAAATGGGCACAAGAAAAGAGCACATGAGAAACAAAAATTGAATTACGGTTTGGGGACGGTCGAACCAAAGTATGAAGTGGTAGATTGGGTATTGTTAAAGACACCTCCCAATGCCGGTAAATTTATCAACCAATGGAACGGCCCATTTAAAATTAAAAAAAATTATTCCAAAGTAAATTACTAGATCGAAAATATGATAGACTCTAGGCAAAAACGGACGATAGTAGGTGAGAGTGGAGTAAGTCGGGACACCGGGTCAAGAGGGACAGGGTCGGGAAAAATAGAAAATATTAATTAATTAAAAAAACTTTTAGACCAACATGTAGAAAATGTAATCTATTCGGGGTAGAAGTTTGGTATGTTTTTGTCAGTAACTGTAGGAGTTTTTGACAAAATAAAAAAAAGGACTTAAAAAGGACCCGATATGGGTGACCCTATATCGGGTCGATTCCCTTTTTTTTTTTAACCAGTGATGGTTGATCCGACGACTGTCCGATTGATGACGGACCATGGACGTCTCCAATTGGACGTACGCGACATAGAATAGGACGCCGATGGCCATAGGATGCCCAGCGGCCATCCTATGGCCGTCGGCTTGGACGTCCGAGTCGGACGATTCGGATGGGTGGCGGACATCCTATGGATAGCAGTGTGCTAGCAGGGTCCATCCCTACCGTAAAATTTTTACTAGCGTACGTGAAATCGGTTAAAATTCACACTGCGTTTCAACTGCTGACAATGCTACTGTTTTGGTTTCACATTGCTGCAGTATCATGGTCTGACCTAGACCTTAATCTCCTACTGCATATTAGTACTCTGATAGCAGAAGCTGCCAACAGTCCATTGGTTAGTGATAACGTAATAGCGTGATTTCTTTTAGACTCCGACAGTTAGCAGTATTGGTCTCGGATTTCTTTATCTAATATGTTTGCATGTTCGGTCTCAGTTCGGACTGTGGACTGCTCATGCATTTTGCTGATGTGAAATTTTACTAGCTTGTAATGACCCAATTCAAGTTCATTCACGTTTGTGATCTATGTTTATGTTATGTAGATGAAGAATCGGTGCGCTCATCAACACCGAAAACAGGAAATTAAAAAAAAATAATAATAAAAACCAACAAAAAAAAAATTAAATAAGTATATTAAAACAAAAATATAGAGTAACAAATACTGGGTAAAAACGTAAAAAATAAAAAAAAAGAGGAAGAAATAAAAAAAAAAATTTCAGAAACTCAGCAACGATAAATAGCCGCAAGTCAAAGGACTCTGACATTTCCCTTTACCAATTATACAAGCCGCTTGTCACAAAGTCAATGACATTATCTTCTTTCTTTTCCAGTGTTCCGACACGAAATAAAGTACGTCGAGAAAAGGAAACATATTCCAAGGAAGGATAAGAGTATACATACAATCGCTCGGTAGACAAGTGACAGCATTCACACTGTGACACTCAAAGGAGTATTGCGAATCAGATCTTTAAAAGTGTATTCAGGAGAAGAGAGCAATCAGTACCAAATGGAAAATCAAAAATCAATGGTGATTGTGCACAGTGACATTGAAAGCGAGTGTGGTGAAAGAAGTGACATTACAATCGAACCAATGGAAAACGTGGAAGAACCAGACACACCTTGGTCTCCATTACAAACACCTTCACCTACACTACTGTCGCCGCTGGCCGAAACACCATTGCTGCCACTGACTTTTGACGTCCAGCACCAGTACGTATGTAAACCAGAGTACGATCCCCTATTTAGATCGCGGCCGGTACAAGAACGAGCCCGTTGGCGCCATCGACAAAACGAAGTGATGGCCGTGGCGGAGCTATAGATTGAAATCTTTTAACACTTGAGCAATACACGCTCCAAGGGAAGTATTATGGTCATACATCAAAAATCGGATGCCATACCTGTACCCGATGGGAGAATATAATTTTCTTAATTATAAATTTAGCGGCTTTACACTACTACACAGTAGTGCTAAGCAACTAAAATACGACATCGTAGATCTATTACTTACTTACGGGGCCGATGTAAACATTAAAGAAGACGGTAACACTCTGGCACATAACGCAGCTGAACTGAACGACGTTTTATTGTTAGACGTGATAAACAGCTACAATGTCTATTTTGAGTTGCTCAATGGAGATGGCGAACCTGCCTTGATGGTCGCCATAGCACTTGGAAATGAGGAAGCAATTCAGTTCATATAGAGTGTAGCAGAAATCCATACACAGACGAAAAATCACGAAACCGTGCTACATTACGCGGCATGGCACAACAATCCTGTCATAGCATTACAAGAAGATCGTTACGGAAGAAGAGTCAGGGACTACGTTGGCAGAGATGAAGCAATGGAGGCATTGTTAGAAGGGCATCACTTTTTAAAAAACCAGACGACTCCTACAACAGGGTGCCAACAGGCGGCCCCGACAAACGAAAATCAGCCTCGAAAGAGATGTCAACGTCAACCCGAAAGTGACGATATGCAACCTGATACGTCAAGAGCGCATCATCACAAACAGGACGAAACGCAACCTGACCCTTCAAGAGCTCCAACATCGTCAACAAGAGCAACTGTTATCGCAACAAATACACAAAGCTACCACCTAGAGGATTTAGATGTGCTATACGACCCGAGGCGACGAGATATCCGATTGGAAACGGATACTACTGTATTCAGCGAGCCCGACTGGGAGGAAATCAACCCCGTTGCACCACCACAACCAACTACATACAGCACTCCAGATTTCCAGAACACGCCAAAAATGGTGTACCACATATCTTGTCACGAGGATAATGTGCGACACGTAATGAACCTAATCGTTCAGGCTTACGACAAAAGGGCAAGGGTGGCCAACCAACCCTTGTACAAAAGATACCTTTACGACTTGTACCTTTGGGAACGCGGTAATATAGACAAGACAGTAAATCAGATAAGGGAGACATTAATGCAAATGGTGAGGGATAAACACCCGAAGGCAATAATGCAGTTCGGCCCGAGCTGTTAAATAGTCAACCAACTTTGATAGTAGTTACGACAACAATTTTTTTTTTTTTGTAGGATTTTCCTTAAATTTTAATAGACTTCTTTTAGTTAAAAAAAAAGAAAGGGAAATATGATATGATCGGATGATGCATAAATATTAGTTTTGCTTATGGTGTCATATAATATGTGTCTATTGGAATTCTCCGTAGGGGAAAGGGGAAGTGGTAATTCTAGAATTGTTGTTTTATGTAGTCATTTACTTAAAATTTTGGGTTTTTACACTGTTATCCAATTGCATTTACTTTTGGTTTTTCTTCATTCATATTTACAACCTACAGTTGCTTTTGATTTTGATGTTATCCATTTTTTTTTACAATGCTAATCATTTACATTTACTCTCAGCTTTCATTATTTACCCTTTACATTTCTCTTTACGGTATATCAACCATTTACTCTCTATACTTTATCTACAAAATGTTAAACTTTACACTTTTGGTTTCCTTTTACTTCTACGCTTGGTTATTTGTATCCATTTACTTTTCACTCTTTTTGTTATGTTCCATGTTCTTTCTGTTCTGTCTTATTTTTTAAATGTTCTTGAATTAGGGGACTAATTCCTATCCCTGTAAAGGGGGGAGGAATGTAATGACCCAATTCAAGTTCATTCACGTTTGTGAAATCGGACACTGAAGGGCAGTGGGTAAGCAGACGTGACCTAAAAGGTCATCTGCTTACATGCGTCATTTTACGCATCCGACCTTCGAAGAGTCAGCATGATATGACAAATGCAGCGTGAGCAAATTCGTACTTACGCTTACGTAGGTTTGCGAATTACTCCGCGATAGGCACTGGGGCGCGAGTAGTCTACTCGCGCCTAGTATAAATTGACGGAGTTTTAGCAAAGAAAATCGGAGTTAGTTTAGCTCTCCTGACTACTTCAACCCTCTACTCTTTCATCTCTCTCTTTGTCTCTTATACTTGTTTCGTACTCGCTTGTTTTAGTAAATACATGGTGATCCCGTGTCCACTACAAGCTCGTTAAATTTTTCGATTGTTTTTGGTAGCTTAGACTCTGTTCGATTTCCTTCACTGGATTGATTTTGCATCATAACTTCATAACAGTATCAACAACAAATAACAGAAACTACAATCTTTGAGAAGCTCCGCCCTTCTCCTTCTGGGATGCTGGGGTGAGGCGGAGCTTCCCAAAGTGTGTACGTTTCCCCTCCGTTTTCTTTCGTCTCCCCTCTTCTTTCCTTAGGCTATGCTATACTTTCTCACACTAGGCTAAGCAGAATTACGCTTGGTGTGAATTCACCTTTAGTACAATAATTGGTAAAATTAAATAAACGGTGTTCCCGCAGTTATTAATGACTCAGTCATTAATGACTACGGAAACTTGGTATTTAATGATACCAATACAAGGAGGTACAGAAGTAGAGTCAGAAAACAGAGAGAGAAAAGGAGAGAGAAGAGAGAGCTGAGACCGGCGGAAGAGCTGAACTAACTCTGTCTTTCTTTAGAAAATCTCTGTCAATTTATAATGAAGCGCGACTGGACAATCCGCGCCCCAGTGTCTATCGCGGAGACATTTGCAAACATGGATAAGCTTGAGTCCAAATACACCAACGCCACATTTGTCGGCGACTCTTGGAAGATTGAAAGCGTAGAGTGTTCTATGTGGGCAGCTGACCTTCAAGGTCACATCTGCTTTCCGTCGGTTTATCAGTATCCTGTTTCATATGTAGCAAGATAAGAACGTGACGAAGCCAAACTTGAATTGGGTCATTAAGCCTTTGTTTATTTTATGATTCACTATACGAAAAAATATGCAAACGTTTTACTAATAAACTTTTCCTCATTTTTTAAGCTACTTATATATTATTGCATGCATTGGGATAGAGAAATCATTTGTAGTTTCTTAAATATGGGTAGGACACTGGGTGGGTAGTGTGGGACATTCTCTTTTTAGGAGCTAAAATTAATCAATTATTATTTAAAAAATTGAAGTCTCCTTAGAAGACTAATTCGACTGTATTGCCTCTATCGGCGAGCTCCAGAAGCCTTGTTTTAAGTGGCGGTGTGTGTGTGAAGGGGGATAGGGAGAGAGGGGGAACACATAAGGGGACCCGCCACGGACGAAGCTTCCGGAGCTCGCTGATAGAGGCACTACAGTCGAATTTGTCTTCTTAGGAGAGGGGAGGGAAAAAACGTCGACTGCTGGACTTTGTATAGAGTGAGCCATCTCCTTATCTCTCAATGGGTCTAAAATAATTTTTTTTTTTTACAATTTTTGTTCCCATTTAAATATAGTATGCATTTTTTGGTGTATTTATCCCGTAAATCCTATGGTGGCGAAATAATTAACTCGCAAAAAAAAATTTCAAATTAAATAAATATCTTCTATTTTTTCCCCCTCTTTCCGTATTGACCCGGTGTCCCGGTATCCTCCAGTCTACCCTACTGAAATGTACAATCCTTTACAAATAAACATTTCTGATTTTCTAACCCATTTAAATATGATTACGATTTTAATTTATTTTAATTAATACTTTTTGGAATATATCATAACCAATGTTTCATAATAAATTTAACAGCTATTGTCTTATTTGACTATAGTCATAACAAGCATTTTAAAATTTTTGGTATGCGTATGCCACAAACATGTTAAATGTTTAAACTAACCAATGAATTTACAAGATCAAACATTTAATTTGATTTCTATTGGGGTCGGTTACCTCAGTCCTGCCTACATAAAGAAACAATAGATTTTAAAAAATTTCTTTCAATTTAATTCATATTAGTGTGATAATATTGCGGTATAATAATATGGTAATGAAATCTCCAGCATAGGCTAGTAGGCTACTATCCTCCATTCAGTCCTGCCTACATAAAGAAACAATAGATTTTAAAAAATTTCTTTCAATTTAATTCATATTAGTGTGATAATATTGCGGTATAATAATATGGTAATGAAATCTCCAGCATAGGCTAGTAGGCTACTATCCTCCATTTACCACCAATACCCATTATAAAATACTCGACAGGAAATTTCAAGACGCGCCTTGAAACAAGATTCCTTCGGTAATGTCCTTCGGGGGTTTTTGGTTTATCGCTATTAAGATACCAATAAATTTATTTATCCACATAATTTATATTCCAGGACAAATCAACTAGAAGACATGCAAAATGTAAGGGAAATGATGATAAACTATGATGGATGGTCGAACAAATAGCTTGATGAATTTTTTTCAAGAAGTTTATTACTATCAACAATATGAATCTACGTTCAAAATACTTTAAGAAATTATTAAATATACTTCCAAGAACATTGAATTGAAATTTAAAATGCCAGATTGATACCATTTGATGCCAGTGTTTTGCCCCGGTGTTACATCAACTTTTTTGCGTGATAGGACAGATTTCACATTGGAATTTATCCCTGAGGGTTATACTTCTAGTATACCGAAGGCTCTTAAGTTTCCGATCATGTATCGTATCGTAGTAATCGATACCTTTCTTGGAGTTGGGCTCCAAAAGGTTTATTGTCAGTTTTGTTATTTGCTATCTCCTTTTTTTCTACTTGACCGATTTATTCAAAATTTTGGCAACCTTCCTAACTTAATTTCTTACGCCACGACTGGATATTTTCATTCGTATCTGTTTAAGTTTTATTTTATGTATTTTTTCCGTAATCCCCATGTGTAGATTTTCTAGTCTTAGGGCAACTGCATGTTTGGTGTGAGCATTTATCCCTGAGGGTATACTTTGTATACCGAAGGCAATTCGTTCAAAAAATTGAATTTTGATTTTCCCTTTTTTATAGGAGTGATAGTGAGGGTGTAATGCCTATTGTCTTAATTTTTTTTTCTTTCTCAAATCATGTAAAAATTATTGCGACGTGGGGTGATGGGCGACGACCGCACCAAAATCGCACAGCATATATTTTTTAAAAAATGTTTAACCTGAACCCGAAGGCGTATACCCAAGGACCTTGTAACTATTCTATGTCAGTAGTGTTTTGCACAAGGGCCATTCTCATGTTAATTTAATTTCAATATTTTATTTTATTTTGTTTGCTTTGTAGTTTCGCCACTAGATATATAGTTTCCTTATTGAAAAACATGGCTAACTAAAGTTAAGCATTTCGTTCGCTTTTTAAGATAGAATATTATTAACTTATTTTGAATATTTTTGCATTAAAAGTCTCGAAATAAACTAGTTTATAAAGTTCATTTGTCAAATAGATTATATAATGTAGTTGTTTTAGTAAAACTCTATTTTGGTCTGAAGACTAATTGATATCATTCATTTTGGCAACTAATTTTGTTGACAGAAAAGAAGATATGCAAATAAAAGTGACAAGACTTTCACTATTCGGCAACCAACTAGATAACGACTCGTTATCTACTTCTAAGATTGTTATCTAGAGTCTTATATCGTGAAAAGATTTTTATCTATCCCGATTCCTTTAATCGGAACCTTGTTTTCTCCCAATGTTTTATTTGTTAAATCCCCATAATCAACTGCATTATAAAACAAATTTGAATTTAAATGATGAGTCATTCATCATCATCATCATCATCTTTATCATAAGGCCTGACAAATTGATTGCTACATCAAAAATATCAATAAAACGCACGATATCTTTGATCAGGCATGTCATTAGAGAGATAATATCTTATAACCCAAAATTAAATAATTTTCACCACTACATATATAGTTTTTTTATAGAAAAACATGGCTAACGAAAGTTAAGCATTTCGTTCGCTTTTTAAGATAGCATATCATTAACTTATTTTTAATATTTTTGCATTAAAAGTCTCGAAATAAACTAGTTTATAAAGTTCATTTGTCAAATAGATGATATAATGTAGTTGTTTTAGTAAAACTCTATTTTGGTCTGAAGACTAATTGATATCATTCATTCTGGCAACTAATTTTGTTGACAGAAACGAGGTTATGCAAATAAATTCAACAAGAATTTCATTTACTAGGATTCGGCAACCAGCTAGGTAATAAATACGCAAATTAAATTTCTAAAACAGTAATAAAAACAAATGAAAACCCCGTAAAGCTCTGTATCAAATTTTGACAGAATTATGTACAAAATTTGGTGACGATTGGTCATTCAGGGAAGAAACGTATAAAGGATAACTAAATGGACAATAAACCCTCTGAATTTCACTACTAGCTACTACTACCCTACCCCCTATACCCCACACCCTATATTGTTAAGGACCTTCGTATATAAATATACCTCAGGGATAAAAGTGAAGATAGTAGTCCGAGAGCCCATGACAAAAAGATTCTTTTTTCTTCATAGGAAGGTTTGGGTACATTTTTGGAATCGTGATTCGATGGTAGTTACGGGAAGCCCGGTCTGGCTCGGCGCCGTGGGGGCGTTCAGAAGTTACAGACTCCCGAACTCGGCGGGAGTTGACATTTTGTCCCCAAATTTTATTATTCATCATTTTAACACACAAAATAGAGAATTAAAAGTTGTATCGATCCCCGAAGGACCAGATCGAATATATGGAGCCGTTTGCTAACCAGACGCAGCTTTAGGTGAAAAACCCACTTGTTTTGTCAATGGCAACTAAGCATGTCAACCGCCAAAATCAAAAAATTAGTTTAGAAAGCGGATTTTTAAAATGAAAACACTAGATTTTTAAAAAAAGTTACTACAGCAATTGAGAAGAATACGTTTTATTTATTTTAATTGATAAAAAAAAATTATCTCTTCTTCTAGACACTTAGCACCGACATCTTCACCAGAAGAAGCTATAGGATATATCTTTTATGGTTTGCGGTGACATGGTCCCATTGAATCAATTAATCGAATATTTACCGTTTTCAATATTCCATCCATAGAATATATAGTGGGTTCTATTTATTCTTTATACAGGTTGTCATATATTATTTTATAAGTTATATTTGCTGTCTACCCATAAAGCTATAGCGCACCGTCTGATGATACGAGCAACTTTTCACTTTAACATCTATCTAATCAATTGTTTTTTAGCTGCTACTTGTGTGCATATGTGTGTTGGCATTGAGCGACGATATATTTTTCCACTTTAAAAAAAATTAGAAACAAATAATCATTACGTCGGACGCTCATATAAATTCGTTACATGTAAGACGATCCACAAAAGAGAGATGGAGATAAAAACAGCCCGTTAGTTCCTTTTGTGTGTATTGTATTTATTCATATAGTGTGTTATTGGCAAAGAGGATAGAGATCATATAGCGTCCCTTGATGATTTTTATTCTCACGGCGTTCATCACAGATTCAATGAGTCTGTCTAGCTGACTCGTTCAATCTCGATGATATGATGCGCGATGTAGTGAGATCCTTTTTTCGTTTTGATGCTGGAAAGATTGACTCGGTTCGTCATCAATCTAACGAGCAGATTTTTGTTTGTTTCAATGAATCTCTTTTCAACTGAATGTCTGCTATAAGTTCGGTGAATCCTTCAAAGCAATGTACGACGACGGACCTGTCTTTAAATATTCCTCTAGCTTATATTCTAATCAAGACTTTAGCCTATGCACAAATAGAAGATCAAGCTCGCTAAATGTTAACCCCAAAGGGCAGCTAGGCGTCAAGGGTGTCTTCCGAGTGTCTTCAAATATATATACGCACTCTATTATTGTGTAAGATCCCACAGGCCAAGGGGTTTGGTTTTTTACATTTGGTTTTGCGTTGAAATACGGGCTGATACGTCAAGTCTATACGTGTGACAGAGAAAAGAAAAGAACATACCCTATAGAGACTGGCAGTCAACAAGTTTTCTTTCTGTAATTCTTTCATATGATAGCCAACCCGCGATTGCTCTGTTTTTTGTGTTTTTTTATTTACTCCTACACACGAGCTAATTTGATGATGGTGAGGACGAGGTCATGGTGCACGAAACAAACAAAAAGCTGCTCGTTACGTTGATGACAAACCGAGTAAACTTATTCCAGCATCATAACGAAAAAAGGATCTCATTATATCATCGATGAGATAGAACAAATGCTAGACAGACTCATTGAATCAGTGATGAACGCCACGTCAGAAAAATCATCAAGGGACGGTATATGATCTCTATCCACTTTGACAATACTAGACTATATGAATAAATACAATATACACTTAAAAAATAAAGGACTGTTTTTATCTCCGTCTCTCTTTTGTGGATCGCCTGTAACGTGTTGATATGGGTGTCCGACGCGATGATTATTTTTTTATAATTTTTTTTTACAGAAGACGAAAAATATATCGTCGCTCACTGCCAACATACATGTGCACACGTACGAGTAGGCGAGTAGCAGCTAAAACAGGAATTGATTATATATATAGATAAAAAGAAAGCAAAAAGGTGCTGGCATCATCAGACGGTAGGTGCGCTATAGCTTTATTTGTAGACAGCAGATATAACTTATAAAATAATATACGAAAAGGCCTGTATACAGAATGAATAGTGCCTATATATTATATGGATGGAATATTGAAGACGGTAAATATAGACCATGACACCGCAAACCATAAAAACTAAAAAATATCCTAGCTTCTTCTGGTGAAGATGTCGGTGGTAAGTCGTGATAAGTCTCTAGAAGAAGAGATAATTTTTTTTATCAATTAAAATAAATAAAACATATTCTTCTCAATTGCTGTAGTAACTTTTTTTTTAAATCTAGTGTTTTCATTTTAAAAATCCGCTTTCTAAACTAATTTTTTGATTTTGGCGGTTGACATGCTTAGTTGCCATTGACAAAACAAGTGGGTTTTTCACCTAAAGCTGCGTCTGGTTAGCAAACGGCTCCATATATTCGATCTGGTCCTTCGGGGATCGATACAACTTTTAATTCTCTATTTTGTGTGTTAAAATGATGAATAATAAAATTTGGGGACAAAATGTCAACTCCCGCCGAGTTCGGGAGTCTGTAACTTCTGAACGCCCCCACGGCGCCGAGCCAGACCGGGCTTCCCGTAACTACCATCGAATCACGATTCCAAAAATGTACCCAAACCTTCCTATGAAGAAAAAAGAATCTTTTTGTCATGGGCTCTCGGACTATAGGTGAATAACCGCATGAATGATAGGATGGAACCGCTTGAATCAGGGAACCGCTTCTTATATGGTCAAACCCAAACAAATTTTAAGTAGAGATTTTTATAATGAACTTTGTTTATATCAATGTTTCCAATAACTGTATAAAACCCCCGGTAAATTTATCGGTGGGAACATATTAATCAATAATTATATTAAATTATAAAAGGAGGGTTACTGGGAACAAACAGTAACGCGAGATTTGTTTCATGAACTTTGCGCTTTGTATTATTTTATATTTGTAGTAAAACCGTCCTCGGAAATATTAATATTTACTAGAAATAATTTATTTTAAAAATAAAATAACGTGATGAGGATTTTACAACAATTTCAATTTTGAAATCAATAATTTAATGGGTTCCCACCGATACATTTTCCGGGGGTTTTACACAGTTATTGGAAATATTTATATAAACAAAGTTCATTATAATAATCTTTACTCACAACTTGTTTGGGGTTCTCCCCCTGTTTTGACCATACTATTAGACACGGGCCATATAACCCCAGGACGAACGTGTATCTTTCCTAATATTTTGTGGTGAAATTCTCGCCAATGAAGCAAATGAAGGAAAGTAAATAACCAGCAACCAAAACGTAAAACAATCCCGTGAAATTTTTCAAAGAGATTCGTCGAGTCTGGTTGTTGAATAATTGCGACTTGTTTTCCAGCTTTTTCTTGGCTATTTTCAAACAAAATTCGGCATTTCTGTTTTTTTCCACTTCTACTCGAGTCCAATAGTCAATGAGTCCAGCTTGATGCACCTCCATTAATCTGAAAAAACAGGACATCAGCAGATCCATGTAATTTTAAAATTGTGATAATTCATTATTAAAAACTACCCTTTTGTGATGAATTTGGTGTACGGACTCTTTTTAGTCAGAGTCCAAGCAAATGGTCCGGGCATCGATTCGATTTTTCTGGCAAAAGCCAGACGACAAGTATTGGCGACTTTGAAATCTTCGTCGATGATGTTAATCGCCGTAAACACTCCCTTGTCAAATTCACGAAAATGAATGAACATAAGAAATTTTATAAATGTAATTTTCTACTTGACCAAGTTGACTCGATTTACATATAAATGTCAAATATTATTTCAATTAAATGTCACCACAAATCAATGATGATGATAAATGAGCTCTTAACGGAAAGGACGATGTCAAAGCCGTATCCGTTGTCTACGACTAGTTCAACTTTTGAATTGTTTGCCAGATCCTGGATGGAATTGACTAGCGGCTCAGCGTTCGACGATCTCAGGATGAAAGAGATCAATATGGAGTTGTAGGCGCATACAAGGACAAATGCGGCCAGACACCACGAACCCACAACGAAATAAATAGCTCGTCGTTGTAACCGAGGGGTAGTCGACTCATGATTTGGGTGTACGGATATTTAAATAAAAATATATTTTTCCATATTTTTTATATTTTTTTATATTTTTTCATATTTTTTATATTTTTTCATATTTTTTATATTTTTTCATATTTTTTATATTTTTTTATATTTTTTCATATTTTTTATATTTTTCATATTTTTTTAGTATTTTGTCATATTTTTTCGTATTTTGGCATATTTTTCGTATTTTTTCATATTTTTTCGTAATCTTTTTAAATTTTGCATGCTAGACCAGTTCGACATCCTGCGTTGCCACTTCTTGAAATCTCATTTGGCCAATCAGGATTGGCCATTTTGGACACAAATGAGATTTTGGCATATCAGATTGGCCATTTTGGACACATATGAGAGGCAACGCAGGATGTTGAATGGTCTATTATAGCAAACAAGCAATAGAAACAGATGTTTTAATACAGTATAGGACTTTCTGCATGGAAGCTACAATTTCATTTGAAAGACGCACTTCAGATTTTTTTTGGTTCCGATAAAAATGATTACATAATTAGAAAAAAATAAAAATTGTCCAAGGATTTCTGAAATTCCACCTCTGCTTGACTGTTCCACATTATATAACGTGGAACAGTCTAGCAGAAAGAGAAAAATCAGGAATTTCAGAAAATCCTGGAAAAAAGGAACAAAAAAGGGCATTTGATTTTTTAAGGTACTGAAGCATATTTTATTGAAAATTAAGTTCACGAACTTTGAAAATTAATACTTCCACGCAAAATTCCAATTTTAAAATGAAAAAAAAAATTACTCTTAATGTAAAGCTTCAAAAGCGGTAGTCCCATAAGACCCATGTTAAGTAGGCCCTCAAGCTACACACCGGCCGGAGTTGCCGATAGCCCGATAGTTGACGATTTCAATGTTGTTCTAATTTTCGTCATATTTTTGCAGCCGACTCTGGGGGAGATAGGCAAAAAAATAAAATAATATAAAATAAAATAAATAAATCAAAAACCCACTTTTTGCCTATCTCCCCCTGCAAACGATACACGCTGGAAATTTTGCAACGCAGCATCCGCAACTGGTCTATTATTCATCAATAGTGGAGTAAAAATAATTTAATAGTCGAAAAATTGCAAATGCAATGTGTTCACGAACTTTATTGTTACTATAAACGATATTACCTCTGTATAAGACCCTTCTTGGATATTATTGAATTTTCTAAAAAAATATTGAAATGAAATACAACATTTTTAGTAAACTCTTAATTAAACACCATATTTAAAATAATTTAAAAAAACCTAAAATTTTAAATTGATTCATTTTTTTATGTGCTAAATCATATAACCAAACGGAATGAAGGAAAACACATGAAATTTAAAAAAAATTACGAGGTCTAACAGACGATGTGAGGCTTAACGTAGTTTTTGTATTGACGCCATCTAGCTTTCGATTCACATAAGGCCCTTTACTGCTATGCGATCTGATTTTGTTTTGCGTGGATATAATGATTGCATGGGATTTTGAAATATTAAGTATAGAAATTGTCAATTGCGTTTGTTACCCGTTTATATTTTCTCATATTTTTTATATTTTTCTATATTTTTCTATATTTTTCATATTTTTACGTATTTTTTCGTATTTTTTTCGTATTTTTTATATTTTCCCGTATTTTTTGTATTTTTTCATATTTTTTATATTTTTTCATATTTTTCGTATTTTTTCATATTTTTCATATTTTTTCATATTTTTTCATTAAAAATACGGGGGTGTACGGATATTTTTTCGAGTCGACTACCCCTCGGTTGTAACGCTGGAAATTTCCCTCCTTAGAAATTTAATTTAATTATTATTATGCATAATAAACTTTTTCAACTTTTCATAATTAATCTATCCGGGTGTATTATCATACCTTGGTTCAATAGAACTCGTAGTATCTCAAAACTGGCTTATAGAGTTAAATTCATAGGACGGAGAATTCCACGAGAAAATGTCCGATGGTAATTCTTCGAACGAATGGAAAAGTAAACGGCGATAGCCGCCAAGGCCATTGAAATTAGCAACGTAATCCAAACCTATATATTCACCAATTTTCTCCGAATCTTTTTTTTTTTTCAAATGCGGTTAGTTATTAATTTATTATAGATACCGGTATTTGAAAAGGATGAACAATAGCAGCTGCATTATTATCAGATGACTCCAGCATGGGGATGATGAGTGCAACGTCCGAGTAAAAATATCCTTCGGCAAAATCCATGACGGCCAGGCGATTAGTCGTCATCACTATGGGACCAATAACCAAATCACATTTCTGAAAAAAAATTGGATGGGAAATCATGATACAATAGATTCAAAATTAAAAATGTATTGTCATCATACTCCTTTCTCCAAATAGTAAGCCAGGCCTGGTAAAGTTTCACTTTGCTTTTCAAAATAACTGTCGTTGACTTGCAGACTGGAATATCTATTATAATACCCCGTCAAATTGCGTGAAATTACAAAATTTTTAAACAATCAAATTCAAAGTATCGACTCACGTGAAATGATAACGTTGCGAAAGGAAATCTAAAGCCTTGACTGCTACGCCTTGTATCTCAGTGATGTAACCGGAAGTCTGTCTGATGACGTTGACGTGAAAACGACCAGTTGAAATCTTCCGCGATGACCAAAAGTGAAGCAATTTGTTATTAATTTATTATTAATATTAAATCAAGAAATTTGAAGAATTTTAGTTCTTACCTGCGATCCAACAATCAAATGTTTTCCTTCTAGCGAATAATTAAAATGACTCGAAACGAGTTCAGATACTGAAGACAACAAGAGGCAACAGACGAAGAGCCCCTTAAAATTCATTGTGTGAATTTTACAAAAAAAATACTTTTTTAATTGATTATGATCAGCATGCAGAGCAGTAAATGGCCAGCTTCGTTGTGCCCAACTGTGGGGAAGAAGCGGATCTTTTATTATCTCCTCAGTCCCCACCGAAACACTTATGCCTGTCGCCAAGGGAATGTCCTAAATAGAAAAACAAACGAAAACATTTTTCAAATTATAGATATTCTTATATACTGTCAATTTTTCAAATATATTAGCTTTATCTTTACCTTAGAATTTCTACATTTCCTATATTTCCATCCGTGTTCAGACTCTGTTGTCATGACAACGCGCAATGTTATGTGTAGAAAAAGCGATGGGCCGGAACATAAATGTTTGATAATATTACCTGTCAAAAATATACCTGAATTCCAAATAAGAAACCAACTTCTTTTTCTAAAGTATCAAGTACTTGTCGATTATTTTCCCCCCCCCCCCAATAAATTGAATATTTAAAAAGTTCCATATTTCAAAATTTCATGTTTGGACTTACCACCAAAATGTCGCTGCGTTCACTTGATGTCTCAGCCGTAGATGCATGATGGCTTATTAATTCGTTCCGTGTTTTTCAATCAAGTCTCTTCACGTCATTCGATATTGTTGTTGAAAAACAAAATAAGAACTTTGATAATATTGAGTCGTATACTCGTATTACAACTGCGCACATATCTAAGAAAAAGTCTCAAACTATATTTTCGTTGAAAAGTAAAAGGTCACGTCGTCATTCAGTGCCCACAAGGACACTCCACATGTGAGTATTATGTTTCTTTTAAAATTATGTTGCGACACCGCTGAATTTCGCAACCGCGGAAGTCGCCACCGCAACAATAAGTTGCACCGGTAAAGTGACAAATCTAAAAGTTGAGTATTGAAATTAAGAAATTATAAGACGGAAGAGAATGTAGGTCGATTCGTCGATCCAACATGAAACCACTTTTTTCAATGCGTATAATACGGGTAATACATACCGTTGCGTCTTTATGTCATGGGAAAAAACCAAAGCCAAAAAAACGTTCCGACAATTTTATTGTCCTATTTAGGCTCTGCCAGTCTGCTATTATGCTAATCAATCAACCGTTGCATTCATGGAAATATGACGAAATAGGGAAACCCCATTCATTTGAAGATTATACACGTTTCTCTCTTTGTTTTGCTGTTGGCTTGGTTTTGATTGATTCGCTGAGCACCATATCAAATGTATGAAAATCTTACGAATAACAAAATTCCAAGGAAATGGAAAATGTGCGCAATCTGATGATGGAAAGACCTCAACATTCCTGATCTTCCGGTGCTAATGTGGGAAAGGGAAAAGGGGATTTCCATTTTAGGAATCAGGTGCTTGGCACCAATTACCAATGGAACAGGTTTGACTCGTAGGTAATATACAGTAATATGCATTGTATAGAGCTATAGATCGAAATCATTGTGCTTCAAGCCTTTTGACTTTGTTCTGTACTCCTTGGGCAATATGTGCATTGATATAAAACTGAGAGGAAGACTTTTCATTCGGCATCAGTCTCTTTCATCTCGCCGACAATCAACAACTACCAACAACAAAAGACATAAATAAACCTCATGACTCAACTTCAGATTTTGGTAAGTTACGACATTTATTGACAACAATTTGGGTTTATCCTTACATAATTATTTATTTTAAATTTTTCAGGCAATTGTTTTGGTGATTGTTTACGGTGTCGCTTGCCGACCGTCCGAAATGGCTGCAAAGTCCTTGGATGATCGTCCATCAATGGGAAATCCTATCGAACTATCTGAAAGTTCTTACTCACCTTCTCATGTGAATCGCTTTAAAAGTATATAAACATTTCAAAAATATAGACAAAATTAATGACTAAATTTAAAGATTTAATTTTAAAAAAAAAGGAGCTGTTGATCAGACGGCACAAAGTCACAACGGAGTCAGATACAATGGAATGACAATTTTATTACCGGAAGGTGAGGGATTCATTAATAATCAACTAGCTGCTAACTCCAGCAACAAAGACAAGCCTGATAAAAAGCCAGTCAACCGGATGGCTCGCATACACATCCGGATCGGATAATTATATCATATACCTTTTATACTTTCAAATATCCTATAATTCCTACATGCGATTTGATCTCAACTGTCTAAAAGTGAGGTGACATTAATGAATTTTTTAGAATAGTATTATTATAACCTTAATGATGTTGATCGAGCCCCTTTCCAAGCGTGTGCACTTGTACAGAACATCTATACAATTCCTATACTGCGCGAAATAAAATAAATTACGTTCTTCTTAACTAAAAAATGATATTTCTGCTGGTGAGTTTCGGTTTGAGAGAATATTACGAATATCAAATGAAGAGCTGATAATATTTTGATGAGTTATTAATATTTTGTCTAAACTGGGTGCTGGGTTGATCATTAAATATCAATATTCTGAGGAATGAGACACTTTTAAATTTGTAGAGATCCCTCCTCAATTTACATCAGTTTTATAGCTTCTCAAATCTCAATAGCGAAAATGTCTTAAATTTTATTTTGGGTTTTTGCTAAATTTCTTATTTAAATAAAGTCAACATTGGAAATCATTTGTAATCTATTGGGGGGGGGGGTCACCGAATTATTTATTAGATTTACATTGTCTGTCTGTGTATGGCATAAATGCATAAAATATTTTCGTAAAATTATAGAAAAATTCACACTTTCTTGTTTATCGATGTCAATTCAACCGTGACTGAGTACCAAATTTTTTTCGACCGGAAGGAGCTGAAGCTGTTGTCAAATTCGACGACATCTATATTAAACGGCCAAAATTGATGGTCACCAGATTATTTTCAATCAAATAATATATTAATTGATAGCACAATTGTTGTGTATACTTACAAACCCCAGTTTCATCACAGCGTATTTCTCCTTCCTCTGCAGACATGCCACAATCGACCCGAATGGGTGGAACGATCGCAAACAATTCGCTTAGTCCTTGTTTCCGATACACAGCGAATGAGATGTCGTTCTCTTCAGAATGGAAATCCCATCTTGAATATATAGTTATGCGTATAATAAGGAATATTAAATAGTCAATAAGTTAGCCTCTGTATATTTATAGAATGGGGATTAAATGACTTACTTCAGAACGGATCTAGCTACTTTGATTTCAAATTCCAAAGTTTCAATGTCTCCTCTAGAAATCGACAAAGATTTCTTATGACTCGTATTCAGTTTGTAGCTCATGTAATAGGATTTCGGAACTGTTCCTCCCATATTGACCTGTGAATTTAAAAAAAGAATTATTAGTCACCATTGAATTGAGAATACAAATTAATACAAGTACCAGTGAAATGCAGTTAGGATTTCCATCGGGATCGGTTTTCGTTCCACCGTACATGGCAGGCAACTCTTCGGGAGCGACATCTTCTAGAATGGCCGTTTTCCATTGGTTGGAATCGTGACCGAATATTTGAATCTTCTTTTTCGTTCGCTCGTCGATAAAAGGTAACAACACAGAATATAAAATCGAAAAAATCTTGGGAGCGTTGATGATGTAAACGCGATACAGTATTTCCGGATACATTCCCTCGACTATTTGAACCACTTTAACAGTAGTTTCCAAGGCTTCATACAATCGATAATGTTGAAATCAAATGTTTATTATGTCGTTAACAGCAAAATATTGTTTTATCTTAAGTTACCTGGCTTGTAAGTAATGTGACGCATTGAAAGTCCATCCATGTCCATGATGAGAGTTGTCTGTGAGGTAGCAGTTGGAGAGCGCTTGTATTTCACGGGCTCATTCCTGGCCGCATCAAAGACCTTTTCCATCTTCTCACACAAATCTGTTAAACCGACTCTCTGCTTCTCCGAAAGCAAAAGGCCCTTTGGGTCCATCAATCCAAATCGAAAGAGCATCAGGTAGTTGTTGGACCTGTCCACGCCTATGTGGCCAACAGGAAAGTACTTGGCAAGGACTTCGGGTGCCACGTAATTTCCGGCCACCGGATTGATTTGATAGAACCGACGAGATTCCAAATTCTATACGACGCATCAGCAAAATAATTATTCGCTTTATTGGATTTACAATTTTCAACTTCCGTATATATAGTTTTCCTTCAAAATACTTACATTGCGAAGCATTTTCTCAGCTTTGGCCAAATCAAATTGACGAGCTACAGCAAAATCAAAAATAATTGAAAATATTAAACTGTTTGAACTTAATTTGTAATAATTTGCAGCATGTACCGACGAGCCAACGCAGAAGGTAGACATCGTCCGATTCTGGTAAGTCGCAATCTTTGACCGCCTCGCGAAACTATGCGACGAGAAATAAAATCCCCTTTAATTATTTCGCAATCTGATTGAGCTGCAGCTTTATTATCATTGAATGTTATTGAATGAGCTATATAAATATTTAAAAAATATTTTTTACGGGTTTCAGGTCTTGTTGATCCACATTTCTTTCGATTAACGAATCTAGTTATACCCTCAAGCTGTTTTCGCTTGCTAAATCTAATGTAAAACTTTACACATTATTAAAAAAGAAACTACAAGTGATTATACCTGTTTCAAAACAGCTTTCTGGTCCTCGCTGAGCTAAGAAAGATCCATTTTAGAGGAGTATAAAGCTATAAAAGACACGAAGAATAAACTGAAGCTTTGATTACAACATGTTGTAGTTGTCAGATACTAGATAAATATGAATAAATAGTGACAGCGCTTATTGTTAACGTCTAATAGATCTGCTCTGTAAAAGCCAAAGGCAAGTTGTGTGTGATATAACTGCTATAGTAAATGAGGAAGATGAACTTACCTCCAAAATCTTTTGGAAGTGTAATAATATAAAGATATGACAGAACAAGCGCGCACTGTTAACAGAAGTGAGAGGACAAATTAAACAAATTTCCGTTGGAAGTTGTATAGCAGCGACTGGCACTGCTTTCCTTCTGGATAAATACTGGACAGTGGACATGTGCCCCCTGATATCTTGCCTGTTATATAAATCGATATAAATATAATTTGGGTTTCACTCTTTATAAGCGTTTATAAGGATACGCCGCCCTCTAAGGAAACTATAATCATGTTAAATATTATGTGTGAATTGTTCATTCACGTTGACTTTCACTTTGCTGTTGTATAATATTCAAAGGGGATTGGCTATACAATGCAGTTTCTGCCACCACTTTTAATCAGAAACGTCACCATTTATTGAAAAAAATTGTCATTTACGGTCTCAATTCCTTTATCTTCTTAGCGTCGACGATGGCGGAAATAGCGACGCAACTCAATCCGAAATTGACGACCCCTTACATCCGTTTAGAATATTTTAAAGCTGTAGGCTATTATATGAAGAGGCTCATCGTGGTCGGTTATGACTAGGAATGGTTCTGGCAGGGTTCTAGTGACCTTCTAAGTTCCGGCTCAGTTTTTATTATGAAAAAATATCGATTCCACGCTGGAACCCCCAGTACTACTGCTATCGTTTTCACTTTGATTTAGTTTTAGCTATTAGTCAGTTTCACCCTTTGTTGATCGATTTTCTGCTGTTTGATTAAACTGCATTTGAATGAAATTATGTGGGGGTATAGCTCAGTGGTAGAGCATTCGACTGCAGATCGAAATGTCCCCAGTTCAACCCTGGGTGCCCCCTGTTAACAAATTAAAAGTTGTTGCGTCATTAGAAAAAACGAAACGAAATTATTGCATAACGGCCCTTTGAAATTTGGTACCGTTGCTCGAATTTTTGTGGGCGGTATAATAAGGGAGCAGATGATGATAACTTTCGGGCTTATGTGTATCAAAACACCGTGTCATTGTGTCGTACTGAGCAGAAGGTCCTGTCTGGAAAGAGGGAAATCATAAAGAAAATGTCGACCAATCTGATGTTTGGTTTTTATTACAGTTTGTGTTGACAAACATCACGTGATAACCAAACTAGTATAATACATTTTTGAATAAGTCTAATCAATCTTCTTATATAGCGCGGCTTTTTCTGATTGAAATAAGATTACGATTGTTGTAAATTGAAATTGTGTAAGTCTTGTACAGAGGTATAAGGGTATATGCGTGGTGCACTTGCCCTTTGGCGACTATTGCGACTATACAAAAGATGTGAAATATATAAGCGGATTTTTTGGTTTTACTTTTAATTCAATTCCCTCCAGTAAAAGTATTTTTCATCTAACGAATTGAATACATTTTCGTGTGCTTTCAATGTGCTGATATAAATCAAAATGTTTTTCTATAATGTTTCAGAATAAAAAGACAATCAATATTTGGTCTAATTTGGGTTTAAAACTTTTTTATTTTGACATTCACTCTTGAACAATCGCACTTACAGACAAATTCACACACATTCATCCAATTCCACACACCAATCATTCACACAAACGGAAAAAGAAAAGAAACCGGAAGAAAAAAGAGAAGGAAACATAAGATGAAATGGAGCGAAATTTAGAAATTTATCCAGACGAAGAAGAAGAGGCTTTTTTTAACAGGTGATAAACGGTCTTGCAACGGTCGATTCTGCCCGAGATGGTCCCCGTTTTATTGTGCCCTGATGGGCGACAAATTGCGACGTTGTATTCGAAGTTCAGACGATTAAGAAGAGAATCGCTGATCCGTTTGTGATCTTCCAACGGTAGGAAAGGACAATCGAGTACAATCGGAAGATTCTCGACTACATCCTTTAGAGCGGCTTGACGTCTCCTTTGATCTCCCCCGGTGATGTAAAGTGTCCCTTCGACGAATCTTAGTCCCACCCCGTAGCCCCTTTCGAGCCTCAACATGTTCCTGCCCCGATGACCAATGACAAGTCCAATTTGTCCAGTTGGAATACCACGGACAGTGATGGAATAGTCCGTAGTGAAGTGCATGATATCAGACCGGACGACATATTCGGATGCTGGTGGTATTAGGACTGGCGGAGGGGCTTCAGACGGCTGGAATTGCCCAGCAACGATTTCCGGTTGACTGACGGGTACTTCCTTTACAAACGACGATTCATCATCACGTTCACCGCCATCAATTGCTGGTCGAACTTCCGTTTCGGGCAGTGACGATGAAACATTTTCTGGCTCGTCGGGTATTGCCATTTCAACGGGAATCACTGGTACTGTCGTTTGTTGCTCGTTGACGATTTGTGGCGGTTCCAGTACAGAAATTTGCGGCTGAATAGGTTCGTCGTCACTGCCACACCCGACGTCGCGGGTTTCTGTTTTTTTTTTGGCTTCAGCCAACTGTTGAACTGTTTCTTCTCCCAAGTTATCCAGCATACCGATCAATTGCGTTAACAAATTATTGTTGACTTTCTTTTGGCGAGCAATTTGATCAGCAAAATCCTTTTCATTCGACGCCAAAAATCTATCTTTCTCCTCGATGGTTTTTCTCAGTCCTGAATCGTTGTACTCCAAACGAAGACATTTTTCTTCCAGTTGACAAATGACACGTTGGTTGGATTCGAGTCGGATTTCGTGTTGTAGGACGAACTCGTCGTGCACATTTTGTAACTGTTGCAGCTTAAGATTCGAGGCAACTAGTTGATCTTCAAGTAGTTTCAACTCAGAGGCAAGTGCGTGATTTTTTAAAACTGCGTCATTTCGCTCCTCTACTTTTTGAATGAAACGGTTTTCGGTAAAGATTCGGGTTTCAACGACGGAGCGTTGATTTAGGGATCCGGTTGTAGATGACACTTCCGGTTGGGAGACGATTTTTTCGGTATTCCACAGCGAAACGCTGGGTTTGGGTATCAGTATTGCTACTGCTGAGAAGTTTCTTGATCCAAAGTGACCAAACAAGGACACAAAAAACAATATAGAAAATCCAAATTGCCATTTTTCGTCGAATCGGGTTGAATTTCTCGTCGAAAACAAATTCTAACGATCAAATCGGTTGTTAATTTGTCGTCGGTGTTGGCCTACTTATATACTTTCCAAGGCAAAGTCCAACTGGCAAGATGAGCCGTTTACTCTCATTTTTAATTTTACAAAACGTTCATACTCAGTTTAACTCAATAGTTTAAGTTTTATTGAATATTGTTCAAAAGATTTCAAGTTGAATTTCGTTGAATTACTTATATTTTTCTCTCATTTATTAAGGATTTTGAATTTCGTTTCCGGGGGGTATGGCACAGCAACGAAATGTCATACGAATGATGAGCTC